>JAQMRL010000005.1:50821721-52071721 GCA_035578175.1 Catonia carolina
GATGAGTTGGTTGATCTTTGTTGCAGATGTAGAGTGTGAAGACGAGCGGCTCAGTGCAATGCGCTTATATAGCTACTGAGAGTGCTGTGGTAGGGGGCGGTTACTCACTCGGCCTCAGCAATAGAGACTTCTTTCGGTACGCAGCCGAAAGGTTCGTCGGTACACCACCAAAGGGTTTGTCAGTACGCCGCCAAAGTGTTTGTTGGTATGCCCTCAAAGGGCCAGAAGAAGTATTGAAGGCCGGCAACACAGTAAATGATTAATTAGAAAGGGTGGCGGTGACATTTGCATAATTTTATTAACAGTTTTCTTTTTTCTTTTTAGGTTATGGTACTCACCTAGCTAGTTGGCCAACTCCAGGAGTATTATCTGAGGAAAACACAAGAACATTTTGGTTAAGCTGGGAACTTGGAGCCCTCAGTATTGGACATGGAGCGTTACCTCATTTTAACTTAGTTCTCAAATATAAAATTGATCCAAAGATGAAAGTTTATTTCTTGGGTTTTACCACTGAGTGGGGAGAAAATGCTGACTTTAGGTATGCAACAAGATAATGTATAAATTTTTTTAATCAGTAGTTTTACTTTTGATAAATACCTCACGAGAAATATTGCAGAATATAATGCAGGGGAAGATAGAAGATAAGTGTGGTCCAAGTTGATGTAGAACATCGTGGTTGAAGAAAATAAATTTAATGCGGGCAACCAGTATAGGGAAGTTATAGCACAATATTGATATCAATATGACCAGCTCTGGCTTTTTTCAGAAGAACCTGACATCTGATAACTTTGAATTGTGGCACTCAAAAGGTTAAGATTAAACAATTGAACAACATTTTTCTATGTTTTTCAGGTTGTACTTATTGCTGTCACTATAAAACATTTTTAATTATATTTAGTGATGACTTAAACTTCATAATTCATTTAATATATTTGTTTGTTTGTTATCAGAATTTGGAATTACAACGATGAAGCTGGTTTCTCACAAGTTTTACATCTTGATGTACCCAGATACGTTTTGCCAGGTTCGGAGTCAGGAACTCTGATTATTAACGGAGGACTCTCTCTTTTGTCAATTGATCGTGCTTTACCAAGATCACCTACTATTCATACTAGGTAATATTGTTTTTTACAATTTTAAAGTTACGTTGATAAAGTAAAATACTGTAAACTTTCTCGGGAATAACAATATAAACTGTTCAGAACTTATCAATTAGATGTTTATTCGTCAGTTTGAGAAAGTTGTAGAAACCAAAAATAGAAAATTCTGAGGTAGTACCCTCCAAAATTAACAAACTATCTTGTGGGTTGTCGAACATTAAATAAAAATATGCTAAAACACAGTATCTAAAACCAAGCTTGAAATGAAACAGATAATAGGGCATTCGGGATAAGCTGATAGGTAAGACACAAAGTATACAGGAAGTATTTGGAAATACACTCACAAAATGAATAATGTAGAAAAGTTGAATAAAGTACTTACAGTGTAGCTATTGAGACAACTTGTAGACAGAAAAGCTCTGAGCATTTAGCATAACCTGCATTGGAAAACAGGTGAAAACGTGGCATCACTATGATCTTGATGTGATGAGACTGATGCTGAGAAAACACTTTTAACAAGCTATTTTTACTTCAAAATTTTAGTTAATTAATACTTCAAGCGTGCTTGAATATACTCACTCTGCATACAGCATGCTTGAACCATCACTCTGCCTACGAAACGGCACCGGAAACAAACACGGACATGTAGAAGGGTGACAAGATACAAATGGATGAAAAATCCAACTTGTAACTTAGACTACTGTATTGTAAGTGCATGAAGAAGATGGAATGGACTAGACTCTGAGAAGTGCTTAGGGGAAAGTGGGGGCGAACGATCCATGATAGAGGTTACAAAGATTTTGGGAGTCCACAAATTTGTATAACTGATAGGCTATGCAGTACCTTATGAGCTTAGTTATATGGTTGGCAGTAACCGAGCTAATGAACTGGCACAGCGCGTATAATTTGAACCGATTGATAACTTAAGTAAATTTACCACTATCGTAAGACTTTAATCTGTTAGATCGGCTGCCATAATTTTCTTCAATTTTTTATATTCAATGTTCTTTAATTTAAGAATCAATAAATGTTATCAAGCCATTGCTTGAGTTTGTTGTTTAGGCCATCAGCCAAAAGGCTGGTTTGAGCCTCTGGAGGCTTTACTAAGTAAAACGAAGAGTGGGGTGGTTTACCCGTGCCATCCTCACTGAGTGGAAAAAGTATGCTTATCAGCATGCCAGACCCTCCGAGAAGAATCTAGTTTCCACCCTGCAAATGACACCTTCACTTCATTGATCACAGGGTCTGGCTGTACAGTGATGAAATACATTACTATCAGAGGAGATGACTCTGACTAGTGTCTTTTACACCTCTACTTCTGCTGTTCTTGAATTCTTCAGTTATATAATTGGCTGACCTTGTGTTAAGAAACAGAACTATTTTTTTGTAGCCCTTGAACTAGCAGATTAAGTGCAAATAATTTTAACACACCACCTGCCTGTTATGGGTATGTTTGAGTTTAACTAGTCTTAAATTGTGATGACTTTTACAACTATGGAATACTGATTTTGTATTTTGACAAGGAGTATTTTGTAATTTGACAAAATAATTGAGGTGAACTTATATATTTTTATAAGTATTAACATGTGACTTGAATATTTATTTTCTGAAAGAAGATCTCATGCCTCCAGATGGAATTCAGGAACAGTTCTTGATTTTTGACAGCAGAAGTCAGTGGCTGAAAGCAAGTATTAAACAGACATGTAGGTTATCAATAGTAGGTTAAAAAAACTACAAGACAAACTAAAAAATGTTAGTATTGCTATTCAGATTACTACGAAGGCATAGTTTTTTTAATTCTCTAGTTCTGATAATGTATTTTTTTCTGTAGACTCTGAAACAAATGTTTTAGACAACTTAACATTATTAATTAGTCTATTTAAAAAATAATTACCTATAAAAATTGCATTAAATCTTAGGTTTTTTATTTTCACTTTTTTCAGAATATTGACATTTTTATTTTAATAAATTCTGTATTCTGTACTTTTTTTTTTGCAGTTTATCTAATACAATTTCCCAAATAGCACCGTTATTGGAGTCAAATAATATAACATCTAATGAAAGTATTAAAATGCTTAAGCAACATATTCAAAATTTAATGGCATTTAAAATCAATGATAATTCATTTGGAGATCATCACAACATATCCAGTCATTGGTAAGTACAGTATTTTTATAGTTTTTATGTAAATATGTTAGAAATGTTGAAAATAATTGTATGTTGTCAGGACAATTCTCAGGATGTCTCTTTAATTACTGTTTATTTATTTCCCAAAACATTGTACGTTTTTAATTTTGAACAACTTAGAGATATATAATTTTATGACAAATTACAAATGCATTACAACACAAATTGAATCCAATACAAACATCTGTTACTTTCTCTTTTTTTTTTTTTTTTTTGGTTTAACGAAAAAAAAAAAAAAAAAAAAAGAGAAAGTAACAGATGTTTGTATTGGATTCAATTTGTGTTGTAATGCATTTGTAATTTGTCATAAAATTACTTTCTCTTGGTATGTATAAATATATAGGAAAGAAAAGTATTGTTTTTATGTAAATTTTTGTAAATTGAGTTTTCACCGGAAATACAATGTTGTCAGGCCCCCTAAACCCAAAATAACATGTGTTTAGCAATTTGTTTGTGTGTATATGTGTGAACAAAATATCTCAAGAATGGAATATCATACAAAGTTGATACTTGGAATTTCGGTTGGTACCATTAGGGGACCCGATACAAACATTTTCATCAAAATTGGTCAACCAGAAGTTGTAGTTTACAAGTGCAATTTTCTCAGAAACAGCTTCTACAATTTTTTAAAAATCACCTCGTTTACTAAATTTTTATGCTCTACAAATTAGGGTTAGCACCATGTCTGCTTAAATTCTTGGTAGGGCTTTCTTGGTAAAAATGGTTTTTTTAAGATCATGGCCTTAATATGCATTTTGGACAAAAGTGTGTAATAAAGTCTTAGGAAATTAAAAAAACGTTCAACTTTTATTTCAAGTGGTTTTTTTCTACAATGCTTAGTTTAGCGTCAATTAGTAATCTTCTGTATTTTGCTCATGAAAATCAGCAAAAAAAAACAATAAGATTGCAGCCTTAGTAACATTTTACGACTAAAGTACGTAATATTGTTGACTAATGATTAAACGTAGGTTATATTTTTTATTATTTAAATTCGCAAGAGAAAACTGCGAGTATTTCACACCAAATTTTTTAAATTTTAATTACTACACACAAAATCCTTATTTAAGTCAATTTCAGCTTAAACAATCGTGTTTGAAAAAAAAACTTGTTCACTCTATAAAACAAATAAAAAAAATCTGGTATTCTTCTAATTTCTGTTTTTCATTTAAGTATTTAGTGAAAGATCTTGGATGAACATTAGTTTTCACCAACATCAAACATCAGTGAATGATTTTGAATGGCATATTTAATCATTGGTTCATGTTGTAGGTGATTATTGAACCACATTAATGAAACAGAAATCTTAAAATTTCTGCCCTTGTTAAAAGCTTTTCAAACTAAATATCTAATTTACGTTATTGAATTATTCCAGGAATACTCTTCATGCTCTAGAAATATTGCATTATGCTCAAATGTACATCGGAATTGATGCTGAACTTATATCGTCCATTATAAAATGGGTTAAGAATAGACAAAATAGAGATGGAAGTTTTACTCCAAGTTCTATAGACTTTGGAATAAATAACACTACTGAATCAAACATTATTATACAAACAACAGCCGAAACATTAGCTACATTACTTAAAGTAGGAATTGAAAGTGAGGTAAGTTTCTGATTATCATTTCTAAATTTTTTTATTTTTAGTTGTAAATATTTAAGTTCTGTTAAGTTGGTAACTTAATTTAAGAAATTAATCAGTTTTTATTAGTGTACCCACTAAATGAAATTGTTATATTAGTTTCAAAAGTTGGCTACACCATGACACCAAATTGAAATTAAAAAATGGAAGTTTTTGAGCATTCCAAAAATATTCATTTCATACTGGTTAAACACTGTTAATTTTTAAATATTAAATGATATTTCTTTGAGAATGCATAATGAAAATTTCTCACAGCATTCTCCCTGCAGTGGCACATCATGACCATGTGTAAGTGTTCTTGTCTCACTACCATACAAACAGCCTGGAATGGACATCACCTTATAAAACTTCAACCTCCGACCAACATGTTGGTCAGCATCCCCAACCAACAGCCTGGAGGTGGAAGAGGATGTTTTCCCAACAGCAAAGAAGTGGATGAGTCTAGGAGGTGGCTCTTTGAATGAAACCCAGGGCAGGACCAGAGGCTCTTAAAGTGGCAGCCTCACTACTGGTCTTTCCTCCATTTGGGCGAGTTTACGCATTAAGGGAAATTTACGCACTTTCAATCACTCGAAAAGGAAAAATCGGACTGGAATTAAGGCAAATAATCGAATGATCAGGAAACAAAAAAAGACTACACATAAGGATGGAATAAAATTTGTACAGAAATATTTTATTGGTCAGGAATATTTTTAATGCTGCTTGGTTTTGATGAAAAGCTAAAAAATGTTAAACGTTTAACATCTTGCAATATTCAAAAATTTTCATTTGAAATCTATATAGAGGACACATGGGTTTAATATTGCGATTCTTTACATTCACCTGAAGTTTAAAAAGAATTACTTGTTTAAATTTTGGAATATTTGAAATGATTTTCATAAAAAGCATTGTTGTTACGAGAAAGATTTCCACAAAAAATTTAATCCTGAGATTTTTTTTAAAAAATATCTTCACCTAAGTTTTTTTCTTATTTCAGGATGATGCTGAAGTGATTTTGAAAGCAAGATTTTATCTTGAAAGTTGTTTATATCATGATTTGGATTATATTTCATTAGCTATGCTTAATTATGCTTTAGTTTTAACAAAGAGTGTAATGTTACCACAAGCACTGGATCGTCTTCGTAATACTTCAACTAATGAAGAAGGTGATTTTGGTTGGCCACATCCATCAGATAATGCTGATTGGTTGTATGAAGAAGGTGCTGGACAGATTAAACCGCCTGTTGCATGTAAGTTATTATATTAAGGGAATATTATTATATTATATTATTATAGTTATTATATTAAGGGAGACATTACTTGTTTATCTTCCACATTCTTAATGTTTGGAAATCTCTTACAATAATATTTTCTTTAGAAAAAATTACCACCAGCCGTGAGGCTTGTGAGGCTCGTGAATCTCATGAAAGGGATTTTTATTACTGGCTTTTATATATAATATAATCGCAATCAAAGAATATTATATTCTTCAAACCACCAGTAATACGGTAAACAGGTGATGGTAAACAGTAATGTCTGGGAGATGATGATGATTGTTTCATTTCAGATGTTGTTAATTATCTCAATTTTATGAGGACAAGCCTCTTAGCTTTCAAAAGAAAGAAAAAGGCTTACTTTTGGCCTATGGCAAAAACCATTAGTGATTTATGTATCTACTCTTTAAGAGGAATTGAATGACATTATTTTTAAACACTTACCAATTATCGCGCTTCCATGCATAAAATGCTCATCTTCAATAATTTATTTATTTATTTATTTATTATTATTCTTCGCATAACACCTTTTTTTCAGAAACTCTGAAAAGGTTGGCGAAATGTCAATTACAGAAATAAGATACAATATAATTAAAACTTATTACAATCAAACAATTACAGAAATAAGATACAATATAATCAAAACTTATTACAATCAAACAAACATGATAAAACCATCAACATGAAAAAAACAATTAAATCAATAAAGCATGACATGTTACAGTAGGGGGTCAGACAAAATCTTCAAAATTACTTGTATGGTATTGCATGTGATATTATGATATTGCTTCTGTGAGGAATTCATTCACAGAATAGAAACACTTAGATACCATGTACTCAAATAGGCGTTTCTTGTACATTTGAAAATTTTCTATAATTCTGATACTAATTGGAAGATGGTTGTATAACTTTAGACCAGTATAATAAGGCCCTTTTTCATAAAAGACGGTCCTATTAATTGGATATTGTAACATAATTTTTGTTTCGTGTTTGATAAGAATGTACTTGCCGCCTCTCATGGAAGACATCAGGATGAGATTTGACGAATAAAAGCAACTGAAATATATATATATTGAGGGAAGACAAAGGATATTAAATTTTTTAAAAATAGGTCTGCATGTTTGTTTGTATTTCGCCTTCCCTATAATTCTTATTATCCTTTTTTGCATTTTAAAAACACGATCACTATATTGGGAGTTTCCCCAAAATATAACACCATAGGTTAAATGGGAATATACGTTGGCGTAATATACACTAATTTTCTTTAATTTATCATTTAAAATTTAAAACATTTATTTCCACCATGGTAGATAAGGAATACACAATTATCTACCTTGGTGGAAGTAGGATGTTTTAAATTTTAAATTAAAGAAAATTACTGAAGATTGCATTATATGCACGAAAGCACTATAATTATTGGTAAGTGTTTACTGTTTACCGTATTAGTGGTGATTTGAAGAATATAATAAATTTTGATTATCAATATAATTATGGCAGTTGAAAATACCTTTATAGGATGTTTGATAAATTATACAAACATTGATTTACAGATTAGGAAAAATTTCTTAAAACATTATGTTTGGAGTGTAGCATTATACGGGTGTGAAACGTGGGTGGTAGGGGCTGTAGAAAGGAAGAGGATAGAAGCTTTTGAAATGTGGTGTTATAGGAAAATGTTAAAGATTAGGTGGGTGGACAAAATAAGTAATTTAGAGGTTCTTAGGCGAGTGGATGAAAAAAGAAGTATATGGAAGCATCTTACCAAAAGAAGGGATAGGCTAGTGGGGCATATCCTAAGACATCCAGGTATTGGGCTATTAATAATGGAGGGTAATATTGAGGGAGTAAATTGTAGAGGGAGGCAAAGATTAGAATATATAAAGCAAATTACAAAAGATGTAGGGTGTTACAGGTATGTAGATATGAAACGACTTGCGCAAGATAGAAAGGTTGGAGAACTGCATCAAACCAGTCGAGAGACTGATGACAAAAAAAAAAAGAAGATAAATTATAACATTAATAGATATCCATGAGGCTTTTCTACCAACCAACACAGTTCTCTGATTTCTATGTACAAGTACTCATGAATGATATTACTGAAAGGGGACAATTTTTTTTTTTATATTTTGATTCTTATAAAAGCACATAAATTATCTTGCCTAGTATAAGCAAGTCTCTACAAGATTTTTCCTGACTATACCAATTATTCTACTGTGTATTAAAATGTTACAATATTTTTCAGTGGGTTTTAACAATTACTTTTGTATACTCTTGGTAAATTTTGTAATACTTGTAATTTTTATTTTTTTTAAGCAAATGTAAATGACTACAAGGCATCATTATATGTACTTATGACTTACTCATTACTTCCTGATATGAAGTCTGCTGAACCCGTTGTGCGTTATCTATTCTATAGATCACATGTTTTGGATAAACATACGGAGGTAAGGGGAAGATATTTTTATATGCCTCAATTATTATATTTAGTGTATTTAAAAATAAAATTAATTTTTACTTAGAACACCACATTTTCAGTTATTTTACAGTGATGGAAACATGAAAATAAAAAAGTATGTTAAACATAATTTTTCTTAAAATAATCATCATCATAGGTTAACTGATTTAAAATTACTGAAAATTAATTGAACAAAAATATAAGTGCTGTAGATTATTGCATCTTCAAGATTTGAAATAGATTATACATTTCGGTGGTCCATTTCTAAGTTTTTCATTGTTTCAAACTGATAGATTTCCAGTAGTAGATTATTACTTTAATATATAACTGTAAAGTCACCCCATAGGAATTTAATATCTATTATAACAGCTATAATGAATTGTCACCAACCGAAGCCGACGACACGTGGCAAAACCTCACCTTGCAAAATGGGTGGCCCTGAAAAGGGCAGTTTACTTGGTTGAGGGTTTTGAAGAGGACTGTTGTTGTTAGCAGTTTGGAATGTGTTGGTGGTGGCCCTGAAAAGGGCCATTGTAGGTGGCTGGACGCGTCAAGCCAGCGTTTGCAGCGCGGTGTCCGAAGGGTGATGGCTCAGCTGCAGGGTTCAGGCCTAGCCTTCCCTTAGCGGCAGTTGGATCCCTACTGCAGCGTGACAGTGGTGGCCCCCAGAGCCCCGCAGTGTCGGGTTGGCGTAGACCGTCGACCGAGGCGGTACCCTCCGGGCCTGCGCAGGACTCACTCTTCACCGTAGTGCCAGCAGCATGCACAGGCTTCCATTGGCTGACGGGTGGAAATGTGGCATCTGCCACCGGTAGCATATGTCCAGGCATGGCTATGTCTGCTCCGTCCGGGCTGTTCTTCTTCTTCTTGTTTGGTGTTCTTTTCTGGTCAGGGGCTGGATGGTTAGTGCCTCTCACAGTTCAGTGCATTTGTTTAAATACCCCTCTGAAGAGTCCACTTCGTGTCAGAGGGGAGGCACTGTTTGCTGCATGTCGGGAGCACTACCCGTGGCAGGCTCTGGGACTGCCTGCAGGCGCCAATTATAGTGGGGCAGTTGGCGACAAAATATAACTTATAAGTGCATTTTTCCAATAGTTCTAACTAACCATTTATGTAGTGAAAAGTAAACATTTTCAGTTAATATCACTACTTTGTTAGACGATAACTTAGTGATCATAGCATATTAATTGTTTTTACATTTTTCAGCTTATTTACACAGCAATGAAAGCATTTTCAATGTATGCATCGTGGGGTGAAGATAAACATAGACAATTAACGTTGTCGTTAGCAACTTCAGGAATGGAATTAACTGATACTTTAGAACTTAGAAATTCAACTATTTCTCAAGTTCTACACTTACCATCACTTCCAACTAAAGTATTTGTTTATGCAACTGGTGCAGGTTGCGCTACAGTACAGGTATAGTGAAAAATTTGTATGCATTAATTCTAACAAACTAATTTTTTATGATTTCATTTCTGAATGTGTGTGTTGGTGTGTTTTTTGTAATGAAATTATTTTTAGAGTATTATAGTGTCTACCACAAAAGAAGTCTGTTGTGTTTGAAGAACTCTATTTCAAAAACAACCATACCGAAAAATTTCAACAGTACACCAAATAAAAGCGAGTTCTTTCCTGAGTTGAATCATTTGACTTAAATTTCTTTTTCTAAAAGTTTGTTGGAGATACAGCAATTTATGCATTAAAAATACCTAGTTTTTAGCTGGTTTTCTATTAATATGCTTTTTAAATGTCTGTTACTTTATCCAAGCTTTTCATAAAAAGGTTGGCTGGTGCAATATGCTAAAGATCACAATTTTCTCTGTATGTGGAAATTTTAAAAGTAAAATCCTATATTTCATTATAATATGGCGGCCATTTTTGTGCTATTTTGGGTCTACGTAAAGATAGGAAAATTTACTTTTGGACTGAATCGTGCATCTTTAGCCTGGATAAATTAGCAGACATTTAAAAAGCACATTAAAGGGAAAAATGGCTAAAATTTTGGTAATTTTGATGTAAATTTCTATATTTTCAAACAGATTTTGAAAATCAATGCAGGACAAAACGAGCTTCAATTTGGTGTAGTATTAAAATTTTGTGTTAGGTTGTTATTGAAATAATGCTCTTCAATACAAAGAACTACTTTCATGGTGGGCACTGTAGAAATTATTTACAATTTCAAAAAGGTACTGTGATATTGCATAATAACACTCTTTTTGATCAAAAACAGATATTTTTGAATAGTATGGTTAGTTAAGTAACTTTTAATTAGTAATTATTTTATTATCAAAGAATTTCGTCATTGTCATCATGATGTAAACTTTCCAAAAAATCAATTATAACATACCATTTTCTTTTAAGAATTGAGAGTTTACCGACTTTTTCTTATAACACATATTCCGTTATTCTCAAAAATATTTCATCCTTGTCACTTGTGATTCATACTGTTGTCAACAAAATTCCTGTTTTCAGTGCTAATTGGTTTTATTTGTATCGTTGTCATTTGGCCTTCTAATGTAATGTTGTGTAAGAAGTTAAATGCTTGAAAGGAAAGATGTCGCTTTATGTTAGGTTAGCCATGAATCACAGCGAGCTGGGGTTTGCTAATGTAGGCATAAATTCTCTTAGCGTATTTTGATTTCAACAAAATTTACCTACCTTTTCTTATAACATATTCAGTCTATGGCAACTCGTATTTTTCCTATTACAGTGGTAGTTCATACTGTCAACAAAATTCCTGTTTCCAGTACTAATTGGTTTTATTTTTACAGTGTAATTTTGCTTTAAATGTGTTTAACTGTGTGAGTCATTAAATACTTAAGTCCTTTTATTTTTAAGTCCTTTTTATTTTTAATATTTAAGTCCTTTTTTTCCATGAAGCAAGATTATATTTGTTGTAATAGACTGTATGATAGTTTGTATTGTTGTGTTTTAGGGACATGTTAGTTATGCAACTTATTCACCAACTAAATCAAATAATATTTTGGATATTTGGGCTGGAGTTGAACAGGAAACATTACCGCCAAGAAACTCAGCTCAAGAATCTATATATCTCGACATTAAAGTTTGCATCAGGTTTGAAAATATTATTTATTCCATTCATATAATATATGAATACGTGGCAGTTTTTATTTAAGAAAAAATTTCTTATTTAGCCACGTACTATTGATTATGTTTTCTGAGGCATGGTTTCACTCGGATGGTTATGTTAACAGTCAAACTGCTAAATACGGAGTACTGAAAATGCTCACGTGTTTCAAGAACGACCAAAACATAGGCTACACATAAAATTGATGTTTGGTGTGCAATCTCTCAATGTTTTGTAATAGGGCCTTAATTTTTTGACAGATCTGTGGATGGTGTAGTTTATTGCGACTTAATCTGTCAGTTTATTGCAATATTAGATTTACACGTATGAGAATGTTGGTCCCAGAAGTTTAGCGCAACTTGCCGTATGGCTGATGACACACTAGACATGTTATGGGATTTTTTTTAACAATCATTTTATATCAAAAGGGTTCTGACTGTCTAGATCCCCAGATCTTACACCAGCAAATTTTGTCGTGTAGGGATAGTCAAAAAGATTTTTTTAAAACAAATCCTCATACATGTGATGAATCAAAGGCAAACATTGAACAATAGATTTTAACACTGATGAGCAAACATTAGAAAAAATGTAATGTAAATGGCTATAAGTGTTAACAAAATGTATATGAACCCGCATTTGGGTTACAGGGAATCATTTTCAACATATATTAAAAAGTGATTAATGGTTAGTTTCATTGTAATCTGATTATTGTTGCATTAAGTTGTAATAAATATTTCATTAATGTAATATTTTCGTTCTACATTCAAGTTGGCTAAAAACGAGTGCATGCTTTTTGAAACATCCTAAATTTTAAAAGCAAATTTAAAATGTTGTTTACTTTAGCCTGTATTTTGTATTAAAAACCTTCCAAAATTGAGAGGCTACTTATATTTTTTTTTACAGGTGGAAGGGTGTCAATGAATCAAGTGTTTTAAGAACAGAAGTAAATCTATTCTCTGGATTTCAATTGTTTTCCGTTAATCAGGAAGATATAGATGATATGGTCCAATATGGAAGCCATGATAATAAAGTCTGGTTTATACTAACGAATGTAAGTAAATTTTCTTCATTTCTTTGACAGTATAATTTTTAGTTTATGAGCGTGATTAATATTTTTTATTTTTATTTTTTATCATAATTAGGTAAATTATTTAAAGAAAGTTGTGTTTGTGGGAAAAAGGTCTCAAGATTTCGGTGAATCACTATGTTGTTAGGATTCCTGGGTTCCTATAAAGATCATCTCTGCTCAGAAATACAGCCTGAAGTATAATTTGATTTGTATACTTGTTATTCTGCCATTACAGGATTAATAAAAAATTTTAAAGACACAGTGAAGTTTTCCTGAACTGTGTTTCATACTTCTATATGGTAACCTTTTAAGAGAAATTTGCTATTCAAGTTCCTTACTGTAATTCCAGTGTTAAATAATAATTTCTCATTAAAGTAAACTAAAAATACAAGATAAAAATATATTATAAGAGGCATTTTTCCCCATGTGTTTTTCCTATCCGTCCTACACGCTAGCAATTAGGTATGTCCACACTCGTGCGCGTTCTTTTTCAACTTGCGATGTCGCATGCTACATCGCATGCGCTTAGAGGCATACCACCTTCCCGCACTCGTTTAAAGAGCTTTATCTCAAAAAAAAAAAACATGAATATTTTTGAACAATGCACTAAATTAAAGCCTGTTCTTTCCTGCATTGATTGGTTTAATTTAGATTGTTTTATTTAGAAATAATTGGAGATAACTCCAGCAATTTACGCAAAAAAGTACTGAGTTTTTAGCCAGTTTTCCATTAATGTGCTTTTTGAACATCCGTTTCTCCGTCCAGGCTTTTCATAAAAATCAGCGTTTAAAGTATGTTGAAGATCAAAAGTTTTTCTATAATATGAATATTTTAATACTTAAATCTCATGTTCTGTTTTAATATGCCGATCATTTTTTTTTAAAAAGTGCTTTTTTAAAGGTAGGGAAATGATTTTTGGACTGAACCATGCATTTTCACAATTACGTCAAGCATAGCGGGTTTTTTTTTTATTTTTTAATAAAAACATTGTTAAATAATTCAAAATGAGTTGTAGCAGGAAAAACACTGAAGTTTGTTTTGCTTAACGATTATACTCTGAGCGGATTCTGCTATAGAACTCAGTTTCCTCTCAAGAAGTTTAGAGGCTAATAGAATTTTCTATTAACACCACACATATATTTCTAATTACAAATGCAAAATACAATACACTGCACAATACTGCTGTAAAAATGCCTCGTTCAGTCCAAAAATCATTTCCATATCTTTACGAGAAGCCGAAATATACTTTTTTTTTAAAATGGTCGGCATTTTAAAAAATGGAACATCAGACTTCTATTTTAAAATGTACATATAGAGAAAACTCTGATCTTCAAGGTACTTAAACACCGTTCTTTTTTGAAAAGCCTGGATGGAGTAACGAATGTTTAAAAACAACATTAACGGAAAACTGGCTAAAATCTGAGTACTCTTTATGCATAAATTACTGCATCGTTGACTAGTTTCAAAATAAAATAATCTTAAGTCAAACCATTCAACGCAGGAAAGAAACAGGCTTTAATGTAGTGTAGAATTCAAAAATATTTTTTGTGTTTTTTTAAGATAAAGTTCTTCAAACGAGTGCGAACAGGTAATATGGCATGCTACATTGCACGAGTGTGGACATAGATAATAACCTGTTCCAAATACTCTACCGTTGTATCATTTCCACCCTTACGTCAAAACGGTGTGGTGGTTCTTCGAAAACCTATATCTTTGATTTGTCTAAATGCTATCTTTAGAACAAACTCGTTAGAAGCCCTAATATAATCATTTTTGGCGTTATTGTTATGCTTTCAATTAACTTTAAACAGTTAATATGTATTTATTTTTTTTTATTTATGACCACAAAGGATCACTTTAGTCTCTTTGGTTAGTTCTTTTTCTTCGGCAGTTTATTTCCTTTTCATTTCTTTCTTGCCAATACTGTTTCATTCTGTCGGATCTTGCTTTTCTCAATTCGTCTGAACAAACCTGTTCTTTTCGTTTAATTGTTCTTACTGATAAAATTTTGTTTTTGTCATTAATTGTTTCTTTGTAAACTGGTGTGCGATCTTTGACATCAGCAATTGTTAGATTTAATTCTGCTCTGTCTTTTTTTATTTCTTCAAGCCAAGGAATTGTAGCTCCTTCTGTTTTTGCACACATGAATTTTTCTACAATTTTTCTTAATAATCGGTTTTCTGGAGTTCTGAGGATATGCGAAAAGAAAGAAAGTCTCTTTTTGCGCATTGCATCAGTGATTGGTTCTATTT
Source organism: Catonia carolina (assembly GCA_035578175.1). Lineage (NCBI taxonomy): Eukaryota > Metazoa > Arthropoda > Insecta > Hemiptera > Achilidae > Catonia > Catonia carolina. The sequence goes on from JAQMRL010000005.1 coordinate 50,836,769, forward strand.
CTTTATAAATTTGTTCTCTTGGTAAAAGTCTGTGCTGGTTGTCAACTATGTGTTTCTTGTTTATGCAGGTTCTAAGAATCCTTCTTTCTATTTTTTTGATTGTTTCTTTTATTCAGTTTCCATCAATACTGAAGAGGGTTTCACTGCCGTACATTGCTTGTGATCTTAGAACTGCTCTTTAGTGTTTAAGTTTTGTGTGAATGGAAAGACATTTTTTGTTGTAAGTGTTTTTAGTAATTTGCTGTCCTTTGGAAAGTTTAGAAATTCTCTCATTCCATGCTGCCCTCTCATTAAGATTGTATGTGATTGTTTCTCCAAGATATTTAAATTTATTTTATTTTAAAATTTATTTTATTTATTATAGATTCGAACAAAATGTATAAGACTATCAGCTTGTAGTGTGTTTACTGTAAGTGGTTTAAGACCTGCACTTGCTACAGTTTATCCAACATCTTCACCTAACTTAGCTGTTCAAACATTTTTTCACACACGACGTGCGAGTCCTCTGTTAGCTGATACAACAGATGATGATTTCATCACATGGTTCGGCTCAGGTACAAACATTTCAATATTTTGGTCATTTTTTAGTGTTTAAGTGTTTATGTAATAAAACCTAATTAACAAAATAATGATGAGCAGTGCTATTAAAAGTTTAAAATTGTTCAAGGTTTTACTTTGTTCTGGGAAGTTAACTTATTCAATTTTTTTAATCATGTTTATTGTAATACGTTAAAGTTTTGACAATACTACTTCATTTATCATATAATTAAAATTTATTAAATTACTAATTTTAAAAAATTAGCAACATTTTTATCACCTTATTGACAGTACAATAATTATCCAGTTTTTAATAGATGTTGGTTTTTATCCTTCTGTAAATAATGAACAGAAACATAACGTAGTTTTTAACTAAAATTAATGTTCATTTGTTAATACAGTACAAATTAATGTTCAGAGAAAAATCTGTTGAAAATTATTTTCATAAATCTAGTCACTGTATCATCAACACGTGTAACAATTTAGATAAGTTTTACTTTTATGTGTTTTTTACATGTTATCTGTTTTGTTTGTTCTTAATTGCAAACTGTTAATGGTCAATAAATAAGTTGAATTGTAAATATTAGCACTGTATATTATATTATGGTAAGAATTAATTTGTGACCAATTATTTTAGTATAATGTTTGGCTGTTCTGGTCAAGTTTTCTTACTTTTTTATTTGTCCATACCAAACAAGTGCCTGTTCAGTCTCCTTTTTTGATTCTCTGCAATAGTATACCTTCCCATTTCTTATCGCAATTTTTTTTTACTTGTATAAATGATATTTATATATATTTTTGAAGTCAATAAAGTTTGCTTATTTACGAGGGCCATCCGGAAAGTAGTACCCGTTTGTGAAATAAAGACACAGAAGTAAATATTAACAAATGTAAACATTTTTATTGAAAAGAGCATACCTTAAACTACTTCTCCACATAATCTCCAAGCAAATTTAAGCATTTGTCATAACGTGTGACGAGTTTTTGTATTCCAGCATCATATTCCTCCGCCGCCAGCCGATCGAAATACGTAGTCACACCTTCTTTAAGTTCTTCATCGCTGTCAAATCTTTTTCCCGCCAAAAACTCTTTAAGTTTTGTAAAGAGATGAAAATCTGAAGGGGCCAAGTCCGGGCTATACGGTGGATGGTCGAAAATTTCCCAATTGAATTGCTGCAGAAGTTGTTGTGTTATCCCCGCTGCATGAGGCCTGGCATTGTCATGGAGGAGAATGACGCCATCAGACAATAGACCTCTCCGTCGATTTTGTATTGCTCGCCGTAGTTTCTTTAATGTTTCACAATACGCATTAGCGTTAATAGTGTCTCCACGGGCCATAAAATCAATAAGCAGTATACCACGTCGATCCCAGAAAATGGTTGCCTTAAGTTTCCTGGTGGACAGAACAGTCTTGAATTTTTTTGGTTTCTTTGGTGAATGAGGATGATGCCACTCCATTGACTGTCGTTTACTCTCAGGTGAAGCATAACAAACCCACGTTTCATCACCAGTAACTATGCGATTCAAGAACGCGTCTGCTTCATCAGAATAACGTTCCAAAAATGTTAATGCATCAGCCATACGCTTGGTTTTGTGCTCATCTGTAAGCATGCGAGGGACCCACCTTGCGCAAATTTTTGAATAATGCAGATGGTCTTTGACAATTTCATGAAGAATTGTGCGAGAAACATTAGGGAAATGTTCACAGATGTCATCAATTGTAACGCGCCAATCGTGCCTCACGAATTCGTCTACTGACCTCAGCAGTTGATCTGTAATGACAGATGGTCTCCCTGAACGCTCATCGTCGTGTGTGTTCCCCCCTCCCCAAGTTAAAATTACGACACCAGCGCCGAACAGATGACTCATCCATCACATCGTCTCCATACACTTCCTTTAATTGGCGATGAATATCACAAGGTCGAACGTTTCTTGCATTGAGAAATTTTATTACAGCCCTCACTTCACAACTGGCGGCGTTCTCAATTTTTTTAAACATTATGAACGGTCACAGAAACAAGACAGGCAATGCTAGCGTCGCGGAACTTACAACAGAGAAGGCAGACAAGCCACTGAAGCGATCTGACCTTGACCGGCGGCTGCTCGCCTCATCAGCGCCTCATGCGGCGGAAACGGGTACTACTTTCCGGATGGCCCTCGTATTATGTATATTTTTTAAGTCAATAAAGTTTATTTAGAATTAGTTTAGCTATTCATTCTTCTTGAATTTAAGATGAAAATACATGAAACTACATCCAGTTCATTCATTATATATTAATTGTCAAAAATGTATTTGTCATAATTAATATTTTGAACAGATTTCAAATTTAAATGAATTAATTCCATATTAAAATTTTATTAATAAACAATTTTATCATAACAATACAATCTTCTTTTAACTTGTGTAAATTTTTACACTCAATATTTAATAGATAAATTAATTTATTGTAATTATTGAAATTATTTTTTTATAAAGTATTTTTTTAAAGTATTTAAGCATTCGTCAGAATGCTGAATGCTTCTGTGTTTCTCTTTTTATAAATTATTTAGTTTAGGTTGAGAGATGGTGGAAGACCTTACTCACATCTTGGTTTGAGCATCATTAAAAATTTAACAGTGTACAAAAAAAACATATATTTTTAAATTTCTTTTATTTATTAAATTTAAAATATTGATCATTTTTTCTATGTAAAATGTTTAAACACCATATCACCAGAGCCCCCTATAATTAGTTTCTGTGTTACTGACCTTCAATACTTCTCCGAACCTTTTGTGGCATATCGAAAGACCCTTTGAGGGTACACCAACAGACCATTGTTGCCATTTATTGGGGAATTTGTGAACCGTGAACATGTGATATTATATTTTAAAAGTTATTTTTTTTACAAGACTGACAGACTTCAACAAAAAAACCGAAACAGACACCTCAAAGAACATTACAGGTTTTTATAAAAATGTAAGTAATTATATATGATATTATACTAGTCTATTTTTTTATTTTCTTACTAATTTTACGTTACAAAAGGTTTTGTTTTACGTTTTTTTGATTTAATCATTTTTATAATGTAGTGTTTTTTCAATTTAAACAAAAATGTTAAAAATTAACATTTTCATTGAAACCATAAGTAAACATTTTATTACACCACGAAACATACAACGTCAAAGAAAATTAGTTATAACCAACTTATAAAGCATACGAGGGGGGCCCAAAAATAACTGGACTGAGAGCGCGCTGCCGTAGATGTAGTAGAGAGTTCTCTCGCTACATGGTGTTAGTAGAGACCTTAAATAAACTACTGCCCTGACGGCGTCACTTTGTAGGTTAACCTTTGATCTTAGCGTTATGTTTCTCTTACTGTTATCAAGTTCCGCCTGTGACGTCACGAAGCATCAAGCCAATCTTCCACTGGCTTTACGCTTGCTTGGTTTTTGGGTCATACCATAACGCCAACCTCATCACCTGTGATGGATTAGATCAAAAAGTTTGGATCACTTTCAATCTCATTTTTCAAGTCCTGACTCAAATTCAATCATTGTTTTGTTGATGCTGTTTGAGATGGTGTGGGCAAATTTAGTGGCAACACGTCTCATTTGTAAATCCTGAGTAAAAATCCGCTGACATGAGCTCCAACTCACGCCTGTCTCTTCTGAAATTTTATCCATCCTCGTTGAATTTTTCAAGTTTTCATCGTTTTGAGATGTTGAAGGGTGCCCAGAATGAACATAGCCATCAACACTCATCTCACCACGTTTAAAGTGCCCAAACTACTCTAAAACTTGTGTACGGCTTATAACCTCCTTTTTGAAACCCTGTTGAAGCATTTGGTAGCTTCCGTTGTCGACTTTTCAAGCAAAAAACAAAATTTCAAACACACTCTTTGTTCTCTTAAATCTCCCTTAATGATGTCGCAGATGGAACACGACAACATTAAGAGAAACATAATACTATGATCAAACGTTAACCTACAAACTGACGCCATCTGGGCAGTAGTGTGTTGAAGGGCTCTACTAACCCCATGTAACGGGAGAACTCTCTAGTACATCTACGAATGGCAGCGCACTCTCAGTCCGATTTGTTTTTGGGTCCCCCTTGTATATTGACAGACAGATAAAAATTAGACAATGATGTATGAACCTGAATGTTAAAGAAAATAAACCATAAGTTTAAACTGAACTCACAGTAGTTTTATTCTTTTTTTTTTAATAAACATATCATTATAGGAATTATAGACATTATAGCTTGTTGTTTAGGTCATAAGTTGAAAGGCTGGTTAGAACCTCTAGAGGCTTTATTAAGTAAAATGAGGATTGAGGTGATATACCATTGCCTTTCGCAATTAATGAAAATTAAGCTTATCAGTATGCCAAGCCCTTTGAAAAGCATCTACTTTCCTTCCTGCAAATGACACATTCACTTTATTCACCACAGGGTCTGGCTGTATAATGATGAAATTCATTACTCTCAGAACAGATGACTCTGACTAGTGTCTTTTACACCTCTATATCTTCTGTTCTTAAGAGGTAGAGGTGTTATATTATAGCTTATAAATACTTTAGAGGGAAACCAAAAGAAATAAAGTTTATAAAGGTTAGTTATTGAATATAAATATACTCTCTTGGGACACTACAAATTAAATTCTTTAGGGAGAGTGGTATATTTATTTAGTGGTTACATAAGTCCTATAAACATTAAGATCCATACATGATACCTCATATGGAACAATAAGATGAAGATTATAGATTGATTACCTACTACAAAGCTACATTGGGACTGGCAAAGGAGCTAAAGAAAAAAGGTATCGTTACATACAAGTGAGTACGAGACTGCAAGATTTTCATCAGGGAGACTGCAAATTCAAGAGTCAGACCCTACTTCTTTATATTCGTAACGATACCTTTTTTCTTTAGCTCCTTTACCAATCCCAATAGCTTTTTAGTATAATAATCCTCTACATTAGGTTTCTAATTTTTTTTTTAGAAAGATTATAATTAAAGACCCATATTAAAAATTCAATAATTTTTAATTATTTGATATTTTTTTTTAATTTCCAGATTATAATGATGATAATTTATCATGGAAAGATACAATATCTTCACAAAAACATCCAAAGAAAGATGATGATATGATACCTGATATGATTGTTCTAAGCGATTTAAATGAAGATCCAACATTTATTAATGATATTACATCTCCAGATACATCATTTAATCAAACAGTACCGAATAATACAGAATCAACAACATCGATTGATCTGAGTCATTTTAATGAAATTGATTCTGATGTATTAAATATTGATGATGACATTGAATCTCATGATAATGATAATAATAAAAAATCATCAGTCGCAACAAATAATATTAATTTAATGAATAGTAATACATCAGGTAATAACTCAGTAACGACAGACTTGTCGATCACAACTGAAGTCAATCATGATGACAAAAATATTAAAAATAAAGTAACAACTAGTAATACTAATGTTAAAATTATTACCACAAATATGACACCAATTTCATCAGATAATACAGATGTAAAAATAACAGCATCACCAGAAATTACAACAAAATTTATTACAAGTAGTAACAGTGATAATAATAGAAATAATATTAATAATACAACCGCAAATAGTAACGTAAATAATAATTATCTACATATAACATCTGTTACAAAACCTGTGACCAACAAAAATAAACATGTTACATTAAATAATAATAATAATAATATGAACGAGTTAATTAAAAATTCTTCAGTTAGTTCTACATCTGCTTCATCTTACACGCAAACCTCATATTCTACGCAAAATTACAATAAAATTTCAACATTACCACCAAAAAGTTTAAATCAAGATAAATCATCAAATAAAGAAAATATCGATTTAATTACTACAACTGAACATCAACTGGAACAGTTTCCAGAATCGTCAGCTGATAATCCTGTAAAAACTACGGAAAGATTTCTTGTGTTAGATCGGCAAGCATTACTTGGTATTTTAAGATCTGACGATAATAAGAAACAAAGCAGTTCTGTTTCGACTGGTTAAGAAATTTAAAGATATTATATAGTAAGTATTTATAAATTTAAGTGTATATTTTTAAAGTGATAATATTAAGTTCTTGTTGGATCTCTTTTCATATAAAATATTTAAAATACAAAAAAAGAGAAATCTATAATTAAGTTCTTTTGCATTTCAATTATTATAATTATATATAGTAATAATATTGGACAGTTATTAAAATTTATTTTTCTTAATCGTAAGGCAAATACCTACTTTAAAGAAATTGTGTGACATTGCAGACATATTTTAATATCATTTTATAGATTTTTATATTTTTAATATCAGTATAATTTTATTTATTTACGAAGAACATTTTGTATTTAAATTAAAAGTAATATATTTTACCTAAGTCAAAATATTTCAACATTGTTTATGTGGTGTTTAATGTTGTATATCAAATTAGAGTTCTTCTTTATATGTAATCTAATTAAGAATGGACCTGGAAATAGATTACAGAGATGATTGTACTTCTCTAAGAACATTTTTTTAGTAGTTTGTTAATGATTGTTCATTTGTCAAAATTTAAAATTTAACGGGAAAAAATTCATTTTATTAGTTTTGCGTATTATAATAATCATTCTAGTAGACTCTACGAAGGAATTTTTAAAATATTGGACTGCCAAAGCACAAGTTTTGCAGAAGAACTTTTTTCGCCGTCATATAGGGCCAATTTTAGACCATGTGAGGTGACTTTAGATGTTTCTGGAAGTTGTTCTTGCACCCCACATTCTCAGCATTCATTCGCTAGGGTTTTCTCCTTTCTTCTCTCTACTTGGTGTTCTGTTTGTTTGAATTTGGTTCGGTTCAGTTCATTAAGTTTTCTCAATATTGTTTCCAGTATTTTGAGCAACACTTTTTGAATAATTATACTAAAGTTTATTCATTAGATTAAATAATAAAAGAAAATTTAAATATTAAATGTTCTTCAGTATTTTTTTTAAAAACTGCAATAATTTTGTGTTTAAATCTCAATTGACCCACCTGGTTGGTCTTGTCTTGAGGTAAAGTCGTTGCTGTGAGTCACCTGTTAAACAGCTGATTTTCAGAGACGACAGAGGTTGCTGGTTCAAATCCTAGTAAAAGTAGTTACTTTTATAAGGATTTGAATACTGGACAGTGGTTACCGATATACTTTGATATTTTGGGCTCAATTAACTATACTCTTTCAGGAATGGTCAACCTGGGTCTGTACTAGACTACATGTCGTACACATCGTCCTCAACTCATGGGATCATGGGGTTGCTTTTGTTCTGAATTGAACAGATTGCAACGTACACACATTAGGGATAAATAAATCATAACTTTGTCTTAATTTTCACATATTTTATAAAGGTTGTAAAATATTCTTTACATTTTATAAAGAACTTTAGTCAATTTGCATTCATTGTGATAAAAACTTCTAGAAATTGGTTTCGGCAAAAGATGTTTAGACACTGAACATTTTTTTCAAAATGTTTGAACAAGTGCTTTACTGGAGACAGAAAAATCATAAAAAATAATATATTTGAGTGATTTTTAATTATTACAGTTTATTTACACCTATTTATTATGTTAAGTGTTATAACATACTCCTCAATTTTATCAGATTTGTAAAGAAATGTCAGTTAAATTATAGTGTAAAAAGTATGTAATTGTATAATTCAGACAAGATTTTAAAGCGAAATTATTGCAGATTCCTAAACGATACAAAATTAAATTGACTAGTAATATTCTACTCATTTTAAATTAAATTAGATTTAATTTCGTATCAGAATCAATCATAATATTCCCAAAAGCTTTTATAGGGTTTGTAAATATATCTCAGGGTACTCTCTGCAAAAGTTATGCTAAAATATTTTTTGTTCTTGCAGCTAATACATCATAACTAACCATTTAATTTAATTATAAACTTTTTCATAGCTGCCTTTATTAAACAAAAGTATCATTTCTAAAATTTGGACTGTAAAACTTAATTTTTTTATTATTGAAAATATATTTTTAATGAACTTAAATAAAATAAATAATTATTAACGATAATTCTCAAACTTTTAATCTATGGATCCTAAAAGAACTTACTTTTTAGATTATTCAAATTACATCTGCAGATAAATTTTTAAAAAATTTTAGTGATCTACATTTATTATTTATTTAAATTTAGTTTAATATTTTTGTTATGTTATTAAAAATTGCATTTTTTTTAAACAAAAAAGGTAACAAAAAACATTGTAATTAGTTTTAAATGTTCCATTTATTGAAAGTCGGGTATTTACACAATTATAATATTGTTAAGTCGCATCTGTTTAACGCTTCATGAATAGTCGGATTATGATCAAAAAACAAAAATTTGATTTCTAGATGGTAAGATCACTTCGTAACCTTATATATTTTAAATGAACAGTCTATCGAACTAACCAATGTATGATGGAGACAGCTCTTAAATCATTGTTTGTATTTTAATTTGCAAAATTTTAATTATTATCCAATATGATTGTATTTTTTTTAGTTAATTTAAAGTCGCATCAACAGCTTGGTCATTAACGACTACTATGGGTTTTGGTACTGTAACAATGGGTTTTAACATGATAAAATTTTCAGAACCTAGCCAGAAATCGAACCCAGTACTTTCCACTTTGTAGTCTAGCGCACTAGTCCCTACACTAGTGAGTATCTATTGATAATACAATGACAAACCTATAATAATTGAAATGGAACTATACACCGTTTATGTATTGTGTTTTTAAATAAACTATAAAATGTAGATCATTTTCTATTTATTAACCTGATTTATTTTTTCAAAATAAATTAAAAATCAATTACGATTACCTAATTAAAGATATTTTAAAATAAAATAAGAATTCGGAACAATCATTCCAATGTTAATAAAATACATTTATTATTTTAACTTAAATAATACTGTAAATTTATAATAAAGAAAAATATTAGTAATTTTATTGTTAATTAATAATTTTAAATTATTAATTTAAATACACTTTTGTAATATAAATAAATGAATTATTGTAACTGATGAAAATTTATTGATGTATTTAATAAAGTTAATAATAATAAAAAGTGGTTTTGATAAAGTTGTTGTTGGATTTAAAAAAAAAGTATTATGATATTAGTGAAAATTTGTGATTTGTGTGGTTTATCAAAACAAAAATGACATGCTTGCTCGTGCTAGCTCAAGTTAATAAGTGCTCAAATTAAAAATTTATATGCTTTGCATTATGGATAAACATTTTGTAAATGTTGTAATAACAATTATTGTCTTAATATTAAGAATAAATGTGTCGAACACAATTATTTATTCTTGTGTATTATAAATATTATTTTAAATAAACTGAACATATTTCGAATTGTATAAATTATAATAAGATTTTATTATTAATGTAATATGATGTTAAATAAATGTTATTTTAAGTTTTACTTTCTCACATAAAGAAGTACCAAGAAAAATTGTCTGGTTGATCTAAAATTTATTTCGCAATTAGTTGTTAATATCTGTTTGTTGGCAAAGTACATGAGAGCATTAGAGCCATGAACGTCTCCAGCAGATGAAGTGGAGAAAAATATATGCAGTTGATCGAACAGTTTTAATCTTAACAAATTTAGCGAGGGAATAGTACTCATACAACTAACTATTTTTTCCAACATCAATCACTCTATGCCATTAAATGTCTTGTAAGTCTAAATATTTTCAGTCCTTTGATTGTTTGTTTTTTTTGGTGATTTTTCTTTACTTCGTGGATTAGGCTGTACTGCCTGTTCCGGAAATCACCTCTCCTTCATATGACCGACACTCCTTTGACTGTTTAGCTTATAATTCATTGCCAATCTTTGCAAACGGCTTCCATTCATGCATTCCCAATGACTACTCCAGTTGATTCTGTACTCATTGATCTTCTTCACAAAGTTAAATATTTGCAACTCTTGTTTTATAACTCACTTCGTATCTTGTTCTCAAGAGTGCAGCCCTTCACTGCCTGAAGAAATTTCATTTCCACAGCCCTGACTTGCCTTTGTTCTTTGTTTGAAAGCACCCATGCCGGCGCTGCTATACATTATAAATGGCACTGCCACAGTTTTGTAGAACTTCAGTTCCATTTCCTTTCTTGTTTTTTTTGTTTTAGGTTTCTGTGAATTCCCCTGCAAGTGTGATATATTGATTTTATTCGACACATCATTGTTCTTCATAAATAATACTTCACACCCCAAATAACTGAAACTAGATATCTGCTCTATAATCACGTCATGACAATTTTCGATCCATTGGCTCTTGTACCTGATAATTTAATTACGTAAAATATCCTAATTTATAAGTTACTTGAGGACAATTTGTCACATATTACAACAAAAACAATAATTCATAACTCGTTTAATTTTACAATTTCATTTGCAAATGATTAAATTTATTAATTATGTCTACCAATAATTAACCCATTTTTTACTTTAAGTTTTACACATTTACTTGTGTACTCTACCATGTCAATAAGTAAATTTCTTTATTTTTTTGTTTTTAACAATTATGCATGCTTATAAACAATAATATTGCCAAATGTCTTTCAATGCATTATGTAAAACATTATGTTTTTAAAAAGGTTTCGTACTGTTGTAATTACAAAATGTTTTTTTTATGAAAGATCCATAAGGAAATTTGAAACATACTCATGCAAACAGTAAAATCCTGAACATTTGACTGGAAAGCGATTGTGACATTTCTGCTATGACAAGGAGAATTACTAATTAAGAAAGAGAAATGTGCATCCTCCTTCACCACATATCTGCTCTCGTGTACTTTGAAAACTACTGTTTCTATGAATTGACTTATATCTTACTTGACACTAAGATTTAGATGATTTTGTAAAAATACCCCAAATTTTTTTCTTTTTATTTCTTGGGTTATTCAATTTTTTCTTGGGTTTTATTTGTATTGATAACTGTTTACTGGCAAACACCGAATTTGATCACTGTATTTTTTCCTTAGTGCATACATGAATTTTATCGGGAACTCTTAATGGAGTCAATTGTTTGCGCCTTTCAGCTGGCCACCATACACAGTTGCTATTCAACTAGTGTTTTTTAACAATTAATAGCAACTTTTTATCATCTGACTTATTGGGCTCATCTTAAGACCCCAAAAAATTTTTAAAGTTTTTCATAGAAAACAGTTCTTAGACACGTTTCCATAAAAATTAGTGCATTATTTAGCTTAATTTCTTAATTGGCGAATGAAAATTTTGGGATTTTCCTGCACTGGTTGTAAAAAATTGGTGGTCATCTATTTGCAATTCTTACTCAGGGATGAATTTTATTGGAAAATGTTTAATGATTTGAATTAACAAATTTAGAATTTGCAATACATTTAATTCTTTTTAAAAAAAACGTTAATGAGTTTTTGTGTTTAAATAATGTAGTTAAAAAGTTTGTCTTTATTTAAAAAGTACCTATAATTCCACAAATGGCAAATTTAAAAGTTAAAATGGTTTAGCCATTTGCAGAGGATGAAAGATGGTAGGTGTCCAAAGAGGGTATGGGAGTGGACGGCAGCTGGTAGAAGGAGGGGTAAACCGGAAGTGACGTGGTTGGATGGGATGCAGGAGGCAATGTCTTTGCAGTGGCTCTCCTCTGGGGAATGGTGTGACAGAGAGAGGTGGTGCTTAGGAAGTGAGATACGGCTGGGGCTGTAAATCCTCGCATGAATATATTTATACCTATAATTTTTTATAGACTAGGGAGGAATGTTATGAGACAAATGTATTCCAATGTAAACCATATGGCACATTAATTTATTTATTGAAAGTAATTACACCATTAAAAGTACTAACTTTGGTTATTGTGTACCATATAGACCTAAATACAATACAATAAAGAACAACCTACATTTTTTTCTAAACTGGTTATGTGAGAAAGTGTGTGGTATAAAGCACCATTTATTTGTTAGTAAACAATGTAAAGTATGTTTTGTATTTTATAGACTCTTGTTATATGTGTAATATAAATATGAAAATAATTATGTAAAAATTTAATGTTATATAACAAAAAAATAAGTACAGAATTTTTGTCGTGGATTTCCATTAGGAAAAATAGTTTCAGATTAAAATTAAATTAAATTATTCATTTGTTTATTTTCTGTACTTTTTGTAAAGTTCTTTTGATAGGTTAAGAAATTAGAACGAAACCAGTACATCTCTGTCATAATGTTGATTATATCTATTGATTTAAATTAGTAAAACAAATATGGATTTGTTGTATAGTAATGGATATTTAAAACTAGAGCTGATAAAAACCATCATAATTAAATTATTTCAAAAAGAGTAAAGTTTGAATAAATTTGATTGACAGACTATCTCGGTTATTGTATAAATCTAAAAAAATGTTTCTGTATACAGCAGATCTATAGACTTTTTAAGAAAAAAAATAATTAACTGCAATTAAGAAAAAAACTCGACTGTATTACAGAAAAATCTTGTAATTTTCTGTTATTTTTTAAAAAAATTCCTTGTGTCTTATCAACATGATGTTGAAAACTGAACTTAATAAAGTTCATTAATAAAGCTACAATTTGAAAGCTATATTTTGTTACATCTTATAAAAAATTTATTGTAAAATTTACGTATAACTAGCAAACATTATGGAGATTTTACTGGAAAATTTTGGTTTCTTTTCAAATTTAATTTTAACAAAATGTAAAACTTATGTTGGAGTATAGTTAAGTTAGACATTCTTTTCACAGAGTATCAAAACTAAAATGTACTCTGTCAGCTCTGTAGTGCAGTGGGAATTTTAATTGAATTAATGGAAGTAATTTAAAAAGGTTGCTAAATTTATTTAAAATATAAATTGTAAGTTAATTAATTAAGATAGTATAAAATTGCTAAATTTTTATAAAGGCTGTAGCTCAGATATATTTGCTCTTGTAGTGAATATTATTATTCTAGAATGTTTTATTTACTAGTGCTACCTAGTGGATGTTTTCGGAAACGTGCTAAATAGATGTCCAGTAGCGGGAAAAAGTTTGAGGTTAGAATATTCATTTATATTTTGTTGAATTGTTTTACTTAATTATACTATTCCTAATTGCAAAATTAACAGGTTGGTAACTAATATTTATTAAATTTCTTACTCAAATTCGTACTTAACATCTTCATCCTATCTGAGGTGTCCAAGTTGCTAGATTAATATTTGTTCTGTAAAAAGCTTTTTATAATCATTAAGCACCACTTGCATTAAATTTCTGCATTTCAAGAATGGGTTTTTACAGTTATAAATGTACAGGTTTTCAGACACATTTGATCTCCAATTAACAAATAAAATTTTGAAGCCTTTTTCTGGCAGTCAATATTTTTAGTAAAATTATTATTTGTTTAACTGAATCATTAAATAGAAAACATTTTCTTTACCTAAAAAATAATTTAATTTTTCTTTGAAAGAAGCAACTTGAGAAGTTAAAGTAATAAGTTTTTATTTTTAAAAGAGCTCTAATCTGAAAATTTAAGTTGTAAATATATTAAAATATTTTAGGATATGCTCAAAAGATTTGAGAGCAATAAATAAGTTAATTGTAGCTATAATAAATTATAGAATATTATTAAAATAAGATCATGTGTGTGTTTATGTAATTAAAATAATGTAATATACTAATTAACTATATTAATACAAAAAGAATATGTATTATAAAGATGCATGTACTGTATATTTTTACAGTGTATTTACAATAAAAGTACTTTCTGTATATTTAGGTGTACCCTCAGTTATTTGATCTTACTTAATATTATTCCCCAATTGACTTGTAAACTTTCAAAAAATAACAATGTTCCACTCTAGACTTCATTTTGGATATACAGGGTGACTAAAGTCTCGCACCCAAACTAAAAAAAAATTGTTTTTAGAGTACCTTTTCATTCTTTTAACTTACTAAATTCCAAAATAACATGATTATTTGCATTCACAAATTATTTTTTGATACTGTTCAGCTGTTATGGTCTCCAAAAAAAAGATAGGCCCAACAATTCTCTGACAAGATACACCACACCATACTCCAAATTTTTGCTAGTGTAATGGCTGTTCATGGAACGCATGTGGGTTGTCTGCAGACCATATTCTGGAATTTTGACTGTTGCTATATCTGCTAAAATGAAACCAAGCTTCATCTCTGAAAAAACCTTGTCTATAACAGATATGTCATTTCTAATGAAACGTCTGAACCACCGACAGTACTGCATTCGCTTTTCTTTGTCTGGTTCTTAGAGCCGATGAGTCACACTTATCCAATAGGATGTAATTTCAGCACTGTTTAGTAGCCTTACGAACACTTTCATAAGATAGCCTAGTCTGGCTAGCAAGTTTTCGAAGAGACTTTTTCGGAGAACAAAGAAATTTTTTGATTATCGTGTGCAGAGTATCATCCATTAAAACACTTGGACGGCCTGTACGTTTACGGTCATCCATTCTTCCTGTATCCCAAAAACGACTAAATAAACGAGATATAGTGGATTTGTTTGGCACATTAGCATCTGGAAAAGCATTTGAAAATACTTCTTTACTCTTCGAATACAATTTTGATTGGCAGTAACTCACAACAATTCGCAGTACTGTCACACAATAATTTCCCTACTCGCAATATCTTTCACGACTTTGATTGTTATTCCTGTAAAGCAGAAAAATTTGGGTTGCACAATTTTACAGTCACCCTGTATTACTACATTCCCTAAAACAATCTTAACCCCTTCTGTTTTCTGATGACTTGCTACCCTAGATACTGTTCAGATAATTGAGGGTGCTCTGTATAGTGTATATAAATCCTTAAGAGTATTGTTAGTTTGTATTTTAATGCTTTAATAATGTAATAAAATGGTTAACCATAACACTGGTTTAAAATAACTTTTATGGTTTTTTAATGTATCTTGATATTGATCAATAGACAGCTCATTATTCTCAAAGTATTATTATTATCATGCAAATTATAATTAAGACTGAGGTTCGCATCCATTTGGATTTGCCTCTTCTCTCTGCCAGAAGAACTTTATTCGACATCTTATTCTTTCACAAGGCACTTCATCAAACATGTGGTTCTGACCTGCCTATTATGCTCCGAGTTCCTTGTGCCAGTAAAAGGTTGTTTGATTTACTTACCGCACAACCTTGGAGACTAGTTTTTCCGATAGTAAGATGTACAAGTTGTAGGCAAGCCATTGAGAAAAACTAGCATTAATTTGTTTTAAAGCTATTAACTACAGTATAAATGGACTTACCTTTGGTTGCTCTTTAAATTTAAAAAAATTACGCGCGTTTCAGTAGCACCACCTTCTTTAGAACAACATTATTAAGATTATTTCGTGAGATCCTATTATTATTAGCGTGATGAAGAAAAGGAGGATTTCCTACTTTTTCCACATTTTAAGAATGCTGATTGGTAGAATATTGAAACAACTGATCCTCAGGAACTTAACAAGAAGATTATGGGAAGATACATCAAAGAGATTAAGAGGGATCTCAATGAAATCGGATTGGCAATTGAAGACGGGTTTGACAAGAAAAAAATAAACAGTACTCTCAAAACTCATTTGAAATTCCATTTCATGCGAATAGCATTCAGATTATGTAACTTCAAAGTGTTTTGAGAAGTGATTTATTTCAATGAAAGTAATGTTTAAATTAATACATTTTGGAGTTATTTTTTTCGGAAATGGTAATATTCAAAATATTTGTCAGTTGCCTACAATTTACATTTTCGAAATGAAATTGAATTTGTATTAGCCCCCCCCCCCCCCACTTGCAGTAAATCATGGCAAGCTAAACTTAAATTGTTTAACTTCTCACACAACCTTCCACAATAAAAGTCAAGTCATAACTGCACTCCAAATTAATTAGTACTGAAACTGGAATTTTGTTGACATCAGTATAAATCGCAAGTGGAAGAAGAGAAATACAACCTGAGATTAATTGAATATGTATTTCAAGAAAAAGTAGGTGAAATCCATGTCTTAAAAAATAATAGGATAATCTTCGATATTTTAAGGTTTACTTAATTTTATATACAGAGATCGGATGTAACATTATTCTTGGATATCTATTCCATAATAATAATGTTTAAACATTTTGTGAAAAGGAAAGAGTAAAGGATTTGTTGTATTGTAACTTATACTATATTTATTAAATTTCAGTATAAATGAAATTTATCACCTTACCTTTAGTTGCTTTTTAAGTTGAAAAAACTTACACGTGTTTCGGTGGTACCACCTTCTATAGAACAATTTATTAAGATTATTCCATGAGATCCTATTATTATTAGCGTGATAAAGAAAAGGAGGATTTCCTACTTTTTCCACATTTTAAGAATGCAGAATGATAGAATATTGAAACAACTGATTCTCGGGAACTTAAACAGGAAGATTACGGGAAGATACATTGAAGAGATGAAGAGGGATTTCAGTGAAATCAGACTGGCAATGTATCTGATACCTGATTGCATTATAACATACATTGTATAGAAAACATAATAGAATTAACCTTTCCAAATGCAACCTTACATTTAAAATAAATCAAGTAAAAAATGACTTAATTTTACATATCACAAAATTTTTTCAAAATTTAAAAATTACCTCATGTCATGTTACTCAGGGAGAAGCTTCCAACATTAAAATAAATTTTTAAATCAGTAGGGTTTTTTTTTGTTTAACGTTTGACTGTTCTGCAATTACTGCTAATGCAGACGGTGAATGATGAAATGATTTTTTGTAACGTATGAAAAAATGCCGTACCTGAATAGGATTCGAACCCAAGACCGCATGATGAGAGGCGAGCACGTTACCAACTTCGCCAATGCGACCGGCATTAAAATCAGTAGGGTGATTTCTGGAATTAACTCACACCAAAAACCGTCCTTTATTTATAATAATTTTATAGATATGTTCACAAATTACAACGTATACTATCAACAAAAAGATTAATATCTCGATACTTAATTACACCATAATAATTTAAAATATTGCATAAATTAAAAAATATAAAACATATATTGTTACCTACTCTGATAAACTAATCAATAAAAATTTAGAAGATTGGTTCCGTTATTTCCTTATATAGATGTTTACTTTTGTTATCTTTATATTTGTGAAATGTTTTTAAGGAAGGAAAACAAAATTGTCAATTTAGTTTAAACCTTAAAAATGAATAATGATAAAATTTTATTAATATAAATATATACAATGTTTAGTAAATTAATTTCATGAAAATCTTTACTTTAGAAGGAATAATGTGATTATTTTGTAGTACAAACTATTACACAAATCTCAATGAATATTTATTTGTATTTTTTAATGATTACTTTTATAAAAAAAATTCATTATAGTTTACATTGAAATTTTATCAGCGTATGACTTGAAAGACATAATAGAGTGAAGCAAGAGTGTTTTAAAGGAATTATTGTAAATTTGATATAAATTAATTGACGATTGTTTGTTTCTTCTGATGATAAAAAAATTTTGTAAATTGTTTAGAGCAACAGTTTGACTAAAGTTATTTTAGATTATATGATAAAAATTGGCTTTGCTCTATTTTTTCTATGCTCAATTTGTGAAATATTAACATAGAATGATATTAAAATTTCAAATATTGTTATATAAACAATTTTTTATTTCATTAAACAATATTGTTTCAAAGGCATGTAATATTCCTCAAGTCTCACGTACTTCCATAAATTTTACATGAAATGAAAGAGAAACTTAAATAATTTTAGCTGTGTGCAAGCTCATAAACACTTTCCTGTACCTTTTTTATTGGAAGCAAGGATTCTGACCCCTAAACAGAAAACGTTCTGTGGTTTGCAGTTTGCAAAGTGTAAATCTGCAAGTACCATTCAACGTGCATTCTGTTTGAAGTTCTGCTGTAGGTGAACCCCTGAGCAACTATTCATAGATGTATAGCAAATCATTAAAACTTTCTCAAACGATATAAGCAATTTGAAACCACTTACTCAATTTATAAAGGGAAGAGTGCAGGACGACTGAGTGTCCCAAAACAATGTTGAGTGTGTAAAAGAATCTTTTGTACATCTTTTTTTTCTCTTCGTGCCAATCCACTACCAAATGTTGGCACTCATTCTGGGAATGATAATTTCTATTCGCAGTTGCTTTGAAGAGTCGTGTAGTAGAAATTACAAACCAGGTTCATCCTTAAGTTCTTTAGCCAGGATATTTGTTGTCTTCCAACGCCTCTCTTACCCTGTATCTTTCTTTGCAAAATCGATTTCAGCAACTTGTGCTTATAGTATTTCTAATGATGTGTCCTAGATACTCTAATTTACTTTATTTTATTATGTAAATTATTTCCTTTTTGTACATAATCCTTGGAAATAGTCCTACATGTGTGTCCAATCTGAACCCAGATGATTTTTTCTTTTGGGGGTTTATGAAATCCCACTGACTTGAGACAGGATTAAAACAGCTGATGCATCAATTTCAGAATTACTGATTAAATATGGACAAAAAAAATTGTTTGAGGTGCTCTTTCATTTTTATGTATAATTTATCAATTTAAATAAAACTTAATAAATATTACATAACGTTAAAACTCAGGTATTCATTTTGAAACTATTTGAACTTTAAAAATACTTGTCAACTACACGTATAATTACTTTTTTAGCTAGAGTTCAGTTGAAACATTCTATAATGTTAACCAAGAAAGAAAACAGAATTTCTTTGTATGTTTTTTTTTAATTAATAAATATTCTTTTGTAATCCTTTGTAATTTCAATAAATCTGCTTGAAATAATAAACTGCTTTAAAAATAAACAAATGTATTAAATATTTGAAGCTTTCTAATTAGTACAATATCTCTACAATTGAAACGATGTATAGTATTTTATCATGAAATAAAATAACTATTCAATTGTTCATGATAATGCAAGTTTACTTAAAAGCTTCATTACATTTTGTACAGACTTGCTTCACTATAAACCAGTTTAAATTTAAATTTCTTCGTATTCAATATCTTAGTATTATCAAATATATTTAAAATAATATGTATTTATAATTTAAACAAAACTAATATACCTATAAAACTATTAATATGAACTCCGTCCAGAAAGGAAAATTTATTGCTATGTGTTTTTAAATAATTTCAGATTGCACTCTAATAAATAATTTAAATGAAAAAAAGAAAAACACCATTATTAATATAATACATGTTTTGTAATCTGTACCTATTTGTATATTACCATAAATTATGATTATAATTATTATTGATTTATTGTAATTGTAATAATCGTTAATTATTATTATTATTATTATTAATCACCTACTTTATTATTACGTACTTTTAATTATAATAATTACCATTATTATTATTATTATCACTATTAATAGTATTAACGTATTAAATTATATTATGTAATAAAATGTATTTTACTTTTTTCTTAACCTTATGGTGTCTATATATCATAGAATCCAGGTTGTGTGGTTTATTTAATTATCATCTCTGCCTCTGGGTACCACACAAGTATATAGTTTGAGTTTTACATTCAGTTGAGGTAGTGTATGCAGAACTTGGTGAAGCTTGAAACTGGTTTGGGCGTGAGATAAGATCAGTAACATGTGCTATGCCAAACCGTTAACATTTGCCTTTTACTTACTTTTTTGAAAATATTGGTCTTTATCATATAGTATTGTTTCGTTCTCATTGTATAATTTTATGTTCATTGACTTTAATTATTCAACATTAGTGACTGTAGTTCATATCTGCCAGTATTTTATTAATTGTTATAGTAATTTGTAGTTTTTCTGATAATTATTAGTTACTATATTTTTTGTTTTCAGTTTTTTACCATTAACTATACTGAGCAGTTCATAGTGATCTAAGCAAAACACTTCTGCACATTGGAAAAAGATTGGAGGTAAAATTCTACAATCAAACAACAAAAATTATCAGTAATTTTTGTGAATATATGAAAAGGAAGCAAACAGGAGGCCAACGTTGTTAGATAACCAAATTACCAGGTAGAAGATCTACTGGGGTTTCCTGAAGTAGCATTCGACGCATTTTGAAAGAAAAGAAAACCAATAAATGTTAAGGTCAGGGGTTTTCTACACCTCGATAAAAGAATAGAGTGGATGTCAATAAGGTAAATTAGAATTGTGTTTTTGACTAACAGTAACAACATATCCATTCCTTTTGGTAGCAGCACGCAGTCCTTAGTTTTACCATGTTCCATGCATACTATACACATATGAGAGTGGTCAAATATAAACGGTAATTTTGCTATTCTGCTTAATACACGGTTCCCAGGTAGATGATATGATATGCAGTTGAAGTTTCGTTTATTAGGAGTGGAGGAACTTGTTTAGTCAGCGGGCATGCTCAGTTCTGTCATCAGTACAGCTATGACCGAGCAGGAGGTACATTCGTCTGTTGCACAACGCATCTTCATAAAGTTTTTAACCAATGAAGGCATTAAACCCTCAGAAAGTTTTACTCATTTGGGGACACTACACAGTCTCAGAATCGAGTGTATACATGGATTAGAAAATTCAAGGGTGGGCGAGAACTTGTCGAAAAAAAAAAGTCATCATTGTCACCCAAGGTCAAGTCTTACAGATGACAACATCTGTGCTGTTCAAGAGCTTATTGAGTGTGATGTCCAATTAACTATTGAAGAAATCTTATGAAATGTTGGTACCAGAAATCAAAAACAGGTCAGGTTGGAGATCACTGATAAACTTGTGAATTGATTTTGACAAGAACAAGAAGATTTTTTGAGGTGCATCGTCACGTGTGATGACAAGTGGGTCCACCTTTACACTCCCGAGTCGAAAATAGCAAAGAAATTATGAAAACTGCCTAGTGAAGGCCAAAACTTGTCTTTCAGCCGGAAAAGTTCTTGCAACAATTTTTTTGATTCAAGGGAAGTATTACTCATTGATTTTCTTCATGAACAATAAACAGTGAATGCGGAGTACTATTGCCAGTTGTTACAGTTGGCAAAAACCGCCTACCGAAACAAAAGATGAGGTATGACCCTTAGAGATGTAATTGTTCTTCATGACGCCAGGCCCTCACATCGCATTTTTGACTAGGGATAAATTGGAAGAAATAGGCTGGGAAACCCTCGGAACACCTTTCCTTACAGTCCAGACTTGTCCCTCTGTGACTATTTTTTGGTTCGTGTCCTTGAAGGAATCACTTGGAGGAAAACTATTCGTAAGCAATGAAGAAGTCGAGAAACATGTGCGCAATCAGCTGACAACTCGCTCTCAAACTTTTTACGAACAAGGAATATTGAAACTTCCAAATCTGTGACAAAAGTGTAGATCACGCACGAGACTACATTGAGAAATGTCGAAGGTATGTTTTGTGTATAACATTATTTAATAAATGTATGGAAAAAAATTACAGACACAAACAGCACTAGCAGGGAAAGTCATGTTTTTCAAGTTTCTTTATAATTTTAAAGTTATTGTTATAGGTCTCCTCTAAAAAGGCAAAAAGGTGTATCCCAAAAACACAACTTTTCAGAAATTGCATTCAAAGTTTAAATTGCGGCCGTTTTGTTGTAAATGACTTTCTAATTGAGTACTTTATGTATGGTTATAGTTTTTAATGTTCTGTTTATGACTACATAGTCAAAAATTTCTAAAAATCTTATTAAAACCCTAAAAACTCAGTTAAACTATTTTTCCTTAATGGGAAATAATCCAAAAAAATAAGTGAAACTATGGCAGAAAGGTGTACCCACTGTTTACAGCCATTTCATTAATTGCATCATACGCAGTCTATATTGGCAAAAAGCTGTAAAGTCCATTTACCCCTTTTTGCCTTAGCATGAATAGAAGAATAGAATAGCATGAATAGATTACCTTAGGCTGTATGAATATACAGCCTAAGGTTGGACATAATCTAAAACTAACACCAAAACAAAATCTCATTGTGTATGAGCGGCAAAACGGTGTATTAAGTTCATACACCTTTTTGCCTTATGGAATGACTGTTCACGAGAAGCAGTAAACATAATGTAAAATATGGTATACACCTTTTTCTATGTTTTTTTTATAGTTAATTTTCAGCATTTCATAGGCAGAAGGTATTATTTGCGCATACATCCTTCTGCCGTGTGCCTTTCTCTAAATGCAAATGATTATAAAACATACCAAAAAGAAGCATAAGCCATTTAACCCCTTTTACCATTGACTAAAACTATTTTAACAACACAGTTTACTAAAGTAAAAAGTATTAATCGCACATACATCATATTCCCGTTTTATAGCAATGGGATTTTCAGTGTTTTCAGAAAGGAAAAATAGTGAAAAGATTCATACATCTTTGTGCCAATCTTTAATTACCAATTTATTAACACATACACCATTTTGCCTCTAAAATTTTTCAAAATAGACGTACATACAGCTTGTTGCCATAATTGTATCTTGAAAACTATAACTCGTACAGACTTGGCAATAGGATTTTTGAAAAAAGCACAAAAAATTACCTTAGAATCGTAAATAAAAAAGAACCGATTTTTCACATACATCCTTTTGCCAAAACACGGGAGAGGTGTGCTCTTCACAAAATGACGTTTTCGAATGTACTTACAGTAAAATTTGCAAACCCCACAATGTCTACACTTACTCTCCTTGTCGTACGTCAACTTATGATGTGTGACTAGTAATATTAACAATTTATTTTTTAAATTGTTGATTTTGGTGAGGTTTCAATGGTTTACAAAAGAGTTAATCATTTTCATCTTATTAAAAACTCTTCCATGTTACTCTGTGATTAATTACTCCTAAAATAACATGGCATAACAGATATGATGTACAATTAAACCATACTAACTATAGTCGTATGCACGTTCAGTTGACACAATGGATCTTATGGGAATCGTCAATGCTATTAGTGACACTAAAAACATCAATATTAAAGGCATCTGGATGCGTATAAATACATTTTTTAAACCTCTGTAGAACACGTATTTTTTAAGGTACCTACGTAGAACTACAATTTTATTCAAGTTTTGCTTAACAGGAAAAAATTGTGTATTATGTAGAATGTTTAATGAATTGTAAAAAATCAAAAAACTGTAAAAACATTTTCTTCTATTAGGGGAATTAAAATGAATATCTTATCTATTTAACTGCAGACCTACTAATGCCTTCTCCACATTTCCTCGCCAAACTTTCTATACACTGCGTGATAAATGTAAACAAATGACGCAATCGGTTATTAAAAACTAAAAAATCTTTCCCATTACAGATTTCGGAAAAAATATTTCACATTTGTAATCCGTATATGAAGTTGAGTATTATAAACTAGTGTTAATTATTAATTAATAGTCCCATAGATTACTCTACATTATAAATGTTTGTTATCGATGAGGCGCGTAGGAGGGGAATGTTATTGATTATGGTCAAGGTTTTTATAGAGAAAGGTTGTTCACTCCCACACAAATAATAAAAGTGGTGGGAGCAAGCCAATGTGTGACGTCACCAGGCGCAATGCTGTGCCGCAAGGTCGACAGTCGCTTAACATTCACAAGAATAACGTTATTTTATTTTCGTGTTACCATTATACAAAAATATGGTCATACAGTACGAAATTTTATAACATGGTAATATAATATTTTAATAACACAATGAATACTTATCATGTGGACATTCATGCAGATTTTAAATGGTGCAGTCATGCGTATTTATGCAAGGTATACAGTTCATCAACATAAATTCATTGTATTTTATTTGGGTGAACAACACAAAGTAGTTATTATAATACTGTACATATAATAGTATTAATATGTTTATGACAATTTATTACGTATTCGTTAGTAAGGTTTATGCACAACCTCCCATTTTTAAAACTAGCTTGCATATGAAGTTAATGAAATAATTTACATTGGCCTGCTACAAAATAATCAAAAAGAGGCCTTGGTGTTACTTACAACAAAACTAAATAGGCTACAGCAGTTTTTTAAAATTCTTATTGTAAAAAAATAAGTCACCAACCAAACCGAAAAAGTAAACATAACCGCAATATCGGACTGACGTTGCGCCGCGTGACGTCACATTGTGTGTATCCCCACCACTTTTCTCAACTCGCTACGGCAGCATGCGAGTGATCCCCCCCCCCGTGGGTTATGGTGGCATTGATTGATTTACAAAGCCGATGTTTGTGTATGTGCTAGTAGCAGTCAGAGCCTTATAAGAAATACACCGTCCTATACTACTCCATCGTGTCAACTGAACGTGCAAACGACTTTTTATTGATGTCAACATCCATGAGTCTTCTAGAAACAACTAATTACCTACTACTCTCCATGGATTTTGGTAGAAACTAACAAAGAAATTGAGCTGGCTGCTAGTTCTTTCTGTGGACTGATTCATTCATATACAAATTATGTAGGCTACTATCCAGCTCGGTAAGAATTAATCTACAGTGTCAATCAAGAAGTGCAGACTGATAAATACTGCCTTCCATTAGAAATTATCGTGTGGGCAAGAACACACTAATGAATAGACCCTCCCCCCAAAGGTCAGTTTTTATTAAAAAAAATTACAAAATAATAATGTAATTTGTACATTATTACTACAGTAGAATAATAATGTGTTTTTACAAACAACATGATCCATTTGGTGTTACCAAAGTTACAATAGCAAAATAGTACAATCTGGGATAGTGCCCAGATGGGCCAAAAATGCGACTTCAGAGGCTCCTCTTGCATTGGGAGCATTCCAGATCTCCCTTAACGTGTACGCCTTCATCCCCGTAAAACTGAATCACAGATTTTAAATTTAATAACAAAATTCTTTGGACTTCCAACAGAATTATTACAACTTTTAGTGTACTCTTGAATTTATGAAGTACCAGAATTAACGCGTGGTAAAAATAATTAAACGAGAAAACCAGAAAAACTGATTTTGGTATTTGCCTTTCAGGCCAGCTGACACGAAGTCGCACTTTAAATAATTGTAAAATAGCTTAGCACCATTTGGTTTTGGACAAGTCGCTTTATTTTTCTTTTTTTTTATTTAACGTCCGACTGTTATGCAATTACTGCTAATGCAGACGGTGAAGGATGAAATGAATTTTTGTAACGTATGAAAATATGCCGTGCCTGAATGGGATTCGAACCCAAGACCGCATGATGAAAGGCGAGCACGTTACCAACTACGCCACTGCGGCCGGACAAGTCGCTTGGCATGGCTACTATTATAACTGATAGTTATATAATGAATCGCCGCCAAACTACGAAACAGCCATACACGATGGTGCAAATAAGGACCCTACTTTTTAATGTGATATTTTGTGCTTAATAAAATTGTATCATACCTCAAGATCGAATTGTGAACTACATTGTTATATAAAAAAAATATAGCTACTGGTATTTGTGTGTACTTGTTACAAGGAGACAGTTATATTATATGCAACAGAATTATTGTCCAAGTAGTAGATCGCAGGGAATTAACACCTGCAATCTTAATAGTCTCCAAGTTCTTTATTGGCTAAAATGTTCATTACTCTGCTTATAAAATCCATTGTCGCCGGCCGCATTGGCGCAGTTGGTAACGTGCTCGCCTCTCATCATGCGGTCATGGGTTCGAATCCCACTCAGGCACGGCATATTTTCATACGTTACAAAAAATCATTTCATCCTCCATTGTAAACAGTTACACCCCAACGTCGTCGCTAATGACCGTTGTAATTGATGCGACGTTAAATAAATAAATTAAAAAAAAAATCCATTGTCAGCTATGGCACACAGATCAGCTTGGTGGTTACCAATAAACACAAAGTGTATAGCTGCTACAAAAACTCTTCATCGGTACCTTGTATGGGTGAAAATAGCCCATGAACGAGACGTAATGTACTATATGTTTACGTCATTCGCAGCGCTGAGGCTGTGTATCGTAAGTGTTTGTAGTGGATCTGTTCTCTGTTTCAGTTGAACTTATCATGGATTTTCCGGCATTTGGCTAGTTTTTCTTTGATACGTATCATCAAAGTAAGTGCCAGAACGTAGACACCGTACGTTATTCTTTCTTATTCCGCTTGTAATATCTTGGTTATGACGTTTAACTATTTACCGTTATTCCGTTGTGCTGACTGTTGATAATTTGAAGGTTAACCTTGTAGTTTTTTTGTTGATAAACAATTACAGCAATGTTGAAATTGAAATCATATGATTCTACTACAGTTCTGTTTAGCTGTCTACTTTTAACATCATTTGTATTTGCTAAAAAGGCAAAAGATAATGACAAACCAGATTGGGCGAAAAAAGATATAAGAGATTACTCCGATGCTGATCTGGAAAGGTTATTCGACCAGTGGGAGGTAAATTTTGCTTCAGTTTCTTTTTAAATAAATATATGACTTGAATTGCGTTATCTCAGTTTACCTAAGTTTTTTTATCGTAGCCTTCGTTTTAATTCCGTTATTATTATATTTTCGTTATAACTTTTGATAATCGTATCTTGAAACTTACAGTTAATGATTGTTGCAGGTTACATTCTGGATCCTTCATAATTTGTAATGAGTAAGTGAAAATAAACCGAAAGAAATATTTAAGTAAATTATGTTTTTGTCTTATAAAATGACTAGAAATTATGGTAATTAAAGTGATTCTAGGGTGTTTGCTTCTGCTTATGTTAATTTGTTACAGCATTGTAGTCTATGGCTTTTGTTTTGATTGGAATATATCTATACATTTTCATTTATTGATATAGTAGCCAATACATTCTTGTACAGGTTATATTTTTATAATGTTAATTGAACATTACTATTCCTGTTTTTATGTCACATTCATTAAGGAGATGTAATCATTGAGCATATGACAGTGTTACTGTTTAAAAGAGTAAACACAGAGTGCAATAATTTGATTGTTGTATGTACATTTACTGCTCCATTTAAAATACTGCCCTCATTTTTTTTTTATTAATTTTCATGAAATGATGATGAAATCCTGTGGAATATCTTGTAAGGCAGTTTCTATACTATATATTTCTTTTACTGTTGAAAAATTACAAAAGGGAGTGAAAGGTAAAAAAAAAAGTTTATACTGTAGACTATGCTAACTTTCTTACAGATCAATTTTTTAATTTTATCTTTAGATCAATTCTTTTGTGTGATCACTTCAGTCATGAATTCGACCTAAATTAAGCACTTTATGAAAAGTGCAACTATTGTAGTCTTCTATACATTAAATTTTGCCATTATTGATAACTTAATGGAAGTGTTAGGTTAGTGTAAAATGGTTTTATCCGTTTCGTAATTTTTTTGTTTTCTTATCTGGACTAACAATAGCTATTCTAGAATGATTTGGTTTGTTTCATTCTACTGAAAAGTTTAATTAGGCTGTTTCAAGACTACTTTAGTGGAGCTGTCCAATTGATAGCAAATTGAATATTTTTCACTAATGTTCTGAGGATGAAATTTTGTATCTTAATCACTTCTTTGAAATTACTTTCATGTACTGATGAGTGATATAAAACAATATTTTTAGGCCTGTGTACAGTTGTGACTACAAATATTTTCAATATTACCAGGAAATGATATGAATAAAATAGAGAAAAGTTCTTGTGGTCATGAACTGGAAGCAAAAGGTAGCCCCTTAGCAGAAGGAAGAAGTTAGAGCATTTGATCCATTCATATGAATAATCTTTACCTTTTTACTTCAAAATTTGTCAAGGTTTTGCTTTACTCTTTATTTTTTGTTAAAAACAGCTATTTGACAAAATTAAATGGTTTTTTGTAATCCAACTATTCCGATTTAAGTATTTCTAAGGTCTAAACTAATAAAAATGGTATTGTATCTTTTGAAAATAAGAGTTTGTGAAATGTTTGAATGTAAATCTATTAATGCATGCTTTACTTTGTCAGAGGATTTGCTCAAAACAGTGGTCTTATGCTTCCTTTTATTCATATAAAAAATAGTAAAAGTAGACATTCCAGAACATAGGCATGAGTTTAAACTTTCATATTTGTATTCTTTGCTAAATAACTTAAATTAAATTCATTAGAGTGGACAGAGTTTTATAATACATATCTTAAAAAGTATTGATTTGTAAATCAAAGAATTGTGATTCATTACAAGAATTTTCGAAATTGTGAAAACAGTATGGTGTTAGGATAGATAATTATGTTTCTTAGAATTTTATTTCTCAACATTTAGTACTGGTAACGTGCTATAAGTTGACGATTGCGCCTATCATGCGGTGGACAGTATACTATCTATCGTACTTACATTGGCCAATTTGAAAGCATAAGATATGTATCAAGCGTGTAACTCAAAATGTAACCACCACAAACACTTAAGTAATAAAATTCAGTTCATGACCCGTCACAATAAATAAGTAAGGAGTAATGTAATTATTTAAAGAAAGTGAATTGTTTAAAATTCAGTGGCAATTTAACATAACTTCACTGAAAATAATGAAATATGAAAACCCTAAAAACAATAAAATTTTGAAATTACCGTAAATTACCATAAAACTAGTATTACTCATGATAATAAGCTCGCATCGACGGAACTCACGAACTAACTAGTCTAACCCTACAAATGTCAGAGTGCAGTAATTCAGTTTACTGCTGATGACCAAAAAGGATACTAAATATAGTTTAGGCCTAGTATTATGGCTTATTTAGAATGAATGTTTATTATTAAGGATAATTATTTAGAATCAATAAATAGTACAATGGGATGTTTATAAAACAACATAGTTGTAAACACAAAATATCAATGTAAGAGTAAAACTACAACGATGTCATGGTTAGAGCTGTCACTATGATGTATTTAGAAAAGCACATATGGTAGCACTTCCACCCACCCCCCACTCCCCGCATTGCCCAGTCTTACTCTCACTTATAATCATCAATTTACATTGTGTTACCAGTACCTATACAATCTCGTTAAAAAGTGATATACAAGATTTTTTTTTTTTAATTGAGTGTTGATACCTACATTAAACTTGGCTATGCATAGATACTGATATTGGTGATTTTATAAAGATGAAAAATGTCAGACCCTAGGTGGGAATCTAACCCATGGCTTTCATGTCCAGAAGGCATGCTAACCACCAAGCCATCTGACTAGCTATACCCCTGTTGCGGGTTGTTAGACCTTAGCTAAAAGATGCATACTGAACCAGGACCTCTGTTCAAGCCTAAAAGTGTGATTCTACACAACAATAAAATGGTAGGAGGCATTAGTACGTAATGTAAAGTGGGGAGGGGGAGTTTAGAATTTTTTTCACTCATCTCAAGACTCAAGAAAGCTCGTCAGAAGTTCAGGGTTTGATTCCTGCGTGAGATCTGGAAAATTTAACATATTTCATCTCAAGAATAATGTTTCATAACTTGTTATAGTTTCTTTTGACCAAACAGTTATAACAGATCACTTGTATAAACAAAAACAAAAATGTGAAAGCAGGACATAATATTATTATCATGCATATTATTTTGCAGTTGAGCTACAAATATGTTTATTTTCTTAACAGGCCTACCAGCCAGCCTGATAAGCTGATTGAAAATTACTCGTAAAAGTAAAAGTATAAGAGTGGAAAAAATAATTTAATCAGGTGACCAATCTACACAGACAACTATGAATAAGGACTTTTTGATTTTGCCCCATCTAAATTAGATCCTATTACTGGAAAATAACATTTTAAATTAGGTTAAAAATGTGAAAATTCCTGAGAACTAAAGAAAAAATTGAAATAGTATTATCACTTGATCTCCGTTGTCTATATCTCATTAAAGTAGGCCTTTCTTATCAGGTTTTTTATTATTACAGAATGCTTTAATATTTTCAATTATATATTTCTTATTAAATATTTGCAGTTACAGTGTTATGAATGAACACACAAGTTGAGTATTAAGACAGTTTTTTAATCAGTAAAATTAATATTTAGTTGTATTATATTAATTTGTGTGATTATTGTAAATACAGTTATTAACATATTCTTTGTTTGTCCTTGACTGAATGTAATTACAATTTTATTAGATTCTAGTAACCATAATTAATTATTGTCATGACATTAAATCATAAAACACTGACGTACAATAGTTTTAGTAGCATATATGTATTTTTTATTACACAGCTGAAATGTGTAGATGGATGTTCAAATTATGTTACATTCATTCAATAAGTTTGCATAATTTTATTTTTTTAGGAAGATGAAGAACCATTAGAAGACGATGAATTGCCCGAACATTTGAGGCCACAACCTAAAATTGATTTTGAACAGGTTTGTGATCTTTAATTTCTTTTTAAGTTATAGTATAAACTACTAACCTAATAAAGCTTGTGTCTAATAAAATTTATTCAAAAAAAACTGAGTATTAAATATTTTATCATATCTTTTATGCCTAACTTTTTACTTTCTCTTGTCTATACGAATATATAGGAAGGAAAGTATTGTTTTCATGTTGATTTTTCGAAATTGAGTTTTCACTGGATCTACACGTTTTCAGACCCCCTGAACCCAAAAAACATGTTTTTAGCAATTGGTGTGCGTGTGTAAGAACAGAATATCTCAAGAACGGAGCATCGTTTGAACTTGAAACTTGAAACTTAAGTTAGATACCACTAGAGGACCTGACACGAACATTTTCATCAAAATCGGTCAAACAGAAATAATAGTTTATTCGTGTCATTTTTCACTGTTTTGTAATTTTCACAAAAACTGCTCCTACAATTTTTTTTAAAAATCACCCCATTTACTAAATTTTTTATGCTCTACAAGATAGGGTAGGTGACGTCTGTTGAAATTCTTGGGAAGGTTGTTTCTTGTAAAAAAATTGTTTTTTTAAGATTGTGACTTTAATATGCATTTTAGCACAAATATGTATACAATATAAGTTATAGAAAATTAAAAATCCTACAACTTTTATTTCAAACATTTTGTGAATAACACTTAGTTTAGCGGTAATTTGCGATTTTCTGTTTTTTTCTTACAAAAACGTGTAAAAATTTATTTTTTTTTAAATATTTCAGCCTTAGTATGTTTTATGTAGTGTCTTAGTAGTTTTATGACAAAAGTGTACATAATCAATTTATAGGAAATGATCTACAACTTTTATTTTGTGAATTTTTCTCTACAGAGCCTAATTTAGCGTGAAAGAGTGATTTTTGGTATTTTTAAGCCAAACTGAGGTTGATTTTTATTTTGCGTCTTTCACTCATGATTAAAATACGATTATCTTTTTTGAGGTTAGATTTTTGTTTATTTTTAATGTTTTAGTTACTAATGTTAGGTTATATTGTTCACTATTTTCATGGGCAGGAGAAAGTTGAGTGAGTGTTTCACACCTAAATTTTATTTATTAAGTATAAATACAAAATTTAGTTGGAAGTTAGGTATGTATAATTTTTAAAAATTATATTAGTCCTGTTTTTAGATAACATGGATTTTGCAGTTTTGGGGTGTATTATAGCCTAGCTACTAAAATTTGTAATTTTTCTTTCCTAATTTTTTTTGTAACAGATACATAAATGATTTTACTTTGTACAAGATTCATGTGGTTTCATATATTTAGAAAGAATTCATGTTGCTATCTCTGAGAACATTTTGTAACCTTAATTTAAAAGATCTTCTTTTTCTTCTAGTGTTTATCCATTCCAGATGGCAGTAACCGTAACAGCAATTCTCACCCAATCTGCAGCTATGTGAAAGAACTCTGTTGATATTATTCCAATCCACTTTCTGAGATTCTGCAGCCAAGATATGCAATGGCATCCCAGACCTCATTGTCCATCTATTTTGCCCTGAATAATGAGCTGCAATAGAATGTACCTTTGATTGTTTCACATTTTGTGTCCAAGATATTGTAGCTTCCTAATTTTCATAATTTGGAGTTTTTAATTCTTGTTCAGTCGCTGTAGTATTACCAATCAATGTTAAGAAAGTGTGATCACATGGTGCACAGTTGTTCATTTTATGTGTTGTTGGCCTAGCTTATCAAAATTTATAAAAACCAACCAGTGATTTCCTGACCCGCTGGTTTGGAGTAAAATAATCAGAGTGACTAGTATGCATCTTAACACAACTTTTTGCATCCATGTACAAATTATTTGTAGCCTTTACTGTTGAGACATCCACTTAATCACTCTCCAGTGATCTCTATTGTATTGAATGAGAAACACTGTCAAATGTTTTCCTCTATCTTCAACGAACAAGAGTAAAAGTGTGCCTGTTTCCATGTTTCATTTGAGTTAAGGCAATTACTGATATATTTTTTATATAGTTCTTTAGGCAACTAAAAATTGTTCTGGTAAACTTGAGTATTTTGTATCGCAATATTATACAAGTCCAATGAATGAACCGATTTTGATGCAGTTTTACAAGAAAACAATGCATTTCTGCTAAAATAAACATCAGATACAAAAATGTTTACACCTGTCTTATTTGATGTTTTTTTTTACTTTAAATGCTGTTATTTTGTAAAAATCTTTTTTAGATCGTAGAATCTTTCAAAATTCTTTCTTAGTCAGTACCTTTGGTTCGAACGAAACGTAAGTTTCTTGACATTTTGGTTCTCGAGATTTTGTGTTGAGAGTAGACCATGCTTTTATGTACAAAGATTTTCAGTAATTCTATAACAACTTGCGAAATGTGTCTGCGTTGTGTATTCTGTGAAAAACTGCTTTACAGATCTCCTTAATAAATCCATTGTGTGGTGATCCAAAAATATTTATTATTATGCTCTTTATGTATGAAATATAATTACCTTATGAGAGATTAATTTATTGTATTTTGTTTTGTCATGCTATTTTTTAGATTAAGTCAGGTGATCCTGAATCGGTACTAAAACTTTCAAAGAAAGGCCGTACTTTGATGACCTTTGTGCAAGTTGATTCATCATATACAAGAGAACAAACTGAAGACCTGACAAAACTTTGGCAAACTGCACTTTGGAATAGCCACATACAAGCTGAAAGGTACAACTGGAATTGTATTTATTTTGTATCAAATTAATTAAAATACGGTAGAATTTTATAGATTTGAGTTTCAATTTTGCTACATCTCGAGGCTGGCCTGCCTAAATCTGTATAAGAGTTTTATATCTGGTTGATCTTATATATAAAGCTGAATGTAATGGACTATGTCCGGAAATTTCAACCTATATGGAGGTCTCGGAGCAAAAAATTCATAAGACTTTTTTTGTTCCTCACCCTCTGAAACCCCAGGAAAAATCTGAGGTACTATCTCCCTCAGAGGCACAAAACTCTGAAAATATGTTGTAACTTTTCAATGGCTGAAGATATTGAGCTCGAACCTTTTATAATTAATTTCTCGACACAGAAAACTTTAGAATTTTACTAACATACGAGGTGCGGCTATTAAATAACGAGACTGACGTAAAAACTTTTATTTTAATTTCATACATAATCTTTTATTGTCACCGTCAATATACACACTTTCTCTATCCCTACAACGCTCCTTGCAAATTTTCCATTGTTTGAAACAGTGTTGGAAGTCATCTTCTGTCAGCTCCTTCAGGACACGTGCCGCTTTCTCTTTTACAGCTTCCACAGACTCAAATCGTGTCCCTTTTAATGCAGATTTCACCTTAGAGAACAGGTAGAAGATAATAACATGTGATGAAACATGGTTTTTTACTTATGATCCACTTATGAACACTGCTCACGTGATGGTTACAGATTACTGAATGGTATGTAAGCGTTGTTCGTTTTTGTTGTGATTTTAAATCTTTACCTTAGTGTACTATTCAAAATAATTATCAGTTCTTTCAGGAACTTTGTCTTGCGAAAAGGTAAGAATACGTACAAAATAATAATCAAAGTTATTTTTTGTTTTATGTTCTCATTAGTTTTTGTATTCTATTAAAAATCAGTTACTTTAAACATCTTTAATATTTGCGTTTCTTTTTTACTTTCTCTTGCCTGTATGAATATATAGAAAGGAAAGTATTGTTTTCATGTCAATTTTTTGAAATCGAGTTTTCACTGGATATGCATGTTTTCAGACCCCCTGAACCCAAAAAACATGTTTTTTACAGTTGATCTGTGTGTGTGTGTGTGTGTGAACAAAATATCTCAAGAATGGAACATCGTACAAACTTGAAACTTTAGTTAGGTACCAGTAGAGGACCCGACACAAACATTTTCATTAAAATCATTCAACCGGAAGTAGTAGTTTATTCCTGTAATTTTTCAGTTTTTGCAATTTTCTCAATAACGGCTTCTACAATTTTTTTAAAAATTGGCTCATTTACTAAATTTTTTATGCTTTACAAGATAGGGTAGGCATCATGTCTGCTGAAATTCTTGGAGAGGCTGTTTTCATACAAAAAAATATATTTTTTTAAGATTGCAGCATTTTAATATGCATTTTAGCGCAA
This sequence comes from Catonia carolina, assembly GCA_035578175.1. Taxonomy (NCBI): domain Eukaryota; kingdom Metazoa; phylum Arthropoda; class Insecta; order Hemiptera; family Achilidae; genus Catonia; species Catonia carolina. Next base: position 50,871,682 of record JAQMRL010000005.1, read on the forward strand.
AAATGTATATAATAAAAGTTGTAGAAAATTAAAAATCCTACAACTTTTATTTCTAACATGTTTGTGTATAATGCTTAGTTTTGTCGTAATTAGTGATTTTCTGTTTTTTGTCTCACGAAAACGTGTAAAAAAAATCTTTAAATTTTTTTTAAAGATTTCAGCCTAATATGCATTTGACGACAAAAATGTGTATAATGAAATTTATAGGAAATTAAAAGATCTACAAGTTTTAGTTAAAGCATTTTTCTCTACTGAGCCTAGTTTAGCACGAAAGAGTGATTTTCCGTATTTTTAAGCCAAACTGAAGTTGATTTTCAATTTGCTTCTTTCACTTATGATTAAAATTAGGTTATGTTTATTGGGGTTAGTTTTTTTGTTTATTTCTAATGTTTTATTACTAATGTTAGGTTATATTGTTAATTATTTGCATTGGCAAGAGAAAGTTGTGTGAGTGTTTCACACCGTATTTGTTTAAGTCTGTTATTCCAAGTATTTCCTTTTTGGTTTATTTTATTTCTGCATTTGCTCCGAAGCGCACGGGCACCTCTAGTATGGTATATAATTCAAAATACTCTCAAGATTGATTACATAAGAGTAATGTTATGGTATTGTTTGTTTCTCAACACTAGCAGTGTGAATATCCTGTTGTATTGTCCCATTCATGGTGGCAAAAAAATATGTAATTTATAAACTATGCATCCATACGATCAGTGCAGTAGTTCTGTACTTATCGCTTTTCATTATAGATAGGCCTATCCTACTTGTATCCCAACTAAGACACTTTTCTGCCTAATACATTAACAGGGGGCTCTCCATTAAAAAACATAGTGTATTTCGTACTATTAAGCAAATTTTTTTAAAGAAAAAATTGTAAAATGAGAACCTGTTTCATCACTTTACTATAAATTGCCACTTGTTGAATATAAAAAAAAAAATTAAAAAATTATCTATATTTAAGATAACAGTTTCCAAGAGTACTAGGCAAAAGTTGATTTTTTTAAAAAAAAATGTTGATTAATAATTTAACTTGGTTATATATTATTGGTGTTCTTTTTATACATTAAAACTTTTTTAATTTATATATCATTATCCACTTTCAGATATCTAGTCGACGATAACCGTGCAATATTTTTATTCAAGGATGGATCTCAAGCATGGGATGCTAAAGATTTTCTTATAGACCAAGAAGGATGCAAAGAAATAACTATTGAAAATAAAGTTTATCCTGGCAGACGTTCGAAAGAGGTAAGTCAATTATTTTTTTGTATAATATTCTGTTCTTAAACTTCTATTTTCATAGTAGTTTTTGTTGAGGAGTTAAATTTTAATAGAACTTTCTTGTAAATTATGTACTTGTGTATTCAGAGTTTAAATTGTTCTTTGTTATGGATCATGAAAAAAGTAAGAGAGTTGTAAAGCTAACCTTATTAAGATTTTGTAATAAAATTTGTATAATTTGTTTTCCATTTTTGTCTGTAATTTCAGCCAACTTAATGTTAAATGTTTTGCTCTCAAACCTGATGTTTTTTCATTCCTTTTGTCGTGCCATAGCCATTCATATTTTTCACTGAACTCTTTTTCCGACCATTTCTCGTTCTATTGGAACACCTCAAATTCTTAAACATGTTTTCTAAATTAATTTTTACATTTTAATCTATCCAACAATTTCATTTTTTTAGTTCCTATGAACCATCTGTTCTGTCTTGTAATTTTTGCATCTTATAAAATAACTGTTTCATAAATATTTTCTGGCCATTTCGCTGATATGTCCATAAAACTGAATTTTTTTTCATAGTCTGTTAATTTTTTCTGTTTTCCTGTGGATTTTTCTTTCATTTCTGATTTCTTCTGACAGAGAATACATATTTTTCAGCAGTTTTTTCGATATGATAAAAAAATTCACATCTACATGTACAAAAAGTATTTTCTAAAAATTTGTCAGCTAAAATAAGTCAGCCATGGTGTTTGTTTTGGACGTAAGATTTATTGACCATTATCAATAGCTATTTCCTTAGGATCCTTTTAAAGTGGACATATCATCAAAAAAAAGGCATCTTACCAAGTATAGTTCTTGAGATTAAAGAAACAACATTGGTGTATTTATAGTTATCCCAACATTAGCCAATAGTGGAAGCTCTGTCTACTTCAGTCTCTCCTTGTCATTCCATCTTTCTTATTTTCAGCATAAATTGCCCATTAGTTGAGTGTTGTTGTTGTTTAGGTCAACAGCCGAAAGGCTGGTTTGAACCTCTAGAGGTTTTACTAAGTAAAACGAGGAGTGAGTGGGTTTACCATGCCTTCCTCACTGAGTGGAAAAGTACGCTTATCAGCATGCCGGGCCCTCTGAAAAGCACATATTTTCCACTCTGTAAATGACAACTTCACTTCATTCACCACTGGGTCTGGCTGTACAATGAAATTCATTACTTTCAGAGAAGATAACTCTGATTAGTGTCTTTTACAGCTCTACCTCTTCTGTTCTTAAATGATTCAGTCATTTAATTGACTGACCATGTGATAAGAAACAGAACTATTTATTTTAGCCCTGCAATGAACAGATAGAGTGTAAATAATTTGACACTCCACCTGTCTGTTATGGGCAGATTAGTTGAGTACCAAAATTTATGTTGTACATTAATTAATTTTGGGTTTGAAGAGTGCATTTCTCAGCACTTCTGGGTATAATTTTGCCTATAGATCTATTACTCATGTCTATAAATTTAAAAAAAAAAATTTTTTTGGTGATGATGCCTATAGAACCGTGACTTGTGCTTAGGTAATGATGAAAAAATGTCAGACCTGACTTAGGAATCGAACCCAGGACCCCTGGCATAGAAACCAGTTGCACTGACCACTACACTAATAGCCTGGCCATTTACTATATAAGTGGAAGAAGAATTAGTGGAAAAATACACCCCATTCTCCTCCTGCCAAATACCATCACATTGATTCTTTAAAATCATGTAGTATAGTGATACCTTAGTAATTTGTTTTTTCACCTGACTGCACTTTAAATTTCTCTAAAAAGAGACTCGTTAAATTATCATATTCATTTCTGAATCCATATAGAATAAAAACAAGGAATTTACTTAACATTGACCAGAAATATCTGATTAATTTCTTTATAATGTCATCAGTTGTCATGTTATCAGTTGTTTTCCATGAAAAATAACTCAAACTTCAAATCTGCTAAGGTTAAATGAAAAGAAATTAAACAGAGATTTTGCAATAATAAAATGTAAGATGCTATAGATATTTTCAATTTTTATTAAGTCATTTTTATTTCCACGGTGAAAACTGTAATCTGCTGATAAGATTTCAGTACACCAGCTCCGTTATGGTATTTTAGTATGGGGTAATTCTAGCATGGGTAATATGAATAGGGTTTTTAAAATTCAAAAGAAAGCTATTAGGTGTATGGTGGGAGTTAACGAGCTAACCTCATGCAGGCCACTATTTAAAGAGCTCAAATTGCTTACAGTTCCCTGTCTCTACATTTTTGAGGTGATTATGTATGTTAGGCAAAATAATTTTATGCAGAATTTCAATGTTCACAATCATAACACGAAAAACAGGAATGATTATTATGTGGCTAATCACTCCACAAAATTGTTTGAACAAAAACCTACTTATGCAGGGAGAAAATTCATAAATAAATTACCCCAATCTTTAAAGTGTTGTGAGGATTTGAATTCCTTTAAAAAAAATCTAAAAAATTACTTGATCGGTGGAACTTTTTATAGCGTACAAGAATTTCTTTCTTGATAGTAGTGATACATTGTGTGATTCTTATATGTATTTCAGGTGTTATATCTGACGACATGTCCTGTACTCCTCCTGGAGTCTCCAGGGCGCAAAAAAAAAAATAAATAAATAAATTAGGGCTGTGATGGTATAATCATAGAGTAGGAAATAGTATTGATGTGAATTGATCTTGTATACTGATGTAACAAAATGAAACATTGACATTTCTTTTGTTAATTTTGTAGAGGTTTTTATAAATATTACTGATTTTTTTATCGTTAGTAAACTTAATTTTTCGTAAAATGTTTTTGATTTACGGATACCGTATAAGTACATTAAATCAGTTACCTTACCACTTTACTCATAATATTGTATAGTACTATTAATAAATCATTTTATAACAATAATACAGTAATGTTTCATTAATGTTTTGTTTGCTAATGAGCGATACTGTTTTAACAACTGCGAGTTTAATGCAGTTTAAATGAACTCTATTCATTATTATTTATTATAATGTTTAACTGTGAAGTCAAATTTAATTCGATTTCTTTCGAGTTATTGTGAATGAATGTATTGTTGGATTAATTTTTTTTTGCTTTTAAAAGTTTTAATTTTTCAAACAAAAATGTAAGTATTTAAGTTTGTGTATTCCTTTATTGTTGATATTGTAATACATTATACTAATTTATCATAAATGTATAACTTGTTCACTCAGTTTTTTTCTATTGTATAATGTTATTTTTACTCAGTTAATATAATCGATGTTAAAAATTAACTAGTTTTAATAGCGATGGTTTTCCCTACACTCCATAATAAAAAATAGATGATGACGCATCATTTTAACCTTCTTGCGAATCAGCCTCCTACTTACCAGGTACCTCCTTGATGCATTAGGTCTAACTTTACGCATTATATCTTCTAACTAGTTAGCATCTTTTTCGCATTCGTCCAACTTATTGGGTACCTCAGGACTTTATGGTATTATTTTTCTTAACAGCCTATTTCTTTCCACTCTCAGACATGGTCAAACTAATTTTGATGATGTTCAGTTATTCTTGCATTTAAACTAGACGCACTGAGCCTGTTTCTTTTGTCAGAATTTTTCAGAAGATCTTTTTTTGAAACACCTTGAGTCCTACTTAAGAGGCAGGCGACTCAAATTCCTAAAAATTCTAAACTTTTACAGTTTTTAGCACACAGACATACGCACATGCGCATTGCAGTTATCGCACATCATTCTTACTCTCACTCACAAACTAACCGGATTTAAAGAATAACTCTTCTAACAAACACATTTGAATCTGAATTCAATTAAAACAGTTACAATTTAAATTAAAATGAATAAAAATTAATTTAATAGTTTTGTTTTATAAGTAGTGATAAACGATGTCTGACAGGCGGCAGACCTTTCAGAATTGGCACAAAAAAATCTGTTACAGCGTGACTTCTTAAATAACCATCTCACATTCATCATGTTACAAATTCATTTGTAATCAGTTGCCCCTGAAGTTTTACTCATTTTCCATTTTTATTCATTGACTTATAGATGGGTTATGCAACAGTAACTTTCCAATTCTGGCAAGGAATCCCATTCTGATTTACAGTTGAGTGTAAATATCATTCTAAACATTGTGATGTGTCGGCAGATATTTCAACCGTGTTATTGTCCTAAAGGAAATAAATCAAATGAGGGATATCTCATCAAACTCATTAAAAACATTTTGAGATTTTCTTTTTAATGTAATTTTTACTTTCTCTTGCCTATATGAATGTACTGGAAGGAAAGTATTGTTTTCATGTCAATTTTCGAAATTGAGTTTCCACCAGTTATACATGTTTTCAGACCCCCTGAAACCAAAAAAATGTTTTTAGCTATTGGTCTGTGTGTGAACAGAATATCTCCAGAACAGAACATTGTACGAAGTTGAAACTTGAAATTTAAGTTAGATACCACTAGAGGAGGACCCGACACGAAAATTTTCATCAAAATCAGTCAAACGGAAGTAGTAATTAATGTCATTTTTCCCTTTTTTGCAATTTTCTCAAAAACAGCCTCTATGACTTTTTTCAAATTTCCTCTTCTACTACATTTTTTATGCTCTACAAGATAGGGTAGGCCCCATATCTGCTGAAATTCTTGAGGAGGCTGTTCTATCATAGGAAATGGTTTTTTAGATTGGGGCCTTAATATTCATTTTGGTGCAAACGTGTATGTAATAAAAGTTGTAGACATTTTAAAAATCTATAACTTTTATTTCAAACATTTCTTTGTATATAACGCTTATTTTAGCTGTACTTCATGATTTTGATTTTTCTTAAAAATTGTAAAAAAAATTTTAGATTTCAGCCTTAGTATGCTTTTACGAAAAAAGTGTATATAATACAATTTAAAGAAAATTAAAAGATCTACAACTTTTATTTTAAGCATTTTTTCTACAGAGCCTAGTTTAGCATGAAAGAGTGATTTTCCGTATTATTAAGCCAAACTAAGGTTTTTTTTCATTTTGCTTCATTCACTCATGATTAAAATAAGGTTATGTTTTTTGAAGTTAATTTTTTTGTTTATTTCTAGTGTATTATTACTAATGTTAGGTTATATTGTTCATTATTTGCATTGGCAACAGAAAGTCGTGTGAGTTTTCACACCAGATTTTTTTATTTTACAGAGTACTGGAACTGATGATGATGATGACCTACCTATGAGAGGAAAAGGAACAGTTGAAAGGGATGAATTATAATTGAAAATTCTTATAGAAGATTGAGGAAAACAATACACAATGGATGAAAGGAAAACAGTGACGTTTATGCATAATTTATTATATTTATCATGTTTTATAGACTTATTCGCTGTAAGTTTTATCGTACCGGTTTTAGGTGCACATTTAAGAAGTTTAGGATTTTCTCATTCGTTAATAGGCATTACGAGTACAGTGTACGCGGGAACTCAGTTATTTTCGGGTCCGATTATCGGAAGTTGGAGTGACAGATATGGTCGTAAAGTGGTTTTGTATTTAACATTATTTGTATGTTCAATAGCATATTGTTTTTTAGGTGTCGCTAGCTCATTAACAGTGATATTATTAATAAGAGTAACATTGGGTTTAATGAAACACACGCAAACTATCTGTAAAACTTTAGTTGCAGATGTTTTTTCTAAAGACAAACAAATTGAAATTCAAGGTAAATTAAATGCGATAGCAGCGTCAGGATTTATGGTTGGACCAATTATTGGAGGGCATATCGTTGAATTAGATAATGGATTTCAATATATATGTGTTACCGTTTCCGTTTTATTCTTCTTTAATGGTATTATCGTATATTTGTTTTTCCCTGACAATATTGTTAGTACTACTGAGAAACCATCAAAGAAAATCGAAAAACCGGTTAATAATCATAACACATTTAAATCAAATTTTTACCAAATCATAACAGATTTATTTTTAGTAGATTGGAAAAGTTTTTGGGATGTTTTCTTGTTGAAATTTATTTTAAGTGTCGCTGTTTCGTTATTTTTCGGTTGTTACTACTCGTTCGTCGAAGAAACTTTTAATATTACACCAAAATATATTGGGTATACTATATCATTCCAAGGTTTAATTTCTGCTGCATCCGGTATGCAAATAAAAATGTTTAATAAATTTTACGCTGAAAAATCAACAGCTTCATCATATTTTTTGAAATTGTATCATTGTTTCTTAATATTATCAATAACATATATAACCGTTTATTTATCTAGTAATTTTTATATGTTCTTATTTTGTTTACTACTTTTAAGTAGTTCAACTTCATTAATAAGAATTATTACTACCGAATTATTATTAATTAAATCGAGTGAAAATCATAGAGGTTCCTTAATGGGTGCGTCTAATAGTACGTCTTCATCAGCAAGAATGATTACTCCGCTTATAACAGGTGTTTTACAAGACAGTTTTAAATCTTCCGGTGTTATGGTGTTAGCTTCTGTTCTCGGTTTAACAGGAACTGTTATTTCATATGTTTTAAATTCAAAATCTATTGTTAAAGAAAAAACTACGTAATGAATTTAAATTTAAGAATTGCACAACAACCCCTGCTCTAATCTGAACAATATTAATTTTTTAACACTCTTGTTATTTATAAAACTTGTTTTAAAATAAAAACTACAGTAATTCTATAGTGAAAAGTATATTTAGTAGGCTTCTAAATATAAGAATTAAATTTAAAAAATGACCGCCTCCTTGGGATAGCGATTAGCGCGCTAGCTACCAAGTGGAAGGTCCTGGGTTTGATACACGTCTGGGGTCTGGAAATTTTAACACGTTAAAACATACTGTTATGTAATGAAAGCCATAGTAGGCACTAATGACCAAACCGTTATTGCGACTTTAGATAAACTCTACTTCAGATTTTAATAGACAATTTTAGATCTTCCATTGTAAGTGTCTGTTCTTGGTTTAACAAGAACTGATATTTTATATGTTTTAAACTAATCCAAACAATTTTTAATTTTTTAACATTCTTGTTGTTTATAAAACTTGTTTTAAAATAAAAAATATACTAATTTTATAATAAAATTTTTTTAACAGGCTTCTAAACATAAAAATTTAATTAAAAAAATTACCGCCTCCATGGCTTAGTGACTAGTGTGATAGTGTACAAAGTGGAAGGTCCTGCGTTCAATTCCCAGTTCTAGGATCTAGAAATTTTAACACATTAAAACACACTGTTACAGTAACAAAACCTACAGTAGTTGTTTATGAGACTAAGCTGTTGAAGTGATATTAAATAAACTAAAAAATATTTTTTAATGAATAACAATGTAGTTGAGAATATTAAACAAACATTACCAAATTTTTAATACCAAATGTTCTTAGAATATACATTTTGTACTGGTATAACATTCCATCTAGTTCATTAGCTAATACAAAAAATTATACATTTTTTTTACTTCCTAGCTGTATAAAATCACTTATTGTTTGCTGACATAATATCAAAAACTTTGATGATTATGCAATATTTTGCCAGCGCCTCATAAACGACGATCGTCCATGTGCATAGTTTTGTGTGCTGCTTTACATAGTGCAGTACTTATCTTGCTTCTGAATTTGAAATGGTACTCATGTTACATATTGTGTCATTCGACTGGACCTTCACCGGAGTCCTGCATGGTTACGGAAGCTATCTGGAAACTTAAGTTTGACTCTTTCTATATAGTAGTTCAGTGACTATTCTACATGCATAGTTGTGTTTTGTACTCTTTCTTAATTATCCACAGTTGTCCAACAACATTCAAATATAGCTATTTTTGAATTATTTTTTTGTTATGCAGATTTTTTGAGATAAATTGAACTGGTCTATTAGTTCAGATTAATGGGATTGTTGTGTAATTTAAAACAATTTATTTTTTTATTTCATTATTTCTGTAATTAATTTGATGTGTGATATAAATGAATTATTATCTTAAGATTTGTAAAAATAAAATTATTTTTGTATTTACTATACGTATTAGAATGTGAAATATAAATTCTGTTGTTTATCTTTTATGTATTAATCCTTGTTAAATTATTGTTCTAGAAGATTAGTCAATTGTTTATAAAAATCCTACTGGAATGTATCTTGCAGTATGAATGCATCTGCGTTGATATTCGTATATAATTGACAAACTGAGAAAAATTGTTATTATTCAGAAAATGTAATAATGAAAAGCAGAAGTGAAAAGGGATTAGTCAATGTGTCAGTGTCTTAATTTTAAACCGATTGGGATTACTATGACAATTTCAGTTCAGGTAGAGTTTTATCAAAGTCTTGAAACTTATTAGTACAGGAAAGTATAAACAACTAATGCTTCAAGCAGCCAGCAAGCTCAGAATTTATTCATCTCAAGAATTAACATTTTAATTAATCTTCATGCTTAATATTAATAAACTCTACCAAAAATATTTTAATTTCATGTGAAAAACAGGTAAACCTTTAAAGCTTGTACTTATCTATTAAATAATGAAAAAAATGTACATATGTAGAATGATTATACTTCAGCAGTTGTTTTAAAAAATTCAAATACTTGTCGGTTTATACAATCACATTATTAAATTTTATCATAAATGTTTTTTGAGAGGTTTCACTAATGTAAAATTTAATATTTTAACATGTTTTAAAGAAATCAATCAGTTGTGGGTCTCAACAATTTTAGTTATTTCTTAAATGTTGCCGTAAACAATTTTTTAAGATATTTTCACAAATATGAATCTTAAACAGTAATTTAATACAATAATTTGAAAATTGCAAATTTTGTGTACTGTGTAGTTTCTCCAAAACACGTAAGTAAATCATAAGGCTCAAGGCAGCTGAATAGGTTTGTGAAATTTTTAAATATTTCTACAAAAGAATATTGATTTCAAGCTGGAGGATACATTAAAGGATTTATTTTTGAGTAATTTAATGTGTTATTTAAGGCTATAATTTTTTTTTTTATATATATATTTTATGGCGTACAAAGGACCACTTTAGTCATTTTACATTTAAAGTCTTTCCTTCTTTCTTCCTTTTCTTTTCCGCCCAATATTTTTTCATCCTTTCCGAGCGCAATGTTCTTTCCTCCTCTGGAACCACTCTTCCCAATCGTTGCTTGTTCCTTCCCGGCTGTAGTATAACGCATTCGTCCTTCAATATCTTCAATGCATCTGTCTTGTGTTTTAAATCTTCTATTGTAATTTGTAACCTTCCAATATCTTCCTTTAATTCTGTGATCCATTTAATATCACTTTTACTATACCACAGTTTTTCTATTATTTTCCTGCTAGTTCTATTTTCAGGTGTCCTTAAAAGATGTCCCAGGAATGATATTCGTTTCTTTTTAATTATACTTGTAATAGGTTCTATGTTTTTGTAGACCATTTCGTTGGAAGCTAGTCTCCAAACTCCGTCTACTTGATAGTTTTTGTTCAAGCAAGTTCTGACTATTCTTCTCTCAATCCTGAGGACCTTATCTATTGCAAATAAATAAATTTATTTAATATAAATTATTGTATTTCAGCAGATGTTTTAAAGGTACCAACCAGTTTTAGGCCTAAACCATCCCAGATATTGCCAACATTTTATCATGTTTAATCTACAAATTTAAGTTTTTTCTTTTAGTAATATGATTGAATTTCTCCAGTTTTCAAAAAGTCAACCAGTGGTAGGCCAAATAATGAAGTATTTCAATAGTTTTTAGAAGCTAGGCTGTATAAGTTTTACTTGCACTTGTCCAGTGCTAGTGAACTTGATTGTTTCACTGTCTAGCGCACTGTACTAGTGAATACATATCACTAGTCAAGGAGAGTACTTTGAAGTTGATTAGTTCAAATTTGACATAAGCTTACCACTTAGTTCATTATTCACTGTATTTTTTTGATCACACCTCATATAAAGAAGAATCTTTTGGTATACAAGTTATGCCGGCCGCATTGGCGTAGTTGGTAACGTGCTCGCCTCTCATCATGCGACCTTGGGTTCGAATTCCATTCAGGGACGGCATATTTTCATACGTTACAAAAATCATTTCATCCTTCACAGTCTGCATTAGCAGTAATTCCAGAACAGTCGAACGTTAAATAAAAAAAAAAAAAACAAATAGCAGGATCATGAAATAACATGGTTTTTTTTGCATCCAGGAGACTCCCAGGGGAGTACAAGACATGTCAAGAAGTTATAACACCTGGGATACATATTTCAATCACACATTGTTTTACAACAGTACAACCCCAGTTAACCGGACCAATTTGGGCAGACTCCAATCCGGATAAGATGGAATGTTGTTAAATAAAATGTTACACATTTATATAATTAGGTTACTGTTATATGTATGTATAATATTTTAAAATAAACTTATACAGTAGTACAATACATACTAACAAAATTTTGATATGTAACATGTATATGTATTACGTACGTAATATGTAGTAAGTAATAATAACCGTAGATTAACTTAATAACTAAAACAGTAGAAAACATTAAGGTACGTGTGTATGTACTAACACAATGGTTATTTTTTTAAGAAATCAGAAATTTTTGTCGTTTCGTAAGATAAATATCGGATGGGGTTGCTTTGTCACTTTCCTCAATAAATTTCAATGAATCATTAATATACCAAAAATACATTCTGTAACTGCTTTACGTATTGATATCTACATTTAAGAAACCCAATTATTAAGCTTTTCACAGTTGATGAGCTCTACTGTTCCACACGTGTAGACCACTCAGAATGTTTACCAGCATTGTCATATTGTATGAATGCTTCTGCCTGACAAACATTATGCGCGCATGCGTGTAAGAGCCGCAGTAGTTCACTAGTGTCTTGCATCTCATACCGAACACATTGATAATAGAGCATGTTAACATGCGATACGTTATGATAAAATCAGCTGATTGTATGTTCATAGGTTATAAATTGTTATTCCTATTCCTAATTTGTGTACGTTGCAATCTGTTCAATTCAGAACAATAAGCAACCCCATGACCCAATGAAATGAGGATGATGTGTATGACGTGTAAATGAGGTGTAGTCTTGTACAGACCCAGGCTGACCATTCCTGAGAGAGTATGGTTAATTAAACCCCAACCATAAAAGTACACCGGTAACCACTGTCTAGTATTCAAATCCGTATAAAAGTAACTACCTTTACTAGGATTTGAACCAGGAACCTTCGTCTCCGAAAATCAGCTGTTAAATTGTTATTGAAAGACAAAAAATGGCTGATGAAATAATGTATAACAGAGCTTTGAGAGCAAGTGTTGGCAACGTTGCTGGAAAGTTATTGGCTAACTATGAAGTGGATAGGGGGCAGTGCATACGTTCAGAGCTCATCAGCCCTGAAAAATAGTATAGAAACTGGTTTTGTAACTTATATCAATGTAAAATAGGCCCTACTTTAAATATGGAAATAAATAGCTAATACTGTATTTTATTTCATATAAGAAATTAATGCAATAAATTTCACTAACTTTTTTAAGCTGCCTTCATTTCTACTATCTGTCACTTAAACGTGTTTCAATGAATCCACCTTTATCAGAGTACACAATATCATTTGAAACTGAAAATTTTGATTTAAAATCTGTTGAAGATAATATTATTGCTTGAGTCCCAGCTCCGTGTAGTTGAAAGGAATGCAGTGCGTTGTTATTGTAGTGGGAGAATGAATGAGTTAGTAGTGTTTCACAGCTGATGCATTCGTAGTGGTAGCGTGTACTAACTAGACTAAAAAAATATTCTTATCATCCTGCGAATTAATTTAACAAATACCTACCGGGTTGTTAACTTGGTTGGATTCATAATATTTAACTTGATAATTTATATCAACATATGTAAATAAATAAATGTAATAAATACTAACAAATATGTTAAATACGGAAAGTTTGAAAACGAATGTTTTGTATCAGAGTAATACAACGATCGTTCTCCCAGCATGCATCACTCATTCAATATACTCCACCCGTACCCTTCACCCTGCAACTACACAGAGCTTGTAACCGCACAATACATCTTTGTACTGAGTTTTATATAGATGACTGAAGATGTAATATCTTCTACAGAATTTAAATAAAAATGTTTAGTTTCAAATTGTATTGTGTACTCTGATGATTGTGGATCCACCAAAATATTTGCAAGTGACAGATAGTAAAAATCAAGCAGCTTAAAAAGGTTAGTGAAATTTATTATTTTGATATAGAATTTATTTCAAGCTGCAGGATGCATTATAAGGATTTATTTTTGATTGATAATACTGTATTGTAAATTAAAATTTGCACGTACAATATTTATGTACTATGCATTGTGGAAAAATGGAATTGATTCGTTATTTTTTTATTTTCTAAAAATAATACATACACATAGTTCAATTAAAATCTGATCCGGTTATTTGGGTGTGACTGTAGTTAGAAAGAAATTGTTGTAAGCTATTAAAAGTTTCACCAATCGAGTAATTTTTCCGTTTTTTTTTAAAGAATGCAAATTATCATAACATTTTAAAAATTAGGGTAATTTATTGATGTATTTTCTCCCTACATAAATAGGTTTTCATTCAAACAATTTAGTGTTGTGGTTAGCCACATAATCGTTTGTTTATTGTGTTATGATAGTGGACATTGAAATTTTGAATAAAAGTATTATGTCTAACATAATATATTTTCACCTCAAAAATGTAGAATGAGGGAACCGTTAGCAATTTAAGTTCCTTAACTAGTGGCTTACCTGCTTTCTAGACTATATTCCTGTAGTGAGTTACCTACTGGGCACTTAACTCCAATACTACCATTTTGGTTATTATTATCTTTATCAAGATTGTATAATAATTTTCAAAATCTACATATTATTCCTTGAAAAATGAGTTGAAACAATGTGTCAATCGTAAGGATATCCGATGTCGGATTTCATTCTGACTGCTGTTGTTAGATAATATTAATAAATTTAACAATTATTATTATTATTATAAATGCAAGAATTTATAACATAATAAAAATAATAAATAAATAAAAAATATAAATGCAGTGCTATTTAATTTTATAAAAACAAAAGTGTTAATCAAATATATCTTATGTTTTGATAAGATTAACGGACTCATTTGACCAGGAATAATACGTAGATTTTGAAAATAATTATAAAATTTTGATAAAGTTAATTACTACCAAAATGGGTCTATTGCAGTCAAATGCCTAGTAGGTGACTCACTACTGACGATTGTAGAACTTAGGTAAGGCAGTTACAGGGGTGCTGCGTGCGCACGTGTGTAAGGTTCAGTTGATGATGATGTAGGTTCCACATAGCTGTAGACGTATTATTATAGCTTTCTTTTGAATTTTAAACGCTATTGTGAGCTTAAATGATTATACAAGACTGTGGTTTTGCTCTTGTGTTTAATAAGTCTTGAAACAGCTCTACAACTGGTAATCCAGTGATAGTGATGCACATTAACTAATGCTCTCTTTCTCTTTACTACCAGTTAGATGTGCTGGAATAGTCTTGTTGCTTTAATATTTACTCCATCATGTTCAAAGTGCATAAAAACTGATATATATAGGTATTATTTTTATATATGAAATAAATTTTTTGACGATTTATTTTAAAAACCTCAAGCAAATCAACTATGAGCCAAATTCTGTAGTGTTATTAGAATAACCGGGTTGGTCAATTGGTAAAGCCGTCGCCGCGAGTCAGCTTATTTTCGGAGATAAAGGTTCCTGGTTTAAATTCTATAATAGTAAAGGTAGTTAGGCCTACTTTTATTAGACGGATTTGAATAGCTACTGGACAGTGGTTACCGGTGTGCTTCAATGGGTTGGTTATTCATCAACTATACCTTCTCAGGAATGGTTGGCCTGAGTGTAGAAGACTATTATCATATGTGTCGTGGGGTTACTTGCTCTTAAATTGAAACACATTGCAATGAACTCATATTGAGAATTAAAAAAAGTTGCACAGCTTCAGACATTTTTTCCGTCAATGCGATCGCATCGGTCAGCAAGCTCGCACATTATTTTTCTCCTTAATTTAGATTAGCACGAGCTTTGAATGTTTATTATTTATATACTTCTGATATGAAATCAGTTTTTTGGTTCCATTTGTTTAAAAAAAATAATTTTCAACTCGAGAGATGTGACGAATTCTTGTCAAGTGAGCTCACTGGCTCTTAGGAACGCTCGGAGATAATAATATTATAAATATTATAGGGAACGCTAGTGTGTCGAATCACATTTTTCACTACCAGTAGACAAATTTTAAATATATTATTTCCTACTACTGTAAGCACGTGACTAAAGTTATATCAGATTGTGTTACCTTTCTGCTCTTCTTCACTGCCTTTTAAGATGTACAAAGCTATTTACAAGAATTCTAAACATATTAAACAGTTCTCTGTGCAAGTTTGTTTTTATTATATTTTTATCTTTCAAAATTAAATGATTAGAAATTGTTTGTATTAAACGTAAAAAAACTATGAATTATGAAAACTTCACAGCTGATGATCACAGTAGTAGAAATCTAGAAGGTTGTGGCTTGCGTGAATTACCCTTTCCACAATCAGAACCTACTGTCATGTTTTGTTACGTACGTACGTGTGAGTGTGGGTTGGTTATTATTATGTCCAAACGATATGTTGTGTTATGTGATTAATTTATGGAGTTGAAAAATAATTTATTATGTTAATTTACTGACATTGTTTGATGTTAGTGTTTGTAGAATTCAGGTAGTCATTTCGGTAGTGCCATGTTTTGTTGTGTAATACTGTTAAAATAAATAATGTAGTTAGGGTGATCTTTCTGTTTACAACGTTGGTTTACTTTTACATCTAAAATGAATGCATCTGAAGAAAAGAATGACAGTTTAAAAAAAGAAAGCGATGAAGTGTCAGCTTCACATTTTGCACTCCAAATTGCGCTTCAAACAATGAAGGAAAGGTGTCAGTTACTCCAGCATCGTTTGTCAGCAGTAGAAGAGGAAAATTTACAGTTACGAATAAAAGGGCAAAATTGCGCTCGGAGTAGTTGCGAATCAAAACCTGCTAGTGAAGTAAGTAAATTAGAAGAAAGAATAACCCAATTAACTCGTCAAAAAAGCCAGTTAGTCGATCGTATTACCATGGTTGCTAAAGAAAATAACCAGCTTTGGACAAGGTTATCTAGATTAACGGAAGCTAATCAAAATTTAGGAAACCATTTATCGAAGATTTCTGACACATTGAATAAACATCCTGTCGGAGATATTTCAAAGATAACCGAATCTTCGCTGGTTACGGACTCTGGACCTCAGCAATCTGATAGTGTTGGTAAGTGTACTACTGTAACATATCTTAAAAATATAAACACTAATTGTATTGGTTTTATGTTTATGGCCTGTCAATCGTAGTTGGTTAATTAATTTTAAACAGCAAAATTTTCCCCGTACAACATAACTAATAGTATATTTTAGGCTACTTGGCCTTGAACAAAATATCAGGTTTTATTTATGGGTTTTAGTTCTGGTGATAGCCCAGTTCTTTACTTACCAAAAATTGACTTGTTATGTTTGACATTATTTACAACTTGAAGTCTGTGACGTGTTGTTTTATCACATAAAACTTTGTTTAACCTAGAATGCTAACATTTAGTCTGATAGACTACAATTTTTACCATCTACTGTGTTATGTTGCACATTATGGGCAGGTGAAGTGTTATAATAATTCCACTCGATCTGTTAGTTCCAGGGCTACAAAAAATAGTTCTGTTTCTTATCACATAGTCAGCCAATTATATGACTGAAATATTTAAGAACAGAAGAGGTAGAGTTGTAGAAGAGGAGATATCTCCTCAGAGAGTAATGAATTTTACTCTACAGCCAGACCCTGTGGTGAATGAAGTGAAGGTGTCATTTGGAGGGTGGTAAGTGGGTGCTTTTCGGAGGGCCTGACATGCTGATAAGCATACTCTTCCAACTCTGTGAGGAAGGCATTCGTAAAACACCTTGCTCCTCTTTTTACTTAGTAAAACCTCTAGAGGTTCAAACCAGCCTTTCAGCTGTTGACACAAACAACTTGAGCTGTGTTATGTTTAGAGTATTATTTTAAAATAAAACTATACAGTTACAATATTACTTTACGTATATTAAAAAATACTGAACATATTTGTTTATTGATTATCGATCCTCATTAAAAACTAGCACTTTTTTATTTTTCAATGTCATATTGCGCGCAACACTTGGGCTTGATACTCACCGCACACCGCTCTTTGGTTGTAAGCATACTGTCAGTAATATTTTGTGATTGTTCTTTTTTTGGATAAGATACATAGAAAAACAAGAATATTTCCTGTAGTATAAATAAATGTATTGTGAGGTTCCAAGCTCCATGTAGTTGCGGGGTGAAGGGTACGGGCGAGGTATATTGATAGTGACACATGCTGGGAGAACAATCGTTGTATTACTCTGATACAAAACATTCGTTTTCAAACTTTCCGTATTTAGCTTATTTGTTTGTATTTATTTACATATTTTGATATGAATTGGTAAGTTAAATATTATAAATCCGACCTAGTTAATAACCCGGCAGGTATTTGTTAAATTTATGCGCCGGGTGATAAGAATATTTTTTTAGTCTAGTTAATACATGCTACCACTACAAATATATCAGCTGTGAAACACTATTAACGCTCATTCATTCTCCCACTACTATTACAACGCACCGCATTCCTTCCAACTACACGGAGCTGGGACTCGTGCAATACTTAACTTGTTAAGTTAAAAAAACATTAATAGTAAATGTAAAGGCTTCAACTCATATACATGCAGTACTAGTATATGTGAAATGGCAGCATTCTCAAATGTGAAATAATAATACTTTTACTTCAATCATTCAAAGCTATTGAAGGTACCATGCACTAGGATGGAAAAGTGATTGGATGAAAGAAGGAGGAAGGGTCAAACAAATTACCAAATTTGTTATTTAGCCTGATAGACGAAGCTTTAATTTTTTTTGGTTAATTTTTTTTTTTTTTAACGTCGCATCAATTACAACGGTTTTTTGGTTAAGATAATTATGGGAGTTATTAACAATATTTATTTTAAAATAAGTAATCAAGGACTGCAAACAAGGAAAATGCAGCTACCTTAAATTTAAAACTGAGAAAGAGTATGTAGTTTCATAAGATTTGTAACTGTTCACCAATCTGATACTTTTTGTAATTTGAGTACTGTAATTTATATAAGCTCCTTTATGATATGAACCTATACCAAACAGAAATTAAATTTTTGAAAAAATTGCGTAACATTGAGCAATTGCTCAGATTTTTAGTTAAAATTATCCTTATTCATGCCTTAAGTACAAATAATTTCCTGGAGGGTAACAGGAAAATCAGAATGCATTGTTAAAATATTAAAAATAGGCCGTTCGGTATGTTGTTTGAGCAAAAATGATACCTGTAACACGATTTTCACCAGTCTTAATGTTTTTATATAAGCCTTCCCGGCTTTTATATATATATGAATATTGTTTGTTTATCAATAAAATAAGTACATATTTACAACAAACAAAGATGTTACTAAAAATAATTTTCAACTAAATTAGCGCAGCACAGAAGAAATCAGCTTCTTATGAAAAAAAACCCATTATTTCACCTCTTGTCAATTTTCGTTAATTTTACCTCAGGATCTAAAAGAATTGTCAGTCAGTGTTTTTAATATAAAATTAAAATCTTATTTACCAAATATTCTATTTTTTTGTAGCCCTGGAACTAGCAGATCAAGTGCAAATAATTTAACACTCAGCCTGCCTGTTATGGGCATTGAAAATATTTATGCGACAGCTATCCAGAAAATAATGTCACATTCAGTTTCCACTTCCTTAGAAAGTTATTTACAGTTGTTTCAAATTATGAAGATAGTAACTTTTCCCATGAGGGTTCTTTCAGATATTTAAAAAACCATTTCCCTGTCTCAAATTAATATTTTCTTTTACAATTTTTTTGATTGATTTTATTACAAATTTTAATTTATTTTTGTTGTTCTAATTCATAATTAATGTTAGGTATATAAAATACGTTAATAAAGAGTTTCTTTATTTCGCATACAATATTTTACATTATTAATATTTATTTAAGAATGGTTTTTCAGAACGATTTAAACTACATTTTCCAATGGTAAAATGGTCAAATTCTTGTAATACATGGTGTAAATAAATTGATTACTACTTTAAACAGCTGATATAGTTTAAAAAATTATGAAAAAATCCCACTGCGATAAATAAATGCAGTATAATAAAAACAAAAAAATTTCGTTCTTTATTCACTTCATTTGTTTCCTATTTAAACAATACTGTCTTTATAAATTGAACTTACTGTAATCTGCCAAGAATCAAAAAGATCGTAACATGTTTTAAGAAATAGATTTTGTATACTTTTACTATTAATGTATTTTATTATTCAGTGATTTTTTTCCTTAACACTTGTGATCATTACCATTGACAACAAAATTTCCATTTCAAGTAATAATAAGTTTAATTAGTACAATCTGTGCTTGACTGTCAATGTGTAAGGTTTTGTAAGAAGTTTAATGTTTTAAGTTTATTTTACCATGAAATACAGTGAGCGGGGGTCTGCTAATTAGTTACACACCAAGGTTGAGTAGTAATTACTGCGTATTATTTATTATTAATTTTTAATAAGATTATAATCACTTTGTTGATAGGATAAACAAGAAATCTTAATTAAGCTATGATTCTGTGCAATCATGGATATTGTTATGAAGCTATACAGACTGTGGAACTAATAATGTACATTAATTTTACAAGCATTGTTGTCATTTTATTTTAATTGTGTTAAATTACTTTTATCTTTTCATGTTATCATTTTACGGTAAACTTTTATCATAAATTTATTGTCATCCATGTAATATTACAGTTTTATGCTTATCATTTATTAAACCAATTTTTTTATAATATGATAAATAATTAAAATATTTTCAGTATTTGCCCCTTTATATGCCATGGATTTATATTTTCTTAATCGATTCAAATAAATTAATTTTTCTTCTATGACTGTCAATTTTGTCCATAACAGACAGGTGGAGTGTTAAATTATTTGCACTCAATCGGTTAGTTCCAGGGCTATATAAATTGTTCTGTTTCTTATCACATGCTCAGCCAATTAAATGACTGATTCTTATTTAAGAACTGAAGAGGTAAAGTTGTAAAAGACATTAGTCAGAGTTATCTCCTCTGAGAGTAATGAATTTTATTTACAGCTAGACCCTATAGTGAATGAAGTGAATATGTCATTTGCAAGGTGGAAAATAAGTGCTTTTCAGAGGGCCTGGCTGGCTGATAAGCATACTCTTTCAACTCTGTGAGGAAGGCACTCGTAAAACATCTTGCTCCTCGTTTTCTTTAGTAAAACCTCTAGAGGTTTAAACCAGCCTTTCAGCTGATGACCTAAACAACAACGACTGTCAATTACTGTGACTCTAAAAATTCTTTAAATCGGCTGTATTTCAGAATTTAACACATGAGTAGGTCAAATCCAAACTCTCTAAGTACAATATGTCAATGTTTTGTAAGCGTAGTTCGCGCAGAAATTAGAAGTGAGTGGGGAGAATACTGCTGGCTGTAGAAGGGATGTCATACGTTCGATTCATGCATATGTGCGTGCGTGAATTGTCTCATTCTACTGAAGCTGTCGCAGAGAACAGATCGTAGCTCGAACGGTTGACTATTTTGTCTTATTGTTTGTGGTCGGTGGACATTTGTGAAAAGCCCCCAAGGAAACGTCAACCCTTCCACCATGTTGGAGGTCGCTCTTTTAGGAAAAAGAGGCTCTCGTAGGCCTAGACCATATAAACCTACGGTACGGTACGTTATGCATTCCAGCGAGTCGGCTTTGAATTCCCCCTCTCTACTGCTGTACTACTCACACCATTATTTCTCCCTTCAACGTACCTCAACCAAATCCGTCTACTGCGCGTACGCTTACATAACTTTGAAGGCCTTTTGTACAATATAATTAAAAATTATATTATTGTTAAGTTTTATTGTATAGTCCAAAATACATGTTTTCGTACAAAATTTAGTTTTCAAAACTCACTTTACGCTATTAACCCCTTGAAGGTTTTTGACGAAATATTACGTCGAAAACAATGTACACGAAAAGTACCAGTGACGTAATATTACGTTTCTGTCAAAACACGAACTTATTTTTGCTTTAGAACGTAATATTTTGTCGCCAACAGCCGGTAGTATACCAGTCTTTTGTAGTAAAAAAATAAATATAATAAATACATAAAACATACATAAATGAAATAAATAATACATAAATAAATTATATAATAAAAATAATTCAGTGGGAAAAAATTAAGCAAAATAACATTACTTTGCGTTTAAAAAATTAACCTTTAAGGGGTTAAAAACCAGTCCTACAAAATTTATAATACTGTAACAAAACTGATTATATCCTGTTTTAAATGCTGTCAAAAACTCCAGAGGATTTTCAAAATAGTAAGAAAACTTCAAAACCTGAAGCTTCTCTGTAATAACATTCAAATAAATGTCAAAACCAAGTTTTTCATTACAATATTTTAAAAGTTTATGTAGTTTTAATACATTTAAAGTTTTATACACAGCCTGCCAAAGAATTTATGCAGACATGGCACTTAGAGCGGATACCAAATAAGCTTGCCGGTGTAGCTGCACGAACAGTCGGTAGATTTTGTGTCTTAATACCAAACTGCCTAGTAAATCACATTCGCTGAATGATGTAAATTATCATTTATTAGCGACATTAAAAACATTCAATTGTAAACATTGTATAGAACAATTAACGCCTACCATATACAACACATTACAGACTAATGTTTCCAGTTTGCTGATATACTAACATTGCAAGAGCGACATCATTTTTTGAGAAAATTGCAATAAGTGAAAAATTGTACGAATAAACAACTTCTCTTAATTTACCAATTTTCATAAAAATTTTTTTTTTTTTAAATTATTTAATGTCGCATCAACTGCTGCAACGGTTATTTGCGACGATGTTGGGGTGTAACTTTGTAGAATGTAGGATGAAAGGTTTTTTTGTAATGTATGAAAATATGCCGTGCCTAAGTGGGATTCGAACCCAGGACCGTATGAAAAAATGTTATTGTTGGGTCCCATAATGCTATCTAACTTAAGTTCCAATTTTCAATTTAGTGTGGTGTTCCATTCGAGATATTTTGTTCACACATAAACACACAGAGCATTCGTTAAAAACATGTCTGTTGCGTTCATGCCGCCTGCAATGTTTATTTCCAGTGAAAACTTGATTACAAAAAATTGACATGAAAACAATACTTTCATTCCCTATGTACTTAAGTAAGACAAGAGAAAGTAAAAATTATGATTAAACATTATAGTTCTCAAAAACCATCAGTGTTACGGTAAATACTCACCTATATTTTTATCGAGTGCTTTCACGTATTATAATACGTACCTGCAGTATTTATTATCAAAATTATTCGTTTTTTTAAATATGTTAATTAAATTATTATCTTTAATTTTAGATACTAAAGAAGAAAGTCTGGAAGAGATCTCATTAAAAATTATCGATACTATAAGAAGAGAAAAGAAGGTACTGGAACAACAATGTGAAGAAGTAAGATGCTAACATATTTTATAAAGTGGTTGAAAACTAATTATAGTATTATTCATGATGTTTGAAAACTACAATGTGAAGTCAATTATCCGGACCAATTGGGGATTTGATCGTCTGGTAAATTGATTTGTCCGGATAACAGATTTTCCGAACTTATTTTACGTTATAGAAGCTAGAACTGAAAACTGTGCTATAATATGTACATGACACTATTGTACTTGTAACACAATTTTATTAAACACAAATTTAAAAACACATAAAATGTTATTTACTCATACGATTCACTATATCGTACTTTACAAAATAAATGAACATGTAGTAGCCTACTACTATAAGTTAAAAACACTAAAAATCATAATTATGTACAGTATAAATGTTTTACATAAAATTAATTTTTAAAAAAATCTGAAATATTCCTTTGTTTAAGGGAAGCAACTCTCTTGCTAGCAGCCAAATCTCGAAGTAGTTTTAAAATTAAAACTGTAGCGGCGTCACATTCTGGTTGCTGTTCCAGCCATTTCATTCCATTTTCTGCGTATTAAACAAAGCATTTATACATTAACACATATGACGTTTTAATACGATAACAGTATTTTAAATTTGTATGTCTATGAAATTCAGAAATAAATTAGTACATACATACAGTATTTTACAAATTTTTCCTGAAGGGCATCCGGATAACCGGTTGTCTGGTTGATAGACGTTCGGATAATCGACTTCTTACTGTACATCTAATCTGATTATTATCATATCTCTCATGATGGTCTCCTTTATCCATCCAGTATCTAACCTTATTTCCGAGTTCTATAATGAACCTTTTTTTGCGTAAGGCCAATGTAGTTTTAACCCTCTTCTTGATCACCATGCTATTGGTATTTAACACATTGGAGCCTACCATTTTTTATAACGTAATGACCACCAGATCCTGCCCAATTTTAACTAATTTTCAAAATCAATGTAAATCACCAAATTTAATACCATATCAGATGAAGTTGGATTCCTAAATCTGCAAACTATAATCCTAAATCAACAGCTGTATATATTGTAACACTTAAAAATAAATTGTTAATTTTGCTGTAATAAAAAAAATGTTTTTTTATACGAACATGCAGGTAGATTGCTCATGTAATTAAACAGTTTACAATTTTTTTATCTATTTTTCTGTATTGTTATCATGTAATGACTTTTTTTTATTGAGGTCATTACTTGGGTATAAACAGTAATAAAAGGTGCAATAAATAATTTTCATTTAATTTAAAAATAGTTCGTGCCAGTATTATACATTTTTAAATCTACAAAATATAAGACAATATTCTTATTTTAAAGTAGATTGTAACTTGTTAGATTTCATTTTTTTGTTTCTTTTGAATGTCTACTTTATAGTTTACATGAATTGTTTATATTTGGATTAAAGTTGCACAACTAGATAAAGTAACTTTTTTTTGTTTCTTTCTGTTAATTTGTCAGCGGTTTTCAATTAGTTTGGAAATTCACGATTTATGGAGTTTTCCCCTATTTACTGCAGTTAGTTATTTAAAATTAATGAACAGTTTTCTTAAGCAATACTATCCCCTCATAATTACAGAGTCACCCATGGGTGCTTATTTTATGATTTCACTTACACAGTGTTTTAACAACATACTGGGCGTTTCATAATGTACTTCGGGGTTTTGAAAATTCAGTACAAAAAAGTATTTAATTTATAAGAATGAAACAAGTACTGTACGAAAGAGCACTTCAAATAGTTTTTTCCACTTATTCTGGGCAGTTAGTTAACGGTTTGCTTGCTAGGTGTAGGCAGTAGAGAAAATGGCTGCCACGGGAAGCGAGAAGTCCTTTTGTGTGTTAGAATTTCATGTGTCAAAGTCAGTAATTACTGTGCAATGTGCATTTCGGTTGAAATTTAATAAGGATCCAGTGACAATTCAATTCCTGCCTGGTCTAAACAATTCAGTGAAACTGGTTGCTTGTGCAAGCGGAAATCAACTGGTCGTCCATGAACCTCAGATGGCAATGTCGAACACGTGCATGCAAGTTTTATTTGTAGCTTGTCAAAATCAACTGCGTCTGCAGGCAGAGAGTTAGGAATCCCGAAAACAACGGTAAGGAGAGTTCTCCGTAAACGTTTATTATTCAAACTGTACCATCTTCAATTAATGCAGCATCTATCTGATGGAGATAAAACACGTCGGCACTGGATAGGACGTGCGCCTGAAGAAGACTAATACATTATGCTGTGGCCACCAAGATCACCAGACCTCACGCCACGTGACTTCTGTCTCTGGGGTTATGTGAAAGACAAGGTGTTTATCCCACCAATGCCAAACAATATCGCTGAGCTGAAGGATCACATAATCAATGCAATCAACTCTATTAAAAGGGATGTGTTTGGCAAGAGCTAGACTTTCGTGTTGATGTGTGCCGTGTCACCAAAGGAGCACACATTGAACATTTATAGATGTTTAAAAATAACTGTTTCAGTCCCTGCATCGGCGTGTACAAATTTCATTTAGGTATTAAGTGAAATAGTTTTTTTGTACTGAATTTTCCTAACCCCGAAGAACATTATAAAACAACCTGTATTTACAACTTAAATCTAACTTAATCTTATATTTAAAGTTTAAACAGTATTTTCGATAACTTACATTTATGATTTAAGTTTTATCTACTAAAACTTGTATATTTCCATTGAAAAAAATCTTTATAATGTATCCTGCAGCTTGTAATCAATTCTAATGTACGAATATTTTAAAGTACTATACTGACTTAATTTTTATTTCTTTACAATTTCACGTAAAACTTAAATATCATTCTGTGAATCCATCGTCATCAGAGTATATAAATTATCTAATTCAAATTAATCATTAAAATTTACAGAAGTAGTTTCTTTAGTCTATATCTCTGTATAAATATTAATGATTAATTGCAATTCAATATTTTATATACTCTGATTATGGCGGATTCACCAAAATATATGTAGGCTGGTCCGTTGGGGGTAGTGGTTAGCACAATTGGCTTTTACACAAGGGTGTCCTGGGTTTGATTTCCAATCAGGCCTAGCGATTTTTCATCTGTCATATTCATCCTTGTAATCGTCTGCATTAGCAGTAATTTCTAAACAGTTGGACATTAAACAGAAAAACACTAATAAAAAAAAAAAAAATGAAAACGCAAAACAAATATGTATAAGTTTTAAGTGAACTTGTAAAGAAATTTAAAATATTTATACATTAGAACTTAAATATTATTTATGACTTACGTCCACCCTTTCTTAGTTTGCTCCTACTGTCAATAAATAATGACAACTGAGCATGCGCATTATATAAAAATGTGTACACGCTGATTAAAAAGTTACAACAAAATACTTTTAAAAATATTTTTACAAATGAAATTGTTAGGCCTACATTAAATCATGACTGATATTTTAAGTACTTATAATTTAAAACATAGTTAACTTAATCGGAATACGACATCCGTAAAGTCGTGGAACCTAGCGTGCATCCTGTAGTAGCTGGCTTTGGGTTTTTTTACAGTAAGAGCAAACTTAGAACGGCTGAACTGTATATTTTTTAGCTTTTGTTTTAATTTTAGGTTTTCTTTTACTAACTAAATCAACAACCTTAGTCCTTTTCAGTCTTGTAACTATCAACAGTTAAAGTGGTCAAGTAAACAGTTAAAGTGTTGACGTGGTCATTAAGGCAATTAACATACTTACACACTTTTGAATTTGATTACAAATCAACAGATTTCACTGTTGCAGGCATACCACGGTATGTTTCCCAACAGTGACATTATGCAAGGGCTCCATGTTGCTAGCTTTTGTGTAGGCCATGTGTTCATACCAGTTTTAGCACTTGCTTGCAAAGAAGTAATTTATTTAAGAAATACTGTGATAAATTATTAACCAACAGAAATGACATTAATTGTGTTGAAAGAAGGAGAAAGATAAGCAGTAGTGTAGGGACAGACCTACTACTGTCCTTCCACATAATGAAAGATTTTCTCCGTGGTATATAGATAGTTTCCAAATTTGATGAAGGCACTATTGTAGTCCGTCATGTTATCTGAAAGTACGTTTTATGATCCTGTTGTAAAATGAAAACAGTGCCAGTTTCAATCTCGACAATGTGATGTAACATGCACAAGTATTGACATAAGATGCAGGTAGTATTTTTTTTTAGATATTTTAAAAAGTAAATCCTCTAAATGATATTAATTTATTTACAGATGGTTGAACTACAAACTGGGGCCATTAGTGTTGAAGAATGTGGTTTTACATTAACGGCTAACGGTGATATTGCTAATGGAATTATTGAAGACACAGAAAACAGTGAGGATGTTATGGAAGAAATGAGAAAGTTACGTGAGAAAATAAGACAGGAGCACAAACTGCTAAAAGATCAACAAGCTGGACTTAAAGCTGCTATTGCTTCAATTAATCTTATAACAGGTAAGTTTTTCATCTTGTAATTTATTTAGATTTAATTTTTAATTTGGTAACAACTGTCATAGTTTTGAAATTATCATCCTCTTATATTTTTCCCAGTGAGAAGGAAGGTTTATTATCGCAGCATTGTAGAATGAAGCTGGTTGCGTCAGGGACCAATTGCGCACAAATCCCTCCACACTTTCATTATCTTTAATCGTTGCTCTTCTAAAGCTTCTTGAAGCGGTCCATGCAGATGGAAGTTGCAAGGCGATAACTCTGGGCTGAAAGGAAGATGATTAAGGAGGAATATGCATCCCTCACCTTGTTCAATAGGTCGCAGACATAAGAACATTGATTGTGTGATGCTCATGCAGAAAAATCAATGAGCAAAATGCCCTGCCGGTCAAAAGAAAATTGCCAGCTGACAGTAGAGTCTTACCTTTCACTGGAGCTGCCTTCTTTTTCCTCCTCCACTCCTTACTGGCTTGTTTGCATTTGGGAGTGTAATGGTAGACTCATGTTTTATCGCAGGTGATGATCCGACTCAAAAATGCATCACCTTCTTCTGCAAACCTCGCTGTAAGCCTCTGACAGACTTCCAAACGTTTCAACTTCTGATTTTCGGTCAAAAGACGAGAGACCCATCTGGCACACACTTTATGTAACTGTAGATTGTTTAAGATGATCAGCTGACAGCTTCCATAACTTTATTCCAACTTGTTCTGCAATTTCTGATACTCTTGCCTGTCGATTGTCTTCAAGAGTGTTTCGAACCATATGAATGTTTTCTTCTGTAATGCTAGTCCAAGGACAGTGATCATGTTGCTGATTTTCCAAACGTTCCCGTCCTTCCTTGAACTCTATTTGCAAGGCAGTCACAAACGTCCTTGACAGTGGTTGATTACCGAACTGTGGAGTCAATCTCTAGAAAATTTCCATCGCTTGAGCTCCTTTACGAGCAAGAAATTTTATAATTATGCGTTGCGCATTGGAGGGGTGAACCTGTTGCTTCAGCATCGATGGAAGTGGTTGGAAATGTGTCATGGCTGGCTCCCTAGCATATTAGAAGCACGAGTCCGGTCTTACCAACTGTTAATGATCAGGAAAAAAGCCCTTTTATATTTGATTTTAAATTTGTCGTTTTCTTTATTCCCCATTATGATTTTTTTTTGGTGTGGTTTTTCATTTGTTGTAAACTTTGTATTTTAAAGGATATGTGGAGTCCTGTCTTATTCAAATGTTTTTGTAATTCTTATATTGGCTCTCTATTTCATCTTTAATTTTTTTTATTTTATAGATAAACGGTGTAAATGCAAAGGAGTATTAAATGAAGATGATAAAAACGGAATAAGTACTTCGGAAACATCATCTGGTATCGTATCATCTCGTAAAATGAACTCCTCTATGTCAACATTACCAGAATTACAAAAACAATTAAAAGATGTTGTTGAACCTCCGACGGAAACTGATTTCAGTGGGGCTATCAATCATCATTCCTCACCGACAAGGAATGAAGACATCTTTAATACAATGGAAGGTTACAATGACGCTATTTATAAAAATTTTGATGATAGAATATGTCCGCTATGTTCAAAATACTACAGCCAAAGAGTGCCATTTGAAGAATTTCATCAACATGTTTTAAGTCATTTTACTGATAATGATGACGAACCAGATTCACTCGTCGCTAATTTTGAAGTCATTACATGATATTTTTTTATTAACTGATCTATTCGTTTTATCATGTAAGTATTTCATATTAAATAATTCATTTTATTTTTTGTATCATTCAATATTTGATTTTATTAAGACTGAATTATCAGTTTTCTTACGTAATTTTTTTATACGCCGAATTATTTATTATTTTCAATACATCAGTAAATAATTCTGATGAGATTTTTATCAAATAAATACTTTCTTAATAATTTTTTATTGTGAAATTTCGTATCATTTAATGTCGTATGTTTATCTTAAATTGCTTGTAGTATTTTTGTGCTAATAAAATCAAAAGTAATTTAATTTACATTGTTTAAGGTTAGGAAATTTGACATCATTTTATTCGTGTCATATTTTTATTAACTAACATCGTTTTATTTTTAAAAAATGTAACTGCATTTAATTGAATATTGTATTCTAGATTATTAGGTATCTTACTTTCAGTACTTATTAATAAGGTAATGTGTAGTTGTAGTCATTCTGTTCATTTTTAATTTTGCTCATTTAAATTGTTATTTTAACTCACCGGGTTGGTCTAGTGATACAGTCGTCACCATGACAAAGGGTCCATGGTTCAATTCCTAGTAAAGGTAGTTACGGATTTGAATGCTAGACTGTGGTTATTGGTGCTTTTTGATTGTTGGGGTTCAATTAACCATACTATCTCAGGAACGTTCGGCCTGAGTCTGTACAAGACTATGCCTCATATACACGCCCTACATATTTTCATCTCATCGAATTATGGGGTTGGTTATTGTTCTTTAATTCGAACAGATTTCAATGTATACATACACAATAAGGATTATAAAAAATTGTTATAACGAAATATAATGGGTCGTTTCCAATGATATTGAAGAACAGCTGTTCTTTTTTTTTTAAATTTAAAGTCGCATTAACAACCTGGTCATTAGCGACTACGGTGGGTTAAGAAACTGAAATGATGGGTTTTGGCACGTAATAATTTCCAGACCCTAAAGAATTATTTCTTAAATAATAATAATAATGAGGTGTACTTTGATGATTGGGGTTCAATTAACCATACTCTCTCAGGAATGGTTGGCCTGGGTCTGTACAAGACTACACCTCATTTACACGTCATATACATCATCCTCATCTCATTGAGTCATGGGGTTGCTTATTGTTCTGAATTGAACAGATTGCAACGTACACAAATTAGGGATAAAAAATAAAAAAATGATCTCTTCCATAATTGCTTAATACCATGTCCTCCACAATTGTTTTATAATTGAATTGGATGTTTGATCATCTG
Source organism: Catonia carolina (assembly GCA_035578175.1). Classification (NCBI taxonomy): domain Eukaryota; kingdom Metazoa; phylum Arthropoda; class Insecta; order Hemiptera; family Achilidae; genus Catonia; species Catonia carolina. Next base: position 50,901,942 of record JAQMRL010000005.1, read on the forward strand.
GTACATTTAGTTCATAATGTCTAATGTCTTCATACTTTTTACTGGTCTAGCAATCTATACCTTGCTTTAATACTTTGACTCAAGTGTATGCCGGAACACACTGCCCGTTTTTAACAAAAAGATTAGCACTTTTTTGAACTACCACCAATCACGCACTTTTTTAAATTTACTAATGAAAAATTCACACTTGTCACTAATATTCTGGAGAGATTCTCACAATATCTTTAAAAATGTATTTTACTTATTTTTATATCATTAAAAAAATTACAAAGTTTTCAACAAATAACAAAAAAATAAACTTAACTTTCACAACGATTTACACGTTTGTCAACTAACATCAAATAAAAATAATTTTACCTGTGCACTGTGTTTATGTAGATATCGTAGACTAAATACACGAGCTGTTTTAAGAGAGTTAAATCAAGTTTTATATAAGGGCTCTTAATAAAGTAACTTACGTTTCAAAATAAAAAATAAACCAAGCAAGAATAAAAGGAAGTTATATAATTTTGAAAGATACACTCTAATTATTTTTCTAACATGTCACCATCCAAATTGAGGCATTTAATGTTAATGATGCAGATTCTTTTCAATTCCATCTCTGTAGAAAACTGCCTCTTGAGATTTTAACCACTGGTTTACACCTGTGTGGAATTCTGCATATTTGTCACTACTTAGTGAAATTTGAGGAAAATGAAGCTAGACCTCTGTAATTGCAGAGCAGCAATTTTTTTTTATAAATTTTTTCCATGTGACATCAGTCACAAGGCTAGTTCGACCACTGGGGTCCGTATCATGAACATTGGGGTGGCCATTTTTAAATATAATGCATCACTGTCTCGCTCATTATTCAAGATCCTTATACATCACAAAGTTGTCAAAATATATTAATTAGTTTGTGGTTTTAAGCCAATAAAACCTAATTACTGAACACACCTCTTGGGATTTTCTATTGCAGCTGAAGCAAAGTAGAAGCAGCACAGCTGGGTGGATATTGATTGGGGGGCGCTTTAACACCAAAATGGTGCCTCAAGCCCCACCCACTTACATGCTAGGCCAAAACATAAGTACTCGTACTTTCTGGACTTTCCCTCATAGATAAGACAATAATAGATCTAATCATCCCAATAATTAATAAAAGTTATAGTAAGCAAACAAAGGGACTCTTTTTCAGTAACTCAAAAATGTGGGTCAATTCATATTGACTTAACTAAAATCTGATGAAACAAAGGACAAAATTTAAAATCATAGAAATAATGGGTTAATACATTCATTGTTAATCACATCCTAATTAATTAGATGATTTCTTAAAACGTGTGAAATTGAAAGCTACGTTGAAAATGGAATTTCTGAACTGGTAGAATGTACCCCTGAATAAATTCAGTGATTTGAAATGTTTTGGTAAACTCAGCAAGGACATTTATCATTTCTACATTTAAAAACCTAAAGAATTCCCAAAATGGATTCCTTTCAGGGCAGTCTTGATCCTCGAGAAGAGAAAGAATTCGGTCGGAGCCATGTCTGGACTGAATGGGGGTTTTTAGCAGCATTGCCAAGTTGTGCTTTGCCCAACCCAACAAATCTTCTGATCATCCATCAAAAGCTTGGGAACCAGCTTACAGACACCTTCCTCATGAACAAATTTTATTATTGGTTACCAGTCGTGTAAAATTGTTTTGGGAATGGTGAGAGTTTCTGCAATCATCTGGATACTCAACTGACGATCAGAATTCAACAGATCGCTTAGATGAGCCAAATTGTCGTGGTTGATGGTCGTCCAGCGACCACTTCTTCTTGGCCTTCCTTAAATGCTTTCGACCTCCACAAAACTTGCAAATATGGTAGAGTACTACTGTCCCTGTAAGCTTCCACAATCAATTGGTTTGTCTCCACAAGATATTTGTTTAGTTTTGAAAAAACTTTATCCCATAACATTCTATTGCGTTTCGTGACACAGGCACTAAACAGGAGTACATGGAGACAGCAATCCTGACACCCCAACTGCTCGTAGCAGACCCGCGATAAGATCGTTTTGAAGCTGAGAGTTCCCCACTATCTAATCCAGCTGGTTGGAACACTGTGGTCACTTAAAGTATCAGCACAAAAAAATTGCATTACTTTCCAGAAACAACCTTGTATGTGATCAGTTTCATGGACATAAAAAAAATTATTAATTTTCTCCTATTCAAAACTGTATCAGTATCCGTAACATGACTTAGTAGTTACCATGGTCCGCATCCATTTTTTATTAGAACAGGTACTAAATCTACAGATAGATAATATTCTGACAGATATTTTAATATTTTAAGTTCCATGCCTGTAAGCTAACAAGTCTTGTTATTAAGATTATACAATATTATATAATATAAAAAAAACACCAAATACTCAATAGATGACTCTCACATGATTTAAAAAGGCAATAGGCTCTTTCAGATATCATGTATCCATCTTCAGTTGCATTAATAAAAGATCAATGCATGCAAACCTCAGATTGTTATGCCAATACCAAAAATTATATTAACTAATATAAATAACATAATGTACTTAACATAATGCTGTGCCTATTGCCTTTTTTAATCATGTGAGTCATATATTGTGTATTTGGTGTTTTTTTACTTTCTCTTGCCTATATGAATATACAGGGTGATTCATGAAGTTCTCCCCCCACTTCTACAGCACATTGTACTAGTAAAAATAATGAAAAAATGTTATATAAACATAGGTCCGAAAACGCTTCGTTAGCGAGTTACAGCTAGCGAAAGTTTCGCCTGGATTTCAGTTCACCAGGTGATGAAATGAGGTCTTCCTGGAATTGTGGTAAGGTAGATTAAGGGGCGAATTCAATCATTTCTTATGGTTTTTGATCTGATAAATTGAATAAAACAGGTCCCAGATCTGTAAGTTAAATAGTTTTTAAGAAAACCAGTGTCAAATGCAAAAAATGGAGTGAAAAACTTATTTTTTCATCTTTGGGCAAGGATAACTGTGTTATTTCACCAAGAAACAGTTAAAATTTTTCAATAAAACATGTAGAAAATTTTATTCTGAACAAACCGGTGTAAATTAAGTACACAGAAAGCGAATAGATGTTTGATTAAATGAGTTTTTATTCATAAGAGTACAAAGTAAAATTAACCGGAAAAACTAAAATGAAAAAATGTGTTTTTTTCACTCCATTTTTTTGCATTTGACACTGGTTTTCTCAAAAACTATTTGCTTTCTGTGTACTTTATTTACACCGGTTTGTTCAGAATAAAATTTTCTACATTTTTTATTGAAAATTTTTAACTGTTTCTTGGTGAAATAACAAAGTTATTCTTGCCCAAAGATGAAAAAATGTGATTTTCACTCCATTTTTTGCATTTGACACTGGTTTTCTCAAAAACTATTTAACTTACAGTTCTGGGACCTGTTTTATTCAATTTATCAGATCAAAAACCATAAGAAATGATTGAATTCGCCCCTTAATCTACCTTACCACAATTCCAGGAAGACCTCATTTCACCTGGTGAACTGAAATCCAGGCGAAACTTTCGCTAGCTGTAACTCGCTAACGAAGCGTTTTCGGACCTATGTTTATATAACATTTTTTCATTATTTTTACTAGTACAATGTGCTGTAGAAGTGGGGGGAGAACTTCATGAATCACCCTGTATAGGAAGGAAAGTATTGTTTTCATGTCGATTTTTCGAAATCGAGTTTTCACCGGATCTATACGTTTTCAGACCCCCTGAATCCAAAAAACATGTTTTTAGCGATTGGTCTGTGTGTGTGAACAGAATATCTCAAGAACGGAACATCGTACGAACTTGAAACTTGAAACTTAAGTTACATACCACTACCGGACGCGACACGAACATTTTCATCAAAATCGGTCAACCGGAAGTAGTAGTTTATTCGTATAATTTTTCAGTTTTTTGTGATTTTCTCAAAAACTGGTCCTACGATTTTTTTTAAAATCGCCTATTTTACTCAATTTTTTATTCTCTACAAGATAGGGTAGGCGCCATGTCTGCTGAAATTCTCGGTGAGGCTGTTTTCACGTAAAAACTTTGTTTTTTTAAGATTACGGCTTTAATATAAATTTTAGCGCAAAAACTTATATAATAAAAGTTGTAGAGAATTTAAAAACCTACAACTTCTGTTTCAAACATTTTTTTGTATAACGCTTAGTTTAGCGGTAATTTGCGATTTTCTGTTTTTTTCTCACGAAAACGTGAGAAAAATCGATTTTTTTAACATTTCGGTCTTAGTATGCATTTTACGACAAAAGTGTATATAATAAAAGTTATAGAAAATTAAAAGATCTACAACTTTTGTTTAGAGAATTTTTCTCTACAGAGCCTAGTTTAGCGTGAAAGTGTGATTTTCCGTTTTTTTTTAAGCCAAATTGAGTTCGATTTTCATTTTGCGTCTTCCACTCATGATTAAAATAAGGTTATGTTTTTGAGGTTAGTTGTTGTTTATTTTTAATATTTTATTAATAATGTTAGGTTTATTATTAATTATTTGCATTGGCAAGAGAAAGTTGTGTGAGTGTTTCACACCAGATTTTTATATTATATAGTTTTAAACCATACACAGGAACAAAATTACATAATATTAATATTCAATCTTGTTTTAATATCTTTGGTGGGGAGAACCTTTAACTTTTAAACACAGTTATCCAAAAATGTATGTATGATAATCATATTCCATTATGTCAGTTTGGATCAATTCCTTAAAAAAAATTGTTAAGAGCTGTAGAAAAGGTAAATCTAGCTACTCAGTCTGGTGTGATAGATTTTTTGACAGTTTTTGGTGAAGGTATTTAATATTTTGATGATTTTTATTTCATTGACTGCTGTCTCAAGAACAGTATCGTTTAAATTAATTGGAACACTTAAATAACCAATTTCTTTTAATACGCAATTTATTAACAAAAATGTACAAACTTATATTTTAATTCCTGACTTCCTGACAACATTTATGCATTGATTCAACAAGTTTCTCACATGTTTTTTCAGTTCATCGCCATGAAACCATGTCTTGATCAGTGAAAATCGCAGAAATTTTGCTTACAAATTGATGACAGATTCTCGATCGGGTTTAGATCTGGTGAGTTGCCAGGCCATGGAAGAATATTTATATTTTTTCAGTAAGAAGTTTTTGCTCTTTTAAATTTATAGCAAGGTGTAAAATCTTGCTGGAAAATCACGTTGCTAGCTGGAAACAATTTTTGTAAGTTTGGAACTACTCTTCTCTGGAGAAAATGTATGTATTTTTCAGAATCTATCATGGTCCTGGTCCATGAAAGGTCATACATCCCATAATGTCTGTCACATAAATATAGCAAAATTCCCATAGTGTTCAAATTAATTTAAGCGGTACTGTATATTAAATTAAATTTTATAGATTACACAGACTGTAACTCAACTGTAAAGATTTATTTTAAATATAAAAAAATAATTGAGTTATTAAGTAAATGTACTGTCTATAACTTTATGGCCTCCGGCAAAGAGGAGCAATATGTGCAGATTGTGAAACCATTTCAGAAAACATAACTATTTCATTTTTAAGTAACTGAAACTTGTTGGAAATGACATATTTTTATAAAACAAAGTATTTTGCATGTTTTTATTTTATCCATAAAATTATTTTGAAAAACACTCGCTTAATGAGATATGTATAATTTAGTAAAGGATTGTTTTTAAAGAAAAAAAGCGTATTTTTCAAATACATTATTGTTCAACTATATTAATTATTTCACTAAAAATTAATTTAAAATTTTCTCTAACACATTTCCTAAATGTGTTCAGTTATCTATAACCCTAGAGTCGGCAATTTTTCGATTTTGAGACGATGTTACCACTTCTTGAACCGGTCGCGTCGCAAAATCGGATTTGCTTCATAGCGTTGCAATGTTGTCGTTTTAGTTTTAATTTCATTTACACACAGCGTTTGTGTTTTGTACAATAGTTTAGTAATGTATAAAGTAAATTTTTACGTATAATACAATAGTTTTAGTTGCATATTCTGCTTGTGTTTCTCTGTTGAAACCATGCTGTTCTAGAGCTGAATTTGGTTCTTTCTTGGTTTACATGATGTGTTTGTATATTTTCTTCAGTGTTGAACATAGATTCGGTTTTTTTGGGTTTTATTTTGAAATAAACATTTAAAGTAACGATTTGTACATAATGATTTTTAAAGGAGAGCATAAGAAAGTTTTAAACAGTAGTGTCATCTGAAATTTTCGAAAAATATTTGTCTAAAAATTATTTTCAAATAGTTTCAGCATTCCTTACTGTCAGTAATTAATTTATTCTATTTTCCTAAGTTTTCTTGTTATTTTGATGTCACGTGACAAGGTTTTTGATTTAGAGCAAATTTTTAATGATTTCTTTACGGTTCGGTGATTAGAAATTCTGTGCCAGTCGAGAAAAATGTTATTGCCGGCTGTAGGGTTAAAGACTGAAAAGTTTCTAGCATTCTGACTTTTTATGTCGTGTTTTGTGATTTTACAAAATTTATTTACGAAAATACCCCGTAACTTAAAAAGTAATAATTTCTTTTGAATTTTTTTGCATCATTGTTTTTCACATAATTATTACAGAACAAACACGCCAATTATTATGTTACTCCATTACATAGTTGTTGAACAATGTCAATTTTTTTGAAAAAAATACGGTTTTTCTTCAAAAATAAAACTTTTACTAAATTATACATTTTTTCATTTAAGCACATGTTTTTTGAAATAATTTTATAGAACGAATAACATCAAAATTACTTAGTTTTATAAAAATTAAAATATATAAGTTTCAATTACTTAAAAAAATTAATTTGTTTTCTGAAATGGTTTTACAATCCGCATATTACTCCTCTCTGCCAAAGGCCATCAAGTTATAGACAGACAGTATAAAAATCTGTATTATTTGGTGTAGTAAATAAATTGTAAATGAGAAATTTTCAGTGCTTTAAATTATTTTTCCCCTAAACAGACAGGTGGAGTGTCACATTATTTACACTCAATCTGTTCGTTGAAGGGCTAAAATAAATAGTTCTGTTTCTTATTACATGGTCAGCCAATTAATGACTGACATGTAAGAACAGAAAAGATAGAGGTGTAAAAGACACTTATCAGAGTTATCTCCTCTGAAAATAATGGATTTCATCATTATACAGCCAGACCCTGTGGTGAATAAAGTGAAGGTTTATTTGCAGAGTGGAAAATATATGCTTTACAGAGGGCCCACCATGTTGATAAGCATACTTTTTCATTCAGTGAGGAAGGCAATCGTAAACCACCTCACTCCTCGTTTTACTTGGTAACCTCTACAGGTTCAAACCAGCCTTTCGGCTGATGACCTAAACAATAAATTATTTTTTGTACACTTTCAAAAATAATAATCTGCATTCAAAATATGAAAATTAATTTTTAATGAAATTTAATATTTTTCTACGCCATTGTTTGTTAAAAATTTATTTTTGTATAAAATATGAAAATCGGGAGAATTTGATGACTATCTAATTATAGTAGCAAAAATTAGGATTTTCGTGGTAAATTTGTTTCGTCATCTTAATTTGATCATTCATTTCATGTACATTTAATGCATTTGTAAATATATAAACATTGTTAATATTGTAATTTGATTTCTAACATTAAGTACTTTATTGTACATTATAAAAATTTGTTTAAAGAATTTCAGGTTATGTTGTAGCTATTTTCAGCTAATTGTATTATATTGTAGTTTGTTGATAAAAAGTAGTTGATATTATTGTTAAAATTTTAAATGTAGAGTTTATTATTGTAAATAAGTTGATAAATTGTAATGATTATATTTTTATAAATTTGAAATCATTACTGGTTTTGTAACATCAGTTAAGTATTTTAAAATAAAAGCCAAATCTTATTATGTCTTTTCATTTAACCCTTCCTTTATCTTTATATATTACCTGATGAAGCGGTGCCTACTGGAAAAGTGCTAGTAAGTTAAAGAAAAAAGAAAAGGAAAACAGTACTAAAAGGTGAATATGAAAAGTTTTTTAAAACTCGTTTAATATGAGATAGTTGGCCAGCTGATCTCAAAAAAAAAATGCGGTGTGTCCGTTATTACTAGGACTATAATTGGATATTTTTTTGTATTTTTATACATATAAATAAATAATTTTATAAGTTCCGCAAACAATAAATACTGTTTAAAACAATTTGAAAGACTTAAAGAGGTTAAGTAAAATAGCTGAACGAAAGTTTCATTACTCGTATTAGTAAAAGTACACTCTCCCGTTATCTATTGCATTTCGTTGGAACTATAGTACGTAAAAGTGCATTCTCACGCCATCTAACGGATAGCGGTAAAACTAACATTCTTTGAAAACTACTTTTACGATATTAAAATTCCCGACCATATTATTAAGATTGTCGGAAGAAGATAGATGTTGACTACTCGACGGTCAAAGACGAAATGCCCCACCCCCACAAGCCCGCAGTTGATATCTTACTTAAATACCTGTTTTAGGCCTGTTATACGATAATTAGGGAAAATTCTAATCGATAAATTTCCCTTATTTTTTCTGTTCATATAGATTGTACTTTCAAATTTTTACTTTTTCAACCTACCATTCGGTAGATAGCTTTGCTAAATACGTAATTTTCATTCAATGAAATACATATTTTAAAGTATTGCAGTCCTCAAAATTTTAAATTTTAAAATCTTTGATTAATAATGCATATTCCGTCATTCTTTCTAATAAAACAATACAGTCTATGCGTATTGGTCGGAAATATTGTTTATCTTTAAACGTTTCATTTGGACTCGTTCATTTTTCTTTTTTTGGAAAGCCGTATTCGTAAAAAATTATTCACTCCAGTAAATGATTAAGATTCCTCGTATCAGTTTTTCATGGCAATTTTTAACTCCCGTAAGTCAAAATACTTTTACCTTGAAGAATTACGGCATTTTACCGTCGATTCTCGATACTGATTATTTTCTCTAGTATCGATAATCGACTCACCGCTAATACACAGTGTTTCAAAACGCCTTGCGCGCGCTTCATTTTCGTATTCTATAGTACAAAAACAAACAAAATATTTCACATGAAAAATGTTGATTAACCCATTTCATTCTATCCGCCATTTGTATTTTTCTGGAAAACCATTATATCACGTGAAAGGATTGAAATTGGATACATCTATCATTTGGTACACCTACGTACTCTAAAAAATTAAGAAAATACGATCTATGCATTTCCTCCATATTTTTTAAAATGGCGGCCAAATGCAATTTTTTAAACAATTTTTCTCGAAAACCATTAGTTTTGTCGAACGGCTTTTTATTATCTGAAATGTTAGGCTTATTGTTATCAACAAATTTTTTTTTTAATTTTGAAAATCGGACAACCGAAATATAGCGATGATTCGGTAGCTTAATTATCTGGCCGATTTCATCTTTTAAAGTAAAAAAAATTTAAAATGTCCGGCCTAATTTTATTTTAACTATACAAAAAAACAAAAACTATTAAAAAGATATGGAATTTAATTCCATATTTTTTTTGTAAATATTTTTTTAAAAATAAAAGTTTAAAATATAATTAGGCTGGTTGACATTTTAATTTTTTTATTGATGAAGATGAAACTACCCTGAAAATTAAGCAACTGAATTTTCGCTATATCTCTGCTGTTTACCATCCAATTTTCAAAAATGAAATATCTTTTCGGTTATAACAATAAGCCTAACATTTCAGATAATTAAAAAGCCTTTCACCAAAACTAATGATTTTTGAAAAAAGGTGTCAAAAATTTCATTTGGCCAACATTTGAAAAAAATATAAAAAAGCATGGATTTTTATTTTATAGAGTAGGCCTACATACGTGCGTGCAAATAATTGTACCAAATTTCAAATGTTTCACGTGATATAAAGGTTTTCTTGAAAAATACTAATAAAATACTAATTGTGGATAGAAGGAAAATGAAGAGTTAACCAACACATACATATTTTCATACAAAATATTTTGTTTATTTTGGTATATAGAATACGAAAATGAAGTGTGCACCAAGGCGTTTTGAAATACCCAGTATATCTACAATCATTCAAATTTTACATTTCATTAAAACCTTTCACAATAAACCTAACCTAAAAATGTTCGCCTATGCAGTTCCTTCTTGGTACATTTTTGAAGTGATAATGTACGTAAAGCAAAATACCTTTCTACAGAATTTAGATGTTCACAACCCTACAAAAGAAACAGAATTGATTATTATGTTGCTAATCACAACACTAAATTGTTTGAACAAAAACCAACTTATGCAGGTAGGAAATACATCAATAAATTGCCACAAGGTTTAAAACATTTTACAGGGTGCACGAATTCCTTTCTAAATAGTTTTTGGTTGAAAAGTATTTAACTTCTAATTAAACAAATTATTTGTACTATTTGTTACAAAGGGGTTCATGACAAGACTACTGAGTTAAGCAGTAGCGGAAACAAATTAGTGGTAAGTGATTACTTTATCATTGGGTTTAACTTTTTAAATTTGTGTGCTATTTGATACAAAGGGTTTAACTTTTTAAATTTGTGTGCTATTTGATACAAAGGGGTTCATTTGACAAGCCTACTGAAGTAAGCAGTAGCAGAAACAAGTTTTTGGAGGTCAGTGATGAATTTATCATTGTGATTAACTTTTTGTTTATCAGTTTTATCTTGACATGTCCTATACTCCCTTTTGGAGTCTCCTGGATGCAAAAAAATGAAAAATTTGGTAGCAACAACTACAGTCAAAAACAGTATGGAGAAGAATTATCATATACCTTTTTCCGGCAAACGTTAACATCTCTGAAAAGAATACAAAAGTATATAAAAAATTTACCAAAAGATAACACATGGTTTTAGTAAAATAAATGTATAAAATTAAAAAGGTAATTAAACACTTTATTCAAACTTAAAATTTAATACTTATCCTTGTTTAGAATACAGAAAACCATTCCGAACACTAAAGTTTAATTAAAAATTTCTTAATAACTAAAAACCTTAATAAAATTTCTTCTATTAATCTAAGGAAAAAGCTTAAAAATTGTTTTTGTAACTTATGTAAAAGTTTTCTCTCAAAAATCACTTTTATTACTGATATAGTTTAATAAATTATATATAATACAGACACACACACACACACACATTGACACTACATTGAAATACGAAATCAACTGAAGCAAATTGTTAACTGTTAGCCAAATAAAAGAGTATTCTAAACAAGATTAACCTTAACACTACTAAATCTTGTGATATACTTACCAAAAATTAAATGTTTAACATTGTACTTAAAAATGTAAATAGCAGATCTTAAACAATTTACACTTCATAGTTGAAAAATAAGGTTTAAAAATTTTAAGAAGTTCTAAAACATCACAGTTGTTTCATTACAAAAACCTACCTAATTAACTAATACTTTATAAATTAACTCACATGAAATATCTTCAAATTTTTGAGATGTAAAACGTTAAATGTGACTTTTATAAAAACAGAAATAATAAATGTAGATTAGTGTTTTATTTTTTTGTTTTACGTGCAGGTGTTGTTCTTTTCTTCTTAGCTGGTTTTGGTGAGGAATATTTTGCAGCAAGCTGATCGAGAAATGAATCCAAGTTAGCTTCCCTACTCTTTTTACGCTCAATTATAGCTTTTTCTAATCCACCGCTAAGTGCATCTACATCATCACCATTACCATTCTTGTTGGTTTTCTTTCGCTGCCTCTGTCTTTCTAACTCTGCTTCAATTCTTGCAGCTTGCTGGGCTTCTTTTTCCCACTGAAAATTAATTTTACTGAAATTAATATTATGTAGTGATGACAAATTATCATACTAAAATTAGAAAATGCACACTGAAGTAAATTAATACAAAAAAATCTAGTGTGAAACACTCACTCGACTTTCTCTTGCCAATACAAATAATGAACAATATAACCTAACATTAGTAATAAAACATTAGAAATAAACAAAAAACATAACCTTATTTTAATTATGAGTGAATGATGCAAAATGAAAACCAACCTTAATACCTTAACCTTTGGCTTAATAATACGGAAAATCACTCTTTGACGCTAAACTAGGCTCTGTTGAGAAAATGCTTAAAATAAAAGTTGTAGATTTTTTAATAAATTTGATTATAAACACTTTTGTCGTTACATAAGGTCAAATTCTTAAAAAATCAATTTTTTTTACAGATTTTCATGAAAAAAAAAATCACTAATTACCGCTAAACTAAGCATTATACAAAGAAATTTTTGGAATAAAAGTTGTTGGTTTTTTAATGTTCTACAATGTTGATTGTATACTTTTGCTCTTAAATGCATATTAAGGCTGTAATCTTAAAAAACCATTTTTTCCTATGAGAGCACAGCCTCCCTACGAATTTCAGCAAACATGGTGCCTTACCCTACCATGTAGAGAATAAAAAATTGTAGTAAATGAGATGATTTCAAAAAAAATTGAGTCGCTTAAGAAAATCGCAAAAAGTGAAAAATTACACGAATAAACTACTACTTCCGGTTAACTAATTTTGAGAAAAATATTTGTGTCGGGTCCTCTAGTAGTACCTAATTAAGTTTCAAGTTTGAACTTAGCACGATGTTCTGTTCTTGAGATATTTTGTTCATAAACACTCACAGATCAATCGCTTAAAACCTTTTTTTTGAGTTCAAGGAGTCTGAAAACATGTATATATGGTGAAAACTCGATTTCGAAAAATCGATATGAAAATAATACTTTCCTTCTTAGATACATTTATATAGGCAAGAGAAAGTACTTGACAAAGTTAAGTTTAACAAAGAAGTTTGACAAAGTTTAGTCACGCCAAATCTCATGCCGATTGTCTCTTTCATTTGACTACTTGTTACTCTTTTCAAACGGCATAGCCACATCTTCTAGTAATTAGAATCAATAACGTCAGATGGAAGTGACAGCCTCATGGCCCGTTTTACATTACAGTGAATAGATCTGTTCATTTGAGTCATAACAATTGCCGTGGCTGTTGAAGTTATAACCTATAATTTTAGATTGTGATATTTATAAACAATGGAAATTGACACGGAAATGTTTATAGCGGAAATAGTACATTCATTTGTAAACATTTGAAAAATTCTCTCTCATCTTTACTTATATCAGCGTTAAGATTGTAAAATACACCTTTCCTTGTTCTCTAAAGTAAAAGAGGTCGTACCCAAAATTGTTCTTTGCCTCTGCCATTTCTTATGATACCACCACAACAAGTGTACAAACCATTAAGTGGCAGGGTGTGATGACATCATACATTGTTGGTTAATTTGAAATTTTGAAAATTAAAAATATAAATATTGAAATACATACTTCTAACCACCAGAATACGGTAACATAAAACACTTACCAATGTTAAAAATATAAATATTGAAATATATACTTCTAACCACCAGAATACGGTAACATAAAACACTTACCAATGTTTCTAGTGCTTTCGTGTATCTTGTACACATCTTCAGTAAATTAAAATTATTCTACGTCAAAATTTAAAACTTCCTACTCCTACCATGGTAGATAAGGATTCCTTATCTACATGGTTGGAGTAGGAAGTTTTAAATTTTGATGTAGAAGCAATTTTAATTTACTGAAGATGTGTACAAGATACATGAAAGCGCTATAAACATTGGTAAGTGTTTTATGTTACCGTATTCTGGTGGTTAGAAATATATATTTCAATTTTAAACAATACGGCTGTTTAAAATCCTACATAGGATGTTTGATAAAAAATAAATATATAATATATATATATATATATATATATATATATATATATATATTTTAGATAATATTAAACCACCAGTAAACACACAAAATTAGCAAGAATGATCTTACCGTTAAGTTAATAAGGCCTTTTCAGATCCCTGGATCCATCATCAGTCAACTCACAAACACTATAAAATTCTTTCACTGGCAATACATTGCCTTGTCAATTCAAGTCATGACTCAATTCATGACTTGAATTGACAAGGCAATGTATTGCCAGTGAAAGAATTTTATAGTGTTTGTGAGTTGACTGATGATGGATCCAGGGATCTGAAAAGGCCTTTTTAACGGTAAGATCATTCTTGCTAATTTTGTGTGTTTACTGGTGGTTTAATATTATCTAAAGTAAATTCAGCACACAGTACAACATGTTTAAAATATATATATATATATTAATAAATAATAAGGAAAATTTATAAATATAGCGACATTATTATTGTTTGTGAGCATATCCTTCATTTACTACTGTACAATTGTACAAACAATGGAAGGTATGGTAATTCCTAAACCGTAACTTCCATTATTAAGGGAAACCTCCCCCCATCATTAGAATAAGTTACATTAGAATAGTAGTTAGACAATAGGTTGAAAATGTAGCCAACGGTCAAACATCTGGTATTCTTTAGATGGGTATATTTCTCCCACTGTGTTTTTGGGCCTTCTTTCCACCTACCAACTTATAGTTTATCACTGGTGTGGTTCTCCTTCCGGTTGACCCTCCAGGTTGGTTGAACGGTGGTGGGAGAGGGAGGCTTGTCAACCAGAGGTTTCCTGGTTCAGATCCAGGGAATTAACCCCTTACCGGTTTTTGCCGGAATATTCCGGCGTACGAGAAGTGCATAAAAAGGACCACTGACGGAATATTCCGACAATAAATTTTGTCCAGTTTTAAAACGTCCGTTGTCGGACTATTCCGTTTTAACTATTGCGTATCTCTTTGTATAGCTATTTTAGTTCTATGTTCTAACACTTACAGTGCTAGTAAATGTTTTTGTAGAAGTCTATCTTCAAAATAACGTTGCTATTCTGCTACGGGTACTCAGACAGTTTTAGGTTAGTGTTAGCCAGCCGACTTGTTTACTATTGTAAAGAGTTACGTCGACCTGCTGTCATTTTCTGTTAAATCCCGTATTATGGTTTATAATAGTGGAGAAAATTTAGTTTTTTTCATTTTTTATAATTATAATCTTCAATTTGAATAAATTAACTTTGGTATTTAGTTTTTCGTTAATTATTGCTTCCTAAAGAGGCATTGATCTGTCGTCACCAAAAGCAGCTATGACAGGTTAGGTATCCATTTCTTATTATTGTAATAACATCTACTCTGCAAGAAAATTACCAGTGTTTGTTACTTAATAAGTCATAACTAGGATATACACAACTTTCTATGCAATAAAAAAAAATAGAGCAACTTAGTATCGTTTTCTGAAAAAAAAAGAAACCGGTAAGGGGTTAAATCAATTCCCTTGGGACTTAAGAGTGGAACAGAGTGGTTAGTTAAGAAGGAGCATTATTTGAAGAAGTGATAAGGAGAACGAGGAGAAGAAGAAAGAAGAAAAATATTAAATTGGAAGTAAATTCATTGGTATATTTATTAAGGGTTTGTTAAGTTTTGTTTTTATATTTAAGTCATGACAGAAAAAAAGGTTGGCTATATTTTAAAATAGGTTAGGGTAATTAAGGATAATTTTGTTAAGTTAGTCAATTTAACAAGGAAATATAGTCTTATTTATTTTTTGTTCTCATGCTCTGCTGATAGAGCTGGCGCCAAATTTTTTATTATTTTTTAGTTCATATGAAAGTATTTGCCGACCAGGGTAGTTGGTGGCGCACCATATAAATGAAGGGAATAAAACAACAAAATTGAAATTTAAACGAGAAAGTGAGGTTACATCGGTAGATGATAAAAAAAACTTATAACTAATTTCATAGTAATTTACGAGCAAAAATTTAAGTTCATATGCGGATTCAGCACACAAAAATATAAATTAAAAAAAAAATTGTAACAATCGGTGACGAGCCCCGATTCTATATAAATACCAAAATCAGGGCCTAAAAAATAGTTAACTGAATTTTGAAGAAACTGTTAAGATTGTTGTAAAGGAGACCATAAATTAACCTTGAATCATGACTAAATTTACCTTTCGTTTTCTCCGCTCACGTTTTCTAGGTGTTTCGTTGACAAAAGCATCAAATTCTGGTACTGTGTTACTGTCAATCAGCCCTTGAATAAGTTCTCTTAAACGAGGTTCTTCTTCTGTATTTGTAAATGGTACTGCTTCTAGTATATAATCCATGTCACCTTCCCGATCCAGATATGCTCTTTTAAGATCGGCCAACTCTTCAGCAGATCCTTAAAACAATCAAATGAATGAACGATTAGAATAATTATTTGACTTTTCAAGAAAGGAAAATCTTGTGGAATAGATCTGGTGGTACAGTTTGTTGATCTTAACCCGGTTACTACCACAATTTTAACAAACACCCAGACCGACCTTTTACGCCATTCTAAAAACTGTTTTGTTTTTTTGCATTCAATTTCATTCCTAAAAATTAAAAAAAATTACCAATTATTTATAACAAATTTGTAAATAGAACCATATTTGAGCCAAATTTTTCGTTTTTATTATGACTAGAAACAAAAATTATTATTATAAATAATATTATTTAAATTTGAATTTTTTTTTTTTGAAATATTGATATAGGTAACGAAAAAAGTTCTGCTAAATTTGTAAAAAATAAATTATTAAGCTATACTTACAACATTTAGATATTGATTTACTTTTTCAAAAAAATATCACACTTTCCAAGCACAGTCAGTCACACTAGGTCCCTTCCAGTTCTACTTTATCTGCTTGACATTGAAAATGACTTCCGGTACTACTATGAACAGTGGAAGAAACGTTGGAACCACTCTAACTTCCCAAGGGCCATACTTCACAGGAGATTACTTGTAACTTCAAGTAAGTACAATATAGCCTACAATTAAATATAAGATCAGTACACTTACTTTTGGGGCAGACCTTGTACGAATAGTATACATAATGGATGACAAAAAATTGAGAAAATAACTATTCATGGCACTGAACAATACTTAAGGAGCCATGTAAGTCACCTAAAGAAGCCAGAAAGGATATTGAGAAAACTGGAATAAACATATTGGATATAGATAACTTGATTATAGACTTCAAACACTTTACGTTCTTTAGCTGTAAAATATCCACCCAGACATTTTAAGATCTGTAACAATGATATAGATCTTCAAACTTTGTCATGAAACGAAACATTAAAGAAAACTAAGATGGATATATTTATACAGCAAAACTTGAATACCTTTGTACTTTTTCTCATAGTTGTTAATATCTTCAATGGTAATTTCTTTGAAAAGCATTCTCCAATATTCACCCCAATCGCGTCCATCGCCGATTTCATCATCTTCATCATCAACACTTCCTGAAAACAAGGAGATACTAAAATTACACACATTTCCAATAAATATTTAAAAAGTACGACAGTTTACATTTTACTTATTTAATGTTCTAATTTTTTTAAAGAATTAAACAATAAAATTCAGGCCGGCCCGTAGGTGTAGTGGTCAGCACAACTGGCTTCTACGCCGGGGTCTCGGGTTCAATTCCCGTTCAGGTCTGACATTTTTTCATCACTCTTTTTCATATATCTTCATTCTCCACCGTCTGCATTAGCAGAAATTGAAAACAGTCAAGGCGGAAAACCAAAAAAAAAAAAAACAATAAAATTCAGATGTGTGAAAATTGTTATCAAATTACTCTTATGATATCAATCATAGCAAAGAATTGCTGTCAACAGAAAGAATAAAAACTAATATTCAAGGTAATTTTCAAAAAAATATTACTTCAGAGTAGGATGTCACAAGCCTGGTGTTAAAAACTATTAATTTGTAACAGGTAAAATGACACTGGTTTATGCATCATGTGCTAGTTGTTGGCAAAGAATAGCTTTCCTACCGTGTCTCGCTTAACCCTTTGAGGACCAACTTTCGTAACAATTTTTTTCGGATCAGTTCAAAAATTTTATATCCCATTATCAATTAGAAGTGCGAAAAAGACCACACTGAAAAAGGTCGTTTTGCAAGAATTAGTTAAAATTTTCATAACTTTAGTTATATAAAAGGTATTATTGTGATTTTTTTACCGAAATGACAAGAATCTTGCAGTTTTACTTCGCTATGCTAGATGTTCAAAAAAATTTAAAGTTTTTTTTATCAGTAGCCTTTTTTATAAAAAAAATAAAAAGTAAAAAATAAAAGTGAAGTTTTTGATTTTTTTTAATGAAAACTATTAACAATTTTAATATGGAAAACCTGTTAACTTTGTAGAGAATTTTATTCTCTATATGCTTATAAATTTTGTTGAAGTTAAATTAAAAAATTAAAAAGTTACACACAAAAACGTTTTTACATGACAAAATTAAAAATCACGTCCAAACACGCTTAGAAAAATTAATTTTCGCACAAATATCAATCCCTTGATGATTCATTAGTTTTCTGAATACAAATTATAAAAATAAATTACATTAATTAAAAAACTAATAATAAACACTGAAATTAATATCTAACTGCACTAAATTGTTTACAAACAAACACGAGAAACAAAACACGCATGTTTGACGAACGATAACCTCAAACTAAACACAAGACAACAACACAATTGCACGCAATACATTCAGTTCTGCTCTCGGCAAACAGCTGATAGAATAAGAAATTATTTTTGAATATGTAGACATAATATAGCAGAACAAACAATGTAATATGAAATTCATCATCATCATCATCTGGGTATCCTTCCAGCAGGCCGGGTAGGATTTGAGTGGACGATATG
The DNA here is from genome assembly GCA_035578175.1 of Catonia carolina. Lineage (NCBI taxonomy): Eukaryota > Metazoa > Arthropoda > Insecta > Hemiptera > Achilidae > Catonia > Catonia carolina. Next base: position 50,920,589 of record JAQMRL010000005.1, read on the forward strand.
CCTCCAATTTTAATTTAATATGAATTAATTAATTAATAATTTAATTTAATATGAAATTAAATATACATAATATATTATTTACTGAAATAATAACCAAAATGAATTTAGGACACGTTTCATGTCGTTATATAAACAGCGACAATATAAACAACACGATGGGCCGACGGATCGGCCTGCCGTCTTTTTCGCACTAACAGTTAAGGCCGACCGATCGGCCTGGCGGTCTTCAAGCAAAAACACACAAAGGCCGACGAATCGGCCCGTGGTCCTCAAAGGGTTAATTCTGTAAGTTGCTTGTGCATAAGTGTTCCTCGTTACAAAACATATATAAGCATATGGGTTTCAATTAAAAATATACAGCTATATTAAGGAAAGCGCCAAACGCAATCCTAACAACAAATAAAGCCAACGGCACATGTGCGTCCACCGCTCCCTCAGTTGGATAATTCATTTGAAGGGACACTGGCACCACATATGCGTCTTCAATTTTGCTGTTAAATTACAAAATATAATCTCTAATAAGGATAAATATTGTTTTTATACATAATTTAACCTAATTATTAAAAAAAAAGTTGGCCTTTCAAGTCTTCAAACCATTTCTAGATAGCACTCAACATGTTAAAACATAGAAATTAAATTGAAAAAGATGATAGTAAATTTATGAATAGAAAACGAATAAAACTAAGTTCTTAATATATGATGTACTTACAATGTAAACAGCTTACTGGTAAAAAATTTCTACTACTTCATTATCAATTATAAAAAATCATTACATTTTCACCAACATCTGGCTGCACAATATCACTAATTGCTTCCATAATGCCAGACACCTTGATAATCAAACAAGTAATATTTTGCCAGTGCTTCGTAAACATGACATCAAAGTGTACAGCATTGTTGTAATCCTCCATGTACTGCAGTGCTTAATTATACACAGTTGATCAATACCACTCCAATAATCCACAATTTTGCTATTTTTGGATTATTTTTTTGTTACCATTCACATTTTTACAATTAATTCGAACAGGTCCCAGTTCAAATTAGTTTGGATTAGCGGGATTGTTGTCAAATTAAAAAATAACTTGAAATCAATTCGAATACAGTAGGCCCTCGACTTTCGTGAGGGATGCATTCCGCAAAATCATCGCGTAACTTGAGTTGTTCGGTTTACCTTAAAACATCCACCAACTAAATAAAAACTGAACGTTATAGTATGCTTTTGTTTTGAACAGACAGAACAGGTATGATAACACGAAAGGAAGAGCTATATTATAAAGTGAACTAATCAGTATAAAAAATAAAGAACAGTAATAAAATAAAAACTTACTTTTGATTATAAATGCTGCAAAATTTGTTAACTTTATTTAGATGTAATAACAAACATAATAACAACGTACTGTATTGAAAAATATACAACTTACGTGTCAATATGATTTTGGACCTTTTCCGTTATTTCACATCACACCATCTGTAACCTTAATGTCGCCTCGTGTAAACCCATCTTTATTATTATGACTGATGACTCCCACTCACTATAATTAATATTGTAGATATTGTTTGCATGTTTATTAATACACATCAGTTGGATGTTTGCTTTTCACGTGTTCTGTTCAATAAATAATAAATCTTTCGGAACTGGCTCCTATTATTTCTACTAAGGAAAGAGCTATACGTTTCCTTCAAGAGAAAGGAATATTGCATAATCCGCGCATTTGTTTAAATGGACACGATATGATACTGAACACCAATGGCCAGGATCGTTGGGTATGTAATAAAACAATCTGCAGAATAAGTAAACCTCTAAGAAGTGACACAATTAATTAATTAATTTGTGAAACTTGTAAAAAAATGAAGGAAAAATAACCAAAAATATAATGAAAATGAAAACCGAAAATAAAAGAATCAAGCGATTGCTAATCGAACAGTACAGAGCATGTGCACGCAGTTGCTGAGTCGAACAGTAAAGGTGCATTCACATGATATTTTGATGATGTGAAATAATGGAAAAGGTCCATGATTTTTTCAATATGATCAAACTATTCCTCTACAGTAATCGCTTTCCGTTTTTTTAACCCTTTATTCGAACTCATTTTGTAGGTAAGCAAAGAAACAAAAAAACAAAAAAGACATGCAAATTTTAACACAATTAAACTATGCAACCTTACACGACCAATATTTTTAAAGATAAAATTCCAGTATAAAAATGGGGAGGGAAATTAACTGTGATAACGGTTTTGAGAGCAATTAGCAAAACAGTGGTCACAAATGTGAACATCAGTAAGATAAGCGATGATTCTTAGAATCAACTCGTAACAGTGTTAAGTTAGTACATATCCCTCTCTTCCTGTCATTTTATGTAACATAACATTATCGAAACAAGAAAAAAGAAACTTTTTCAACAAATGACAGGAAGAGAGTCAAAAATTTTCTATACTGTACGTATACTTCTCTGTGTACCCACCCTTAACTGTCTCTTTCTATCCCACCGACATTCTTACGTTATCCCTACTGTACAGTACTACATACATAATACAGTATGTACAGTATTATTATGTAGTAAAACAAAATCACACTAACGTGAATTCGTGTAAGTCAAGGGCTTACTGTACAGCAAAAAATAATTATTTAACAGTACGTATTACTAACCTGTGCTATTATATAAAGCTCGTTTACCACTATCACTTAATACTGTATGAATTTTTCCTAATACTTTAAATTTTTCAGTCGCATTAACTTTATGTTCTTCATCAACACGATCCGGATGAACGAGAAGGGATAAACGATGGTACGCTTTCCTAACTGAAACAAGAACAATCAACTTAAATGCTTAAGTTATAACAATACTTTTAAAATCCTGAAAATCATTGCACCCAAAGCTGTTCAATAACAAGATAAAAAATAAAGTAACAAAACCAATTAATAAATTAAATTCATATTACACAGTTAAATGGTAAAATATTGGTAAGATAATTAGATCGCTTGTTCATGAATGCGCAGTAAACAAACAGCAAATCAAAACGCTTGCATTATACAAAGTCACTATATGTGTCTAGTTGGTCTTTCTCGAGTCGTTTAAGTAGAAATAATTTTAAATAATAAATGAAAGGAAATGCACGATTGATTAACACATTCAACACGGATATCGAGTTTGGTATGCAACCAATTAACGGGAATTTTTTTGATAGTTAATATTTTGTTTTATTGTCCTAAATCATGATATCGAGTTTGGTATGCAACCAATTAACGGGAATTTTTTTGATAGTTAATATTTTGTTTTATTGTCCTAAATCATGATATCGAGTTTGGTATGCAACCAATTAACGGGAATTTTTTTGATAGTTAATATTTTGTTTTATTGTCCTAAATCATGATATCGAGTTTGGTATGCAACCAATTAACGGGAATTTTTTTGATAGTTAATATTTTGTTTTATTGTCCTAAATCATGATATAGTAATCAATATTTTTAAAAAATATTAATATTTGGTGAGTTTTTGGACTGGAGGTAATATTACCTCCACCATAAGCGGGATTGGAATTAGGTATGAAACCATGCAATACATGTCCCAATCCATTCAAACTTACAGAGGAGGAGATATTAATTCTCATAAAAAAATGCATTGAAGTTATTATTTATTTCTGAAAGATCAATTATTCTTAAAAATTGTTAAAATAATAAGTATCAGAAGGTGTTCGAAATAATTTATGTAGCCCCTTCAAGTATTATTGTACCTATGTATTTTTGTCAGTATTTGTTAATAGAACAAGAAATAAATATGAAACTGATCTGTCTTTTTAGTATATGTGTAATATATTTGTATTTATAAAATAATACAATAATTGTATTAATATTATAATAAATGCTATTTTAATAGCCTAACATTGTAAAGTAATAGGCCGATAGTATTAACTTAAAAATATAGTATAAAATTAAAATCCATGTAAAAATATAGTTAAAAAACCGTTACTGTTGAATAAGACTAACCGAATGAACTAAATTCTGTAAATATCATGACTTGTTGGCAGGCATGAAATTATCTAAACCAATATTAATAGTGGGAGAAGTTCCTAAATGATTAATTACTTTGGTTTTTATAAAAAGAGGGATGGTAAACTTTAAAGTGTAAGGCAAATTTTGGAGCTTTGGCGTTGACCTTCAATAACCCGCATCTGCAAACGGAACAACATATTCAATATTTCAAAACTTTTTTTGAGTCATAAGAAATGTACGAATGATAGGAATTAAGTTTTACAATATAAACAAACTGGCTGAACAGCAAAACACTGAAGAGAATGCATGAAGTAATATTACCTCGTCCATCACTCATATTCACTAAGATGAGATAATATTACCTCCTTTGCACGGAACATGTTAAATAAAAAATCAGGTGTGAAACACTCACACAACTTTCTCTTGCCAATGCAAATATTTAACAATATAACCTAACATTAGTAAAAAAACATTAAAAATAAACAAAAAACTAACCTCTAAAAATATAACCTTATTTTAATCATGACTGAAAGACGCAAAATGAAAATCGACCTTAGTTCGCCTTAAAAATACGGAAAATCATTCTTTCACACTAAACTAGGCTCTGTAGAGAAAAATGCTTTAAATAAAAGTTGTAGATCTTTTTATTTCCAATAAAATTAATTCTATACACTTTTGTCTTAAAATGCACACTAAGGCCGAAATCTTAAAAAAAATAGATTTTTCACACGTTTTCGTGAGAAAAAAAACAGGAAATCGCTAATTACTGCTAAACTAAGCGTTATACAAACAAAATGTTTAAAATAAAAGTTGTAGGTTTTTAAATTCTCTACAACTTTTATTTTATAAGTTTTTGCGCTAAATTTATAATGAAGCCGAAATCTTAAAAAAACTATTTCTTTACGTGAAAACAGCCTCACCAAGAATTTCAGCAAACATGATGCCTACCCTATCTTGTAGAGCATAAAAAAATGAGTAAACCAGGCGATTTAAAAAAAAATTGTAGGACAAGTTTTTGAGAAAATCACAAAAAAGTGAAAAATTATAGGAATAAACTACTACTTCCGGTTGACCGATTTTGATGAAAATGTTTGTGTCGGGTCCGGTAGTGGTATGTAACTTAAGTTTCAAGTTCGTACGATGTTCCGTTCTTGAGATATTCTGTTCACACACACACACAGACCAATCGCTAAAAACATGTTTTTTGGGTTCAGGGGATCTGAAAACGTATAGATCCGGTGAAAACTCGATTTCGAAAAATCGACATGAAAACAATACTTTCCTTCCTATATATTCATATAGGCAAGAGAAAGTAATAAACATTAGAAACAATAAATTAGCAGTTACAAAAAAAAAATGAATTACAGTAAATTCCGGATAATCGGGACTGGAGCATTTTGGCCCAATTAAACAAATTCGTAAACTGCGGCATATACGATACTGTATTTTATTAAAATGGATCACATACATAAATTTTACATGCAAGTTCTATCCATATATACACGAAACAAATACATGCAAGTTCTATCCATATATACACGAAACAAATAAAAGGGTATCAGAACATTGATTAACTTTTTAGCAAAACCTTTTGTCTTGGTTTTAAGCATTGGACCATTGACACTAACACCTTGCAAAGTTACAGTGGCAAACCATTTATTCAACACTTCTCAAAAATTAAATCCTTCCTTCACGTTTTCTTTTCTGAGATGTTCCATGATCTTTTAATGCCCACTCTTGGCGTGTTTTATTTTCTTGGAGCACAATACAAGCTATCGTAATTTTTGGTACACCAGTCAGTTCCGATAGTGTATGTAGGCTTAAATTAGATGGGTACGTTTTTATTTTGTCAAGAAGCTTTATTCGTTCAGTCATATTGTTACGCGGCATTTTAACTCACAAAGACGTTGCTAGTAAGTACTGTACTGTAAGCCTATGCATAAAATGTCAACAAAATATGTGAAACAAATGGGATAAAAAAAATCAAAAGTATGCCTGTAGATAAGAAAACTACTAGACAGGGAAAAAGTGTATTATTACACTCATTAAATCACAAAACTAACGAGAAGCATGGAATTAAGAACGTTCTATGTACAGATACGTATGACAAGTGACAACTAACCATAAATTGCAAGGAGGCTAAACAACTTGTAAGGTCGGTCATAACTAGATAAATAATTCACTGAAATTCATGCAAAGACAATTATGTACACATTGTAGTGTAAATAACATCTTTGTTATTACTGATGTGTGATTATTGTTGTTTATCTGTCGAAATGTTTAATACCTCTATCCTGCCCATTACCTTATCTTGCCGCTTAAAACCATGTGTTGTTCTTCGCTGGCCTGTGATGGTATTAATAAAACATATATGTACATACATAACATTGGCTCCAATAAGCAGCATTATGGACCAAATAAACAGAGAACTTATCAATGCATTATCCCATTTTGTCTTCGTTCTTTAAAGAATTATCCCAAAAAACCAGCTGCCCAAATTAACCAGTGGACCAATTATCCAGAATCGACTGTACTTCTTAATGTTCTCAACAAACAGATGAGATCCTTAATGTCTTCAAAAAGTACAATGAAAAAGTACATGAAAACTGATGACAATAAAGTCCCCATACCAAAGTTTATAAAGGTTACAAAATGATTGTAGGTTACATAAAAGTCGAATTTTGTCCAAAAAGAGAAACTTGATTTTAAAAAGGATCAATTTACTATGGTAACAAATGCTTTACCTGTCGTATTTGTTATAACAAAATTATTACGTAGGCCAGATTCAACACGAATGAACTCGACAAAAGTTTCTTTGTTAGAGAAGAAACCTATTTAAGTGCAACCAATACGACACACATAAATTGTTAATTTAATTTTACAACGCTATTGTATTATAAAATCTCATTTATTACATTTGGATATTAAATGTAAATATTATTGATACCTACTACCTGCCTAAATATACGATACTCCCGCCAAATAATTTACAACAAAAGAAACATACAAGCACAGACATATACTGCGATTGTAATACATAACAATTACAGTTAATATTTATAAAATTATAGTCCATCGACATATGTATTTTATTAACTTAAAATTCCTTTGTTTGAGTAAGACAAAACACTTTACCAACCTAGCCACTTTGGCTTACCCTCTTTATCTGTTGCAGATCTTTCAATCTTCAATATCTCGTATAAATCTTTGCTTCCGAAATACTTTTCGCAAGAGTCGATTAACCCAGGCATATTGACAGTATTATGCAATTACTTAATGTTCTGTAAAATAAGTAATTGTACACAAATTGTCACAGAAAACTAAAATTTTAACATCAACCAAATCCCGCTACTCCATTCGCCAGTGTACTCAGTTAAGCGGTAAAATTATTATGGCATACCGATTACCGAACGAGCAACAGCTGATTCTATAAACTGGGCTACTAAACGAAGTATTAGCGCTCCTAGTGGTGCATATATTAGATATATTTTTATATATTATATTATTTTATAGTATAAAATAAACTATAAATAATAAAATAAAATAAACCGAAAACAATATTTAATTTGTATTCGACCTCGAAATCATATATCCTTTTATTAAATGTTTTTAAGTGAAGAATTCTTTAGATACCGAGTGCTATAAAATCATAGGTGCATCCATTTCGATAGTTACTTAAGTGACGATTATGGATGTAAAATTTGTGTTTTGTTATCGCCACATTTATCACTCATATATAAATAAATTTAAGTTAGCCTAAGAATTTTTGACCTTGTCTGTTTATCCACCGTATCCACTTGTAAATAATTAAATTTCTTATAATATAATATCAACTCGTAACCAATTTTGGCTGTAGAGACAGATACAATTACGTGTTGAGTACTCTATTTAGTATTTTTACCTTGCTGCAAATATCTTCCTGCGTTCTAATATACAAACAGAACCTGTTACCGACAGAAGTTTTTATTGGTGTGGAAATGAACCACTAAAATGTTAGTATTTTATCTAAATCATGAGTACAGTAACCATATTTAAAGATATTAAAGAATGCTTTGGACGTAGATGTAAAATGATACGAAAGATGAATATTTCATAATGTAACAAATTTGTTGGTTTCTGTAAATAATACAGATATTCATTTCGTATTAGAGATATATGTGTTTGCAGTTTGCTAGATAATTAGAGCATGAACTTTCACAATATGTATTAAAGTAAATATTGTTATAGTACAATCCAATTTATGTGAAATAAACAGCAGTGGTGTTAAAAAATGACAACTTGATTGATGTTAAAGTTCAAACTAATATAAAAAGTTAATTAATTACTTAAAATTGCAACATTTAACTTCATATTACGCTATAATTAAACAAGATTTCAAAGTATCGTTATATTTTGATTCGATAGATCGATACACACCTTTGTATTTTTTCTTTGTGTATTTTAGAACGCAGCTTGAAATCAGCTGATCGAGAATGTCGGAACGACTTTCAAGCAAGCATGTTAGGTGATCATCGTCTCATAACAGTCTGTACTATGGCGTGTTTAGGATCGGGTAGGCTCTGTGTTCGTGGTGTGGAGAAGTTGTGTCAATTTGGACAGAATATACAAGTTAGAAGAAAAACATCTGCTGCTTTTGTGAGGATCAAAGAAACCGGCATTCAACCTTTTGCTCGAACCCTTCTTCAGAACTGCCAGGTACCTAACGTACTTTTTTTAAATTTTTGAACTTTGTACTGATATTTATAACTTATTAGTAGTTTTATTACTAATCTTGTAGTTTTACTAATTATTGGGATTATTTACTGTCAATAAAATTTAACGTACAGTTTTTGAGTTGTTATCTAGTTACCATAACCTCAAAATTGGAGGTCGTTTAATAACTTTCTTATCAATTTTTGTATTAAGCCTAGTTTACAACACAGTCAGTTTTTGAATCCAATTTGTACTACTTAAGTATTCATTTTTCTATAAGTCATTCAATTTCTGTTAAACGGTTGTATGTTATCATAAATTATTCGTTTTGTTTTGATTGTTTTTCAATGTTATTAATTTTCGAACATTGGTAAATAATAGCATTAAATTATTGGTTTCAGTACGATTAAATATCTTATCTTATCTTTAGTATGATTAAATATCTTATCTTGCTTACCAAAACACGTGTTATTGTGTTACAGTATAACATTTTTATTTTTAAAATTTGATAAATTAAATCAGATTTTGAAATTTGGGGGACAGTGAATAAGAGAACGAAGTCGTGAATGGAATAGGTCCATAGTATGAAAATAATAAGAAAAAAATACATTTTTGTGTTATCATTCATTTTTAACTTGATTTATTACAAATATTGTGGTTATAACAACTGTCTAACCGTTTAAATTTTTCACAATTATGTAGTGAAAGCTTTTTGGTAACTGCTCCATTATCAAGCATACAGTTCTGGTGAATGTCAATCAGTTCAAATAACCAGTTAACAGATTTTTTTTAACATAAAAATTAAAATAATTGTTAGGTATATTATACACATTAGTGTTAGTTTATAATTTATTGCTAAAAACATCTAGTTTTTGGAGAATTTTTGGAAAAAAGTATTTTTTAGGTACTACTTGTAAGTTATTTACATTTTGGGAGTATTGACTGTCGTATTTTTTTTATTTAGTGAAGAAATCGTAATTTTGTTAACTTTAGTTGTATAACTAATCAGTTAAGAGTTCAAATTTTTTTCTTATTATACCTTTCTATTGTTTTTTTAACAACATATTTTTCTCTAATTTTAAATTAAATTTTGTGTATTTAAAATGAAGAAAAGTAATTTTTTGTCAGTGTGGTTTTAGCATTGCATTTCAGTCAATGTAAGATAGGGACTTGAAAGTAATGAATTCTTTACAAAAAATTAATTATAGTAATGCCTTAAATATTTTTTAATCCATTAAAACTGGGAAGTAAAATTATCTTACAACACAAAACTTTAAAATGTATGTACTTATGTAAATATGAGTAAAAATGTTCCAAGCAGTATGTAAAAATTTGAAAGTATTTTCAGTGTAATCAACAGTAACTTGTTAATTTTTGAAAGTTGGTAACTCGTTCTTTAATAGATAGATTTGTGTATTCAACCTTCTTTGAATTTTACTGAAATGTTTTTTAAATATAAATTTGTAATCATTTAAGACACAATTCTTAGTTAACTAGATAATATAAAATTTTAGAACATAAAATTTAGTGAATTTAATAATACATACTAATAAATTAAAATTTTTACTGTAAACTTTAAGTGCTAGTTGAAACAGAGATAAGAGATAACATTAATAACACTGTATTTAAGAAATTTAAATTTATTAGTAGGCTGAAATAGTTATTATACAGAAGTTGTTAAATTTAAATATTTTATTTATTCATTTGAATTAGTTATGTTGACTGAATTAAAATTATTTGGCTTATATCTACTTAAGCTGGGAAAAATGAATTTTAAATTTATAAAATTTACGAAAAAATTTGCCTTTTAAATTTTACGAGTCGGTAATAAAAATTTTCGTATGAGTAATTTGTATAAAAAAAAATTCCAATATTTTACAAAATTTCATTGAAAAAATTCAGTAGTTAGTCTTTTAGCCTCGGTATCTACGTTTCTGTATGGATTTCGTGCATATGACTCGAAAATAAAACTTAATTAATCTAATAAATTAATGCACAACAGAAAACTTTTTTTAATGATAGCGCTTTGCATATTTTTGTTTTGTTTTACGTCTTGACTGTTTTGCAATTTCTGCTAATGCAGACGGTGGAGGATGATGATATATGGAAGTGAGTGATGAAAAAATCCAGACCTGACCGGGAATCGAACCTGGGATCCCGGCGTAAAAGCCAGTTGCGCTAACTACTGCGCCAACAAGCCGGCCGTTTAAGTTTGCATATTACAAATTTTAATACTAACTTTATAATAAAATCTACTTCAAATAAATAATGCAGTAAATTCTTTATTTCATAAACACCCAAAATTTTTAGGTGTACTGGGATAATATTAGGTTCCTGTAATTTAGATCATAAGATAATTAGCAAAACCACAAGCGAAATTCGCCCTATCATAATAATATCGTAAAAAATTTAATTTCTGCAAGCTTTGTAGGTAGCGAAGTCAAATTTTTGTTTAGCAATTTTTTAACTATTTTTTTTTTAAATAAAAATCAGTTCATTTATTTAAGAGAATGTTTCGAGAACTTGTTGATTTTTACTTTCTCTTGCCTGTATGAATATATGGGAAGGAAAGTATTGTTTTCATGTCGAATTTTCGAAATCGAGTTTTCACCGGATCTACACGTTTTCAGACCCCCTGAACCCAAAAAACATGTTTTTAGCGATTGGTCTGTGTGTGCGTGCGTGTGTGTGTGTGTGTGTGTGTGTGTGTGTGTGTGTGTGTGAACAGAATATCTCAAGAACGGAACCTCGTATACGAACTTGCAACTTAAATTTCAGGTTAGACGCCACTAACGGATCCGACACGAACATTTTCATCAAAATTGGTCAACCGGAAGTAGTAGTTTATTCGTGTAATTTTTCACTTTTTTGCGATTTTCTCAAAAACTGGTCCTACAATTTTTTTAAATAGCCACGTTTAGTAAATTTGTTATGCTTTACAAGATAGGGTAGACGTCATGTCTGCTGAAATTCTTGGAGAGGCTGTTTTCACGTTAAAAATTATTTTTTTTAAGATTGCTGCTTTAATATGCATTTTAGCGCAAAAATGTATATAACAAAAATTGTAGAAAATTTAAAATCCTACAACTTTTATTTCAAGCGGTTTTTTGTAGAATGCTTAGTTTGGCGGTTTTCTGTTTTTTTCTCACGAAAACGTGTGAAAATGCGATTTTTGTAAGATTTCGGTCTTAGAATTCATTTGACGACGAAAGTGTATATAATCAAATTTATAGGAAATTAAAAGATCTACAACTTTTATTTAGAGCATTTTTCTCTACAGAGCCTAGTTTAGCGTGAAAGAGTGATTTTCCGTATTTTTAAGCCAAACTGAGGTTGATTTTCATTTTGCGTCTTTCACTCATGATTAAAATAAGGTTATGTTTATTGAGGTTAGGTTTTTTGTTTATTTCTAATGTTTTATTACTTATGTTAGATTATATTGTTAACTATTTGCATTGGCAAGAGAAAGTCGTGTGAGTGTTTCACACTTGAATTTTTATAGTTAATAAGCGTTGCTCCTTAGTTTACGATATTTGCAGAGGGTATAAATGTAGTATTGAAGGATAAATTTGGTGAAAATTTGTTTTGTGTTTATAATAACACATAACGTTTTTATTTTATTCGATAAAGATGTACTGGAAGAATTTTTTTAGTAAATTATTCTGCACAATGTAATACGCTTAATTTAATTAAATTATATTTATTTAAATATATTCGCTAATTATCTTTTTGTTGATAGTTCTATCAGATCGTACCAGTTTTTAATTTTTTACCTGTTTTTCAATTAAGTTAGACAACTTAATTTATTTACTTAAAATCAAGTTGTTAAATTTATATTTTATGTATATTATGATTCTCTCAATACAGGTCTACTATTTTTATGACCCTGAACGTAACTTCTGGGGTCAATAATTGTTTTTATTAATTATAAATATAGTTTATTAAATTTATGATTAAATCCTGTCGAAAATTCGTAAAAAATTCAACGTAAATACGTCTGTACGATTTGAACGCCTCTGTGTAGCGTTAGCGTACTATTCTGAAAAAAGGAAAGTCCTGGGTTTGATGTTCGGCCAGGGTATGCAAAATTATTACGTGTTCACCATTCTTTAAAACATATAGTAGTTGATAAAAACCTAAATGTTGCAATGTCTTAAACTAAAAGAAAAATTGTTGTGAAACACTCACACGATTTTCTTTTGCCAATGCAAATAATGAACAATATAATCTAACATTAAAAATTAAAAAAAACTAACCTCAAAAAACATAACCTTATTTTAATCGTGAGTGAATGACGCAAAATGAAAACCAACTTTGTTTGGCTTAATACCGAAAATCACTTTTTGACGCTAAAACCAGGCTCTTAGAGAAAAATGCTTAAAATAAAAGTTGCAGATCTTTTAATTTCCTACAAATTTAATTATGTGCATTTTTGTCGTAAAATGGATACTAAGGCCAAAATCTTAAAAAATTTTATTTTTTACAGATTTTCATGACAAAAAACCAGAAAATTGCTAATTAACGCTTAACTAAACGTTATACAAAAACACGTTTGAAATAAATGTCGTAGGTTTTTAAATTTTCGACAACTTTAAATATACGTACTATACACTTTTGCCCTAATTTGCATATTAAGGCCGCAATCTTTAAAGAATCATTTTTCTCTACAAGAGCACGGCCTCCCCAAGAATTTCAGCAGACATGGCGCTTACTCTATCTTGTAGAGCATAAAAATTGTAATAAATAAGGCAATTTTTAAAAAACATCGTAGAAGCCGTTTTTGAGAAAATCGCAAAAAAGTTAAAAATAACACGGATAAACTACTTCCAGTTGACCGATTTTGATGAAAATGTTCGGGTACTTAACTTAAGTTTCTAGTTTCAACTTCGTACGATGTTCCGTCCTGGAGATATTTTGTTCACACACACACACACACACACACACACGCGCACACCAATCGCTAAAAACATGTTTTTTGGGTTTAGGGGGTCTGAAAACGTGTAGATCCGGTGAAAACTCGATTTCGAAAAATCGACATGGAAACAATACTTTCCTTCCTATATATTATTCATATAGGAAAGAGAAAGTATAAATACGTTTTTGTGATATATTTTGTATCGATACGTTCAAATATTTATGGTAAATTAAAATTTGGCAGCCTCCGTAGCGTAGTGGTTAGTACACAAGCCTACAGAGCGGAGGTCACAGATTTGATGGCAAAACCTATCGTAGTCGTAAATAAACTAAAAAAAAAAAATTATAATAATAAATTTCCGTTTTTTAAAGTTAAAAGGGATTTGAGAACTGAAGTGTAGTTATGGTAAAAAATATAGTTTAGTGTATCAAGATCTAATTAAAAAAAACTTCTTAAAATTTAAATTTATATTGCCAACTTCTTTAAAAAAAAAGTGTTATAAACTGTGTGTGTAATCATCATTATCTGTCAAGGATGCCTGTTTCGGCATCCATCTCTTTTAAGGTCTTCCCAAGCCTCATTTCCCTCTAGGTTTGTATTTCCATGAATCCAGAGGAAGTGTATGTACTGGCATTACGAATAAAATGGTTGGACCAGTTTCTATTATAGTGTGTGTGTAATTATTTGTTAAAATAACTTTTTAATTTTGAAGTACTTTTAATATTTTAATTAATATAATTTTTAATTGTTTTAATTTTTTTTTAATTTGTAAGAAGTACTTAATAAATATTTGAATTTATAAACTTTTAATGACGATTTTTCAATGGAAAGAAAATTAAGTAATTTTTTTTAGTTAAATAAGGTAGTCAGATTTATTGTTATCCAGAGAATTAATATGTTTTTCTTAGAAAAAGTAATAAATAAATAAAATATAAAAATGTAGCGTGTTTTGATGATTCGCAAAATTTAATAAGTAAAAAAATATCAAAAATTTTAATTATATTTTGTTTTTATATTTTAATGAGTAGGTATTAGATTTTTAAGTGCCTGGCTGATAGTAGTATCAGTTTCATTGTTTATTACACAACATAGTAATGTCGCTTAATGAATTTAACACAAAATATTTTTTTAAAAAGGTTATAAAAATATAGGTCGTTGTAAAACGCACAGACAAAATCTTTGTTACTTATTAATGTGTTATCAATAAAACTATAAATTTTTTAATCAAACAGTTTTATTAATTAAACGATTTATTTTTAATTCACTTTTAATCTTTGTGTCAGTAAAAAAACGATACATTATAAATTTGTTATAATGTTTGTTGTAAATAACCTACACGTCATAAAAATGTATTCGTATTTATTTATGTAATTTTTTATTATTTAAAATCGCATCAAATTTTTTGGTTATTAATGACTTTCATGGTTAATGGCAATCAGATGATTTTAAGGTTTAATAACTTTTAGATTCTAGCCGGTAATTGAACCGGGACTTTTTGCAGTGCGCAGTGCAGTCAGTCATTGTAACCACTGGACCGTAGATTCTCGTTTTTAATTCGGTATCAGTGGGAACTGTATAGTTTTTTCAAATTATAGAGATAGTAAATTTTCCCCTGAGGTATATTTTAGATTTTTTTACTTTCTCTTGCCGATATGAACATAGGCTATAGGACGGAAAATATTGTTTTCATGTCGATTTTTCGAAATTGAGTTTTCACTGGATATACACGTTTTCAGACCCCCTGAACCCCAAAAAACATGTGTTTAGCGATTGGTGTGCGCGCGCGCGCGCGCGCGCGCGTGTGTGTGTGTGTGTGTGTGAATAGAATATCTCAAGAACGGAACATCGTACAAACTTGAAACTTAAGTTAGATACTACTACCGGACCCGACACGAACATTTTCATCAAAATCGGTCAACCGGAAGTAGTAGTTTATTCGTGTAATTTTTCACTTTTTTGCGATTTTCTCAAAAACAGCGCATACGACTTTTTTTAAATCGCCTCATTTACTAAATTTTTTATGCTCTACAAGATAGGATAGGCGCCATAACTGCTGAAATTCTTGGGGAGGATGTTTTATCATAATTTTTTTTTTAAAGATTGCTGCTTTAATATGCATTTTAGCGCAAAAATGTACATAATAAAAGTTGTAGAATATTTAAAATCCTACAACTTTTATTTCAAACATTTTTTTGTATAACGCTTAGTTTAGCGGTAATAAGTGATTTTTTGTTTTTTTTTCAGGAAAATCTGCAAAAAATTTTCAGTTTTCAGTTAAATTTTTAAGATTATATGATCAAATTTATAGGAAATTAAAAGATCTGCAACTTTTATTAAGAGCATTTTTCTCCACAGAACCAGTTTAGCGTGAAAGAGTGATTTTCCTTATTTTTAAGCCAAACTGAGGTTGATTTTCATTTTGCAACATTCGCTCATGGTTAAAATAAGGTTGTGTTTTTTGAGGTTAGTTTTTTGTTTATAAAGTTTTATTACCTACTAATGTTAGGTTATATTTTTCATTATTTACATTGGCAAGAGAAAGTTAGTTGGCTCTAGAGTTTAGTTTAGAGTTGATGCTCGCTGAACAAGTTTACGGCCGCATTAAGATAGAAAGCAAATCGTGATAGTACCGCGTTACAAAATACAAAAAACTACATATTTTTGTCCACGGGCCTAAAATGAGTCCAAACACGGTGTCATTGTGACAATCCTAAGCATTTCTTGTGCTATTTAATTTTATAAAAACGACAATGGTAATCAAATATTATGTTTTGATAAGGTTAACGAAATAAGATGTAATAATTATCGTTACATGTATAAATAATAATAATAATAATTGTTAAATTTATTAATATTGAACAACGTCTATTCAGTAGTCTATTGAACAACGGCGTTCAGATGAAATCCGACATCGGTAGTGCTCAGGATTATCACAATGTCACCATATTTGGAATACGTTGATTTTGAAAATTATTATACAATTTTGATAAAGATAATTTCACCCAAAATGGTAGTATTGCGGTCAAGTGCCTAGTAGGTGACTCACTACTGAAAATTGTAGAACACCGTTGAGGCATAGGGGTGCTGTGCGCGCGCGCGCGTATGTAAGGGTCGGTTTATGATGTAGGTTCCATGGAGCTGTGGATATATTATTATGTCTTTTACAGCTCTACCTTTTCTGTTCTTAACTGCTTCAGTCATATAATTGGCCGACTATTTGATAAAAAACAGAACTATTTTTTGTAGCCCTGCAACTAGCAGTTTGAAACTGTTGTTACATTTTATTGCTCACACTGTCACCGTCGCCCCCTTTGATTAAGTATTGTGCTGCCGGCTATCAAAGCTCCCGACGTAGCAACAGAAGGGGCCGCCAATAGTTCCGAGAGGGGTGGTAGGCTTGTGGCAGCGTACCGACAGAGGCCTTTGTCATCAAGGCCAAGGACCAATAACCGCCCTCTACCACAGCGCTCTCGGCAACTATATAAAGAGCGCTACACTGAGCCGAGGGATTCAATTCCGATCCAGACAGCACACGGCTGCTGGACTCCAGCGAAGACTAATCGACGACCCCGCAAGAGAGAAGATGATGCTTCCGCTCGCCGACCCGTCACCGTAAGCCGTCGACCGAACCGTCATCGCCCGTTGACGCGAGCGATGCCCACAGCGGTCCCTCGACCGAGTATTACGCCCACCGGACCCGACGAAGCAGCCATCGACGCACTTCTGCGAGGAAAGATGACGTCTCCGCTGGACGACGACACGCTGTGTCCCCTAGCCTCCGACCGCCACGATGACTACGACCGACGCTTCCCGTCAAGACGACCACCGCTTGAACGGCCCTTTTTCAGGGCCACCAAAATGTAAAGGTTTCAACTCGCCACTTAATGTCGCCATCCGGTGACAAAACCTTATCGAAATCATAAATTAGTACCTAGTATTAAGATTTATGATTGCCATATCTAAATTTTTACGGTCGGCAAGGTAGACCTGAGTGAAAAGTTGGCCGGACCGTGGTAATTTCATAAAAATTGTAAACGGACCTTGATCAAATTTGATTGAAGACCACTGCATTACACTACAAAAATGAATAATTTTACTACCACCTTTATAAAAAGTATGTATCTATAGGACTGCAAAATTTCAGTTGGCTACCGGAAACGTTTTTGAGAAAACGGGTCTCAAGTAGGTTTTATTTTAACGTGTGTCTATAGTATCAATACATGCCCCCTTAAATCTTTTAATGCATTGTTAAAGGGCCTATTATAAAGTTGGTGGAATTTACTTTTAATATTATAAACAGAGTACATTTCGAAACAGTTTTGTTAAAAACTTCAAAAATTATAATAAATTGATCTTTTATATAAAAATATCTATATTTAAAATCCTTGTCGTTTGTTTTTAAGTATATGTTAAACCTTTTTATGGACCTCCTTGATTTACAATTTCCTGTTTAACATTTGTCAGGAAATAACATTTAGTACAAGTTTTTTTTCTTTATTAAATCTTAAACTTAATACAATGTAAAGATTTTGACTATTGTACAAGTAATTATTACATTAAAGCGTAAAAAATATTTAAAATTTTTACTGTTAAGTCTCCATTATTAATTGAACTTGTAAACCTTGAGTTAATATAAGGCGTTAATTGCCTAAATTTCTTTAAGTTATTTTAACATAATACTTGTTGTTTAAGTAATGTATTTTATTGTTATATGTATTATCTTAATGCATTGTTATAGTACTTGTTCTAAGTACTGAAGATCTTGGTTCCATCTTCCGTTAAAATACATTTTTTCAAATAACAAGTAATTTATGCAGAACAATTTCGATGCAGCTCTGTCATTAAATTTTGAAATATTCGATTATAAATTCAATCAGGTGGTTTGAATCATGTGGCCTTAACTTTTGTATTCAGACTATACTTATATTTAATCAGGACATTTTTATAAATTTCCCTTGTCTTTTCCGTGTTGTTGCAGTTGTTTTGTTTGCAAAAAATATACGTCCGTCTCGTAATCGGGGAAAGTTGTTGCACTTGTGCTCTTTTCGCGTTGTAAAAATATTATTCTGTTTCCTTTCTTGTTGTTTTTTAAAATTTATTTAAAGTCGCTTCGACAGCTTGGTCATTAGTGACTGCTTTGTAGGTTTGGTACTATAACTGTGGGTTTTCACGTGTTAAAATTTCCGACCCTAACCGGGAATCGAACCTGGGACTTTTCCCTTTGTAGCCTAGCGCGCTAATCACTACACCACGAGGGCAGCCTTTCTTGCAATTTTTTAAAAATAAATATTAAATAAAATTGTAGCCAAATTATAATTTACTTTGAAATTAAGGGTTTTTCTGTACAGCCAGACTTTGTTATAAAGGAAGTAAAGATCTCAGTCGTAAACAATTAAATTCATTCAAGAAGGCCTAGTATAATGATAAGCTGTTGTACTTTTCAATCAACTACTCGTATGATAGAAATGATCAACTCCTTGATTATCTCTCCTTGTTTTACTTTGATAAATCTTGAGGAGACTTCTAGATAATCATTCTTTGATAGGATTTACAAAAACATTGCAGGTTAAAATGTTTGAATTATAAACGGAAGATAAATAAAATCTATCGCGTTTCGGATTCTACTAGACCATCTTCAGTGGGAAAAATTTACACTAAAATTTGCTCATTCTTCGACCGTTTCTGGTGGTTTTGAATCATTGGAAAGAGACACCAAGTAGATGGAGAATTGAGATTACTACCAAATGAACAGGTAGTTAACTACCAGGAGACCTAATCGGTAATAGATACGATGACGAAAAAGAGAATATCATTCTTTGGACGTATAATCAGAACTCCTAAAGATAGAATCACAAACCAAATAGTTAAAAAAACTTTACCAGAAAAAGACAGAAGTAATGTGGTTAACAGAAATCAAGAAAGATATGGAAGAATTGGGCATCACCTTCGAAGATCTAGAAAATAAAACTGAACAGCTGAAACTATTAATGAATGAAAATATTAGATTCCAAGGAAAGGTACATAAAAGAGAAAGTAGGAAAGTGAACTTTTCGGAAGCAGAAAAGCAAAGAAGGTCTGCCAGAATGAAAGAATACTGGAGGAAAATCAAATAAAAGAACCAGAAGAGAGTGCCCAGAAACTGACTCAAGTGATCCACTGCGGTTTCAAAAAAAAAAAAAAAAAGAAGTAGAAAATGACCTCAACACATTAAGAATTACAAAAGAAAGTATCTTGGATAGAGATCTTTGTAGAAGCAACATTAATGCTTTTGGGAACTTTTCGGTTGGAAAGTGTGAAAGGTCCTTGACATTGAAGAACAGGAAAGGGCGTTTAGCGTAAGACTGAAGGAAATCCATGCCCTAAGAAAACTCAGAAAAACATCTGGTAGATGCAGATATAATTGACTACATCTAATGCGCTCTTAATCGGCTAGACAAAAGACAAAAAAAAATTACAAAACAATTACCTATAACAGGCAGGTGGATGTTAAATTATTTGCACGATCTCCTAGTTTCAGCGCTACAAAAATATTTATGTTTCTTATCACGTGGTCAGCCAATTATATGATTGAAGCATTTAAGAGGAGAAGAGGTATGGGTTTAAAATTCAATAGTCAAAGTTATCTCCTCTGAGAGTAATTTTATTATACAGCCAGACCCTTTGGTGAATGAAATGAAGGTGTCATTCCTAGGTGGAAAGTAGATGCTTTTCAGATGGCTGGGCACGCTGGTAATTTTACTTTTCCACTCAGTGAGGAAGGTCATCTGTCAAGAGAGTTGGTCGACCTTTACATTTTCTGTCGCAAACTAACGGTCTCTCGAAATCGGTTTGTTAGCTTAGAAATTTACATTTTTCTGGTGGAAAAACACCAACAAATTTAATTAGAAATGATTATTTTACAGTTTTGTACGATTTTTTTAGCAAAATATTGTTCAAGAATGAAAACGGCCGTTGTTCTAGGGTAAAAGACATTCTGTTCGTAACACTATCGGAAACGGCACAAAATTTGACACAGCTTAAGGAGAATCAACTCGCATTACCGCATCTATACCGGTTGAGTAGGGGTACCGACATCGTGTCACAAAATAAAATTTCCCTTTCTTAAAAAAAAAAATTACCAGACATTAACAATTAAGTAACATAACTAAAAAAATCACTTTGTATATCTAGAGAGGTATTCAAATTTTAAAATAAGCTCCTACATATATTTGTAGTATGTAACATTTCTTCATTGTTTGTTTTTTTAATCAAAATTTGTATGTAAATATTTTTGTTTCGAAACTAGTTTTTTTGTCGCCAATTACAGACAGAAGTAAGTGTTCTGTTTTATTTCTTTTTATTTATCTCTTGTTAACCTCCATCGCATAACTATGGAGTAATGCAATGGTTATGTTATTGACCCGATTTTTTTTGTTCAATTTATTTATTAATTGTATATTTTATAATAAAAACCAGTAGTCTCGTACTGTATCAATTTATAATATTTGAACCTGTTTCTTTTTATTTATTCATTAATATTCTGTAATTAATTAGAAATCTATTATTTTTGACTTTATTACGTTGTGTACTTAAATTTGGTTCAATTTAGTATATGTATTCAGTATAAATAATGATATGACAATAAATTATAAAGTTGAATATTTACTAATGGAATTGATTAAAAAATTTAACAGTTAATTTTGACCTATTATTAAGAAAAAGTATTGTAGAATATTTTCTTTGCCAACACTTATTTATTTAGATTAGGTACTATAGAACATTTTCAATACCTATATACGTACACAAGCTCTCCAAGCTGTTCTATCTTGCGCAAGTCGTTTCATATCTACATACCTACATCTTTTGTAATTTGCTTTAATATTCTAACCTTTACCTTCTTCTTCTTACAATTTACTCCCTCAATATTATCCTCCATTATTGATAAAGCAATACCTAGTTGTCTTAAGGTATGTTCCGCTAGCCTATCCTTTCTTTTAGTAAGATGTTTCTATATCGTTATATAGTACTTCTTCCATCTACTCGTCTAAGAATCTCTAAATTATTTATTTTGTCCACCCACCTAATCTTTTACTATTTCCTATAACACCACATTTAAAAAGCTTCTATTCTTTTCCTTTCTACAGCCCCTATCACCCACGTTTCACTCCCGTATAGTGCTACATTCCAAACTTAGTGTTTTTAAGAATTTTTTTCTAATCTGTAAATCAATGTTTGTTATAATTAAGCTGTTTTTCATTTCAAAGGCTTGAGCAATCCTACTTTTGATATCACTTGTGCTTCTACCATCTTTATTATTTTACTAGCATGGCCCGCGCGGCTTGGCACCCGAAAAATGTGTAGGAACTTATCAATTTTTTGAAAATAAATATGTAACAGAAATTGTCTGGCTGCTAGATCGACTGTATTCTCCAATGTATCACACACACGCGCGCGCGCGCACGCACGCACACACACACACACACACACACACACACACGTTTTGATAAATTCACCCGCGTACGTCTCTCGTTCATCTCCCTTTTCAACTATCTACTACAACAATAAGTATATACTACACACACACACACACACACACACACACACACACACACACACGACGTTTTGATAATTTCCCCCGCGCACGTCTCTCGTCATCATCAAACCCTTCATCTGCGTCAACACCAATACCTATTCATATGTTTACACACATACTTATTTATTAAAATAAGAACATTTTATTAATAAAGATTTATTAAAATCTCCATTTGGGCCCTTAAGGGTATCATTTTTGAAAATTTAAAAAGAAAATGTTGCTGTGAATATAAATATGAATATACTGTCAAAATTTCATGAAAATCCGTTGAGTAGTTTTGAAAATTACCCTCCACAAAAAAAACACGCTTTTCTTTATAATATTTGTATAGATTCCCTAGATAAAAGAATTCGCCAACTTCTTTTATGTTTCTTTGCCTACTTTTAAATTTCCCATTTCTTCTGAACCACTCTTGCTACACAACACCTCGGGCGATGATAACCGTCCTGGTTTTTCGCCCTAAAAAACAAATACACAACACCTTCATTTTATTCTTATGCAGATAAATTGATGGTTTAATCTATCATCCAGTCGACTCGTGAGTTTTACCCGTGCTTGATAAATCTCATTAGACCATTTCGTTCATTAACGAACTAATCCTTTTTTTCCTAAGGGAAACCTTAGTATTGAATTCGGTTCTAATCGGATAAAAATTACTAGGGATGTATATAGTTATATGAATTTTAGCAGATCTCAATTTTGACATCTATGTAGTAAAATCTATGAGATTTGACAAATCTGGTCAAGGTGGTGACCTCAATACCCGATTTCTTAAAGAGAATCTTTTAAAATGAGCTAATATGTAAAAACAATGAAAATAAATTAGTTAAACTTTACCTTAAGATGTGAACGATTGGTGTTATGAGAATATTATATAATTAATTTCACACATTATGTACCTAGAAGACTATTCAACTTCTGTTATGCGATCCATTAATTATCTGTTAATTAATTATGTAATTATTATCTTTTCTCATGTTATTGTTTTTAGAACTTGCATTCCTAAGCTTTATAACCGACCGTCTGTTAAACGCCCATTGATGTCTCCTATTAAAAGTACGTACCCCCTCTTATCTCTGCAAAACCTTCGAAATTTTTATCACAGTCCCTACTACTACTAAGGTATACAGGAACTATACAAATCAAAACGCAACCCGAGGTTTATATCCCATCATAATACTGTTTACTTCCTCTTACTTATATGATTAGCCTATATAGGAAGGAACGTATTGTTTTCATGTCGATTTTTCGGCGGATCTACACGTTTTCAGACCCCCTGAACCCAAAAAAACGTTTTTTTTAGCGATTGTTGTGTGTGTGTGTTGTGAACAATATATCTCAAGAACGGTACATCGTACGAACTTAAAACTTGAAAGTTAAGTTAGATACTACTGCCGGCCCGACACGAACATTTCATCAAAATCGGTCAACCGGAAGTAGTATTTTATTCGTGTCATTTTTCACTTTTTTGCGATTTTCTCAGAAACGTCTCTTACGATTTTTTTAAAAAATCGCCTCATTTACTAAATTTTTTATGCTTTACACGATATGGTAGGCGCCATGTCTGCTGAAATTCTTGGGGAGGCTGTTTTCTTGTAAAAAAAATTGTTTTTTAAGATTGCGACTTAAATATGCATTTTAGCGCAAAAATGTGTAGGCCCTATAATCAAAGTTGTAGAGAATTTAAAATTCTACAACTTTTATTTATAACGTTTTTGTTATAACGCTTAGTTTAGCAATAGTTAGTGATTTTTTGTTTTTATCTCACGAAAACGTGTACAAAATTGATTTTTTTAAAGATTTCGGCCTTAGTATGCATTTAACGATAAAAGTGTAATAATTAAATTTATAGGAAATTAAAAATTCTACAACATTTATTTAGCACATTTTTCTTTACAGCGCCTAGTTTAGCGTGAAAGAGTGATTTTTCGTATTTTTAATCCAAACTGAGGTCGATTTTCATTTTGCATCATTCACTTAAATGATTAAAATAAGGTTATGTTTTTTGAGGTTAGTTTTTTGTTTATTTCTAATGTTTTATTACTAAGTTAGTTAGGTTATATTAGTCGTTATTTGCATTGGCAAGAGAAAGTTGTGTGATTGTTTTACACCAGAATTTTTCAAGACTTATTTCCATGACGCTAGTTTATTTGCTGCAAGTAGCCTACTAGCGTTGTGGAAACGAAAAACTAGCAGCTAGTTTAGTTAAAAGCGCTAGTATTCACTAACGCGGCAATGACTTTGAACATGTTTGATTTTACTAGCGCTAGTAGGGGAGAAAAGGTCACGTGAATGATTAGTGCTAGTAAACTACCTCAGTGTTAACGTTTGGAAACGTTGCTAGTTGCTAGTAAACTGTAATTTGAACAACAATACACTACACAACTCACATATGTTTTCAGAGCACTGGCAATGATCAACTAGTTTCGTGGAAACCGTCACCGACGCGCTAGTAAGTCCTGCTAGTGAACTAGCATCGTGGGAAAAAAGCATTAAGCCCTTCAGCGATCTGAAACCCTTGCAGCCGATAGCGAAACAACCCTTAATTCGGGAAACAACCTCTCGTACCGCTTACTGTTATCTTATACCACAAAAGTATCATATGAACAAAAAATGTCGTATTTATCAAATAAATTAAAAAAAAAGAAAAAATATGCTTATCAGCATGCCAGACCCTCTGAAAAATCATCTACTTTCCACCCTGCAAATGACATCTTCACTTTATCACCACAGAGTCTGGCTGTATAATGAAAATCATTACTCTCAGAGGTGATAACTTTGACTAGTGTCTTTTACATCTCTACCTCTTCTGTTCTTAAATACTTCAGTCATATAATTGACCCTCCGAATTAATATAGTGGTGAAATCATTGCTGCTAGGCAGCTGTTTAACTATTGATTTTCGGAGACAAAGGTTCCTGGTTCAAATTCTAGTAAAAGTAGTACTTTATACGGTTTTAAATACTAGACAGTGGTTACCGATGTACTTTGATGGTTTGTGTTCAATTAACCATACTCTCTCAGGAATGGTCAGACTGGGTCTGTACAGGACTACACCTCATTTACACGTCATACATTCTCATCTCATTGGGTCATGGGGTTGCTTATTGTTCCGAATTGAACAGATTGCAACGTACACACATTAGAAAAAATGTATATAATTGGCTGACAACGTGATGAGAAACAGAAATATTTCTTGTAGCCCTGGAATTTTTATATTTTAATTAAAATAAAATTGAATTAGATTTGATTTTTGTGAGTGTATTTTTTGTTTTTTAGTGAAATATAAAGATGATTTTTAAATAATGGTGATAGGCTATTTCTTTAAAGTTTTACGTGAAATAAGGTAAATCTTAAGTTAAGTTTCAGTAAATATCTTAAGACATTATCATAATGTCGGTAGATATATTCATTAACTTTATTTTTGTTGTTTTTTTTTAAAAAAAAGTTTCTTTTTCATATAATGTATATGAAAGTTAAATGAAAAGAGAATTTTAGTCACATTTCTTTCTTTTTTTATATATTATTGTATGGTGATATAAAAAAGTTATTCAACTTTTATTATGGAAACTTTATGTTTTTTTTAACAGTATCGATAAGCCTGGTAATTACTTAAATTCATTGTTAATAATCTTAAGCGTATCGTGGCTTATGTACCTGTCGTAATTTATACTATTACATTTCTACCGACAAACTCGATCTACCTGTGTTGATGGAATTCCACAGACAGGGAGAAGAGGCGGATACAAAACAGAAAGGAGAAAACATAGAAAAGTAGGGGAAATAAACAGAGATAGATATATAAATAGATAAAGATAGATGGAGGAGAAGGAGTTATGACCTTGATTCTACCTACACCCCTAAGTAGGCCACCCTGGTGTACTTTCTCAATAAGTGCGACAGAGATAGAGATGTTTGTGATACCACTTTCTCACAATGTTGGACTAGGATGGAACTGCGGTGAAAGTTTATTATTATTATTATTATTGCCGTCTTTTCGTTTATTTGCTATTGATGTTATTTATATATAATGGTATTTATTATACACAATATTTATGCATAAAACAACATATATATGTATAATTGTCATTGTATTATTCTTCTGGTGGTACGCCCTTTTGGAGAAATGACTTCATTTGCAAATTAATCTATCAGTATTTAATTACGGTGAAAATGATTCAGAAGTTTAACTTTGGTACTATTTTACTGAAGTATCAATCTTTCCAGTAAATATCCAATACTTCAAAATAATTAAGTTAATTTAAATTTATTGGTAGTAATTTAAATTTGTTGTTGATTAATTTTAAGTACAAATTATTATGAATGTATAGTGTGATTCTAAATTATGGTAAAATAATTTATTGCATGATTGTAGAGCTAAAAATCTGGTGTGAAACACTCACACAACTTTCTCTTGCCAATGCAAATAATTAACAATAAACCTAACAGTAATAAAACATTAGGAATAAACAAAAAACTAACCTCAAAAAACATAACCTAATTTTAATCATGAGTGAAAGACGCAAAATGAAAATCGACCTCAGTTTGGCTTAAAAATACGGAAAATCACTCTTTCACGCTAAACTAGGCTCTGTAGAGAAAATTGCTTTAATTAAAGTTGTAGATCTTTTAATTTTCTATAAATTTGATTATACACTTTTGTCGTAAAATGCATACTAAGGCCGAAATCTTAAAAAATCGAT
This sequence comes from Catonia carolina, assembly GCA_035578175.1. Lineage (NCBI taxonomy): Eukaryota > Metazoa > Arthropoda > Insecta > Hemiptera > Achilidae > Catonia > Catonia carolina. The sequence goes on from JAQMRL010000005.1 coordinate 50,947,460, forward strand.
TTTTTTACACGTTTTCGTAAAAAAACAGAAAGTCGCCAATTACCGCTAAACTAAGCGTTACAAAAAAAATATTTAAAATAAAAATTGTAGGGTTTAAATTCTCTACATTTTTTTATATAAATTTTTGCGCTAAAATGCATATTAAAGCCGTAATCTTAAATAAAACATTTTTTAACGTGAAAACAGCCTCACCAAGAATTTCAGTAAACATGGCGCCTACCCTATCCTATAGAGAATAAAAAAATTAGTAAACGAGGCGATTTTTAAAAAAATCGTAGGACCAGATTTTGAGAAAATCGCAAAAAGTGAAAAATGACACGAATAAACTACTACATCCGGTAAACCGATTTTGATGAAAATGTTCGCGTCGGGTCCGATAGTGGTATGTAACTTAAGTTTCAAGTTTGTACGATGTTCCGTTCTTGAGATATTCTGTTCACACACACGCACACACACACACACACACACACACACACACATCGTTAAAAACATGTTTTTTGGATTTAGGGGGCAGAAAACGTGCAGAACCGGTGAAAACTCGATTTCGAAAAATCAACATGAAAACAATACTTTCCTTCCTATATAATCATAGAGGCAAGAGAAAGTAAAAATAAGCAAAAAAATGTTCATATAAACATATGTTGGAAACACTTCATTAGCGAGTTACAGCTGTTGGAACAATTCGATTTCAGTTCCCGTGGTGAAATATTAATAGTAGTACTGAATTTTTTGGGGGCTACTTTTTGAGACAAATATGGTGGATCTCTAAGGAAAATCACCTAAAAATCGAATAAAACCAGTCTGGAAGTTGTAGTGTTGGCAGTTTTTGAGAAAAATGATAAAATATGCTAAAACTTTAGAAGAAAAACACAGCCTTCTACGGTTGATGCCCAATAACTTTGCTAATGACCAATAAACAGATTATTTTTCCCAAAAAAAATTGTAGAGAATTTAATTCTGGAAGCAATTATGTAAGCAATGTAAACTAAATGTAAATAAAAGTTTAATTTGTACGAGTAATTTTACGTGAAAACTGCGTCGAAATCGGTTTGTTTTGACTTAAAAGCTTAAATGCTCTTAAAGTGCTTAAAATATATACGGGAAACATGCATGTAACAAACGTTAAAGACAGTTCGATTTTCGTATGTAATTTTTGTTCAACGCTTTATCTACCAACAATAAGCGATTTGTTTTTAAAAAACCGGAATAAAATTTGTACATTCCATATTAAGCTGTTGATATTGAATGAAAAATATTTACAAAACAAATAAAATATTTTACGGGTAGATGATTTACAAGAAAGTTAGTGCGGTTTTCGACCATTCATTAATTCTGGTTATAATAAAGGTCGCAACGATTTTGAACTCGAATTATTTTTTACAGCAGGTCAGGTTAATTGTATGACCTCTAAGTAAACCATTATCCAGGAATAAAAAAAGCTTTCTCTTTCATTCAACTTTAAGTTAATATAGCGGATTATTTGATTGATAATTTCGCCCTTTTTAATGTATAGAAATTCATTATATAATTTAATAATTTGCTAAATTTTTATCTGTTGATTGTAGTTCTAAAATTAAAGAATGAAATGAGAATTAAAAATATGGTGTGAAACACTCACAAGACTTTCTCTTCCCAATGTAAATAATAACATATCTTGGTTAATATGTTTAATCTTGGTAAACAGTGTTGCTGTTTAGGTCAACAGCCGAATGGCTGGTTTGAACCTTTAGAGGAACTAATTAAAACGGGGAGTGAGGTGGTTCACAATTGCCTTCCTCATTTAGTGGAAAAGTATGCTATCAGCATGCCAGGTTCTCCGAAAAGCATCCACTTTCCCCCTGCAAATGACACCTTCATTTCATTCACCGCATGGTCTGGCTGTATAGTGAAATGCATTAATATCAGAGGAGATAACTCTGACTAGTGTCTTTTACTCCTCTACCTCTTCTGTTCTTAAATAGTTCCGTCATATACATAAGAAAGGTCGACTATACAATAAGAAACGAACTATTTTTTGTAGCCCTGAAACCAACAGATCGAGTGCAATTAATTTAACACTTCACCTACCCGTTGTGGGCAGGTAAAATGGTAAACAATATAAAATGAAAAACATAACCTAATTTTAATCATGAATGAATGACGCAAAATTAAAATCAACGATTGTTTGTACTAAACAGACAGAAAATCATTAATTGACGCTAAACTAAGCGTTTTACAAAAAAAATGTTTGAAATTAAAGTTTTAGGTTTTTTAATTATTTAGTTTGATGATCTGTTTCGCACTTTTATATAAATTTATTATTTTATTTATATACTTTATTCGTAAAGTGTAATCTAAAAGTAAAATTTACACAAAGTAGAAATGTTATAATTGAGTAGGTATATTATTATTATTTTTATATTATTATTATTAGAGTACATATATTATTTTAATTTTATTAGTCCTTTTCCTGAGGGATGGTATGATTTCCTTATTATAAAAACGAGGTAGAGATATATTATCGTTATTATGATTTTGTGGTTGCCATTTTTTTTTTGTACTTATATACTTAATAGCGGCAAGTTTATTAGAGATGCTTTGATGAGTATGACTTTACAGTTCGGTTTATAAATTCTCTTAAATTAAAGCTTCTAGGAGTGCGTATAAAATTTTAATAATTTTGTTATTTACTGTATTTAAAAAAAAGAAAACAATATGAGATAGTAAGTAACACGACTTTGTCATCACAACGTGGGGTCTGTTTCGGTTGATTTAAAAAGAACTTTGTGAATTTTATCGTGCGCGGTTAGCTTAACTATTATTAAAAATGTTGAATGTTCAAAATTTAAATAACGATGTGTATTTTTTATTTATTTAAATTTTAACTTTATATTAAATGTGCTTCATTTAAAAATCTCATGTAGAACTATTTTAGATACTTTAATAATTTTATTTATATTTCTGTAAGGAAGTCACTCTTCCTTTTTTTAAGAAAAACAACCAGTAAAATATTATACTATATTAACAGTAAAAACATAAATATATTTAAACGAATTTTTAATGAAGATTTAAATCTTATGTGTTACAACATTTTTGAGAAAGGTCCTATTTCAAAAAGAACTTAAAAAATATTAGGAAGAGAATGAAAAATTTAATTTTCTTTAACCCAAGAAATTAAAATTCTATAACTTTTATGAATGTTTCCTTATTCGACGTTTACTTTAGAGTAACTTACAATTTTCTGCACAAACAGCGTGAAAGTTGGTAGTTTCTAAATGATAGCTTTAAGGTGTGTATTATTAGGTAAAAATAATAATAATCAAAATAAAAGGCAATTATAATCCTACGCCGGCTGCATTGGCGTAGTTGGTAACGTGCTCGCCTCTCATCATGCTGTCTTGGGTTCGAATCCCATTCAGGTACGGTATATTTTCATACGTTACAAAAACTCATTTCATCCTTCACCGTCTGCATTAGCAGTAATTGCAGAATAGTCGGACGTTAAACAAAAAAACAAAAAAAATCCTACAATTTCTCTAAGTTATTAAATAGTTTTTACATGCGACGCTCAGTTCAGCGGCAATTTACGATAAAAGTGGCGTTAAAACTGATTTTTCTGAAGGTACAGTCATAAACGAAACTTAAAAAACTTAACTTTAGTTAGTTTTAGTCTTTAACTTAACTTAAAGGAACTTAACTTAAAATCAGTCCCGAATACTAAAACATTTGGTTAAAAATTTACAGTAGTTTTGTTAATACAAGAAAAATAAATAAAATATAATTTATGAATTTGTGAATGTATCACTGTATTTCCTGTAGCAAAGTAACAAGGTTTACTTTTATAGGGGCATCACTTTCGAATAATTCGGTAGAATACTGACTAAATTTACGCAGTTTATAAACAGGCTTAAAAAGATTTAAAAAGGTAAATTAATTCTTAGCTGAGTTGTGTATATATTTAGGCCTACACAGCATATACCACGTTTCAACTAACCACGCTTTATAAACATTTCTAGCAACTTTCGCCTACTTCATTTCTCTTCTTTCCAATTAACGTCGTTAAACTTCTCAACCATCTCTTTCATACAAACGTACAAGAAACTGTTTTAAATTTACAATATTGCATTATTATTAAAATTTGACACATAAATCAATTCGTTGTCAAAATTATTAAATAATTCTTTAACGTATACTTTAATTATCTATCTTAAATTTAAAATCGTTACGTAAATTATTACCTAAGTATTTTTAACGAGAAACCCTTTGCTCGTTTAGCTTTCTTATTTTTTTATTTTTGTTTTTTTTTGGGGGGGCTCCCAAACTCCCATACACCCCGCCGTCTCCACCCACTACTATGGCTGGTCGCAAGGATGCGAGGTGGTACAGTAGAACAGCAATAGAATATCGCCTCAGAATACCGCACCATTATAACTTAACGTAGTCATTCTTTCTTCACTAAAAAACAGTCAGCCGCCGAGCTTAACATACACCATATAGACACAAATAACATAAAAATACATAAAATAACATAAAGATCACGCAGTATTTACAGCCTTCCGTCACAGTATTCTGTACAGTTTTTCTTTAATTTTACAATCTCTGTGAAACAGATCTACCTCTCCATTTATTTCATTGACTGTAGCTATATATCTATTGATTGGAGCTATTATTCGTAAATATAATTTGATTTACGAATCGTACACTGTGTATTGAAATATTTTGGAGCTTCTTTCTTTTAGTATATAAAATTTTACTGTGTTTCAAATATTGTAAATGTGTGATTAATCTACAAAAATCTTTTCTATACGCTATTAATGGATACAAAAAAAGATCGTATGAGCCTGGTCCAGGAAAAGGAAATCGGAGTCTTTTCTTTAAGGCATTTATTTGTTTACAAGGTAGGCTACTGTTACAGTTCTTTTAGGCTTGTGGTAACCGTGAAGTAATAATTGATCTCTATAAAACCAATTATGGTATTAGGAACGCTGGAAAAATTAAGACTAGAAAACCAAATTGTACATTTTTTCAGAAATAATTTCTTTATCTTTAGGGGCGGTTCGTTAAACGCACTTCCAACCCATATGCACAGTATTATGTCACCCCATCTATTAAAACATAAACTTAAATCTCATATCCTATCGATCTACGAGTAAGAACTTGAGAAACTTTTCCTAGTTTTAAAATAACTGTTCTTGTTAGTTTTTACTTTTCTCTTTGCGACAGTTTACCTGATTCTTTATGCTCATCTATTGAATTAATTTCCCATTAAGTAAAAATATCTACATTTTGTTAGTTAAAATATATTGTAAAGTTTTTTTTAAATTTTTCTCTATATTTTTTATGTACAAACAATCTTAAAGTTTTTTTTAATTTCTATAGTTATTAAAATTAAAATATATTATTATTTATATTTATGTAAATGTAATTAAATTTATCATTTATTTTCTGTTATTTTTGTTTTAAATTCTGTTTAACGCAATTCCTTATAACTTATTTAACTTAGTAATTTTTATAGTAAGTTGTTTTTAAGCATTTAATTGATTAAATTCTTTTTGTTCTGTATAAACCTACTCCTTTGAGCGGACAGAACTCTTTGTAAAGCAATTTTTGCGTATGAGTATTGTTGTTATTAATAATTCATACACGAAGAAAAAATTTATGAAATCAGACGAAATACCTATAATTATTCAACGAATCCATATTACTGAAATTAAATTCCTAGCAGACGCATTATTAGTTTTCAGTTAAGCTTTATGTATGATATCACGTATTAGAAATAAAAATATTCGATTGAATTTGTCAGAAAAGGATTAAATTGTAAACGTAAAATAACTTTGTTATCTGTTAAATTCATTAGTAAATTAAACCTGACATTATAATATACAAATTTAAATGGTTGGATCTCTAATCTAAATACATCTAAATGTAACACGTTAAGTTAAAAAAAAATACTGTTGATTAGTGGACACGATTGAGGCAAGAAGAGAGAAAATAGAGATGATTGTTTAGAACCGGTCTTTAGAAAAATATTTAACATAGTACACGCGGCAGAAACGGAAGAAAGTATCAGGAAAAAACAACAACTTAACTTAAAACCCGGAAGATAACGTATTAGACCAATAATATAAACTAGTAAACGAGCCTATATGGAATCTTGACAAAGTACAATATATACGTATATTGTATTATACATAGCCTATATGTTTAGGGTTACGTAATAAAAAAGACAAATTCGAAACAGATTAAAGTTGGACAACGAGTAAAGAAGAATGTTAAGTCACTTGAAAATAAAGAAAGTTTAGATATCTATATTAGACTTTAAATTTTAAAAAATTTGGTGTGACACACTCACACAACTTTCTCGTGCCAATGCAAATAATGAACAATATAATCTAACATAAGTAATAAAACATTAGAAATAAACAAAAAACTAACCCCAATAAACATAATGTAATTTTAATCATGAGTGAAAGACGCAAATTAAAAATCAACCTCAGTTTGGTTTAAATAACAGAAAATCACTCTTTGACGCTAAACTAGGCTCTGTAGAGAAGAATGCTTCAAAAAAAACCGAAACCGGAGGCAGGACAATAGATTAATTCTCATTTCTCAACTTTAGTTTATTATTAACACTTATTTGATTTACTAAATTATGTCTACCGAAGACAGTAAACATCATTAATCATAATTTGTAAAAAATAAATATTATTGTATTACAGTACACTAAGTTTAGTTTTACACTGGATTCAAAAATACAATATGTGACCATCTATTGGAAAAAGGACGATATTTTCACTAATCAAAATTTTCAGGAGAGCAAGAAAACTGAAACTAGGTCTAAAAATCTGGTGTGAAACACTCACACAACTTTCTCGTGCCAATGCAAATAATGAACAATATAACCAAACATTAGTAATAAAACATTAGAAATAAACAAAAAAACTAACCTCAATAAACATAACCTAATTTTAATCATGAGTGAATGATGCAAAATGAAAATCAACCTCAGTTTGACTTAAAAATACGGAAAATCACTCTTTCACGCTAAACTAGGCTCTGTAGAGAAAAACGCTCTAAATAAAAGTTGGAGATCTTTTAATTTCCTGTAAATCTGATTATACACTTTTGTCGTAAAATGCATACCATAGCTGAAATCTTTAAAAAATCGATTTTTTACACGTTTTCGTGAGAAAAAACAGAAAATCGCTAATTACCGCTAAACTAAGCGTTATAAAAAAAATATTTGAAATGAAATTTGTAGGATTTTAAATTCTGTACAACTTTTATTATAGGGCCTATACATTTTTGCGCTAAAATGCATATTAAAGTCGCAATCTTAAAAAAACAATTTTTTTTGAAAAAACAGCCTGTCCAAGAATTTCAACAGACATGGCGACTACCCTATTTTGTAGAGAATAAAAAATTTAGTAGGCTAAATGAGGTAATTTTTAAAAAAATCGTAGGACCCGTTTTTGATAAAATCGCTAAAAAGTGAAAAATTACCCGAATAAACTACTACTTATGGTTGACCGATTTTGATGAAAATGTTTGTGTCGAGTCCGGTAGTAGTATCTAACTTAAGTTTCAAGTTTTTACGATGTTCCATTCTTGAGATATTCTGATCACACTGAAAATAAAAATCTACAACTTTTATCTCAAGCATTTTTTCTACAGAGCTTAGTTTAGCTCTGTAATACGGGAATGATTTCCCGTATTTTTTAGTCGAACAGAGCTTATTTTTCTCTTTGCGTCATTCACTCATAATTAAAATTAGGTTTATATTAGCCATTATTTACATTTGGAAGAGGAAGTCGTGTGAGTATTTCACTCAAGGTTTTTATTTTTTACAAACCAAAAGTTATTTTATTTTACAAATTAACAGAGCGACTGGTAACGGCAGGGCACCGGAAATTGTAGTTGATCTATAGGAAGTTGCTGGTCACTTTTGACTGGACTAAGATTACGCTTATCAAGGCTGCTCTTCAAATTTGTGTTGTTGGGTAGTGCTGCACCCCGTTTTATTACTAAATGGTGTAAAAGTTCCTAATAAATTATGTGGGATTGTTTGTATTTACGCCAACACTTAACCTATCTAAAGATAATTTTTTTGTATTTAAAATACTTTAACCCACCGGGTTGGTCTAGAGGTAAAGTCGTCGCCAAAATCAGCTGTTTAACAGCTGATCTTCGGAGATGAAGATTCCTGGTTCAAATTCTAGTAAAAGCAGTTACTTTTATACGGATTTGATAACTAGACAGTGGTTACCGGTGTACTTTGATGGTTGGGATTTAATTAACCATACTCTCTCAGGAATGGTCGGCCTGGGTCTGTAGAAGACTACACCTCATTTACACGTCATACACATCATCCTCATCTCATTGGGTCATGGGGTTTCTTATTGTTCTGAATTAAACAGATTGCAACGTACACAAATTAGGAATAAAAATACTCATTTTAGCATATTTTTTACATTTTAATTTGAAAATGGGTTAAGGAATTATGAAAATATTTTCTTAAGATTTTTGTAGTGGTATCATTGGTACGAGTCCTCATGGGGTACAGGTGTGGTAAATTTGCATAAAACATATATTTTTTGTAATTTTTATTTACAAATTAGATATATATCATGAAAACTTGTTTTTAAATTGTAAAAAAACTTAGTTTTATTTTGTAGAGTTTACAATAAAAATGCTTATTAAAAATAATGTCCAAGATGAGTTGACTTATTAACCTTGCTCTTAGGTTAGCGTTGAAGGTCAGGGTTTTTATTTTTTATTGTGAAATTTTGCTGTTGCTAAGAGAGCAACAATAGCCAGCCAAAAATGTGAGATACATGGTTTTCTTAGTTGTACATTTTTTGTGTAAGTTATTTGATAGTTTGAATAAATGTCGTTTTTATCCAAGTTGTCTTACTGTTGTAAACAAGACATAAAAGTACCCATTTTTACTTTTTCTTGCTTATATTAATATATAGGAAGGAAAGTATTGTTTTCATGTCGATTTTTCGAAATCGAGTTTTCACCGGATCTACACGTTTTCAGACCCTTTGAACCCAAAAACCATGTTTTTAGCGATTGGCCTGTGTGTGTGTTTGTGTGCGCGTGCGTGCGTGGGTGTGAACAGAATATCTCAAGAACGGAACATCGCACAAATTTGAAACTTAAGTTAGACACCACTACCGGACCCGACACAAACATTTTCATTAAAATCGGTCAACCGGAAGTAGTAGTTTATTTGTGTAATTATTCACTGTAAATCGATTTTTTTTAAGATTTCGGCCTTAGTATGCATTTTACGACAAAAGTGTTCATAATCAAATTTATAGGAAATTTTAAAATCTACAACTTTTTTTTAGAGCATTTTTTCTACAGAGCCTAGTTTAGTGTGAAAGAGTGAATTTACCCTATTTTTAAGCCAAACTGAAGTTGATTTTTATTGCGTTCTTCACTCATGATTAAAATTAGGTTATGTTTTTTGGGGTTAGTTTTTTTGTTTGTTTCTAATGTTTTATTACTAATGTTAGGTTATATTGTTAATTATTTGCTTTGGCAAGAGAAGGTTTGTGTGAGTGTTTTACACCAGATTTTTAAACTTAGTGTTTTTAGACTGTTATTTTAGTAAAAATAAGTTCGCTCTTTAAACTGCACGTAGCTTTCAATCTGTCAATTGATTTTTTGTGTATTCATCATGTGGTCTGGCTGTTACAGCAACTTCGTACATACTTTAGTCTTGGTGCTTGTTTGAATGGATACAAAAGAGAATTAGATGAATTTAACCTCATAAAGATTTCCTAGTTTCAGTATTCACTTTGCTTTTCCTAATTATCGTTTAGGGGAGGATATAATTTTTGTTATATGAAGTTATTGTACACTACATTTAACCCTTTAGAAGTGAATTCTTAAAATTTAAATTGTTACTTTTCACAGGTATTACTTACATGCCACCCATGTTTAGAACTCGTCAGGAAGTTGTTTAGTTGAACTCATGTTGTTGTTGTTTAGGTTATTAGCTGAAAGGATCATTTGAACCTCTATGGAGCCTTTATATTAAGTGAAACGAGGATGAGTTGGTTTACAAATGCCTTCCTCACTGAGTGGAAAAGTATGCTTATCAGAATGCCCGGCTCTCCGAAAAACATCTTTTCATCCTGCAAATGACACCTGTATTTCATTCACCACAAAGGGTGGGGTGGCTGTATAATGAAATTCATTACTGTTAGAAGAGATAATTCTGATTAGTGTCTTTTAGACATCTACCTCTTCTGTTCTTAAATCTTTCAGTCATATAAGTGGCTGACCATTTGGTAAGAAACAGAACTATTTTTAGTAACCCTGGAACTAGCAGGTCGAGTTCAAATACTTTAACACTCCACCTGCGTGTTATGGGCAACAGGAAGGTATAGGAATAATAATAAATAAATAAATTTTATTGTCCACGTATTGTAACAATTTTTGTATTCGTCTTTAGTTTTGTACAAAATTATACCGGTTATCAATACAATCTTTTTAGTAAAATTGGCAGATCCATCTACATTCGTTCTGTTTAATGAATAGGCCACTCGAGTGATGAAAATATTGACGTGTTAATAAAAATTTGACAGCCGTACAACAAATTGTTAAGTTAATTAAAATTGCAATCGTTACACTAAATTAGTTTAAATTGCTATTAAAACTTTGTTCAAAAATAATTTCAAAAACTTGGTATCGAATCTAGTTTTTTAAAAATCATTTATAAGCAATTAAGTTAATTGAATTGCATTCTACGTATGTCTAATTTAATTAAATATTTTTAAGATAATTAAATCTTGTATAATCTGTTTACATAATAAAATAGCTAATAAAACTTCCGGTTTTAAATTTTTATGTACCTTTTTAATCTTGCCAAAAATTTAAATTTATACTTGAAATTTGTTTCTTATTTTGGCGTCATAAATAATTTATTTTTTAAATAATAAAACTAGATTTATCAAATTTTACTATCATTTAAAATACTTCAGAGTTTTCCTTTAATTAAAATTAATAAGATGCAAACCTTTTATTACACGAAAGTAATAGGGTTTCTGTTCAATTTTTTATAATTTAAAACTTCGAATTGTTCTTTTTATTTCGATGTTAACAATATTTTGGACTGAAGAGTTACTAGACCAACTTACAATCACACGACTAAGAATTTGTCACACTCAACTGATACACTGTCACCTCATGAAAACTTGGTAGTAGAGGATAAAATTAATCAGTGAGGTTTTTTAGTTGAATTAAAAGATATTTGTTCTTGTGAATTAACAGAAACTATTCCCGGGATAAAGTGTACTTAATTTTGCGGCTAATATTAAATTAGGCTAATTATTAGTTAATATAATATTAATGTTGTTATTGTTTTGGTCATCAGCTAAAAGGCTGGTTTGAACCTCTAGAGGCTTTACTTAGTAAAACGAGGAACGAGGTGGTTTACCAATGCCTTCCTCACTGAGTGGCAAAGTATGTTTACCAGCATGCCAGGCCCTCTGAAAATATGTACTTTCCACCCTGCAAATGACATCTTCAGTTCATTCTCCACAGGGTCTGGCTGTATAATGAAACTCATTACTCTCATAGAAGATAACTTTGATTAGTGTCTTTTACATCTGCACCTCTTCTGTTCTTAAATGATTCAGTCATATGATGATGGCTGACCATGTGATAAGAAACAGAATTATTTTTTTATAGCCCTGTAACTAGCAGATCGAGTGTAAATAATTTAACACTCCACCTATTATGGGTGGTTTTTTTTTATGAATTACATATAGAATTTAGTTTTACATTTTACATTTAGCATCACCATCGCACAACACAATCCTCTAATTTATTACTTGTAGGCCCTACTTTCAACTCAGTGAGGAAGGCAATAGTAAACCACATTACTTCTCGTTTTTACTTATTAAAACTTCTACAAGTTAAAACTAGCCTTTCGGCTGTTGACCTAAACATCACAGGTTATATTATTATTAAAAGACCAAAAAAATGGCTGACAAAATTATTATAACAGAGCTACGATAGCAAGTATGGCAACGTTGCTGGCAAATCATTGGCTAGCTATGAAGTGTGTGGGGAGGGGGTCAATGCGTACGTTCAGAGATCATCACCGCTGAAAAATAGTATAGTTAAATTAGTTATTTATATTAATGTTATTATTTAATATTAAATTATTCTGTTCATAAACTGTTCTTTAGTTATAACCAATGGTGGTAACTTTGAATGAAATTTATTAAAAAAGAAACTTGATTAAAGTTTTAATTTTGTTCTTTTCAACACCAAACAAAAGAGCTTCCTACTTATATAAAATAGGAAATCAAATGTAGTTATTCCACAAATTACCTAAAAAGTATTTAAATTTATGTATTGTAGTTATGCACGCACACTCACAAGTAAACTAATAGGTTAAAGTTTGGTAAACTAAGAAACCTTTTTATATATTTCTAATAATTTCATTAATACATCCGAGATATTAATTTACATTTTGTAAATCCTGTTGTGTTTGATACGCAAGAACGTTACATAATAGTTCATAAAACTGTTGTTTTATTAATTCTGTTGTATATCTTGGAAAGGGAAAGCCGTCGTATCACCTGTAATGTTTAATCAAAGGTTACTAAAACCTACCTACCTTTTTAAAGGGCAAAAAATTACGCATATTTTTTTATTTAAATTTTATTATTTAATAGATATATTGTTCTGTTGGTTTTTAATTATTACGCAATTCGTTGATGTATTATATATTTATTTTTATTTGTTATTAATGTTTATATTTTATTATTTCATGTTTTTGGGGTGTTCCTTTTTAATTTAATACATAATAAAATATTATGTGTATTGTTTTTTATCGATGAATCAGTATTGTGTATCGCTATTGAAAGTAATATTTTTTATATACGTTTTTAAACGTTAATGTGTGCACGGTGTAATCTTTTCAATTCAGAACAATAAGCAACCCGATAACACACAGGTGGAGTTTAATAGTTGTTGGGTCGAACGGCGAAAATAAGCTATCGTTTCATTTTCAGTTTGTTTTAACTTTCTCTTGTATATATGAATAAATTGGAAGAAAAGTATTGTTTTCATGTCGATTTTTCTAAATCGCGTTTTCACCGGATGTACACGTTTTTTCAGAACCTCTGAACCCAAAAAAAACATGTTTTTAGCTATTGGTCTATGTGTGTGTGTGAACAGAATATCTCAAGAACGGAACATCGTACGAACTTAAAACTTGAAACTTAAGTTACATACCACTAGAGGACCCGACACAAACATTTTCATCAAAATCGGTCAACCGGAAGTAGTAGTTTAGTCTTGTCATTTTTCACTTTTTTGCCATTTTTTAAAAAACGGCTCCTACGATTTTTTAAAGAATCGCCTCATTTACTACATTTTTTATGCTCTACAAGATAGGGTAGGGGCCATGTCTGCTGAAATTCTTGGTGCGGCTGTTTCTCGTAAAAAAATTGTTTTTTGAATATTGCTACTATATTATACATTTTAGCGTAAAAATGTATCTAGTAAAAGTTGTAGAGAATTTAAAGTTCTACAACTATTAATTCAAACATTTTTTTGTATAACGCTTAGTTTATCCGTAGTTAGAGATTTTATGTTTTTTTCTCACGAAATCGTGTAAAAATCGATTTTTTTTAAAGATTCCATCCTTATTATGCATTTTACAAAAAAACGTATAGCTAATAAAATTTATAGAAAATTAAAAGATCTACAACTTTTATTTCGAGCATTCTTCTCTATAGAGCCTAGTTTAGTGTAAAAGAGTGATTTTCCGTATTTTTAAGCTAAACTAAGGTTGATTTTCACTTTACGTCTTTCACTTATGATTAAAATAAGATTATGTTTTTGTTGTTCTAATTTTTATTACTAATGTTAGGTTATGTTGTTAATTATTTGCATTGGCAAGAGAAAGTTGTGTGAGTGTTTTACACCAGATTTTTTTTATAATTATTTTTCTTTTAGAGCAATTCATTTTCTATAAAAGGCTATGTTGCCCATAACAGGCAGGTGTAGTATTAAATTATTTACGCTCGATCTGCTAGAAAAAATCCAGGGCTACAAAAAATAGTTCTGTTTCTTATCACATGATCAGCCAATTTTATGACTGAAGCATTTAAGAACAGAAGAGGGAGGGGTGTAAAAGACACTTCACAGAGTTATCTCCTTTGAGAGTAATGAATTTCATTATACAACCACACATTGTGGTGAATGAAGTGAAGGTATCATTTGCAGGGTGGAAGATAGATGCTTTTTACAGGGCCTGGAATGCAGATAAACATACTTTTCCTCTTAGTGAGGAAGGTAATTGTAAACCACCTCACTCCTCGTTTTACTTAGTGAAGCCTTTAGAGATTCAAACCAGCCGTTCGGTTGATGACCTAAACAAAAAAAAACAACTAAAAGTTAAGGAAGGAAAAAATAATTATAAAATTTTAAAATTTGAGCTTAATTATTAATGAACTCGAGATAATTCTTGATAATAATTATTACAATGGAATGTAATTTTATTTGTAATTTGTCTGTAATACATTGTATAGTAGATCAATTCTTTCGATAAACAATGTTTGTTTAGAAATTGTTTACCGCTTTTGACGTGAGTGTGTTTGTGTGTGATACTATTACTAATTAAAGATGGTATGCGTACGTAAACACATTTGTAGTACGGTAGTATTGGAAGCTCTTTACACGTAGATCTACTCACATACATTTAGTAGCTCTTCATTTGTTGCGTTCGCGCTCATTTTGAACTTTCCCTGTTGCACGTCTCGATACTTTCAAGTGTCCGGTTTTATAAATGTTAAAACAAGTAATAGCACCCAGTCTGACCAACTTCATATTTCTATAAATTCTATCATTCACATTCTTTTATTTTATGCAATTACATTATTATTGTGTTAGAAAAATAATTACATCCATTATTTATATCGAAATCCAGTTTTTATAATATAAAATCATTTTAAATAATGCATTGTTTTAAAAATGATCGTGAAGATTTTTATTAATAACTATCATAATTAAAATAGCTCTGTTTTAATTTATTTCATTATCTGCAAGATTTGTTAATCTTCTTTTTTCACCACAAATAGGCAAACGTATCTTTTCCGGAAATGTGAAAACCTACTCTAGCCATCTCATTCAAGGCTTACCCACATCTTGTAGTTCGATGGTTATTCTTTCTAGGAAAATTCGATGAACGATCATTCCATCTCTTTCTGTACTCACTGATTGTAGTAATCGTTGCTTGAACCACCAACTTTATCCCGAAACATGTATAATCTGGAACAACAAAAAGTTAAGAGCATCAAAATCTTTTCATAATTATCTTCATCGACAACTGTGAAGATCCTCACAGAATAAAACGTTTTAAAACATTGGATTTACTTTTACGATTTTTTCCATCATGGTCATCGTCATTTTCAACTTCGACTACTTTATGTTTCAAGATATTAATGCACAGTTCAGAGTTAAGTTGTTTCGTTTTTTGTTCAGAGTTTAGTGTTTTTAAACACACTACTGAAAGTGTTTTAAATTTTCATTCTAAGAACATTATTATTTTTTTAAATTTTAACTTTCTCTTGCCTGTATGAATATATAGGAAGGAAAGTATTGTTTTCATGTCGATTTTTTGAAATCAAGTTTTCACCGGATCTACACGTTTTCTGACCCCCTGAACCCCAAAAAACATGTTTTTAGTGTGTGTGTGTGTGTGTGTGTGTGTGTGTGTGTGTGTGTGTGTGTGTGTGTGTGTGTGTGTGTGTGTTGTATGATAAAAATTGTGTTAAAGAGTAGTTACAGAAATCACTGCCGGCCGCATTGGCGTGGTTGGTAACATGCTCGCCTCTCATCATGCGGTCTTGGGTCGAATCCCATTCGGGCACGGCATATTTTCATACATTACAATAAATCATTTCATCCTTCACCGTCAACATTAGCAGTAATTGCAGAACAATCGGACGTTAAACCAAAAAAAAAAGAAAAAAAAACAGAAAATGGTTTTTGCCATAAGTTAAAGATAAGCCTTTTTAAAAATTGTCACCAGCCATGAGACGCGTTTATCATGAAAGGGATTTTTCTCATGTAATTTTTTGAAGGTTTATTATATTCTTAATTATATTTGCTTTGCTATTTTATTAATAACTTTCCACAGATATTGGGAAAAGTAATTGTGCAAAAATCGAATAGATTTGCTACTTACCTACTTATACACTAGTATGGCCATATAAATCAAAGTCGATTTTATTGCCTCGTTCTTTAACAATCTCCATTCATCTCCATCATCAGTTTCTTTCTCGGTAACACCCAGTACATTTGCTACTGTTCTTTTAAACTTCATGTAAACCTCCTACAGAAGTAGGTCTTAGTTTAATCACTGTACTAAAATATCTGATGAGAACTCTTAAGTTTGATATTTCTCCGTTCTTTAATAATAATAAAACTGTATTTGCATATTTTTTACAATTATTTCAAAAAGCTAGAATACATTAAAATAATTTACGATTTACGAAGTGGAGAAAATTGATCTACCTAATATAGGCTAAAAGCCATCTCCTAGGGTAGGAAAACTTACTAGGGTAGGTATATTTTCTTTTATTTAGTGTAACAATACAAAAGAAATTAAAAACTACATGAGGGCTTATAAAAAAGTCATTTTTACAATAAATAAATAAATTTCTTAAAAAAAATTTAGTGTGAAATAGAAAATCACAAAAATCGGTCAACCGGAAGTAGTAGTTTATTCGTGTAATTTTTAACTTTTTGCGATTTTCTTAAAAACGGCTCCTAAAATCGGCTCCTGAACCAGGAACCTTCGTCTCCGAAAATCAGCTGTTAAACATCTGAGTTTGGCGACGACTTTACCTATAGACTAACCCGGTGGGTTTTATGTTTTTTTGAGGTTAATTTTTTAAATTTCTAATGTTTTATTACTAATGTTAGGTTATATGGTCATTATTTGCATTGACAACAGAAAGTCTTGTGAGTGTTTCACATAAGATTTTTTTATTTAAGGGATTCACTCGTAGCTATTTAGCTTAGAATTCGGTTAAATATTCAATCGGATTAAAAAAAAATTAACATTAGTTTCACTCCTTACTCAGAGAGAAAGTAAACGTGCCTCATTCATTTAATTCGATTCGGTAAATTCAACGTCTTTATCTTACAGGAAAGTGCGTATGTAGTAAGTACAATTCTCGTAAAGTTATTAATAACATTTAATAACTTATTCATCAAGTGAATGTATTCAGTTGCATCAGACTTTATTTAAATAAAAAGTGTAGTTTTTGTATTGCATTTGTTTCTGTTTACCTTTACCTATGTCCAGAACGAGCAGGTGAAATGTTAAATTAATTGCACTCGATC
The DNA here is from genome assembly GCA_035578175.1 of Catonia carolina. NCBI lineage: Eukaryota > Metazoa > Arthropoda > Insecta > Hemiptera > Achilidae > Catonia > Catonia carolina. The sequence continues at coordinate 50,964,824 of JAQMRL010000005.1, forward strand.
TGCTGGTTCTAGGGCTACAAAAAAAGTTCGGTTTCTTAGCGCATAGTTAGCCAATTAAATGACTGAACTATTTAAGAACAGAAGAGGTAGAGGTGTAAATGACACTACTCAGATTTATCTCCTTTGAGAGTAATGAATTTCACTATACAGCCAGCCCCTGTGGTGAATGAAGTGTAGGTGTCATTTGTAGGGTGGAAAGTAAGTGCTTTTTGGAGGGCCTGGCGTGCTGATAACTATACTCTTTCAACTCAATGAGAAAGGTAATAGTAAACCACCTCACTCCTCGTTTTTACTTGGTAAAACCTCTAGAGGTTTAAACCAGCCTTTCGGCTGTTGACCTAAACAACAACAACCTTTACCTGTATAGCAAATTATTTTCATCGATCTGTTTAACTTTTTCCCGATTAATTATGTTTAATATTTCAGTATTTTTTAGTACCTGGATACATTTTATTCCCAATAAACGTACTTTGAGTATTGGTAATAATAAATTAAAATTTGTTATAGAATAAATTAATATTATTCTAATAGATATCAAGAAGAATAGGTCACGGAACCTGTACTGGGATCCACGTAACCACTGGTTGCCTCGAATCATGCCTTCCAATTTTCTTCCTTCTCTTGCTCTATATTAATACGTTGGGAAGAAAAGTATTATTTTCATATCGATTTTTCATCGGAAATATACGTTGTCCGGCCCCCTGAACCCAAAAACCCATGTTTTTTATCGATTGATGTGTGTGTGTGAACAAAATATCTCGAAATAGAATGTATCTTGTTGTTTAGGTCTGCAGCCGGAAAGGCTGGTTTGATCCTCTATAGATTTACTAAGTAAAACGAGATGTAAGGTGGTTTACAGTAGCCTTCCTCACTGAGTACAAAAGTAGCCTTTGCTTATCAGCATGCCAGGCCCTCCAAAAAGCATCTACTTTGCACCCTGCAAATGACAACTTCACTTCATTCACCACAAGGTCTGGCTGTATAATGAAATTCATTACTTTCAGAGGAGATAACTCTGACTATTGTCTTTTACACCTCTACCTCTTCTGTTCTTATATAGTTCAGTCATATAATTGCCTGACCACGTGATAAGAAACAGAACTATTTTTTGTAGAATATCGTTTAAAATTCAAAATTATAAGTTCCACTAGGGTACCACTAGGGGATCTGACACGAAAATTTTCTTCAAAATCGGTCTGTATTAGTTTATTCGTGCGATTTTCTCAAAATCTGCTCTTACGATTTTTTTTAAAATCGCGGTATTTACCACAATTTTTTATTCTCTACAATATAGGGTAAGCAATATGTCTGCTTATATTTTTTGGAGGGTTGTTTCTTCCATAGTACTTTTTTTAAGATTGTGGCCTTAATGTGCATTTTAGGGAAAATTGTATAATTAAAGATGTAGTTCAGAAATTAGTGATTTTCTGTATTTTGGTCATCAAATTTAGTAAAAAATGGATTTTTAAGATAACAGGCTTAGTATGCATTTTACGACAAAAGTAGACTATATATAATTAAAGTTTTAGTAATTTTTTTTAGAAAAAAGTACAACTTTTATTTCAAGCATTGTTTTCTATAGGCCTTCGTTTAGCTGTGGCGTTAAGTATAGCTACAAAGACACGTTTTCAGTGTCTGTCTAGCTGCTATGTTTATTGTTTTGTGCTCAATTCGTAAAAAACGATAAGTTTCGTGAAGTTTTTGTTGTGTCGTATATACCATAAAAAATCATACTTTAAAGAAAAACCCGTAGAATTTATTTATACATACACTTCAATTCAATTAAGGAATTCAATTTCTTATTTAAGTCCATAACATTTTTACTACTTCAGATTCTTACATCAAATCTCTGGTCTGTGTGTGGTAAAGATATTTTACATTAAAAAAATTGAAAATATACAAAATTTTAATTAAAACCCCATAAAATTCATTGAATTTTTTTGGAATATTTATTGAAATTTTTTCAGCATTCAAATGTCATAACCCATTTGTATTCCTATTAAGCTTACGAGTAGTTAGATTAAATGAAGGTGATTGTATTTTTTTTTAATTAACAAATTAATGAAAAATATTTTTGTTTAGGATACATCATATGCTTGTCATAGCGATGCAGGTTGTAAAAAAGTAAGATTAACCTATTAGAATTTACTAGACACTCACCAGAAATCGAACCCAGAACCTTCCTTTTGTAATCTACCGCTTTAAATCAATTAACCACAGAGGTTGCCAATGTATTAAAAAAAATTAATTGTGGTGTGAATCATTTGTTAATATTTGTTTTTATGTAACTCTGTAATTAGCTAATGTTTTATTTAAAAGTTTAGTATTTATATTTGGTGAAAGTACTTGACGTACTGTAATTCATTTTTTTCTTCTATTCTTCTAAATAGGCTAATGCATTACGTCATAAGAATTTTAGTTCTTAGTGCTGATGAAGTACCGAGACAAACAGTTTTACTGAGTAATCTTTTTGTTAATATATACAAAAGTAATAATTGGTTTATTGCCACGGCTGGAACATTATATTACAAAAAAAATCTGGTGTGAAACACTCACATGACTTTTTCTTGCCAATGCAAATAAAGACCTATAAAACCTAATATTAGTAATTAAACATTAGAAATAAACAAAAAACTAACCTCAATATACATGACCTAATTTTAATCATGAGTGAAAGACGCAAAATAAAAATCAATCTCAGTTTCGCTTAAAAATACGGAAAATCACTCTTTAAACTAGATTCTGTAGAGAAAAACGCTCTAAATAAAAGTTGTAGATCTTTTAATTTTATGTAAATTTGATAATATACTTTTTTGTCGTAAAATGCATAATAAGGCTGAAATCTTTTTAAAAAAATCGATTTTTTACACGTTTTCGTGAGAACAAAACAGAAAATCGCTAATTACCGCTAAACTAAGCGTTATTTAAAAAAAAAATGTTTAAATAAAAGTTATAGTATTTTAAATTCTCTACAACTTTTATTATGTTACATGTTTACGCTAAAATGCATATTAAAGTCGAAATCGGAAAAAAACAATTTTTTTACGAGAAAACAGCCTCCCAAAGAATTTCAGCAGACACGGCGCCTACCTTATCTTGTAAAGCATAAAAATTTAGTAAATTAGGCGATTTTAAAAAAAAAAGTTGTAGGAGCTATTTTTGAGAAAATCACAAAAAAGTGAAAAATGACACGAATAAACTACTACTTCCGGTTGACCGATTTTGATGAAAATGTTCTTGTCAAGTCCGGTAGTATTATCTAACTTAAGTTTCAAGTTTGTACGATGTTCCTTTCTTGATATATTCTGTTTACACCCACACACCGACACACACAGAGACCAATCGCTAAAAACATGTTTTTTGGGTTCAGGGGGTCTGAAAACGTGTAGTTCCAGTGAAAACTCGATTTCGAAAAATCGACATGAATACAATACTTTCTTTCCTATAGGCTATATTCATATAGGTAAGAGAAAGTAAAAAGTTTATTTGCTCATATACTTGTAAAATAGGCCTATACTGTAACATTATACAAAGAGTGGTGGTTTACAATTGCCTTCCTCGCTGAGTGAAAAAGTATGCTTCATCAGCAAGCCAAGCTCTCTAAAACCACCTACTTTCCACACTGCAAATGACACTTCTGCTTCATTCACCACAAGGTTGACTGTTTATTGAAATTCATTACTGTCAGAGGAGATAATTATAGGCCTATTATTAGGGTTTGGTACCTAATAAAAGTTGTTGCGAATTTTAAATCCTACAACTTTTATTTCAAACATTTTTTGTATAACGTTTAGTTTAGCCGTAATTAGCGATTTTCTGTTTTTCTCAACAAAACTTGTAAAAAATCGATTTATTTGAAGATTTCAGCCTCAGTATGCATTTTACGACAAAAGTGTAAATAACCAAATTTATAGAAAATTAAGAGATATACAAATTTATTTAAAGCATTTTCTCTACAGAGCCTAGTTAGTGTGAAAGAGTGATTTTCCATATTTTTAAGCCGAACGAGGTTGATTTTCATTTTGCGTCTTTCACTCTTGATTAAAATTAGGTTATGTTTATTGACGTTAGTTTTTTATTTAGTTCTAATATTTTATTACAATGTTAGGTTACATTGTTAATTATTTGCGTTGGCAAGAGAAAGTTGTGTGAACATTTCACTCCAGATTTTTTTACATTGTAGACTGGATGTCTACAAGTATGAAGACACCTAAAAAAGTGTTAACCTTGAATATTTGAAATTTTGCGTTAGAATTTATCTGCGGAAATATACTCGTATGTTAGGATGTTTATAATTTTTTCTTATTTGAAATATCTAATAAATCTAATGCTTTTAATTATAACCTTCTAATTGGATAGTGTTATTCTAGTTCATTATTAATAGGTAAAAAGAATATGATTCGCTCTAATTAATCTTTTAATTAAATCCTATTTAAGAATACGATATGCCTACCTGATCTATTGAGTGAATCGCTTTATTATACAGTAAGCCTAATAGTTTTCTATTTTTCTCTTTGTTACCAAGTCGAATTGTTTTGCCTGTTATTCGATTATAAGTTTTTTAATTACAGGAGGTCCTCAACTTACGAACATATTGCGTTCCGACCGAATGTTCGTAAGTTGAAACGTGAACCGGTAAATTAAGATGTAAATATGTACGAACCTATTATTTTGTACGATATGCATAAACCAGCTAATTTAGGGCTATTGTCATCAAGAAACTGATTTAAGACTATATTTTTTGAAGTCGAACTGCCTCGGTAACTTTGTAAACCTGCTTCTTCATCCTTATCCTCTTCTTCGTCTTGTTCGTGTAATTCCATGAGGTCCTCATTTGACAGTTAAAATTAATTTTTATTGTGTTCATAAAAAAAGAAATAGTTTTAACTCCAAAAATATTCAAAATAGTTTTTTTTAGTTTATTTGAAGTCGCATCGACAGCTTGGTCATTAGCAACTGCTGTGGGTTTGGTACCTTAACGGTGGTTTTAACGTGTTAAAATTTCCAGATTCTAGCCAGTAATTGAACCCGGGACCTTTCCCTTTGTAAGCTTTGTAGTCACTACGCGACGGAGGCGGTTTTAAAATATATAAATTTATTAATTTTTATTCTAAAGTTTTTGTGGAAACGTTCGGTTATTCGGACGTTGGCAGTTTATGCATAACTTACGGGCGTCCGGTAAACCGGATGTTATAACTACGTTAAAGATATCGACGAGTTGTTTTCCGGACGTTGGTACTGAAAGGTTTAAGAAAGATATATTCTTTTTCGAAGAGTAAAAGAAACATGGAACAGATTTGGGTGGAAAATAAAAAATAGTTTTAGAACTTGTTACGCTGAGACAATTTGCGACATTTATTTCATAAGAGTAAATGATTCATTGAAAATAAATAAAAAGAAAAAAGTAAAACGCATAAATATGAATATTTAAACGTGGTAGTAACATATTTCTGAGAAATATATCGCGTTCATTCAGTGAAAGTTTAGTGTTTGTTGTTTTTTCTTGTATAAGGACACAGACTGCTGACTTAACTGGTAACCTAACCTTAAACAAGTATATTGTTTGGAATGTCTTGTGATATTATAATAGAATAGTTTTTTTTTACTTAGTTTTCCCAATTATTTCGTTATTCATTATGATAAGTCATATATTGCGTGTTATGAATGCAATAATTCATTTCTAACGTCTAAAATTTTTAGCGTGACAAAAGTTGAGTTACTTTTATTTACGCAATTATTACATTTTATTACATATATTATAACAGTAATAACAATAAAATAGCAAAAGTCTTATTTCTATGTGAGATTGTCTTAAAAATGATTCAGAAATGTAGTAGTAGTTTAATGTTGCATCACTTCTTTAGAATTATGGAAAATATTTTGAGGTTTTTGTGGTTTATTTAATTTTTTAAGGTTAATCCTGTATTGTTGCTGTTGTTTAGGTCATCATCCGAAAGGTTGTTTTGAACTTCTAAAGGCTTTTTTTAATAAAATGAGGAGTGAGGTGGTTTAAAATTGCCTTCCTTATTGAGTGGAACAGTATGCTTACCAGCACACCAGGCCCTCTGAAATGCATCTACTTTTCACCCTGAAAATGACACCTCTCGATATTCACCACAGGGTTTGGCTGTATATTGAAATTCGTTACTCTAACTCTAATTCGTTACGCTAATGAGGAGATAACTAGCTAGTATATTTTACATTTCTACCTCTTCTGTTCTTAAATAGTTCAGTCATATAATTGGATGACCATGTGATGAACCAGAACTATTTTTTGTAACTAGCAAATAATTTAACACTCCACTTGCCGTTCAAAGGCAAAAATTTGTATTGCCCTTTATAATATTGTATTAAGTTTATCCTAATCAGTAAATCATATAATTGTACGCAAATTCCTTTTTGTTTTTTAAATTTTCTTCTATACATATTATTACTTTCTCTTGCCTATATGAATATGTAGGAAGGAAAGTATTGTTTTCATTTCGATTTTTCGAAATACAGTTTTCACCGGATCTACATGTTTTCAGACCCCTGAACCCAAAAAACATGTTTTTAGCGATTGGCCTGTGTGTGTGTGTGTGTGTGTGTGTGTGTGTGTGTGTGTGTGCGCGCGCGCGCGTGCGTGCGTGCTTGCGTGCGTGTGTGTGTGGGTGTGTGATCAGAATATCTCAAGAACGGAACATCGTTCTAACTTGAAACTTAAGTTAGATACTTTTATTGGAACCGACACGAACAATTTCATCAAAATCGGTCAACGGGAAGTAGTAGTTTAATGGTGTCATTTTTCCCTTTTTTGCGATTTTCTCAAAAACGGTTTCTACGATTTTTTTAAATCGCCTCATTTATTAAATTTTGTATGCTCTACAAGATAGGGTAGGCGCCATGTCTGCTGAAGTTCTTGGGAAGGCTGTTTTCTCGTTAAAAAAAAATTTTTTTTATTAAGATTGCGGCTTTAATATCCAATTTAGTGTGCACTTCTTGTGGTTTATTACTGCTACAATATGCAATTTAGTGTGCACTTCTTGTGGTTTATTACTAATGTTAGGTTATATTGTTATTTATTTTAATTGGCTTGAGAAAGTTGTATAAGTGTTTCACACCAGATTTTTTTACGTTCAATATTGGCCTCCGGGTAACTCTAATCTGTCAGCTGGTAAAAGGCGCTATGAAATGTTTTAATTAACACTAGCTGGGTGAACGACTTTCTATTATTACCAGCTGACAGCTCATCGTGGACAAACACCACTGGACTTCCCTAGTCAAATTCAACTCAAGGTTACTGGCCCCGATGAAAAGCACCGAGCAAATTGGGTGGATGTCAGTTAGTACACAGTATATAGTTCCCAATAAAACATTTTTGTTCTTCTTTTATGTTTATTAGATTTGTACATAGCCCATAACATACAGGTGGTGTCAGATTATTTGCATTTAATCTGTTAGTTGCAGGGTTAAAATAAATAGTTCTGTTTCTTATCACATGGTCAGTGAATTAAATGACTAGCCTAAATCATTTTAGAACAGAAGAGGTAGAGGTGTAAAAGACACTAATCAGAGTTATCTCCTCTGAAGGTAATGAATTTCATTATACAGCTATGGTAAATGAAGTGAAGGTGTCATTTGCGGAGTGGAAAATATGTGCTTTTCAGAGGGCCTGGTATGCTGATAAGCGTACTTTTCAACTCAGTGAGGAAGGCAGTAGTAAACTAACTCACTCCTCGCTTTACTTAGTAAAACCTCTAGAGGTTCAAACCAGCCTTTTGACTGACGACCTAAAAAAAAATATTTGTAAAATATTTCTAAATTCTTAAAGTTGTTCTTATGTTTAGTTTCTGAGTTCAGAAATAATTGCGAGTATGTTCGTAACAATTTAGCGGGGTTCTGTTTGATGCACAACATTATTTTCATCACTAATGTAGGCCTATGTACGTTGCAATCTGTTCAATTTAAGTACAATAAGCTACCCTGTGAGATGAGGATGATGTGTATGACGTGTAAATGAGGCATAGTGATGTACAGATTCAGGCCGGTGTATACAGAATCAGGGTTATAAACCCCCGATTCCTGAGGGGTTGTAGAAAATTGAACCCAAACCATCAAAACACCGGTAACCATTATCTAGTATTCAAACTGTATAAAAATAACTACAGTTACTAGAATTTTGCACCACGGAACCTTCGTCTCCGAAAATCAGTTGTTTTGACAGGAGATTCGCGGCGATGATTTACCAGTAGACCAATTTGGTGGGGTAAGCTTCAACCCCATTGGTTGTTGAACGTAAACTTCTTTTTATTCTTTTAAGATATTTTTCAAAATTTCTCTTCAAGCTGTTTTTATAAAATTGTGTTATTTAAAAAATTTAATGGGCTTTTCCCAGTATAATGTTACAACGTTTGTTAAAATTTTGTTGAAGGCTTCTTAATATTTTGGTAAAAACTTCTAGGTCTATTGTGTATACGCAAGGCCAGTAAATTGATGTGAACTGTATCTTTGCGACTCAAACCTTTTGGAATTTTTAACTTTGATGTCGAAATTATTACCTAAAGATTATGAAAAAATTTTATGCATCAAATTAAAGACTGTTATAATTTTTGTAATTTAAAAATAATACATTTAGTGATAAAGTATAATCCGCTTAATACGATTTTCATTGGTCCGATACAAAATAGCGTCTTAGGCGGAAAATCGTCTTGGCCAAGAAGCGGCCAAGATAATCTTAAGAGAGTGCTTTTTCAAGAAACTTTTATTGAAGGCAGGAAAGTTAATGTTTTACCATTCTGCGTTATGCGAAAAATATTTGTAACAGTATTAATATATAGGTTTACATTAATAAATGTAAAGATACATACCTTTTTTAAACTAAAATTTTATTTAAAAAAAAAAGCAATCAAATAACATTACTAATACGTAGGCCTATGTACATAAATACTGTAACTAATAACGAAATTCCCATTACTTATTTTTAAAATAGTCATCAATTTTGAATGTGTATTAAGCAGAAACATATACACGTGTTTTACTTAGTAATCAAGGGACTTCATTAAAACCGCGTTTTAAGCAGAAAATCGTTTTTGCCATGAGTGTATTAAACATATACTACTGTATATTAAATTTTCTATTGAAATCTACCTAGAATCAGTTCTTTACTTTTACGGGAAGGCTTTACTAAAGTAGGCCTATATAAAATTGTAGGTGTAAGTTGTAGAAAATTTCACATTTTCATGCGTACGTAAAATACAAAATTTGTTGGAAAGTTATATTTGTTTATCGTTTGTCCGAATTAACGAGGTTTTCAATCGATTATACCGTATTTCGACTTTCTGCTTAATACGGTTAGGCTAGTTACCGGTTGAGTACTTTCTGCCCGTGGCGTGTTTATGCATTCTGCTTAACAATTACGTAATGCAATCTGCATAACCAGCATTTTGCAAGGCGCTCTGCAAATGTACCCTACTTTTAACATTCTCTATAATAGTAATGTATTACGTTCGTTAAGTTTACTTGCACGTGATTTCACTCAATTTTTTAGTATATTTTTCTCGCGTGACAATTGTCACGTTTATATTCTTATTTCTTCACCGTTTGGTAATTTATATTTATATTTTTAGACGTTGGAAATAAAACTCGTAATTATAATTTATGTATCTATTCACATATAAATAAAGTATTTTCAAAATGAGCTAAAAAAATGTACTTTCAATGTCATATGCTGTAATGCGTAATTATTTAAGACTTTCGAAAGCCCTTTCATCAGAATGATGTTTTGAAGTCCATTCGATTCAAACATTAGAGGTTATGTAAATGATAGGGAAACCGGGGTTAATTTATGTACTTTTTAACGCTCTTATTTTTAATATTTTTGTCTCTTAATTTACGGTTATAGGTTTTTGTCAAAACCTTTACTAAGTTATCTTCAACTCACTGCGTATTGCCAAGTTTCTAAATGGTTATTTTCATGTGGTTACAATCAGTTTTTAAAGACAGTGTACACTGTATCAACCTACCTCCAACCTGGGGCAAGTTGAGACGCTTAAGGGGGGACATTGATTCAAGCTATTTAGGTTAAAGGAAATACACGTAGAGAATTTTTTATATACAAATTATTGACAGAGGTAAATTAATATTAAAGCGAGACGGAAACTATAAAAGAATTAAGCCAATTTTTTGACTTTACTTCATGATTGAAAAAAAAACAAGGCGAGAAGAATGATTATCTAAAACTAAAAAAAAAGATTTCTTCTAGGTACACCAAACCTGCAGAACGAAATGCTTTATAAATACTATAAATTATTTAGGCCTATATTTCATCCACGCAGATGTGTTTTGTTTTGGCAACCGGGAGAGCTACTAGAAATGAAATTATCATCATTATGTGTCAAGGATTAGGCTCAATGGCCTGTTTCGGCATCTATCTCTTTTTAGGTCTTCCCAAGCCTCGCTTCCTTCTAAGTTTATATTTCCGTGCTAGTAGAGGAAGTCTGTGTGCTGGCATGTGAAGTAAATGGTTGGTTCATTTAATGAAATAACCTCTTTAAATTGGTTGCGGAAAATTAGCAATGGTGGCATTGATTGTTATAAACATTAATTGTAATGACCATTGGTACAGTCGTATCTCTTGCTCCTGATGATCTTTAGACTAAATTTCCGTTTAGATTTTAATCTAGAATTTTCTTCAATTTTGAATTATTATTTCCCTAGTATAGGGCTAATTTTATACCAAAGTCAATATCCTTTCTGACTTCTTTAAACCATTTATCCGACACCTTAGGTCTATTGTTTAGTGTCTTAAAAATTTCTTTTGTCAACCGGTTTTTCATCCATTTTATACAGATTTCCGTAAAGTTTTAGCCTTCTTTTACTACTTTTTAATATAATATTTTTTTTAATATAATACTATCTTCAGACCCATTATTTTGCGGAGGATCTTTCTCTCAAATTTTCTTGCTTCTCTTAGACTAGTTTTTCCGATCATTCTAAGGCAGACACTTGCGAATTTTGAATTATAAATATATATTTTTTTATTATATGACAAAGATGACGTGAGTAAAAAACTGGCGAAATTCAGCGCTATATGCGGTTCTATTCGCAGTAGTCTATAATAAGAAAGAAAACGAGACAGGTCACCCAAATGAAATTTGATAGAGCAATGGCTGTACCACTAATAACATATAGGAGTGAAACGTGGGTGTCATTACAGAGGAATGAATCTCGCATCCAGGCTTCTGAAATGAGATTTTTGCGGGGAGTTAAAGGTTGTACCCGGTTAGATAGAGTACGTAAAGAAGCTATACGCGCCGAGTTAAATGTTAAGTTACTGTGGGAAACGTTAAGAATATATAAGAGAAACTGGTCCATTGATTTACTTTGCATGCCAGCACACTGACTTTCTCTGTGAGAATGGAAATATAACCCTAGAAGGGAGTGAGGTTTGGGTAGACCTAAAAAGAGATGGATGCCGGAACAGGCCGTTAAGCCTAATCCTTGACAGATGATATTGTTTTAAGATTTATATCATCGCCAGTCAAACCCGTGTATTTTATTTTTCGTTCATTCACTGCGAGTTCGATATACGCGTATCTTCCTTGTTTCATTCCAGTATAAATCTCTTTCAAGATTATGTCATTTTATTAACGGATTATAAATTAACTAGCCTAAATAATAAAAAAAGATTAGTTATAATAATCATACTAATTACTGTCTTTGTAAAGATATGAATAAAACAATGTTATTTTTTGTAATATTATATTTATGCAATAATATTAAGCTATATTGTTAAAAAAAAAAACACAAGATTTGAAATGATTGCTTATGTTTTATAGTTAATTTATGCGTTAAAATTACTTTTACTTTCCCTTCCTAAGGGGAATTTCATTAAAATTAACACATTACCACAACGCGTGATCATCTGATGTTAAACAACAGTTTTAAACGTAAATCTGCTTTCGTATTATTAAAGAAAAATTTCGCAGCTCGTTATTTAAATAAATATTTTGTTTGTTTTCTTGTGTTTTGAATTACACAAAGGAGTAAAGTTTATGCAATTTTTTAGTTGGGTTTTTCTTCATTCATACGTTTTATGACAAAGAGGTGATATTAATTATAACCTTTCCAATGTGTAAATATAGTAAATATTGTGGTAGACTTATAATATTGTCCTCTCCGTAATTATTTGTTGAAATAAACATATTTCGTAATTAGTGTTGTTAACAATTACATTTTTTATTGTTTTGTAATGTAATACTTTGTTTATTTACGCAATTTTTAAATACCCTCTTATTTTCTTCTTGTGGTTCTTATTAAGATGCAATATTATATTGTAAGAATGATATTTTTAACGTATAATTTAAATTATATTTGATGCGTAAATGCTTTTATTGTAATTTATGATGTAGGTGAAATTTTGGATTTTTTTGTTGGTTGAATTGTATATTTTTGTAATTTTTGTTTTGGAAATTTTTTTAGAATTAGTTTTATTATTATAATATTCCGCTGTCTCGTACTGCTCAAAGACGCTATTTAGGCTCACAGTCGAACAGAAAACTTACGTGGAACGCACATGTTACACACACACGCCACAAACTCAAAACACGCTTCTATCAACTGAAACGCTTACTCGATAGACGTTCTAAATTAAACATGTCACACAAATTAACAGTCTACAAGACAGTCTTAAGACCGATCTGGACATATGGAGTTTAACTTTAGGGATCTGCTAAACCTTCACACACGAAACGTAGCCTACACAGGCAATTCAAAACAAGATTCTACGAACGATAACGCAATCCCCCTTTTACATCACAAACTCAATGTTGCGCAAAAACTTACAAATCCCATACGTAAATTATGTCGCGAAACAACTATACAAGAAGATGCATGGCAAATTTGAATTACATGACAACCCTCTCATACACTAGGGCGATACCGCGTACTCAGCACAGACGTTTAAAACGCCTCTGGATCTTCTTGGTCTTCTGTTGGACTGTGGTGATGACTGCACGCTCCTTCAAGTAAATAAAGTTTTGAAACATTAGCTTCACATTTGGAAATTGTTGTAATATTTATATAATAACAGATAATAGGTATATTTCAATTGGAAGTGTAAAAAAAAGTTTTATTATGGTCGCATCAACAATTTTAGTTTTTAGCGACTCCATTACCTACCTAACAAAACAAGTAACATAACAAAGAATTGCCCAACTGTTGTTACTTAACTAATAATAGCAACTTTTTACCAGCTGACTGACTGACTGGGCTGGCCCGAAGGCCGAAATTGGTTTTAAAAATTTATTTTTCTCTAGTGTGACATTTAGGAATTAATTTTAAAATAATAAATTTTAATAAGTTTCAAAAAAGAACTGTTGAGTAGTTAAGAAGTTCAAGGTCACTCGGACATATTACAAAATATGTAAGATGCATAATTTGTCACTTAAAATTAAATATATCTGCATGTAAAATTTGTCTAAAATCTGGCGTAAGGTAAGGAAAGGGAACATAGGCCTGCAATACAGATTCTTTCATCGTATTAAACAGACTGTTGAGATTTTGTCTGATAGGCCTATTTATTTAAAAGCATTAGGACGCATACAAAATATTTTCTGCTTTAACCGTTTCAGTGCCGAAACAATATTTAAAAGTTTGATCTAAAGTGCCATTTAATTTGAATAAGGTTGTACAAAAAGTGCCAGTCATTGCTGACCAAAATTTCAACGTTACAGAAAAATGAAATTTCCTGTTAAAATTAATTTTTATTGTGCTCTTAAAAAAACCGTTCCAACACTAAAAATATTCAAAATAGTTTTTTTAGTTTATTTAATTTCGCATTGACAGCTTGGTCATTAGCAACTACTATGGGTTTTGGTACCTTAACGTTGGTTTAAACGTGTTAAAATTTCTAGACCCTAGCGGGGAATCGAACCCGGGACCTTTCGCTTTGTAGGTTATCGCGCTAGTCACTACGCTACGGAGGCGGTTTCAATATGCATTATTCCATTAATTTTTGTTTAAAAGTTTTTTGGAAATGTTCGGTTATCCGGACGTTGGCACTTTATGCATAATTTATGAACGTCCGGTAAATCGGATGATATTTCTCCGTAAAATATATTGACGTCCTCTTTTACGGACATTAGTACTGAAAGGGTTAATTTCTTATCATATTTGCGGAAATTCTTCAAAATTCAAAACCATTTCCTTTAAAAAGAAAAACGTCATCTAATTAATGGAAAAAGAATAAGCCTAAATTTTATTTTTCAAGATAGTAATATCTTTCTTTATAGAGTAATATAATTGAAGTCGCGTCAACATTTTGGTCTTTAGCATCTAATGGAACTAGACGGTGGGTTTTAAATGGTTATAATTTCCAGGAATCAAACTCGGGTTCTGCAATTTTGTAGGCTAGAGCATAACCACTACACCTCGTTGGCGACGTTACTTTTGTTTTGTTGGGTTCTCAACTAATTCCTAAAATACCTTGTGTTGTATTGATTGTATCGTCGAATAGTTCAATTATGTAAAATTTCTTGGAACCGAGTAGTACAACTCTGAAATTTCCTAGTGATAGATTTACTTAAAACGTTTTTTTTATATTACATCATGTCCTAACCGTTTTCTCTCTGTTTTTTAAAGTAGGCTAATTTACTTAAAAACGACCTTTTTAAGATTATAACTTAATTCAATGTTGTTAATTAAAGCAACTCAGTGAAATTCTTAATAAATTTGTTTGAAATATTTTTCGAAAGTTGTTTATCAATCTCCGCCCTCGTAGTTTTGCCAATTATAAACTACGTGGGCTTGCTAGCAAGTCTACATTGAATTCATAGTAAGTGATTTTTATATGAAACTTGACGTAATTGGAACAACTTAACTTTTAAAGATAGGATTATCTTGTAAACGAAGATTAACTTAAGCCTACTTAAATTTTAACTATTTCAATAAAAATGAGGTTGATTTTTTATTGTTTTATTTTATTGACGAATGTACACTTTGCGTTATCAATAAAGAATGCAGATTACTCAATTTACTCATTTAGATTGCAATTACTCAATTTATTTTGTAGGAATAGTGGAGACTTTAACGGTGGTATAGAACAGTAGTCCTATACTCTGAATCCTGAATCCTGGTTGAGAGGGCTGAGAAGCCCTATGATGGCGACATCGTGTTAAGGAACACCTGGTCGCTCGGGGAACAAATTTTACGGAATAATTGCAACCTCATGAAATTTAGGGGGAATTTTATAGTTTAAAAATAGGAAATAGGATTCTGGCTCTTGCGGGATTGGGACTGGGACTTCAAAGGAGGTAATGTATTTTAAGAAGTTACTCGTGGATGAAAATTTAGATTAAGGGACAAGTGGGTTTAAGAGCGGCTCTTTTCTTTTATTTTGTTTTCAGTGGCCTTTTTCAGTTATGTGGGAGTTTTATTGTCTTGGGGTGGGAAAGGCACGCACCGTACTTAACGTGGACAAATGGTATATAATTTGAGGTAGGGGTTAGTTTATGATTTTAGGGGAGACGGAAAGGGTAGAGTTTGGTATAATCACCGGCCTTTTATTTTCTAAGTGGCCTATACTCTATAGCCTACGTACCAGTATTTTATTTTATTTTATTTGATCTACCTCCTTATTCTATTCAAGTTTTACGATTTTTCAAGATTTAAATTCTGTAAATCTTTTTTGTTTCTAAATTTCCTATTTTTAGTATTTCGGAACAATACGCAGAAATCATGGAATAAGTATCTTCACTGAATTATTTGTTGTAAATTACCTTGGTTAATGAACTCAGCTGTGATGAGGCTAATAATGTAGTAAATGAGTCTTTTGATACCAAATTTAGAATCTATCAGAAATTACAGAAAGTCACTACTAAATAGTAGCTTCTACCCCGCATTAAAGTCTCTGTAATCTGTACTGTATTTCAATACAAGTTCATTTTCTTCTTCAATATGTGTTTTACACTATTTTTATTAAGTTTATCGGGCATCAACTGCAGTGGTCATTAGTCACCAAAATTCTGTTCCCACGACAGAAACTTACTACTACGATTGGAATTACTGATGTTGTAATTTTTTTTTAATTATAAAATACGCTTACGCGTCAACAGTTAAAATGCAAACTTAACAACTGCCAAAAATGTATATGACCCTTTACAGTTTATTAAGTAGTGTATTATAGTTGAGTTCTTATAGGAACCGTCAAACGTCAAACATATTTTTACATTGTAATGGTTATTTGATTATACCTAACTAGGTCAGTCTTCAGGGATGCCAAATTAATCATCATTACCATAAGCAATACAGATTAGGCCTCCTGGCCTATTCCAGTTTCCTACTTAATGGTCTACTATTTCGTGAAGAAGTTGGAATGCCCATCTCTTCTGAGGTTTTCCAATATCACGTTGTCTGGTTGCTTTGTAAATAAACACCTGTTTCGGTGTTCGATCATGTGGCATCCTCGACAAATGACTATACCACTCTTGCCTGTATTTTAGAATAGTTGATATCACCCTTGATACACCAAGTTCATGCCTAATATCTTCATTTTGTATATGCTCCAGTAGTCGATATTCTGCTGAAGGTCTGAACAAACTTAACTCAGCAACCTTTATTGTTGATATCTGCTAAGCAGTCAGGATTCAACACTCTGATCTATTCAGTAGAACAGGCAAAACCAGTCTACAAGTCTCCTGCCGTACTTTACCGACCATAATTTTCCTCAAAGTGCAGCCTGTATTAGCGTTTGAAACAATTAATTTGATTTATCGATCTCACCAAAATAATTCTTACAAAATTACAAATGCCAAATAAAAACTTTTGATTGGCTGAATTTCATTCGTGAATTTTTAAAAACATATTTTTCGTTAGACTGCTGTTAAGAGTTACAGGTATAATGGAATCAATAGACGATATTAAGTTTTTCCCAGCTCCAGGTAATTTAAGCTGTAATTAAAATTTTCAGTAAATATTTGGCTCATCTAAATTGGCTAATTCGTTAGAATTGTACAGTTTTTCATTAGTGAACGTTTTATAATATTATTAATTTAAAATCTAGCCGGCCGCATTGGCGTAGTTGGTAACGTGCTCGCATCTCATCATGCGGTCTTGGGTTCGAATCCCATTCAGGCATGGCATATTTTCGTACGTTAAAAAAAATCATTTCATCCTTCAATTACTGCATTAGCAGTAATTGCAAAGAGCCGGACGTTAAACAAAAAACAAAAAATTTTTAAATCTACAGGGTGGCCCATATGTCGGTACCCCAATATTTACGGAAATCAGAAGAAAGGTTAATGGAATAAGAAACCTATAACTTATACTAAAATCTTGGAGTGGAGTAAAGATGGACGAAATGCCTTCAATTTTACGTCATCATCTTTTGCACGCTAGTTCGTGATAACCTTAGTTCAGAAGATGCTTTACGAGTTTATTTACCAGGACTGGTTACAAACGCTTCAACAACCTTTTGTAGGCTATCGTCATTGCAAATCGATCGTGGACGACCACACTTCGAGGCATTTAATACGCTTCCTGTGTTTTCAAATTTCTTATTTAACTTTCGTAAATGTTGCCGAATCGGTAAAGACACACCTGGATACGTATTACTAAATTCTTCTAGTACTTTAGCAGTATTTTTATGCTTCCACCACAACTGAAGCATATAAACTCATTTTTCAGTTATTAACATTTTAAAAGTAGGCTACTGTTACGAAGGAAAAAAGTAACTACACGGAGACGCACCTCGCACTAGCCACTGTTACAGACAACTAATGAATGTTGTACGTGATGCTGCCAACATTACATTTAACCAACCAACTGTTGGTAGCAATAAGTTGCTACCAACTTATCAAAATGCAATGTCCCATCTCATGGGGTAACCGACGTATGGGCCACCCGGTATAACTGAATTGCTCGTTAAAATCATTTAGAAGTAATTACTGGTATGGTTCGTGGTAACGTTTCTAATCTTCATGTTTAAATAAATACTTCTTTTGGCTCTGTTTTATTGACTAACGGAATGTACGTTATTAACTCATGGCTACTTTATTGCTTTTTGTACATTAGCGAATATTAAGATTATTGACTAATACATTTTTTGTAGCTACACGATATCTATTAAATACTGATTAACCCAGAACCATGATCCTGTAATTAAATTTAATGTCTATAATTATTATATGTGATATTAATTTTTAGGTTATATGCTTACTTTATTATTATTTTATTACTGTTATCGATTTCCTAATTTATTTATTATCGGTTATTAAGAATCATAAAATGTTTTGTAATTTTTTTAACATTGCACTGAACAAACCGGTTATTTGTATTACAACATTTATTTCATAGTTTTGTCAAAATTTAATGTTTGTAATTTTATGTGTGATAACGGTCTATTGTAATTTTTACTTTTTCTTTCCTAAAAAAATACATAGGAAGGAAAGTATTGTTTTCATGTCGATTTTTCGAAATCGATTTTAACCGGATATACACGTGTTCAGACCCCATGAGCCCAAAAAACATATTTTTAGCGATTGGTGTGCGTGTGTGTGTGTGTGTGTGTGTGTGTGTGTGTGCGCGCGCGCGCCATGTCTGCTGAAATTCTTGGGAGGCTGTCCTCTTGAGAAAAACGTGATGGTTTAAAAATTGTGGCTTTAATATGCATTTTAGCACAGAAGCCTATAGGTAATAAAAGTTGTAGATAATTTAAAAACCTACCACTTTTATTTCAAACATTTTTCGTATAACGCTTAGTAGCGGTAATTAGTAATTTTCTGTTTTTTTTTAAATGAAAATCTGTAAAAAAATAGTTTTTAAAGATTTCGGCCTTAGTATGCATTTTACGACAAAAGTGTTGTATAATCAGATTTATAGGGAATTAAAAGATCTATAACTTTTATTTGAAACATTTTTGTCTACAGAGCCTAGTTTAGCATGAAAGAGTGATTGTTCGTATTATTAAAGCAAAATTAGGTAGATTTTCATTTTGCATCATTCACTTATGATTAAAATTTGGTTATGTTTTTTGTGGTTAGTTTTTTGTTTATTTCTAATGTTAGGTTATAGTGTTCATTATTTGCATTGGCAAGAGAAAGTCGTGTTAATGTTTCACACCAGAATTTTTTCATTAAGAAAACTTGAGTTTACTATTGAAAATTTTGTAGATTTAAGAAATATTGTTAAAAATTTTCCAAGAAATTAGTTTAGAAAGGTAGATAATTCAATTTGAATTTCATTTATTAACTTCATGTACTATTATAATTAACATTTAAGCTAGTAAAAATTAAATGAACTCATGTATTATTTGTCTTGGATACACTGTATTTACAGTATAAATATATATTTTTAAAATTTTATCTATTCTGCATTATTAATTAAGTAGTAGGGTTTGTTTTAAAAATCGGTTTTATTAAATGAATCAAAAAATTACAATAAATAAAAAAATACATAGGCTATATATTCTGTTTTATTTATTGTAATATTATAAATAATTATTTGCATTGCATTTTTATTGATTATTTTTTTCTTATGTTTCAGGTACGTTAACGAGGGATTTATTTACGAGTAGTCAGTAAATTGGAACAGTTGTTTCTGAAGAATTTGGGACAAGGTGATTATAATTATGAATAAATATTTGTCTCATTATTGTATATAATTTATTTTCAGGTATACTACTTTTTTTTTGTACAGTAATTAATGATTTTTTGGTAATTCCTGTAATTTTCTTTGCGTGTTTGTTTTAAATTATATAATTGATATTGCGTTCTGTCTAGGAAAAAAATTTCAGAATCACTTTCATCCTGTATCTTAATAAGCGTTATAATTTTGTATTATGGAAAGTAGCTGTTGGTCAATTTTATATCCTGTTGGTCTGGGCAAATAATGATTTACATAATTTATGATATTAATCAATGATGTACCGGAAAGATTTCTTAATCGTATTAGTTAGTATATATATAAATAAAGAAAATAATGATTATATCTAACGTAGGTATGTCTATAACACCTATCCATTATTTATAAGGCAGTCATCTCACGTTCAAGGTCAAAAAATTTCCATACTTTATTGTCGGTAGTCTGTGCTTAAATTATTTCATTCGATCAATTGATTTACAAACAATTGGATTTTTCTTAATCAATATTGCCTAACATTACCAGTTATATTACATTCCATATTGTATTCAAAAGCCGTATCCTTTTCATGAATCAATCATATCCTGTTTTATGAACTATTTAAATATCACAACTTTGCCAACTTTTTGCAATTTGTTGAATTCCTTTTTTAAAATACGTGTGTTTTGTTGGTTTAATGGTACAACGTGCAACAGTGAATCAGTTTTTATCCACGAGAGACCATTTGCACGTATCCTGGTAATCATATCTGTTTATATGAATACGAAAGTCCTCATTGATTGATTGGGTCACCACTAAGTCTGTAACCGATAAATCTGTGAGTTGAAATTTATTATATTTTCGTTTAGGGATTCTTTTATGGATAGGAAAATTGTAGATTTAGCATTTTTACCTAAGGGGTATAAAAGGGGTGAAATCCCTAAAACAATAGACTTTTATAAATATCACAGTCGCGAAGTATCAGGAATATTTTTACTTTCTACGCAACTGTATTGTTTAAAGTGGCCAGCAAGCTCGCACATTGTTTTATGGGTTAATTTGTTAAAACATTGTAGTTTAACATTATCTTTCCTCCGTCCAATGGTTTTTTCTTCTTCTCCTCCGTCACCTTCTTCTCCTCCTCCTGCTCCTCCTCTTTCTGCTTCTTCCTTCTCCTCCTCCTCCTCCTGCCTCTTTTTCCTCCTCCTTCTTGATCTTCTACTTCCAATCAAGGATTAGGTCCCCAAGACCTGTTCCGGCATCTACCTAGCCACCGGTCGCCCCGTATCGCGCCGTCCAATCGGCCTGTAACTTCTGACCAGTCTAGGAATCCTATGTGGAGACATTCTTTCAAGATGATCGGTTTATTTCCGGCGGTACTACATAATTGTCTCCTTAAGAGGACACACATCTAACTCTCGCGGTATATCCTCATTTCTGAAACGATCCAGTCGACTACAGCCCCTAATGCATTTCAAGTAGCGCATCTGTGTCGACCAAAAGCATTTTCATATTTCTTCTTCCACACCCAGACCTCACTGCAATATATCAGTGTTGGAACAGCCACTGTCTTACAAAACTTCATTAATGTACCAGTTCCGGCCCTTTCCTTCAAATTTCTTATTTTATTATGAATAAAATTAATAAAACCAACCAGAAACTGTCAAAGAATGAATAAAAACACTTACCAATTGAAAAAAGTATTTTCATGGTTTTACCACAGCGTCAGCTCATCACAGTAAGTAAAATTACACATTAACGTCTATTTTAAACTCACAAAACCCAGATTTGTCTTATTCTAACCTGTATACAAGCAAACCTTACCTAATGCATTCTAACCTTTCTACGTAAAAACTATCCAGCTGTAATGGAAAGCTGTTTTACTATAAACTGAAAAATCAGTCATTTGAATAAAATAAAATACAGTCAATGCTTGATTTAACGGACGAGCCTCCTAGATTTTTGTGTACCAAAATTACTAATAACAGGTTGTGATGTTTGTAACTAATTGTATACGCACAATAGATTTTTTTTTAAGTATTTGCATCACTATCTGTGTAAACATCTGCATTTTTCCTCCCCAACTCTTCCCGTAAGGTAAGTTTTCCTGAAAAATACAGTTTTTTGAAAGTTATGAAAAGAATAACGTTATAAGAAAATCCAATGTTTAACACATTGTTGTTTAGGTCATCAGCCGAAAGGCTGGTTTGAACCTGTAGAGGGTTTACTAAGTAAAACGAGGAGTGAGGTGGTGTATGATTGGCTTCCTCACTGAATGGAAAAGTACGCTTACTAGCATGCCGGGCCCTCTGAAAAACACATATTTTCCACTCTGCTAATGACAAATTCACTTCATTCACCAGAGGGTTTGGCTGTATAATGTAATTCATTATTTTCGAGAGAGAGAAGATAACTCTGATTAGTGTCTTTTACACATCTACCTCTTCTGTTCTTAAACGATTTAGTCATTTAATTGGCTGGCCACGTGATAAGAATTAGAACTATTTATTTTAGCCCTGCAACTAACAGATTAAATGCAAATAATCTGACACCACCTGTATGTTATGGGCTATGTACAAATCTAATAAACATAAAAGAAGAACAAAAATGTTTTATTGGGAACTATATACTGTGTACTAACTGACATCCACCCAATTTGCTCGGTGCTTTTCATCGGGGCCAGTAACCTTGAGTTGAATTTGACTAGGGAAGTCCAGTGGTGTTTGTCCACGATGAGCTGTCAGCTGGTAATAATAGAAAGTCGTTCACCCAGCTAGTGTTAATTAAAACATTTCATAGCGCCTTTTACCAGCTGACAGATTGAGTGTAAATAATTTGACACTCCACATGTCTGTTCTGTTATGGGGAGTTTAACACATTGTAGAAGCATTATGTAACCGATTGTGTTATAACTGAATGACTTTTAATTTAACGGACTTACACAACAACGGAAATTGGCATTCCCAAAAAATTAGTCCGTTAAATCGAGCATTGACTATATTAACATAAATTTTGATTGGGTTTATCTGTGACCATGAAATTTTTCGGAATTTTATAAACATGTTTCTACTTCCGTGTTGGATTTAGTTATACAAAGTATTTTACTTGTAATGTACGACATGAGTATTATGAGAAACATAATAGGCTAAATTGTCTAACAATTATAAAAGGAAAAAATGGCAGTCGTTCAGAGAGACAGTCGTACTGTTGGTTAAGTCTGCCAAATAAGTACGTGAGCGGATTACACACGAATTTAGAATTTCTTTACGACATTGGTTTTATCATTCATAGACTGAAACGAGTGATGTTACTACCGTAATGGAATGCAGTTATTTTTTTCTGTACAATATTCATTAATTATTGCCTACCATGCATCTCTTTTATTGCGAATATTTGGAATGATATCAATTTATTTACTAACGTACAAATTTACAATGGACAAAATGTTTTAAGATTTTGAGGAATTGATTTTTTAATCTGATGTTCTGATTGATTTACGTTGTTTGAATAATAAAATTCGTTGTAGATGTGTTTCCTTATCATTGTTCATTTTCGTTAACGATTGAATTTGTTAATTTTCGTTCATGAAAGTGTATTATTTTTTCTTGTACAACCATTTTAGATGTTTTTTTTATATTGTATTGTCCTATATATAAAGGACGCACTGGTTATGTAAAATTATTTCTTAAGCTGTCGCTTGTTCGCATGGTACGCCTTCATCCTCTCGCTAACCTTCTCCCTTTGTTCCTGCGTCCATGTCCTCTGCCTTGTTTCTGCAGTCGGGAAATTCCCAAAATCTTTTATTTTCCTCCTAAAGGCAGTTCCATCTATTACATCGTTACGTGAAGCGTTTATGGTGTTTAGGTTTGCTTCGATTTCTTTGATCCATCTATCTTTGGTTTTAAAACTTTCTTGATATGTGATCATTTTGTACGTTTCGTTATTTTTGTTTTGGAATCTCATTATGTGACCGTAATATTGTAGTCGACGTTTTATGAGCTTAGTTTTTAGAGTTTCGCCTAGGAAATTCATTATGTGTTCGTTCGTTCTCTTCTTGTGGATCTTGGTTTCTGGGTCGAAAACTGTTCCTAGGATTGTCTGGGCGAATCTCCTGTGTATTTTATTTAGTTTTGTTAATAATCCTTTCCTATGAAATGTTAGGGTTTCGGCTGCGTATAAGACTTGTGGTAGAACGACTGTGTTTAGATGTCTAAGTTTGGCGTTTCTAGATATGCATTTTTTGTTGTAAAAGTTCCTTGTTTGTACGTAGGCCATTTCTAGTTTTGCTATTCTGTTTTGCAATGTAAGTACGTCGTTTCCGTTTTGTTGTATAATTTCTCCTAAGTATTTGAAGTGGTTGACTCTTTTGAGCATTCCGTGTTGGGTTTTGAGGGCGGATGTTTTACTTTTGTTATCTGACATGTATACGGACTTATCGAAGGAGATGTTTAGTCCTGTTTGGGTGGCGATTTCTTTGAGGGTGTTTATTTGGAAGATTGCCTGTTGCTCTGACCAAGCTACCAGAGCTAAGTCGTCTGCAAAGGCTAGTACATCCAGTTTTATTTTCTCGTTCCTTTTGTTTCTGAAGGGGGCTTCTTTGATTTTGTTTTCCTTGTTATATTCTTGGCATTTGGTCCGCCATTCTGTAATTACTTTATTTAGTACGCAGTTAAAGAGAATTGGGGAGAGCCCGTCGCCTTATCTGAGTCCGGTTTGTATTTCGAATGGTTCTGATAGTTCGCCCATGAAACGCGCTCTGGATTATAGAGTCTGTTAGAGTCAATTTTATTAAGTTTCTTGTCTTGTTGTCTACGCCCATCTCTTGCAAGATTTTATCGAGTACTTCTCTGTCTATTGAATCATACGCTTCCATTTTAGATTATGTAAATTGATATGCGTTTGTTTTGATTTGATTTTGAATTGATGTTTTTGCTCAAAACAGGCAGATGAAGTGTTTCATTATTTGCATTCGATCTGCTAATCCCATGGCTATAAGGAATAGTTCTGTTTCTTATCACATGGTCAGCCAATTATATGATAAGCATTTAAGAATAGAATAGGTAGAGGTGTAAAAGACACAAGTCAGAGTTATCTTCTGTAACGGAATGAATTTCATTGTACAGCCAGATCCTGTGGTGAATGAATTGAAGGTGTCATTTACAGAGTGGAAAATATGTGCTTTTTGGAGGGCCAGACTTGCTGATAAGCATATTGTTTCACTCATTGATGAAGGCATGGTAAACCACCTTACTCCTCATATTTCTTAGTAAAGCCTCTAGAGTTTCAAACCAGTCTTTCAGCTGATGACATAAACAACAACAAAATTGATTTTAGAGAATGTTTTGGTGTCCATATTTCATCATTCTTTTACAAAGGGCTTTTATCTTTACTTCCGTTATCCGCTTTGTTCTGTTTTTGTTCGTATTGGAAGCTCTTGAAGTTAGTAATCAGTTGTCTTAATTTATTTCGATCCATATTTTCTCAGTTTATTCCGGTTTTTTTTTCTATATATCCTTTCTGACTTCTTTAAACTATTTATCGGACATCTTACGTTTATTCTTTAGTATACAAAGATTTATTTTTCAACCAATGTTATCCATTCTATATTACAGATGTTCGTAGAATTAGATATCTGATTTTGGGTTTATTAATTTAGCCGGCCCTTTGGCGTAGTGGTTAGCGCAGCTGGCTTCTACGCCGGGGTCCCGAGTTCAATTCTCGGTCAAGTCTGGCATTTTTTCATCACTCATCTTCATGTATCATCCTTCTCACCGTCTGCATTAGCAGCAATTGCAAAACAGTGAGACGTAAAACGAAAAAATGTATATATATATATATAGTTTTCTCGGTTTACTCCGGTTTTCTCAATAACCTTTCTGGATTTTTAAACCATTTATCCGATAACTTAGGTGTATTGTTTAGTGTCTTAAAAAATTTGTTTTGTCAACCGGTTGTCATCTAAAATCTATAAAAATTTATATTTGTTGTATATATAAATTTACCACCCAAAAATTTACTGTACTAAAAAGAACAATACATTACATATAATAGATTTGGATGAATTTGTTAGATTAAGAGCAGTTAGGTCTATACATTAAGAAAACCAATAGTACTGTCTAATAAATTTGTAATAATGTACAATTCATAGAATACAAATTATTAAAAAAGGACAATAAACATTCTATGAAGGATTATTAATTACTAAATTGTAATTTCCTTTTTTAAAAGATTAAAACCAATAGAATATTTAACAGTACAAAAGAAAACTCCTTACTTTAATTTTTTTCTCATCTCAGTGTACATAGTAATGTATAGGTCTATCACAAATTTCGGAAAAGTAATTTGATTCTTATTTGTTAAAATTTTTACAACTTAGTTTTAGTTGTTATTTTTGAAGTGATTACTTCTTTTGGCGCGCCTGGACTGTGTTTTTGCACGGGAAAATCTTTGGTTTGCCTTCACGTCACGCTCAACTATTAACAATTACCATGGAAATACTTACCATTAATTAATTTACAAAACTTTTCTTTATTTAATTTGTTAGGTAACTTAATTAATTAATTAGTCACTTCTGTCGGTGAGTCCCGCGATTGCTGTTTATACACTTTTCTGTTGAAAATTTATTATCTGTTATTACAATATTATAACAATTTTTTAATAGCTAAAAGTTCCAAAAGTTGAATTATTTGTTAGAGCTTGCAGTCATCACTACAGTTCTATAATTGGCCAAGAAGATTCCTTGGCCAGAAGCGTTTTAAACGTCTGTGCTGAGTACCGGGTATCGCCCTAGTGGACATGTCTTCTATGAGATGGTTGTCATGTAATTCAAATTTGTCGTGCATCGTCTTGTCAACATTAAGTTTGTAACGTAAAATGGGTATTGCGTTATCGCTCGTAGAATTTTGTTTTGAATCGCTTGTATACGTTTAGTGAAACCCTTTATCCTGGTTGAGAGGGCTGAGAAGCCCTATGATGGCGACTTCGTGTTAAGGAACATCTGGTCGCTCGGGGAACAATTTTACCGAATAATTGCAACCTCATGAAATTTAGGGGGAATTTTATAGTTTAAAATTAGGAAATAGGATTCTGGCTCTTGCGGGATTGGGACTGGGACTTCAAAGGAGGTAATGTATTTTAAGAAGATACTCGTGGATGAAAATTTATATTAAGGGACAAGTGGGTTTAAGAGCGGCTCTTTTCTTCTATTTTGTTTTTCAGTGGCCTTTTTCAGTTATGTGGGAGTTTTATTGTCTTGGGGAGGGGAAGGCACGCACCGTACTTAACGTGGACAAATGATACAATTTTAGGTAGGGGTTACTTTATGATTTTAGGGGAGACGGAAAGGGTAGAGTTTGGCATAATCACCGGCCTTTTATTTTCTAAGTGTTTAATAATTTAAAATGGCGGCTCTTTTCACCGTAGTGGAGTGATTATGCATAGGAACATGGGGACAACTACCAACTGGGGGGCGTGAGTCATACAAGTAGATGAAGGGGCATGGGTATATAAGAGGAATACAGGGCGGAATAAAAATGTGGCAACTCTAAATTTTGATAAGTGGGTCATACTGAAATTTAGATAAAGTCGTGGAATGGTAATGGCATACGTTTAGTATGTGAAGGTTTACTTCACAACTACTTTGGGGGATAATAATTTTTAGAACCTAACCGGGAATCGAACTCAGGACTTTCCGATTTATAGACTATCGTGCTAACCAATACGCCACGGTTATCCACAATTTTTTTTCATTCCTAATCTATTAAAATTGTTATAACTTTCTTGGTCTGTAGAGAAAGAAGAATTTTTAATTTGGTGGAATGAAAATTTCGTAATTCTTTCTTATTTATACATTGTATTAAAGAATACTTCAAAACAATAATAACAATAAAGATTATAAAATTCTAACTTTTTTTCTAAAATTTCTTGCTGTGTTCACACATTAAAAAGACTAGGCACCACATGTATACTTGTAAATGCGTGGACACAATTAGTACATTACTATCAAATTGTAATCCTATTTACACGTCATTGTGTTTAAATTGGAATAGGTAAAACACAAGTTTTCCATTTAAATTTCAGATAATCTTAATTTTGTCATTTGTTTATTTAAAGTCACATCAACTGCCTGGTTGTTAGTGACTACAAATTTTTATGTATGGAACATTAAATTTTAATGTGTTGTTATGTATCCAAACCCGTAACAGAAACTGGATCCGCGATCTTACATTTTTTTGTAGTGTTACAAAAATAACTGATTATCTCATCAGGTCGTCTACCCAATCGGGTTTAAAGTAATTTCTTCTAATTGATCTTCTGGACTGCCCTAGAAATCTTGTATAAAAGTAAATCCTTATAATACATCCGGCAGCTTGAAATTAATCCTTTAAAAAGATTCCAATACATTGTGTACGTTAAAAAAATTTTGTGTCATTACAAACAAACATTTTATTATAATAAGGTTTCGGAAAAAACTTTTTTTTTGTTTAGGTCATCAGCGGAAAGTTTGAAAGGTTTGAAGCTCTAGAAAGGCTTTACTAAGTAAAATAAGAAACGAGGTGGTTTACAATATTGCCTTCTCCACTGAGTTGAAAAGTATATGCTATCAGCATGCCCGGGCCTCTGAAAAGCATCTACCTTCTATCCTGAAAATGACACCTTCACTTCATTCACCACAGGGTTAGGCTGTATAATTTTTTGTTTATTCCTAACGTGTGTACGTTGCAACCTGTTCAATTCAGAAAAATAGGAACTGTATGACCCAATGAGTTGAGGATGATGTGTACGACGTGTAAATAAGGTGTATTCTTGTACAGATCCAGGCCGGCTATTCCTGAGATATTATCGTTAATTGAACCGCAACCATCAAAGTACACCGGTAACCACTGTCTAGTATTCAAACCCGTATGAAAGTAAATATTTTTATTCGAACCAGGAACCTTCGTCACCAAAAATCAGCTGTTAAACAGGTGACAAGCGGCGATAACTTTACCTCTAGATCAAACAGGTGGGTAGACTGTATAATGAAATTCAATACTTTCAGTGGTATATCTTAGTGTATTTTACACCTCTACCTCTTCTGTTTTTAAATAGTTCAGTACCATGTGATAATAAACAGAACTATTTTGTGTAGCCCTGGAACTAGCAGATCGAATACAAATATTTTAACACTCCACCTGCTTAGAAAAAACTTATAGGATTTCAAAGAAAGTAAGAAAAGTAAAACTCATATTTATTTCTGATACATTTAAATACCTGAATAACGATACATTCTCTAGCGGTGTATCTCTGAATGATGTGAAAGTTGCAGGTGCCGGTTGTTGAATGTCAACTGAGAAGGGATGTCTGTCCAGATGACCGTTGATCATTCATTTTAATAACATTTTTAACGTCTATCTAAATTACAGCAAAGACGAATAAGTCAATAAATTTATGTCAAGTACTTAATTACATTAATAAGTATTAAATGTATTGATTCCTCTATTCATTTATAAAAGATCCGACTCGTTAAATTCATTTCTCTTAAGTTTTTTTTTGTTTACTGATTCTAATAACGAAGAAGTTCCATTTTGTTTTGTTTTAAGTTAGTGAAAGCAGTGTCGTAAATGCGACTTTATAACTTTCAGAGCAAATGCGTATTGTTCTAACCAAATATTTAATATATAATAGGGCCTATGGAGATGAACTTTTAAAGTACAAGTCGTACAAAACGGTGTGATACAAAATTTGTAAATTATAACTTTTCTTCGTTTTTACTTTCTCTTGCTTTATATGAATGTATAGAAAAGGAAAGTATTTTTTCATGCAGATTTTTTAAAATCGATTTTTCACCAGATATACACGTTTCCAGACCCCCTAACCCCAAAAACATGTATTATCGATTTGTGTGTGTGTGTATGTGTGTGTGTGTGTGTGTGTCTAAAAAAAGTATATCAAGTACGGGATAGCGTACGAAGTTGAAACTTGAAACTTAAGTTAGGTACCACTTGGTACCCAATGAGTTGAGGTTGATGTGCATGACATGTAAATGAGGTGCAGTCTTGTTCAAATCCGGGTCGACCATTCCTGAGAGAGTATAGTTAATTGAACCATAACCATCAAAGTACACTGGCAACCGCTGTCTAGTATTCAAATTTGTATAAAAGTAACTAACTACCTTTACTAGGATTTTGTAAAGAATGTTAATTTAATGAAAATAAATGATAACGCCAAATTGAAAATAAAAAATAATTTTAATGAAATGAAAACGTAAAAAAATGAAAATTGACAAAGTAAAATGTGTTACGAATTTTATAATTAATGTTTGTTCTTATTTATTGATGACACTGTTTTATAAAATTAAGTATTTTTTAAGTATGAAGTACTACACAATGACCTAAACCTGCCCTTCATAAAAGAAGAAATTAAACAACATAGCGAAAAACATTTACAAAAACTAGAATACTATCAGAATCCATTAGCGATTAACCTCCTTGACAACATCGAAGATACTCACAGACTGAAACGCTTTAAACCATTGGACTTACCTCTACGATTTTGTTAGTCATTTAATTTTAATTTTTTTTTATTTTTATTTTTTATCTTTTCTACTTCAACTCCTAATCAGCATCTCATAATTGGCGTCGTTTTCATTTCTACCATCGTCATTGTCATCTCCAACTTCAACTCTGTGTTTCGGGATGTTGATTCACGGTTCATCAAGTTTGATTTTGTATAGATATATTTTTTTTTCTTCACAGTTTGGTCTTTTTCAAACACACTACTGAGTGTCGTTTGTGTTTCAATTCTAAGGACATTACTCAGATTTTCTCATATTTGCTTAAAGTTATTGTATTTATTAACCGATTGCAAAAGAAAACTATACTGTTAAAAAAAGAAGAGTATTTTTAATGAATGTTCTTAAGATATACCTAGTTATTGCAATATTAAATTAAATGTTAACATATATTCTAGCTATGAGCTCAAAAATTAAATATTTTATAATTACGATTTGAATTGACCTAGTTGTCTTCCTCTTGCTGCTAGTCCATCCATTGACCGGGATCAAATGGGGCGGGGGTCGAGTTATTTTTGCAGTTGGTTTTCTAGACATGCATAAATTTTATTTGAATCTTTTCTTCATATTTTCAAAATATCAAATTCATTTTAATTTGTTCCATAATTAATTAGATTGTTGATGTTTCACTATTTTTCTTTTGCGTAAATTTTAAGTATTTGGTTTCTGGAATTAATTTCTTTGAATATTTTATTTTCTTCTTATAATCCATCTTGATATATTTAATTACTTTTTAGAAAATTTAAATTTTATATTGTTGAATTTTGATTATTATTTATGATTATTTTTAAATTACTTTTTGAATTGACAACGATTGGTTATTAAATTAGATCATCGATCAACGACGTACTGGAACATAGACTGCTATTCTACAATTTTAACCAGGAATCTTCGTTTCCGAAATCAGCTATTAAACAGCTGACTCGCGGCGACGACTTTATCTCTAGACCAACCCGGTGGGTCAATATAAATTAAGGACAAAAAAGTAGATGTCCTATCTATTAACCATTCTAAAAACATTTTTACTATCACATTCCGTCGACTACATTTGAAACATCTGGATCTAAGCTATTAATTAATTTACATTTTTTTGTTACGTTATCTTTATAATTAATTATTCGTATTTTACTTTCATTTTAAAATAATATTATTATTTTAATTAATATAATATTTAAATCACTATCATATCTACGTTTACTAAAACATTATAAATAAATGGCTAATAAATTTACAAAGGCTCTAGTGTTAGTGTATTCAGTTTGTTGTAATTCAACCTAACCTTTAACGAACCTTAGAAAATTAAGCAATATCGTGGTTACATCAGATTAAATAATGCGCAGTTTTAGCTTCAGACTATTTCACATTATTTATCATCTGTTGCTGCATTAGTAGGTAAGTTCCCCAAAGCTAAAATTTAAAAATACTAATTCTTATAAATTTTATCGGTTATGTTTATCATTCGATAATATCTATTTTATCTTATTTCGATTTTATTTAAACTGCAATACATTTTTACAATTTAAATATTGCAAAATTGCCAAATCGTTTCTAAATTGCCATTCTTTATGACATATAAGTATATGCAACAGAATTGCTTTCAGTAAATTAGAAACAGATATTAAGTTATATTAAGTTTTGCGACACTTTCTTATAAAATTCTCAAATGATAATTTTTACTTTCTTCAACTATTTATAACTATAGGTAATTTTTAAAAAAAAATCAGGTTTTACAAGTTTCTGAACCAAAATAATAATAATTATACTTTATTTTCTTATTTTTTACAATATTGAATTCTTCTTCCAACCAAGGGTTAAGCTGCAGCCTGTTCCAAACTTACGAACTATATCATCTATCGCCATCTTCTCCTAGATATACCGACATACCTTTTACCTTCTAGAGCGTACCAGTGTGCTTGCTTAGATATCCTGTGATCTGATATCCTTGTCATGTGCTCTCTCCAACTTTGGCGATAATCATTTATCTTTTCGTTCAAGTTGTAAATACCCAAATCTGATTTTAATTCCTCATTCCTTATTCTGTCCAAGCGTGTTGATATACCTCTTAGTTTTTCGAAGAATCTCATCTCTGCCGTCTGGATTCTCCGCTCTTGGGTTTTTGTTGTTGTACAAAATAAGTAATAAGTAACGGTTGACAGAATAAGTAATTTAAAGGATCTTAGACGAGTGGATGAAATAAGAAGTTTATGAAAACATCTTACCAGAAGAAGGGATAGCTTAGTAGGGCATATCATAAGACATCCAGGTATTGTTCTATCAATAATTGAGGGTAATATTGAGGGAGTGAATTTTACGGAGAGGCTAAAGTTAGAATATTTAAAGCAAATTAGAAAAGATGTAGGGTGTTGTAGGTATATAGATATGAAACGACTTGAACAAAATGAAATAGCTTGGAGAACTGCATCAAACCAATCGAGAGACTGATGACAAAAGAAATCTTTAAATAAAACAAATGTAGCATCGTGTGATGTATATAATACCAAAATTCGGTACCAAAGAGGTAAAGAGTGTTAAATCCAATTTTAGCAAAATTGAGTTAAAACTGCCTTTTAAATCAGAAAGAAATGCTCTAATCCTTCAATTTTGTAGTTGATATAAAAGAGTTTTTGTAAAATCGTTATTGAATGTGTTTTGCTGATAATCAAGTAAATATTGCTTGAATTTGTTGTTTTATTTGTCTGTTACTAAACAGTAGGCTGCGGTTAAATTTTGAAATATTTTCAAAAGTTGTGTTAAAAAATGCTGCTTCTTTATAAAAGTAGCGTTAGCACTAGGTATTCCACTTAAGTTTTTTTCAACTTAATGTACATTGGAGTTAAAACTAATGTAGAACGTGAAAAAGTGACAAAACAAAGAAAACCGTTAAGGTTTTAAGTCTTGTTTGGGGAGTATAGAAGTTGACAAAGTTATGAAAAATAAATTTGTAGATAAGAAACGTTTTCTGTAGAAACTGGATGTAAATTTAAAGTTTCTAACACCTACTGAAATTTTGTTACAAATGAAAAGATAATACTGCTACTTATTGGCTCTTCTGAAAAATTACCAAATTGGAGTTAACACCTTTTACTTCTCAGGTACAGAATTAGTTTAAATAGTAAAAATTGAATTTAGTTGAATGCTTGGGAGAAAGTTTATCGTACTATTTACAACAAATTCAGGTTAGATGTATTTAAAAGGTTTAACATGTATTAAAAAGTCATTCTTTATGCTTTACGTTTTTTATTTTAAATGTTGAGTTTAATGTTAAATCATAAAGATGACAAAAAATAATCAAATAAATATGTTATTTCACTAGTATAACATCAGTATTGAAATATTTTGAATAATAAATAAATAGAGGATTTTTAAATGAGATTAATAGACGGTAAGTTATTGGTTAGTGAATGTTTTGAATGAAGTATGACGAAATTTAAATTTCATTCATATTAAAACTACAGTTAGTAAGTAGTAATAATGCCAATCCTTATTTGTATTAACATTTTCACAATAATTAACATAAATAAGTAGTCAGTAACTGAATTAATTTCATCCCTACCACTACAAAAAAAAAAAATCAATAAAGATCATCTCCCACCAAAACACTTCAAACTAGAAATTTAAATTTATGTTTAAAAGTTAATTTTACCCCACTCTAAAATCTTTTATTATGTTTAACCTTAACATAAACACAGTTATAACAACCTTCTTTAACATCGATTAATAAATTCAACTTCGCAACAATACCCACACACATGTGTATGCTCGCTGTTATTATACTCAAACACATACACTCACACACATACAAATAACTCTATTACGTTTCAGTTCATAATAAAATGTGCCAAAATACGCAATACAATAAAAACCGGTTTAGAAAAATTTAAATTTTGATTTTTATCAAAATTTATGATTTGTTTGATGGACGATTTCATAAATAATAAATTATTTTTCTCCAATGACTTGGATATATTTATCAATTTTAGATGTAGCTTGAAAAAACTATTTATTTAGTAATTCTTTTGAACATTTTGATCAAAATCGGTCAACCGGAAGTAGTAGTTTATTCGTGTTATTTTTCACTTTTCTGCGATTTTGTCAAAAACGACTTGTACAATTTTTTAAAAATCGCCTCATTTACTACAATTTTTATGCTCTATAAGATATGATAGGCGCCATGTCTGCTAAAATTCTTAGGGAGGCTGTTCTCTCGTAGAAAAAAAATGTTTTTTTTTTTAAGATTGCAGCCTTAGCGCAAAAGTGTATATAATAAATGTTGTAGACTTGTCTACAACTTTTATTTAGAACATTTTTCTCTACGGAGCCTAGTTTAGAGTCAAAAAGTGAATTTCCGTATTAAGCCAAACTGTTGTTGATTTTCATTAGCCTATGCATCATTCAGGCATGATTAAAATAAGGTTATTTCTAATATTTTATTACTAATGTCAGGTTATATTGTTCATTATTTGCATTGGCAAGAGAAAGTCGTGTGAGTGTTTCACACCAGATTTTTAACAAACAGATGTTTCATGTTAAGAAATGTTAGCCTAGCCATTTTATTATGAGTTCTCATTTCTACTGCTGGCTCCAGATTTGCTTTGATCCACCTTAAGAATGTCTTAGTTTCAGAATTAGTGTGAAGATTGTCTTCTCCTTTACTTTGGTGGTAAAGTTGTCGCCGCGAGTCAGCTATTTGACAGCTGATTTACGGAGACGAAGGTTCCGTGGTTCTAATCTTAGTAAAGGTTACTTTTATATGGATTTGAATTCTAGAAAGTGGTTACCGGTGTACTTTGACGGTTGGGGTTCAATTAACTATGTTTTCTGAGGATGGTTGCCCTGATTACGTACAAGGACACTTCATTTACTTGTCGTACATGCATCATGAGGTTGTTTATTCTTCTTAAATTGAACAGATTGCAAGGTACACACATTAGGGATTAAAATAACACAGTGTCTTAATTTTATATCTTGTTTCGTATTAGTATTCCGTTGAATTCCCATTCAATTAAAGATTGACGTTTAGAATTTAATTACACTCGGACCAAAAATCTGTGTAAATATATTTTCATAACGTATTTTAATATTCAATGATATTCTTACAAATAAGTTACCCTGTAGTTTGTACGATAGAAAGTTTTTTTTCTATATCCTGGTGAACTAAACAAACTTCATTTAAAAATACAGAATTCTCTAATTACAAAATTATTTATAACACGGTAAATAGAATTCCTTATTCTTAGGTCATAACACAAGGAAGTTATGACCTAAGTCTCGAAGTGAAAAAATTGTATATAAACATAGGTGAATAAAAAAAGTAAATAAATAAAAAAATGTCTTAAAATGTTTATCTAACGCATACATAAATGTTTATACATTTACACATTTATGAATACATTTACAAATGTATTGTTAATACAATAGATAAATAACCTGAATTACACAATCACCTAACCACTGATTTCTACGCGTAAGTAACCGGGTGACATAGTCCGCTGATTGTGGATGCTTTTTAAGTGTATTTACAAATATAAATATTGACAGAAGGTGTGGTGTTCTAACCATTAAATAACTTCTTGGGTTAACTTTTTTTCGAAACATTAACAATGAAAATACTAAAATGAGTTTGTTTTGTAATTGTTTTGTTTGTTTGTTTTATTAAAATATTGTAATTATTGGTTAATTAATCACGTGTTTTAGTGGTGCTTTATGCCTGGCACATCTTTCAGCTTGTGAAAAGTTGCTATTAAAAGTTAAGTTACTTAATTGAGTGAATGATTTATCAAATAAATTTATAAAGTAATCGCTTCATTTACTACATACTTTATGCTCTACAAATAGGGTAGACGCCATGTCTACTGAAATTCTTGGGGAGGCTGTGCCCTCGTAGAAAGAAATTGGTTTTTAAGATTGCTGTCTTAATATGCATTTTAGGGCAAAAATGTATGTAATAAAAGTTGTAGACAATAAAAAAATCTACAACTTTTATTTATAAATTTTTTTTTGTATAACGCATAGTTTAGCAGTAATTAGTGATTTTCTAATTTTTTCATGAAAATTGTAAAAAATGGATTTTTTTAAGATTTCGGTCTTGGTATGTATGCATTTAACGACAAAAGTATATACAATTAAATTTAAAGGAAATTGAAAGATCTACAACTTTTATTTCAAGCTCTTTCTTCTACAGAGCCTAGTTTAGTGTCAGAGTGATTTTTTCAGTAGGCTATTATTAAGTCAAACTAAGGTTGATTTTCATTTGCATCATTCACTCATGATTAAAATAGGTTATGTTTTTTGAGTTTTTTCTTTTTATTTCTAATGTTTTATTACTAATTTTAGGTTATATTGTTCATTATTTGCACTAGCAAGAGAAACTCGTGTGAGTGTTTCACACCAGATTTTTTATTTAAATAGCTAATTTTTACAAACTTAAATAGGTTCCCCGTAGTCTTTCCCCGGGAAATTTCCTTTTAGGTTGGTTGTTACACGTCATTATTTCCTTTATTCTGTGTAACGTACCAAAGTTTCTTTGTTACCAAATAAAATATCCTACTTAAACTTTATCTGAAAATCAAATTAATTTTTTAAAAGGTTAATTGATTCAGTTCGTAACATGACGTTTTTTTTATGGAAAACCCGTCTAAATGGCACAGTAATAGATTGTTGGATGAAGTCAAAAAGTAACCCATAAAACTTACAATCAAGATGTGGATAACCCGAAGTGGTCAGTCGTTCATTAACCACTGAAACAAGTTTTGTAACCTAGTGAAATATTATGTTTGTTTAAAAAAAAATGAAATACAGGGAATCCCGAACGTATTGATTAATAGTTGACAAAAATCACTTTAATAGTCAGTAAAACCACTTTAAATTAGGAAAAAAGATATTCCATTACAATATTTTTCCCTAATAAGTTTTTTTTACAAACAAAGAAATACAAGAAACAGAGATTTGACATTGCTGATTCGTGTTATTACAATATTCATATTTTGTGGTAATCATTAAAAGCGTTTATAAAACATGTACATAAAATAAAACTGGTTACAACTTCTTTATTATTTGTGTTAGAATTTCTTTTAGCTGTAGGTTGGTATTATAGTCATGTAAAGGCTTTAGATTTTTTATTATTATTGTATATTCTTGTATGTTTGATACTTGTATATATGTTTTGTATGTAAGTTGGCACAAACTTAACTAGGCCGTTGTCTCTTACGTTTGTCTTTGCTTCTCGACTAGTATATTTTTACGTATCTGTACTTTAGAACAACGTACGTACATACCTACCTAACTTATGTACTAATACTTACATAATCAACAACTAACACTAAAAAGTATTTTCATATAACAATAATTAATGTAATAAAGAATTCGGACGGCAGACTGCGATAACTTTCTATTAACCATGTATGAAATTTATAATACAAAATTTTAAGTTATTTTTGACCGATTGTTAATGTTGTTTGGGTCATCAACCTAATGAACCCTAATTGAACCTAAACCACCTTACAAAATTTTATTAGGTAATGAAAAATACGAGTATTATATAAAATAACCATACATTTACTTTTTTTGTTTTTTTGAGTAATGAATTTCATTATACAGCCAGACCCTATAGTCGATGAAGTGAATGTGTCATTTTTTTTTATCCGAGGCGGCGAGAAAAACTCATGTTCACTCCCTCACGATGGGGGAAGTAGTGTTGGACTCAATTGAGGCGTCCTCGTCCAGCCCCAAGGAGGCCGCAACCGCCTTACCAACCAAAAACCGGCCGCCTGGCCACTTGATCCGACATCAGCCAACAACCCTCCACCTCCCTCGGAACTGTTTATATAATACTACGAGGGAAATGTCGGGTTAAAAAAAATTTACATACTGTCAGCGGGGCGTGGAAGGGAACCGTAACCTAATTCCCCTCTCGCTGTCACCGACCAACACTCACTCTCTCGCTTTCATTCATCTCTTTCATCACCAGCTCAGGAAATTAGTGTGCCTACCTTATCTACTGAGATCGGGACAGGATTGATTCACTGTGGGAGAAGGCGATCCCGCCGATCTCCATATGTCTCCTCCCGACCACCCTCTCCGCAAACTGAGCGACCAACTTCCAGCTCTCCTCATCCTGCACCATCGCTGCCCCTACTCTCTCTGGGATCCACTGTGCAACGCCTATCTTCTCTGATGTATCCATTGTGTGGAGGCCAAAATAGGGACATCTTTAAAAAATATGCGAAATGGACTCCTCTTCTTCACTATCGCACAACCGACATTTCGGTACTTCATGAAGCTTGAACCTAGTCAAATATGCCCCAAAGCAACCATGCCCTGTTAGCAACTGCGTCAGCTCGTGGGTGGTATCACCAAATGTTCTCCTTATCCACACCTCGACATTTGAAATGAACCTCGTTGCCCACTCCCTGACCCTAGCTTCGCTCCATCTCGTCTGTCACCTGCTGAATAATCGACTCCAACATTCCCCTTTGAATGAAGGTGTCATTTGCAGGGTGGAAAGTAATTGCTTTTCAGAGGGCCTGGCATATTAGCATACTTTGCCACTCAGTGAGGAAGGCATTGTAAACGATCTCATTCCTCGATTTACTTAGTAAAACCTCTAGATGTTCAAACCAGCCTTCTCGGCTGATGCAATTACTTTTTTATGTGTGACAGTTTTTGGATGTAGTTTTTTCATTGAGGTGTTCCAAACATGTAGATGTGCCGATATAAATGTTTGGTGCGTTTATATTATCGTGGGAACTGCGATATAATTTAAAAACAATTTATGAAAAATAATACAAGAAAATTTTTATTTATTCAAAGCATAAATTAATCAAATAAGAATTTTAATAAGGTACTTGGAAAAACCAAAATTCTTGTCAGATGTAACCGAAAAGAATATTATTATTAGCTGTCGTTCATCTTTTCTTAATATTTTTTAAACGTACGAAATATTTGTAATTACAGCACGTATAAAAAAGAATCTTTGCCAGATCATCACTTTCCCTTTGCTTTGTTTTCCTTTGCGTAGAAAGATTTTTTTTATAACATTATATTCAGTTTGATACGGTTCAACTTTTTGTCGCTGTTAGAATAGTGTACCAGGTACCGCAGTTGTATATAAAAAAATACTCAGTTTTATTAAAAAAACAAAAAACTTGTTCATGCAATTGTTTAGATAGCCCAGTCGCTATCTTGATAGCTGGGCAGACCTTTCAAATCAAATTCAATTTTGGCTTAAATTTAGAGTTGTCTATTTTTAAATTATAATTTAATAACATGTTTATTTAATAGAATGGTGTTCTTTAAATTATTTACTCACTCTTGATTAAAATTAGTTTGTGTCTTCTCTTTTTCTTCTCTTCACATGTTAACATTTATACCTGTTCCGGTACCCATCTTTTCTTCGGCCTGCCAATATCTCTCCTTCCCACTTGTTCGTATCTTTTAGCTACACTAGGATTGCGGCTTTCCGGTATTCTATTAAAAGTTCGACCCATTGGGCACGATACAATTTTATTTTTTCGTATAGTGGAAAAACTCCCAATTCTTGCCTTATATCTTCATTTTTGATCCTGTTTAGTCTTGTACAACCGTTGACAGACCTTAAGAATTTCATTTTTGTAGTTCGGATGTTTCTTTCCCCCCTTCACCTCATCGCCCATGCTTCACAGCCGTTTTAAAGCTGAAACTGCCACCGTCTTATAAAACTTTAACCTTGTTTCAGGTATTGTCTTATGCCTCAGAAACCTATGAATCGTCTCACACATCTGATTAAATTTAGATAGTTTATTTTTCACATCGTAGTCTCTTCTTCTTCTTCTTCTTCTTCTTACTATCAAGGATTAGGCATATGCCTGTTCCGAACTCACAAACCATCCTGTACTTCTACACAAACACGAGATATTCCAACCCGTATATCTCGACTACTAGCATCTTCTTCGAGGTCTTCCCACCTCCCTTCTTCCAACTGAAACATATTCATAGTCATCAAACATAATTAGGTTATGTTTTTAATTTTAGATTGTTTACTAATGATTAAACATAAGTTATAATGTTCATTATATCCGGCGTATTTACATTGGCAAGAGAAACTCGTGTGAGTGTTTCACGCCAGATTTTTTATATTGTGCTAATTGCAGTTATAAAAGAATGTAGAAATTTGGAAATAACTATCTAGATGTCAAAGGCTAAAAAGAATTACTTACATTACTTGTGTGTAAATTTGCATTCATAAACATTGAAGAAATTGATGGTAACATCTGATAGAGTTTTGTTACGTATTCAACAGTGATATTTAAATCAGACAGACATGGTTCATTGTTATTTTGCAATTCGAAGGTGTTAAACAGTAGCTAAGTGTATTTTGTAGATAGTTATCATTGTTCGTTGTACTTAAATGTACAACAATAGTCGTCTATCGTTTAGTCTGACGTTATTGTCTGATAATTGTTCACAGTGTACTACTACTGGATTATAATACAGTAAAATATCTCACGCTGTGTTTATACTCCGCCCTATTTATAACATGTATCAAAAGGTCTCTTGAGATATAATCATATTTCTCTACTTGTTAACGCTGGTTATGATTTGATATGTAAACATATTTGGCTCTATTTATGTTTTTATTTTTTCTCAATTCTGATCCTCTTAAATTCTGTTGCATATAATAAAAGCAACGAAATAAAAAAATAGGAATGTTTTTGTCACCATTAAAAAAAATTGTGTGTGTGTGATAAAAACATTTTTAACAAAATCGTTGTACTAAAAGTAATAGTTTATTCGTGCGAGTTTCTAAAAAAACTGCTCCTACGTTTTTTTAAAAATCGCCTCATTTACTACTGCTTTTATGCTCTAAAAGATAGAGTAAGTGCCTTGTCTGTTGAAATTTTTGGGGCTGTTCTCATGGTAAAAAAAATATTTTTTTTTAAGATTGCCCCTTGGCGTAGTGGTTAGCGCAACTGGCTTCTACGCCGGGGTCCCGGGTTCGATTCCCGGTCAGGCGTGGCATTTTTTCATCACTCATTTTCATTATCATCATTATCCACCGTCTGCATTAGCAGAAATCGCAGAACAGTCAGACGTAAAACAAAACAAAATTAATATATGTAATCAAGTGTGTAGACCGTTAAAAACCTGCAACTTTTATTTCACACATTTTTTTGTAAAACGCCTAGTTTAGCGAAAATTACTGATTTTTGTATTTTTTTCATCAAAATCGTTAAAAATGGGATTTTTTAAGATTGTGGCCTTAGTATGCATTTTACGACAAAAGTGTATATAAACAAAGTTATAGAAAATTAAAAAACGGACAACTTTTATTTATAAGCATTTTTCTCTGCAGAGCTTAGTCTAGAGTCTATTAGTGATTTTCCGTATAAGTTCTACAGAGGTTGATTTTCATTTTCCATCACTTACTAATGATTAAAATTAGGTTATGTTTTTCATTTTAAATTGCTTCTCATTCACTATATTTTTATGCTCTATACTATAAGATAGGGTAAGTGCCGTGCCTGCTGAAATTCGTGAGGGATGTTTCATGGTAAAAATATGCACTTTAGGGCAATAGTGTATTTAATAAAAGTTGTAGGATATTCAAAGATTTTTCCCACAGTAGTTAATTTAGTGTCAATTAGTGATTTTCTGTATTTCGTTCAAAAATGTATCAGTAAAAATAGGATTTTTTTACGACAAAAATATATGGGAAATTTAAAAAAAATAATTTTTGAATCCCTAATGTGTGTTCGTTGGAATCTGTTTAATTTAAGAAAAGTAAGTAACCCTAAGTGACCCCATGGATATGGATGATGTGTATGAAGTGTAAATGAGGTATAGTTGTATACAGACTCAGGCCGACCATTCCTGAGAGAGTATGATTAATTAAACCAAAACCATCTAAGTACACCGTTAACCACTGTTTAGTATTCAAATTCGTATAAAAGTAACCTTTAATAGAATTTGAACCACGGAACCTTCGTCTCCAAAAATCAGCTGTTAAACAGCTGACTCGGGGCGACGACTTTACATCTAGACCATTCCGCATTAAAAAAAAATTATTTTAAATATTTGCCACACTGCCTAATTTAGCGTGAATTATTAATTTGTTTTAAGTCCTATATAGGATGATTTTAATTTTGCTCCATTTCCTCCATTAATGCCGGGCGCATGGGTGTAGTTGGAACGTGCTCGCCTCTCATCATTCGGTCTTGGGTTCAAATCCCATTCAGGCACGGCATATTTTCATACGTTACAGAAATCATTTCATCCGTCACCGTCTGCATTAGCAGTAATTGCAGATCAGTCGGACGTTAAACAAAAAAATAAAATAAAAAATCCATTTACTCATGGTTAAAATTAGGTTATATTTTTCATTTCACATTGTTTTTATAGTGGACAGATGACTTAAATCCTAGTGTGAGACAAAGTGGGAACAGGAAAGCTTGTCTATAGATAGCTTTCCTGTTCCCCACTTCGTCTCACTTAGTATACAAGTCATCTCCCCACTATACTACTGATTAACCATAGGTAATATTGTTCAGTATTTACATTGACAAGAGAAAGTCATTGTGAGTGTTTCACACCGGATTTTTAATGAAACTTTGTACCGTTTGTACTTCCATGTCTTATCCGCTTAGCTATAATACCGCCTTTGTGCATCAATCCTTCAGATCAAGATGTCTTATTTTAGATATGTCTAATCATGCTGATATTCATTAGCTAAGTTCATATTATCATCTGTAGTGTTTGCAATTAATAATCAGTTTCTTTTTCTATGTTATTTATTTCGACAGTTGCCATTTAACCATTGATTGATTACTGTTCTTACTTGTTGATAAATCATAATTACTGTAATCCTCATCTACTGTAGAAATTATTACTGTTTATGCTTCTATGATCACATTGGTATTCTTAATTTAAGTTGATTGTTTCTTTCTAATGCAGTAGTTTAATTACATAATTTTATATTTTGATTTTTGAGGTTTTAATCGCATTGTTAGTTTATAAATTTGTTAGTGACTACTTCTGGTTTGATGAATTTTATTGCAGTAATAATATTGTAGTAGATTCAGACTTTAACCCTTTCAGTACCAACGTCCGGAAAACAGGACGTCGACATATGTTACGGTATGACAACATCCGGTTTACTGGTCGTCCGTAAGTTACGCATAAAAAGCCAACGTCCGGATAACCAAACTTTTACAAATAAACTTTTTAACAAAAATTTATGGAATAATGCATTTTGAAACCGTGGCGTAGTGACTAGCGCGTTAGCCCGCAAAGCGAAAGGTCCCGGGTTCGATTTCCAGCTAGGGTCTGAAATTTTAACACGTTATAACTACCGTTAAGGTACCAAAACCCACAGTAGTTGCTAATGACCAAGCTGTCAATGCGACTTTAAATTAACTAAAGAAAACTATTTTGAATAGATTTAGTGTTAGAACGATTTCCTTTTTTTATGAGCATAATAAAAATTAATTTTTAACAGGAAATTTTATTTTTCTGTAACGTTGAAATTTGGTTGGCAATGGCAGGCTTACGCCTGCAAGTTTTTGAAATAAGGGCTGGCACTTATTGTACACCCTTATTCAAATTAAATGGCTTTAGATCAAACTTTTAAATATTGTTTTGGCATTGAAAGGTTTAAATAAGTATATAAATAAGTATAGAAAGTTTAA
This sequence comes from Catonia carolina, assembly GCA_035578175.1. Taxonomy (NCBI): domain Eukaryota; kingdom Metazoa; phylum Arthropoda; class Insecta; order Hemiptera; family Achilidae; genus Catonia; species Catonia carolina. The sequence continues at coordinate 51,008,630 of JAQMRL010000005.1, forward strand.
ATAAGTACGTGTAGAATTCTACTTGGTTATCCAGTACTGGAGCTATCAGTACTTTAGCTACAAACAGAATTCATTGGGGCATAATTTACGTAATGTTAGCAAAGACTTAAGGAGACTTAAAATTGCTTGACTTTCCGTACAGATTGCCCGAATAAGCAATACTGTTAATCTTTATAACCTGAATAAGAAGATTGCAGAATATCGAAATCGATGGAGGGAGCACGTAGAGAGAATGCCCGAAGGAAGGATCCCCCTCTATGGTTGCAAAACAGACCGGAGAGAGTAGGTAGAGATGTTGTGAGGCCACGCAAGTGATAGCAATAGTTGTGTCGCTGTTGTCAGTCGGAACTGGCGGGAGCCCTAATCCTTGATTGTGAAAAGAAGAAGAAGAAGAAGAAGAGACTATATTTTTAATTTAAATTCATTCACTCACTGTTGTTGTTTAAGTAGGCCTACATCAGCCGAAAGGCTGATTTGAACCTCTAGAGGTTTTACGCCGGCCGCATTGGCGTAGTTGGTAACGTGCTCGCCTCTCATCATGCGGTCACGGCATATTTTTATAAGTTACAAAAAATCATTTTCATCCTTTACCATCTGCATTAGCAGTAATAATTGCAGAACAGTCGGACGTTAAACCAAAAAAAGAAGAAAAAAATTAAAAAGTGAGATGGTTTACCTTGCCTTTCTCACTGATGGAAAAGAAGGCTATGCTTATCAGCATTCCAGGCCCTCTGTAACGACAACTCCTAATTTTACAAAGTAATGATATTGAAAATAAAATATTTTAGTTCTGTATTTTTTCTCATAATTTATTTAAATTATTTACACTGACTTTACAATCATAAAAATGTATTAACAATTAATTTATTAGACAATAGTGTAAATCTAAATTCAAGGTTGATGAGATTTGATTTTTTGGACTTTGTCTGTACTATATTATAATCAATATTTAGCGTGATATTCTGCTGTATTTTATGTAAGTTATTCATTACTTTTTATTATTGTTATTACTTTTAATATATTTTGATGTTTGACTTACTTTATTTTTTTACTTTTCTGCCTGGTTAGTTACTTATTGTCCAAAAAGAAAATCGACAGAACGCGTAGAAGTTTATAATATAAAAATTTAAATTTATAACTGTGCAGTTATGCGCAACCAGTAAATATTTTTTGAGTTTATATTTCCATAACACTTTTGAGAATACCATCTGTTAGTAGGACCCTCGCGTTTAAATATCCAGCTTTTAGTGGAGGTCCCGTGTTTGATTCCGGACTATGAAATTATTAAAAGTTACAATTAAAACCAATCGTTTCAATTCCATTACCAACGTAATCGCCAATTTGTTAAAGTTTATTTAAATAAATTAAAAGAATGATCGGATGTAAAATTAATCACCATCATCATTTTCTGTCAAGGATTAGGCTCAGTGGCCTGTTCCGGCATCCATCTCTTTTTAGGTCTTCCCAAGCCTCGCTTCCTTCTAGGTTTACATTTCCATGCTCGCAGAGGAAGTTTGTGAGCTGTCATGCGAAGTAAATGTTTGGACCAGTTTCTCTTATATATTCTTAACGTTTCCAACTGTAACTGAGCATTTAACTTAGCGCGGATAACTTCGTTGCGTATTCTATCGAACCGGGTACAACCTTCGACTCCCTGCAAAATCTCATTTCAGCAACCTGGATTCGACATTCATTACTATGTAATGACACCCATGTTTCACTCCCATATGTTGTAAGTGGTACAGCCACTGCTCTATAAAATTTCATTTACGTATAATTAACAAAACGAATAAATATATTCTGTTTTGTCTTAAGATTTTTGTTTCCTTTTTATTATTACAATCGTATAGTATTTCAGAAGAAAATAATCGTAATAAATATAGAAAAAGAAAGTGTAAACTTCTAAATATGTTTTTATTGGTAGTTTTTTTAGTGAATATATTTTTGCAATATATTCCTAAATGAAAATAATTTCTGATTTTTTTACGATTACCAAATCAAAATAAGAAAAGTAAATTTAAATTTGAGTTACACGAGAAAGTTAGTTCGGTTTATAATAAATTTTTTGTTGACACTTATACGAGTACTTAGAAATATATTCGACATGGTATCTTGCATGTCTAAAAATATTTACGTATAATCTTATATTTCATATGTTTTGTGAATTATTTTAATCAGGGTACAATAATAGTATACCTTTTCGTTGTTTAAGTTTGAATATTGTAAACAGTATATTATTATTGACTATGCCACCTGTTAGTGGGGAATTAAATATGAAGAAAAACAGTAGCTCTTAATGGTGAGTTCTTATAACTTTCTTCCTTGCGACCTTGCCACACTTACCGTATCCTGTTTTTATGCGTTTGTTCCACTGTTCGCTCTGACGACTACTAATGCTAACCAACAATCTATGAACCTGTTAGCTCTCAAACGCTGACTGCCTTTCACTTACAATTAAGTATCTTTACTGACTAAGAACTTGTGAGCTTCTGGGTCACAGCCAGTCGGATAGTGTTGTTGACCACGTGCCTTCCATTACTTTTCTGCAAGTTAACGAACTTCAGCTGGTTAACTATTCGACAGATTGTTTTATTTTTTTAATTGTATATACAATTTGCATTGTATTTAATTATGATAAACATACGGAATATGATTTTAATTGACTAAAATAATTTTGATTAAATCATACAATTTGCAGACTATGAAAAGTTATCTGATTTTTTTCTCTTTATTTAGGAAATTCACAATTTGTTGTAAACAATCAGTGAATGTGATAGCACAAAATTTGGAAAAAATTAACATGGTAAATAAATGTGAGTGAATTTTTTTTTGGGTTTAACGTCCGACTGTTTTGCAATTACTGCTGATGCAGACGGTGAAGGATGAGATGATTTTTTTTAACGTATGAAAATATGCCGTGCCAGAATGGGATTCGAACCCAAAACCGCATGATGAGAGGCGAGTACGTTACCAATTACGCCAATGCGGCCAGAAATGTGAGTGGAGACACAGTCCAGTGACAGAACTATGACGTGAATAGATAAGTGTAGCATTTAGAACACTGTAATGGATAGTAAATTACAGTATATACTACGTTAATTGATGAGATCCTTGCTCCATCGACGTTTTAGTCGTCTTATTGGATTGTTTGGGAGAGTCTGCGTAGCCAGATTTGAGATCAATGGGTTATGGTGGTTCACGAGTTACTTCCTAAATTTTGTATAGAGTTTTAAGAAAACGTCATTTATGTTGGGTACGTTTAGGTCTGAGTTTAGCGTTTTATTGGTTACGTAATAGGGGGAGTTAACTATCCTCCGCAAAAGCTTTGAAAACGCTGAATTTTTGCTAATACCGATGGTTCTGCACAGCAGTAAAGCTGACTGGCATAGCTCCATATTGGTCGAAGGTAGGAGCTGTAAATGGTTAATTTAGATGTAGTAGGTAACTTGGATTTGCGTGAAAGAAGTTTGTACAACTGTTTGAACCTGTCCTGGAGTGCCTTTCTCGTTTTATCCACGTGAGCCTGTTATCTAGATATAAACCTAGATAACGGATATATTGAGAAGTGTAAAGTTGAGTGACATAAAGATACAAAAGAGGACAAACTCGTTTACGCAGGGTAAATATAACGTGATACGTTTTTGTAGTGTTGACTTTGACCCGCCGTTTGGTAAGCCATGATTCTAGGCGAGAAATATGCTGTTGAAGGACATACGATACTTAAGTGGGGTTATCGGCGGTGTACATTATTACAGTATCATCCGCGTACGAAGCGAGGAGTGTATGTGGATGGGACGGTACATCGGAAGTGTAAATAGAATATAAAAGTGGTGCCAAGATAGATCCCTGAGGTACACCAGCTAGTAGTGGGCAGTAATGGAATCAGCATTTTTTTCAGAGATATAGAAGAAACGTTCCATCAAAAAGGACTGAATTTTTGAAATTTTGTGTATCTGAATCTAAAAATTATTTTAAAATTAATTTCACTTTTGTAATTTTAATATAAATTTCACGAATAATCTTGTACTCCATAATATTGAACCGTACCAACCACGTATTGCTTGGGTTTGACCGATTTTACTTTTGCTCATATTTTATTGAAAGCCATCTGACAATAATAAGTAGAAAAATTATTCAAACTTTTTGAAGGTTATGAAAAAATGACTTTTTGGTCTTAAAAAAACAGGGAGAATTTAAAACACTAATAGAGCCAATTTTAGACCACGTGAGGAGACTAGACGTTTCTGGAAGCTCTTTTTGCAGCCCAAATTCTCAGCATTCATTCACTGTAGCTTTTCTCCTTTCTCCTGTCCATCTGGTACTTTGGTTTTGCGCTCGTCATGGAAGCCCTAAAAGTCCGTAATTAGTTGTCTGACTTTGGTTCGGTTCATTAAATTTTCTCGGTTTTCTCAATATCCTTTCTGACTTTTTTACACTATTTATCCGACACCTTAGGTTTACTGTTTAATGTTTATTGTAGCTCTAATTAATATTATAAATCAGAAAAGAATATATATTTTATTAAATTGACTATTTTTATAGATTGAAGAACTGCTATGGACAGGTAAAAAGAATTCTAGGTCATCTTTAATCGGTTTTTCACTACTTAGAATTTAATTAAAACAGGATATAATAAATTTCGTATATTAATTTTGATCAAGCGTTCAATAAATTTAAAACAACATGTTTTTCCTACATTCTGTTTGTTGTTTAGGTCATCAGCCGTAAGGTTGGTTTGAACTTGTAGAGGTTTTAATTAGTAAAACAATGAGTAAGGTGGTTTACCATGCCTTCCTCACTGAGTGGAAAAGTACGCTTATCAGCATGCCGGGCCCTCTAAAAAGCATATATTTTCCACTCTGCAAATGACACCTTCACTTCATTCACCCCAGGGTCTGGCTGTATAATGAAATTCATTACTTTTAGAGGAGATAACTCTGATTAGTGTCTTTTACGCCTTAACCTCTTGTGTTCTTAAATAGTTCATTCATTTAATTTGCTGACCATGTGATAAGAAACTACAAATAGTAAGAACTACAAATAGTTCTGTTTCCTATAACATGGTCATTTATTTTATAGCTGAAGCGTTTAAGAATAGAAGAGGGAGAGGTGTAAAAACATTATCTGAGTTATCTCCTCTGAGAGTAATGAATTTCATTATACAGCCAGACCCTGTGGTAAATGAAGTGAAGATATCATTTGCAGAATGGTAGGTAGATGCTTTTCAGAGAGTATGCTGATAAGCATATTTTTCCACTCAGTGAGGAAGGCAATTGTACACCACCTTACTCCACATTTTTCTTAATGAAACCTCTCTAGAGGTTCAAACAAGCCTAACGGTTGATGACCTAAACAACAAAACATTTCGTTTAATCTTAAACTTTCAAAATACCTGTTGCTTTGAATGAAATTTTGTACGATAATGAAGTTTAAGTAAAACATATTTCTGGCCGTACCTTGATATTTATGCATCGATGTCATTGTAATTCCCACCTTTAAACGATTCTGTTGTAATTTAAAGCGTTTTACAGTTGGTTTGTTTTGTTTTCCTATTAGATCTAATCAATTATCTTATATCATCTTCTAGGAAATGATAGTAAATATGTTTTTATTCTCAAGGTACACTACTGTTTATAATAAATAAATATATTATTGGTTAATAAATTGATATAAAACTGTAAAATGACAAAGGTCAAGCTGAAGTATGTTGTTTTGTTTAAGTTTATGAACTGCAAAATATTTTTAGTTCTTATATCAATTTGGTTGCTGTAGACCATCAGAATGTTTGTTATTTCTGTTAATACTGTAGTAAAGTTGAAATTGGTTTTCCTACTTAAATATTATAAAAAACTTATATTATTATAAACTGTTTTTAATTTTTGAAAATTTTTTTTTTAAATTAAAATTCAACAAAATTAATATATACTAGTTTAGAAATTATTCCTGTTGGTATGTCCAATGATCTATAAAACCTTGTGAATACATTTTTATAAAATTAAATTTTAAAGTGTATTATACTTTTTTGTTTAAAGACTGAGAAAACAAAAAGTTTACATGTTACACTTACTTTTCGTTATCAAAAATCCACACATGAATTTTAATAATATATAAATTCCACATATAACAGTTAAATATTTCGGATTACATCCAGACATACGCCTTAAGTCGAAAACACTTATCAGTTGAAACGAAGATAGCAAAACTTAAAATTTTAATTATTCTTTTGGCACCTTGGACCGGAGCAAAAATAAACTTTAATACAGGAAACCAGTATGGACCTACTATATCCAGTTAGGCGCATTCAAGAACTCAAGTGTCCAAATTATTCAGTGTTTTCAGCCAAAGGTTCTCTTAGCTCTGCGTTCTGGTACATGGCTAATCCGTCAAAGAAGAAGAAGACTCGTAAAAATTATATAGAATTAGTATTTGTGAAACATAAAAAAATTAAGGATCATTAAGCTTTACAGGATTATTGTAATATTGCTACAAATAATATTATTCTATTCGGGACAATATCATGTTTGCAATTTGCTATTATTTCTCTTAATAATTTCTGAAATTTTCCCATAACAGGGAGGTGGCAACCCTGTTTGAGATGTTATAAATTTATAACATAAAAACACTCTATTTGGGATATTATAGAAGTTATATTCACTATTTGGGATGTTATAAATTAAGTTATTTGCGCTCAATCGGCTAGTTCCAGGGCTACAAAAAATAGGTGTTTTTTATCACATGGTCAGCCAATCATATGACTGAACCATTTAAGAACAGTAGAGGTAGAACAGTGGAGGTGTATTATCTTCTCTGAGAGTAATGAATTTCATTATGCAGCCAGACCCTGTGGTGAATGAAGTAAAGGTGTCATTTGCAGGGTGGAAAGATGATTTTTAGATGACGTGGCATGGTAATAAGCATACTTTTCCACTTGGTGAGGAAGGCAAGTGTAAACCACCTCACTCTTCGATTTACTTTATAAAACCTCTAGAGGTTCAAACCAGCCTTTCGGCTGATGACCTAAACAACAATTTAATAAAATTATAAATCTTTATTAAAATTTTTAAATTTTATTGTCTTAGTGTAATCATTACGGGATAAAGTGTAGGAATTATTATTTACATATTTTATTATTTTAGAAATAATCGTTAATATAAAATCGTTATTAATAAAAACAAAGATAATTGGCGGATTAAATTTTTTTAGGATATTCTTTTACTTAAAATACTTTCTACAGATTTACACTGATAATACATTTCGCAATATTTACAAAAGCTTTTGTTGTATAAGTATGTACGTAGAATTCATAAGATTTATGACCTTCGTGAATGTCCTGCAGAGAAACGGACATTATGTTGCATTTCTAAAAATTCATTATTACATTTTAATGTCCTGAATACTCATTGTTATAGTATTTAATTGTTATTTTATTACAGAAATAACAATGCAATTGTTTTTTTTTTAGTTTGTTTAACACGTATCTTCGTATGTTGTACAGTTATTAATAAATTGATGTTTTGTTCATTATTTTATTTATTGTGTTTTATTTTAATTTGGAAAGTAACAGTTTATTCCCGGAATGTTTTAGATTAGTTGTTTGGATCTTAAAATTTAAATATTAATTTAGATGTAACTTTTAGACGAGCAGTTTTCTGTATTTAAGGCTTACTTTACCTACACAGTTATCAGAGTTAATCAGAATATCATAATATAATTTGTTTTGTTTGGCTGTTGATTGTATATTATATATTTAGTGTATGCTAACAAAGAAAATAATGTTTAATAAAATAAAATTGTTCATTATCTACATTGGCAAGATAAAGTCGTGTAAGTGTTCACACCATATTTTTTTGTAAATTTATTTAAATAAATTAATGTTATACTTTACTTCCATTAAATATTTGTTGACCCTTTATAGGTCTTTGGTAAGTATATTTACCACTGGCAATATGATCGATTTTTTAAAGATTAAGCTATGCAGTTGAACCCTATTGGCATTTTATGGTTTTATAGATGTTCTCTGGTAAGTAGGCTATCCACATTTTGAAATTAGTACGCAGCGACCATTTGCTTCATGAGTTACATAAATAAGGTAAGGATTTATGCCAGCGTACGCAACCGTGTGGTTTTGTTGTTACTTTTGTACAGTGCTTAAAAATTTGACTTTTTTACGGGAAAACAAGCATTCACGCTCATATTTTAAAGTTAAGATATGTTATTCTACACATTTTCTGTTATATAGGACTACAAGTTGTTTAAATAAGCATTCTTACCACTAAACATTATGTGATTCCCATTTCAATAAACGTTCCTTGGTAAGTATACTTACCAAGGCATAACATAAAAAAAAGAAATATCTTACTGTTCTGGTACTAGAAAAACATTACTTAAGTCTATGTAAAACAAAATTTAACATTTTTTACAACTTGTATATTTTTCCCCGTAGTACTGCCCTATAAAGGGTTAAATAGTGTTTCAAAAAATTAAGTTCTATTTTTGAATCAGAATGAAATCAATAAAATCAGAAAATCAAGTTCTGAAAATCGGATGATGATGAGTGATTGAATGACCTTTATACAATAGTAAAGAACACGCATAATAAAACAAGTGAAGTGAAGTAGGTTAGAAAGCGATCGGCCATAAGTAAGCTTGAATTTGATAAATATGCAGGCGTGTCCAGAATGAAGTAACATCCATAATAAATTGCCAAAAAAAATTCAACTGTATACTCACGACCACATTTTTAAAGAAATAACAAACCATCAAAATCTAAATTGGTTTAACTATTATTATAAATAAACGCGTTTAGTATTAGTCCTGTTCATTCATTCGTTACGTATGTTTAATATCATTTTAATACATAACCTTTCTTAGTTAGTAAGCTGTAATTATATTATTTTAAATATATACATAATAGTCCGTATAATATAACAAAATGCAGATTACTGTATAGGTTACAAATCATCTTGTGTTACCGCCCTCTCTTTCATAATTTTAATTCTGTTGTTTATTTTCTCCTTCTTCTTCTGACAATCAAAAATTACACTCCCTGTGGTGAATGAAGTGAAGGTGTCATTTGCAGGGTAGAAAATAGATGCTTTTCAGAGTGTCTGATATGTTGATACTCTTTTTCAACTCAGTGAGGAAGGCAATTGTAGACCTTACTTCCCGTTATCTTAGTAAATTATCTAGAGGTTCAAACTAGCCTTTCAGCTAATGACCTAAAAAACATAATACATTCAACTAACGGATTTTGGTGATGTAATATTTTTTATAGAATTTATTAAAATTATTAATATAATTTATTAATTTATAATTATTTATATATAATTTATAATTATATATTAATTTATTTTACTATTGGGGTTATCCTGTCCAAGTTTTTGTGGTTACGTTTCTGGCTAATCTACATCTATTGAATTAGTAGCATTTTTATACATTGTTAGGAAGATAAAAAAATTATTTGAAATTTCCTCTTTTGAAATTCATAATCTTTTGCTTATTTAAGTGGAAAATAAATATTCAAACACATTATTTTACTGTAATATTAACTCTGTACATTGATATTATAGTATAAAAGGATGTGCAAAAAATTTCAATAAAATCCATTCACAGTGATTGAAAAAATGTTCCTCATGTGTCAAAAATTGCTATTTACGGGAAAAAGTAAAAACTAAAAAAGAACACATCATTATAAGTATTGCAAAATATGGGTATGGAAGGTTATAAACTCGACGACCATTTAGTTTTTTTTGTTTAACATCCGACTGTTCTGCAATTACTGCTAATGCAGACGGTAAAAGATGAAATTATTTTTTTGTAACGTATGAAATATGCCGTGCCTGAATGGGATTCGAACCCAAGACCGCATGGTGAGAGGCGAGCACGTTACCAACTACACCAATGCGGCCAATTTAGATTTTTATTATACACAGAATTCAATGTGTTACATTCACAGCTGGTCTAAAGCGAACTTAAAGTTTTAAAACAAAAAATATCGTACAAAATAAAGAGAAATTTAGAAATTTACCATCATCATTCAAAAAATAGAGATGTTTATGCAAACTAGTAGCGTTTAGAAAATAACGTAAGGGTTCAACATAGTTTTAATTATTTTTTTTTGAGGCGGGGGGTTAAAAACTGCAAAAAACACCAACAAATTATATTAACATTAGACACAGAAAACTCTGAATTTCAGTAATGTGCAAAAAACCGGATTTGTGGAAATTTAAAATTTTCTCCGTTCCGGGTATCCTTAAACCAATTTTCCGACACTTAACTCTATTTTTAGTGTCTTAAAAATTTGTTTGTCAACCGGTTGTCATCTATTCTTTATAGGTATCCGTAATATTTTAGTCTTATTTTTCTAATAATTTCTATTAATCGTTTATTTTCCTTCTTCATTTCTTCCCGGGCTCGTAACCTGTATTATCCATCTACTATCTGTAATGTAGGCTATATATAATATACATTGTAATATTCGTGGTAGTGTTAGTGATATGAAATTTGGTAATTTTTAATGATATTTATTGCTTAACATTTTAGACGTGTCCAGGAAAATTTTAGTTAAAAATTTTTACTCTATAATTTAACATGTCAAATCGTATGTAATTTTTACTTTTACATATAACTATTTAGAAACGATTTGTAAATTTATTATGTATTTTACAATACATAGATTTTTTCGTTACTTTTTTGAGGTTACATAATTTTTTATAGAAATTCCTTATACTTTCACTTACCTTAAATATTTAAAATAGATGTATTACAGGTGATTTGTGATGTTCGTGTGAAATATTTAAAAAATGTTTTGGTTAATTATAGTTATTAAATATTTAATGAATGTTCATATTCATATCGTTTGGTTTTTAATTGATGTTTCTCATTATATATAATATTTTTTGCTGCTTTTTGTTTGTATTTTAAGAGAAGTGCAGGATTTTTACACTACTCATTACTTTAGTGGCGAAGTAGGCTATAAATTAAGGAGTCGAATTGGAATTATAAATTAACAAATTTTCATTGAAATTGTGATAAAAATATTTGGATGCTTGTATTCACATATTACGTATTAATAGTTTGATCAGTCTGTTTTTTTCTTTTGAGACCGCAGTGGATCACTTCAGTCAGTTTCTGGCAGATCTTTTTTGCCTTTCTGCTTCCGAAAAGATCACTTTCCTGCTTCCTCTTTTATCAACCTTTCCTTGGAATCTAATATTTTTATCTTTTAATAGTTTCAGCTGTTCAGTTTTATTTTCTAGATCTTCGAAGGTGATGCCCAATTCTTCCATATCTTTCTTGATTTCTGTTAACCACATTACTTATGTCTTTTTCTGGTAAAATTTTTTGACTATTTGGTTTGCGATATTATTTTTGGGTGTTCTGATTATATGTCTAAAAAAGGATATTCTCTTTTACCTCATCGTATCTATCACCGATTCGGTCTTCTAGTAGACCTGTTCATTTGGTAATAATCTCCTTTCTCCATCTACTTGGTATCATCTACTTGGTATCGGATTACTTTCCGATGCAGGTCCTAAGGATCCTCCTTTCAAGTTTTTGGATTTTATCTATTCTGTTTTCCTGATTTAATTTGAATAGAGTTTCGCACCCATACGTTATCTTTGGTTTTACGACCGTTTTGTAGTGTTTTATTGATTGATAGGCATTTTTTTATTGTAGGTGTTTTTGGTGGTTAGTTGTGAAGTTGTTAGTTTCTTGGTTCTTTCCTCCCATGCTTCCTTTTCGTGTTGTTGTAAGTGATGATTTCTCCTAAGTATTTAAAGGAATCTACGAGTTTTATATATTGGTCGTTAATTTAGATCTTGTCTGTACATAGCGGGTCTGTTGCCATTATTTTAGTTTTTTCAAATGAAATTTTGAGGCAGATTTTCCCTGCTATTTGTCCTTGCGTTGTAAGTTGGTTCTTAGCCTCTGCAATGTTATTTGCTAATAATGCTAGATCGTCGGCGAACCCCAGGCAGCTGAGTTTGATGTTGTCTTTCTTGGTGCTTATTTTAAAGATTTTTGGATATAGTTTGTACCATTCTATCATGATATATTCGAGAGCGCAGTTAAAAAGTAGTGGGGAAAGCCCGTCCCCTTGTCTTAGTCCAGTTTTTATGTCAAAGCTCTCTTAGAGTTCTCCTCTGAATTTTACTTTGGAGCTGGTGTTAGTTGAAAGAAAACAACTGTGAGAATTTTTTGGTATTGTGTTAATTCCTTTACCTCTCAGGTTTCCCCTCTACCGCATTTCTCTGTTTATAGTTAATTATTGAAAAATGAAAATGGTTAAATTATAATAATTGTGTAATTAATTTTGTTCACATCAGTCAGTACACGTCGGATTATCAAACTTTTCGGATTTTAAATGTCCGATTTGTGTGAGTCATTTTATTTTGTAAGAATTTACTACACGTGTAACTAGTCATTAAAATTTCAAATTAATTAATATAATATATTTTAAAAGAGAATGGAAATTAAAATAAAAATTTATCTGAATTTTCTACAAATTTCTTTAAGGATGCTCACAAATACGAGTTCGTTACCAATAACTAAGAACCGAAACAAATTACTCAAATCTAGATAAAAAAAATGCTTTGTAATAACAATGTTCACGAATCTTATTTTATAATATTACTTTCGTAATAAAAAATATAATTAGTTTGTAATAAAACTAAATAATAAAATTTCTAAAAGAAAAGAATAAACTTAAAAGTTTAGATTACACATTGTTGCTATTTTTATTTATGAACCATTGATGTAATGCCATAGGAAATAACCGTAACGCTGGACTTAAAAACACTGATTCTCGTGTCATCTTTTGGTGTATTAAATTTTATGTGTTGTACGTTGTAATTAAATATGGCTTGCACGCACATTAAAAAAATAATAAAAATGTAATAAAATAAATTTTTATTTTAAGCATTAACGAAATTTGTGATATTCAATGGTCATTGAACCTATTTCATTCCACTGCGTGTACAAAGTATAATAATATTCCATACTGGGTTATGTATGCAGTTTTTAGTACGTGCTTAGTATTTTTTTCTCTTGATAGAAATTCAAATTTGGAAATTTTTCGATGATAACAGTTTGGTATTTGAAGTACTACCTTGCCTTCTAATCCGAAATAATTTATTTTTTAAAATTAAGCCTGGCCTTCGGGCCAGCCCAGTCAGTCAGCTGGTGGAAAGTCGCTATTATTTGTTAAGTAACACCGGTTGGGCAAGCGACTTTGTATGGTGACCAGTTGACAGCCATCCATGAACAAACTCTACTGGGGGTCCCTGTTCAAACTCATGTCTAATCAACGTCAAAAAATACAGTAATAAGCAGCGATCAAATTGGGTAGTTGTCAACAATGTACAGTTCCCGATAACAAATATTAAAAGCTATAAAAAAAATATAAAAAAATTGAGCGTATCAACAAATTTTTCTGTTTTTTTCGATTCTTTAGGATTTGATGGCTAGGTACTGTAGGTAATCTAAATTTTTGGGTTTCTTACGACTGAAAAAAGATTTGTGCAAATTTTCAAACTAAATCTATGTGGTAATAATGATTTAAGATGATGGTAAAAGTTGAGGCAATGTTTAACATGTAGTCTTATTAAAGAGTTAGTCCCTGATTTTTGAATTGTTAGCTTTATAAACACAAAGTGGATAGTTTTTACTTATCTTTTGCCTCAAAATTAAAAGGAAAGTAGGTAGGTTCTTGTTTTCATATCGATTTTTCGAAATCGAGTTTTCACCTGAAATGCGCGTTTTTAGGGCCCCTGAACCCAAAAACCGTTTTAGCGATTGATTTGTGTGTCTATAAACAAAATATTTCAAGAACGGAATATCGTACTAAGTTATAACTTGGAATTTAAGTAACCACCAGAGGATCCGACACCATTTTCATCAAAATCCAACCGAAAGTAGTATAAGTTTATTCGTGCAATTTTTCACTTATTGTAATTTTTTCAAAAACTGATCCTAAGATTTTTTTAAAAACATCTCATTTATTACAGTTTTTGTACTCTAAAATATATATATTTTTTTTGTTTAACGTTTGACTGTTCTGCAATTACTGCTAATGCAGACGGTGTAGGATGAAATAATTTTTTGTAACGTATGAAAATATGCTGTGCCTGAATGGGATTCGAACCCAAGATCGCATGATGAGAGGCGAGCACATTACCAACTATGCCAATGCGGTCGGCTCTAAAAAATATGATAAGCACCATGTTTGCTGCAGTTACTGTGGTATTTTTTTTTATTTGTATTTTAAGATTGCGGGCTTAATGCAACTTTTATATCAATGATATTTTTCTGCAACGCAGTTATGTCAATTTTTGATTTCCTGTATTTTGCTTGTTAAAATCGGTAAAAACAAGATTTGTTTTAAGATTGCGGTCTTAGTGTGCACTTTACGACAAAAGTCTATAATTCAAAGTTGTAAGGTCAACTTGTAAGTTGTAAGGTCTTGGGTTCAAACCCCACTCAGGCTCGGCATATTTTCATGCGTTACAAAAAAAACATTTCATCCTTCACATTTACAACCCAATGTCGTCGCTAATTACCACTGTAGTTCATGCGACGTTAAATGAACAAAAAAAAGTTGTAAGATTTAAAAAAATTACCACTTATCTCAAGCATTTTTTTCTACAGAGTTCGTCTATTCCGTACAAGTTTTACAGAGGTTGATTTTCATTTTGAATCATTAACTCATGATTAAATTAGATAATGGTTTTTCATTTTTTTTATTGTTTAATCACGATTAAACAGGTTATACTATTCATTATTTACATTAGAAGGAGAAAGTCGTGTGAGTGTTTCATACCAGATTTTTTTTATAATCTATTTTTTTAAGATTTATTTGTTTGTGATTCTGATGTGGGGTTTACATTAATTTACTTACCACGACATACCATGGATATTTACATTATAAGTAGAATGTATTTTATATTTGATACGAACATATTACGCTGCTAGTTTCTATTAATTATGTACATACATTTATTAATACTGTTTGACCAAATATGACTTAATAGTTTTTCAAATCATTTTTATTGTCTGCACTTAAATATTTCTATTCGTTATAAAATGAAATTAAATAATGCAATTCTCATTGATATAAAACACTTAAGCAAGGTTATCAACATTGACATATATTTTATTAATCTGATAATTCAAACCTATGTATTAATAAGTCGTAATAATAAAGATCTTGGTTCGAATCTTTTATTAAAATTGTTTAAGTAATCAATCTTTTCACTTTTATATATCTTTTTTTATAATAATTAAATATAATTCTATTTAATAAATTCTATTTCCCGAATGTTTCGAATAGCAATAAACATTGACCGCGACCTAATTTCCGTTGTTTTAATAATTCATTTTTTTTAAATGGCGGGGTTTAAATAAATATACCATTTTACCTTTACAATAATCAAGGTCTGTTTACCTTTTGATAAATATATAAGATGTACATATATACATAGTTTATGAGGTTATATTAATTAGATTATATGAAATCCTGTGTGTTTGTTTGTTTGGTCTGCTTCCTTGATCGAATGCTTCGTTCGTTTTATCATATTTTCTGCAGTTTATTCATTCATTCGGAATTGAATTGAATGCATTCAATTTTATTTCAACCTTACATTTACGACCTTAATGTGGTTAATTATTGGTTTTATTAATCTTTTGTTGCAAAACTATAAAAAATCCTGTCGATGACAAAATCATTATGATTAAAAGTACTTTTAAAAGCAGTCTTCTGTTCATTTTATTCTTGTTATTTTGTCTTGAATTCTATTTGCGTAAATGCATGTATTATATTCATTGCATTTTTATGCATTATTGTTCTGATCTTTTATTAAAAATAGTAAATGCTGTTATTGCATTTATTTCTTGCACAACTTTTCTTTAAATTGCATTTTAATCAAGTAGTATATTGTTTAGTCTAGGTCAGAATCAAGTGTTTGCTTTCTTAACAGATCTTACCGTTCGTAAAATCTCTGATAATATGAGTATTATTTTTAATTTCTCTTGCCTATATGAATTATATAGAAAGGAGAGTATTGTTTTCATGTCGATTTTTCGAAATCGAGTTTTCACCGGATCTACACGTTTTCAGACCCCGTGAACCCAGAAAACATTTTGTTAGCGATTGGTCTGTGTGTGTGGGTGTGCGTGCGCGTGTGTGAGAGAGTGAGAGTGAAAGAGTATGTGTGTGTGTGTGCGTGTTAACAAAATATCTCAAGAACGGAACATCGCACGAAGTTGAAACTTAAAACTTAAGTTAGGTACCACCAGAGCACCCGACACGAACATTTTCATCAAAATCGGAACCGGAAGGTAGTTTATTCGTGTAATTTTTTACCTTCTTGCAATTTTCTCAGAAACTGGTTCTACGTTTTTTTTTAAATCACCTCATTTACTATATTTTTTATGCTGTACAAGATAGGAGAGGCGCCATGTCTGCTGAAATTCTTATGGAGGCTGCGCTCTCGTAGAAAAAAAGTGTTTTTTTAAGATTGCGGCCTTAATATGCATTTTAGCGCAAAAGTGTATATAATTAATGTTTTAGACAATTTAAAAATCTATAACTTTAATTTTTAACATTTCTTTGTATAGCGCTTATTTAAGTGGTAATTAGTGATTTTCTGTTTTTTTTTCATGAAAATCTAAAAATAAATAGATATTTTAAGATTTCAGCCTTAGTATGCCTTAGTATCCATTTAACGACAAAAGTATACATAATCAAATTTATATGAAATTAAAAGATCTACAACTTTTGTTGTAAGCATTTTTCTTTACAGAGCCTAGTTTAGCGTCAAAAAGTGATTTTCCGTATTATTAAGTCAAAATAAGATTGGTTTTCATTTTGCATCATTCACTCATAATTAAAATAAGATTATAATTTTTTGTTTATTTCTAATGATTTATTACTAATGTTAGGTTATGTTGTTTATTATTTGCATTGGCAAGAGGAAGTCGTGTGAGTGTTTCACACCAGATTTTTATTGTTCATGAACAAACTTTTTTCTTCTTATTCCTCACAAGTATAAGGCAAAATCCCATTAAGTTATAACTCCTTAGAAATTATCCTTTAACGTTTTTTTCGGGAGTGCCAAACATCTTCTATCTTGCGGTATGTATTCATCAACCAGGCGGGGAATTCTACACCCATTCGGTATGCATAATGTTACTCTCTATTTCCGTAATTCTACCAATTAGGAGCTGAAGATTCACAAATTGTAAGGTAGACAAACTTAAGACTTTATTCTTGTTTTACCATTCAGTATCGACTTTACCTGTTGTGGATAATCTACGAGGATCATTCGAAAAGTAAAGAACGTTTTTCTTTATTTTGAAATTTTTTTTATCCAAACAAAACTTGTACACACCTGATACTTAAACTATTTTTTTACGTAATTGGCTTACTAATTTAATTACTTCATTCTAATATGTAAGAGGCCTAATGTTTCTATAAATAAACTATCGAATTTATGTAATTCTATACTCAGTAATTTTGACTTTCTATGAAAGTTAATACCGAATTACTTTCTTATTTATTTTTTGTTTTAAAGTGAAATATTGTTTCCTTTACTTTTTACTAGTTACATTATTTACGTATAAAAATATGGTGTGAAACACTCACACAACTTTCTTTTGCCAATACAAATAATTAACAATGTAACCTAACATTAGAAATCAACAAAAAAACTAACTTTAAGAAACATAACCATATTTTAATCATGAGTTAAAGACGCTAAATGAAAATCGACCTTAGTTTGGCTTAAAAATACGGAAAATCACTTTTTGACGCTAAACTAGGCTCTGTAGAGAAAAATCCTCTAATTAAAAATTGTAGATCTTTTAATTTCCTATAAATATGATTTATATACTTTTGTCGTAAAATGCATACTAAGGCTGAAATCTTTAAAAAATCGATTTTTTACAGATTTTCATGGAAAATAAGGAAATCGTTAATTACCGCTAAACTAAGCGTTATAAAAAAAATGTTTGAAATAACAGTTACACGGTAACACTTACCCTATCTTATAAAGCTTAAAAAGTGTAGTAAATGAGACAATTTTTATAAAAAATCGTAGGAGCCTTTTTTGAGAAAATTGCAAAAGAGTGAAAAATGACACGAATAAACTACTACTTCCAGTGGACCGATTTTGATAAAAATGTTCGTGTCGGGTCCGGTAGTAGAGACCTACCTAACTTAAGTTTCAAGTTTGTAAGATGTTCTGTTTTTGAGATATTTTGTTCACATACACACACACACACACACACACACACACACTCACACCAATCGCTAAAAGCATGGTTTTTGGGTTCAGGGATCTGAAAACATGTAGATCCGGTGAAAACTCGATTTCGAAAAATCACATGAAAACAATACTTTCTTTCCTATAGCTTATATTCGTATTGGCAAGAGAAGGTAAAGAGTATAAAATTTTATTTTAATTTAAAATTTAAAAAAAGTAAAAAAAAACATATGTATTGATCCTTTAAGATTGACGTCCGCTAAGTAATACAGCTAAGTTCGATTCTGTTACTTAGCGGTCCCTTGACATGATGACGTCAAACCTAAAGGGTCAATATGTATTATTATTTAATTTTTTAAAGATTTTTTTGTCGGGGGTTTTTTAAATTCTATTTTTATTGGTTTTGTCATTCATTTTTATTATTTTGAAGGAGGCCGACAAAGTTAGCGATAAGCTCTGGTGCACTCTCGTTTTTGTGTACGTTATGCCATTGATTTAACATCATGTTCATTGTAAATTTTCTGTTAATTTGAAAGAATTTTAGCAATCTATTAAAACGAATAAGAATAGGACATGAAAGAAAGTGACCTGATTATGATATGTTTGTGGTCAGATTTTAAAAGAATACAAGTTGTGGGTCTGAACCTGTTTAAAGCAGGAAATAATGGAATACCTCACCACGATCATTGAGATCCACGGATGAGGGAACAGAAAAAACTTCTTTAGCTTCACTTGTTAACTTGTCGTGACAGACGAGATGACTAGAGTGTGCTAGTTATGTAATGAAAACTAGTCACTTTAATGTATCGTTTCACGGTTAACTAATAAGCTATATACAACGTTTATTTAATTAACAATCCTCGCATGTGTATCTGTTATAAAAAAAGAAATTTTATCTATTTTAATTATCTTATCTTAACAAATTTTAAATGGAGTTCAAAAAATAAAATATATAAATTTTTTATTATATGAACATCTTTTCTATGTTTTACGGTCATATAAACTAAGGTTTAAATGTTAGTTTATAATTGGATCTTATATTTGAAGAAAATTAGAAAACTAAATCTAGATACATAAAGTGTTATGTAAAGTATTATTAAATTATTTGATTTGATTTATTTACTTTCTCAAAATTCTATCCGTAGTTTCAAATAAGATATCATTGAAATTGTGATAAAATCTATATTCGAATATGAACTGGCCGTCATATTTTATGAATTCTTTCGGTTTTTTAATAGTTGTTACGGATTTATTCTCCTGGCCTTTTCCAATACTGAACTTAGTAATCTGCTATTTTTAAAAAAAAAAACGTTGTCGACTTGGCTTTATAGTAAACACCTGTTTGGGTGTTTGTTATTTAGGTCATCAGTCGAAAGGCTGGTGTGAACCTCTAGAGACTTTACTAAGTAAAACAGGGAGTGAGGTGGTTTACCATTGCCTTCCTCTCTGCGTAGCATACCAGGCTTTCTGAAAGCATCTACTTTCCACCTTGCAAATGACACCTTCATTTCATTTATCACAAGATCTGGCTGTTTAATGAAACTCATTACTATCAGTGAAGATTACTCTGAGATTATCTCTGGAGATTACTAGTGTCTTTGATATCTCTACTTCTTCTGTTTTTAAATGCTTTAGTCGTATAATTGACTTACCATGTGATAAGAAACAGAACTACGAGGTGTGACTATTAAATAACGAGACTGACGTAAAAAATTTTATTTTTATTTTATACATAATCACTTATTGTCACCTTCAATATACACTCCTCTATCCCTACAACGCTCCATTCGAGTTTTCCATTGTTGGAAACAGTGTGGGAAGGTCATCTTCTGTCAGCTCCTTCAGGACACGTGCCGCTTTCTCTTTTACAGCTTCCACGGACTCAAATCTTGTCCCTTGTAATGCAGATTTCACCTTAGGGAATAGGTAGAAGATAATAACAAGTGATGAAACGGTTTTTTTTTATTTATGATCCGGAAACTAAGCGTCAATCCATGCACTGTTAGAGCCGAACTTTACCAAGAGCCAAAAATCTCGAATGAGCAAGTCAAAATTTAAAGCAATGATGTTTTTTTTTATATCCATGGGATTGTGTACCTTCACTGGATTCCTGAAGGTCTAACAATTAATCAATACTACTGCCTTAGAGTACTTTCTAAACTACGTAAAGAAGTAAGGAAAAAACGCCCCGAAATGTGGAAGGACAAATCATGGGTTCTTCACCAAGACAATGCGCCAGCTCATTCCGCGTTATCTGTCAAGAGATTCCTAGCCAAGTACAGCATCTCATTGTTAGAACATCCACTTTATTCACCAGATCTTGCACAATGTGACTTCTACCTGTTCCCTAAGGTGAATCTGGATTAAAAGGGACAAGATTTGAGTCTGTGGAAGTTGTAAAAGAGAAAGCGGCACGTGTCCTGAAGGAGCTGACAGAAGATGACTTCCAACACTGTTTCCAAGAATGGAAAATTCGCATGGAGCGTTGTAGGGATAGAGAAGGAGTGTATATTGAAGGTGGCAATAATTAATTATGTATAAAATTAAAATTAAATTTTTTACAACGTCAGTCTCGTTATTTAATAGTCACACCTCGTATTTTTTGTAGCCCTGGAACTAGTAGAAACGAGTGCAAATAATTTTACACTCCATCTGTCTGTTATGGGCAAAATACTCTATTTACAAAGATCAAATGTATTTTTTAGTATTTATATTAGCAAGAGAAAGTCTGTGAATGTTTCACATCTGATTTTTTAAATGGTTTTATCATTCAATACCTGCGTTGCAATACCATAAAACATCACCTTCTGTACCAGCACATCCATTATTTCCTTCTGAGATTTACTTCAATTCTCGAGAGAGAACATTTTTCTGTCTTTGATTTTGGGTACGGTAAAGTATACACTGAGCGTTACAATTTCCATGTATGATGTTAAAAGTTATTTAGCAGATGGTACATAATATTTTTCTTGGAAGAAGAGTTACCCAGTGGTAAATTCTCCGGTTAGGACTATGGTTAAAATCCGCTATTTAGACTAAGAGGACTAAGAGGACGTCGTGCGGTTGGGTAGTTCTTTACAGCTCAGTCACGGACTAGCTAATGAGAACCTTAAATTGTGTCAATAATAAAACCATTTTGTTTTGTAATTTCAATTATAAAAAGTTTTTGATAAATTTTTTATTAAGTAGCCTACGAAAAACTTAAACTACGGTTTTGTTGATTATTTATTTTGCAACAGGAAATGCACTGTATCTAGTAATCAGTTAACATTATATTTTTTCTTTTTTTAAGTGCAATATTTCATAGCTAACTGCAATCTGTTAAATGAAAGATGATGTCATTGGCATGGTGTAATATATTTTAGTACGTAGTACTTTTTAACAAGATGTTGGTTATTAGCCTATATTTATATTTTTAACCGAGATGCAAATTAAGCTTCTTGTAATACTATTTTAATATAACTATCGTGTCTAAAGTGTTACAATATAGTTAGTGACATGTCATACTACTAATTCTTATTAACTTGTAAGCCTGCACATGCAATAATTTTAACATTTATTTACACACTATCACCGTAATGTTATAACGTAAGATTTATGTGATTAAACGAATGTAATATTTTATTTAACCACAATTTTTTTCCTCACCTTACTAATAATAATAATAATGTTCGTGTGAATTATAATAAATTTTAAAGAAATTTGTGGTTATTACTTTCAAATGATTGAGGTTATGTTCATTTATTTTTACATAAATGTTACTTAAGATTGTGTGTTCCAGTTTCGTAGATTTTCTGTTTTGAGTTTTTTAAATTGTTACCCACGACAGAACGGAAGTGTATTATGCGTTTAGGGTAGTGAGTTGGGGATGTTTGTACCTTGTTTTTGCATTAACTTTATTTTCATTTACAGTTAAGTCGTCGCTCCTAGTCAGCTGTTTAACAGCTGATTTTCGGAGACGATGGTTCCTTATAAAAATCCTAGTAAAGGTAGTTATACTGCGGACAATTCGAACTGGCACAACTCTTGCTCTACGTGTACACACAGTTCTGCATCCATAACCCATTCTTTCAACAAGGTCTACAAATCTTAATGTACGCAAATGCCTACATACAACCTTATTTCAATGTACAAACGTACAAAAATAATTATTTCATTTTAAAATATGTATTTAATTTGTCCCAGTAAAAATTTAATTATAAATTACAAGAACTAAACTGCAGAAACTCACTAAACTATACAGGCGCACGCAACTAACTAAAAAAATCTGGTGTGAAACACTCACACAACTTTCTCTTGCCAATATAAATAATTAACAATAAACCTAACATTAGTAATAAAACATTAGAAATAAACAAACAACTAACCTCAAAAATATAACCATATTTCAATCATGAGTGAAACACGCAAAATGAAAATCGACCTCAGTTTGGCTTAGAAATACGGAAAATCACTCTTTCTCTCTAAACTAGGCTCTGTAGAGAAAAATGCTCTTAATAAAAGTTGTAGATCTTTTAATTTTTTATATATTTCATTATATACACTTTTGTCGTAAAATGCATACTAAGGCCGAAATCTTAAAAAAATCGATTTTTCACACGTTTTCGTGAGAAAAAAAAACAGAAAATCGCTAATTACCGGTAAACTAAGCGTTTTACAAAAAAAGCTTGAAATAAAAGTTGTAGGTTTTCAAATTTTCTACAACTTTTATTATATAACATTTTGCGCTAAAATGCATATTAAAGCCGCAATCTTAAAAATAAAATGTTTTTACGTAAAAACAGCCTTACCCAGAATTTCAGCAAACATGGCGCCTACCCTATCTTGTAGAGAATAAAAAATTGAGTAAAATAGGCGATTTTTAAAAAAATCGTAGGACCAGTTTTTGAGAAAATCGCAAAAAAGTGAAAAATTACACGAATAAACTACTACTTCCGGTTGACCGATTTTGATGAAAATGTTCGTGTCGGATCCGGTAGTGGTATGTAACTTAAGTTTCAAGTTTCAAGTCCGTACGATGTTCCGTTCTTGAGATATTCTGTTCACACACACACACACGCACACACACACACACACACACAGACCAATCGCTAAAAACATGTTTTTTGGGTTCAGGGGGTCTGAAAACGTATAGATCCGGTGAAAACTCGATTTCGAAAAATCGACATGAAAACAATACTTTCCTTCCTATATATTCATATAGGCAAGAGAAAGTAAAAATTAATCTGAATAAATAATGGACAGAAAATCATATGTGAAAACAAATTAGTCACATCATTATGTCTGACAGATTATTAATAACAGTGAAAACAAAGTGTTGTGACCGTGCGTGAGTCGCACATTACAGTAGCGATTGTATACTTTTGTGACTGTATCGTCGTTGTATGGCGAGGGGCAGAGAGTGAAATAGATAAACACCGAAGCTGCTTGTGCCAATTCGAATTTTGCAAGGTAATTTTATACGTATTTGAATACTAGTCAGTGGTTACCGGTGTACTTTGATGGTTGAGGTTCAATTAACCGTACTCTCTCAGGAATGATCGGCCTGGGTCTGAACGAGAATACACCTCATTTACATTTCATACTTATCATTTTCATCTCATTTGGTCATGGAGTTGCTTATTGTTCTTAAATTGAACAGATTGTAACATACACACATTAGGATGATAAAAAAATCTTACCATCGTATTATAAAATTAATTTTTTTTTTAATTTGTAGACGGGCCAGCTCAGTCAATCCGTTAGTAAAAAAATAGCTTCCAATTGTTAAGTTACACCGTTTGGGTGAACCAGTTTGTTTGGTGACCATAGTACACGCCATGAAAGAAGTCCGCTGTGAATATCAGTTGACCCTCAACCAATTTAATAGAATTTTTTATTTAAATTAGGGCCTACAAGTTCCATTTATGTTTTTCTTTTAATTTTAAATACAAAATTCTATAGTTCACACAATATTGTTGTAAAAACGCATGATTTAGTCAAAAAACTATTTCCGATTCTGTACGTGGAGTCAAAATAGCACTTTTTTTTAAAATGGCCGCCATATTAAAACGGAATATCGGATTTAACTTTTTATTTTTCAGATTGTAAAAAATGTAATTTTTTATCACATTTAAAGCCCGATTTTTTATATAAAGCCTTGTTGAAGTAACAGACGTTCAAAAAAGCACACCAACAGAAAACCGGCTAAGAACTAGGTACTTTTTATCCGTAATGCTGTATCGCCGACAAATTTTTAAATAAACCTATTTAAGTCAAACGAATCAATGCAGGAAGAAATAGGCTTTAATTTGCTGTAACGATAAAGTTGTTCCGTTCGTTCATTTTTGAAATAGAACTTTTTAAACAAAACGGACTTCTTTCTTGGTGGGCATTAGCTGACAGTTATACAGGAACAAACACCGCTGGGTGTCCCTATTTAAATTACACCATGAAGAGAACCCAGCTATAAACAGCGATAAAATTTAAGTAGTGTTTTAAAATTACAACAGTTCCCGATAACAAAATGAAGTTTAAAAAAATGACACTGACACACCTGTTAAGGTCATCACTGATTACTTTAAATATGGGAAAGTTTAACGGGATAGTTACTGTACTTTCACAGTCTACCGCGACAAACAGAATCTCCGGCGTAGACAGCTGTACCTTAACCAATATAAACTATCTTTCTCTATTTAAAAAAAAAACTGGTATGAAACACTCACACGACTTTCTCTTGCCAGTGCAAATAATGAACAATATAACCTAACATTAGTAACAAAACATTAGAAATAAACAAATAACTAACCTCAAAAAACATAACCTTATTTTAATCATGAGTGAAAGACCAAAAATGAAAATCAACCTCAGTTTGGCTTAAAAATACGGAAAATCACTCTTTCACGCTAAACTAGGTTTTCTGTAGAAAAAAATACTTTTAATAAAAGTGTTCCGTTCTTGAGATATTTTGTTCACACACACACACACATACACCAATCGCTAAATACATGTTTTTTTGGGTTCAGGGGTCTGAAAACGTGTAGATCCGGTTCACACCAGATTTTTTATTAGTTTCAGCTATGAGAAATGTTTTTCAGTACATCCATTAAGAGAAAATAAAATACCGTAACTGTTTAATTCTAAGCAGACCTTGAATCTGTCGCTGTCAATAGAAAAAAGAATAGTAAAATTAATAGGCTAATTAATATTAATTATTAATTATAAACGAAAGAAATTAATAATTTTATTGGTTGTGGTAAGTCTAATATCGTTACGTTAATTTTCATGCTTATTAAAAAAACAAAACAATTTATGTCTGCTTTTCTTACTTTCTCACGCTACTGTCCTAATATATAATCAATACAACTTTTTTAAAATTTACTTATCTCCGGAGACAGTACAATCAGTTGTATTGCGAGGAATGTAGGTACTGTAACATATAATTCGCTGGATATTCTTGTTTAAAAGTTTTAACGAAATTGTAAGAAGAATATAATGCAAAGCATGTCAAGGAATGCAAGGTTATAATTGCGCAGACACGTTACTTTCACGTGACTATTCAACTTGTTATATTCTACACAAAAGTATTTTTGTATTCATCTGGTAAGTAAATAAATAAATAAATAAATAAATAAATATGGATAGCCGATTTGATTTCACTGTGGCGGTTGCCACCTCGTCGGTGCAAATGAAAATTATTAAAATTCTAAGCTGTAGATTTTAGTTTCTAATCCCTGTTTGTATCTTGAAAGTCCGTTAAATTGTTAATAACCCATAGTTATTCGTCGCTAATAACTTTAATAATTTATTTATTTGAGACAAATATAAACTGTGGTGGTTAACTCCTCGTTGGTGCAAATAAAAATTATTAAAATTCTAAGCTGTAGATTTTATTTTCTATTCCCTGTTTGTATCTTGGAAGACCATTCAACTTGTTATATTGTACACAAAAGTATTTTTGTATTTATCTGGTAAGTAAATAAATAAATAAATAAATAAATATGGATAGCTGATTTGATTTCACTGTGGCGGTTGCCACCTCATGGGAACAAATGAAAATTATTAAAATTCTAAGCTGTAGATTTTAGTTTCTAATCCCTGTTTTTTTGTATCTTGAATTAAAAATCTTTAATAATTTAAGATTTATTTTATTTTAAGATTTAATTTTAACTTTAATAATTTAAGATTGAAAATGTGTTAAATGTAAATCTACAATTAAATTACTTGTAATAAATAATAAACTAATTATAATTAACTAATATCAATAAATAAACTTAACCAGTTTACTAAATAATATTAACAAAAATGATACAGAATAACCGTTAACAATATACAGTAACGCTGGCCTATTCCAAACGTAACCGTTAAGCACTACGCAATACACACTCGTCGAAGATAGAGTAAATACTTACCCCAGAACTGAACTCGGGGCTCCTTATATACATGACGCTGTGGAAGTCACCAGAAAGACAGAGATTTTCGATATAACAATAAAAGTACAAAATCCTTCTGAATGCTTCTGGATAAATCTTAACCAACTGTAAATAAATTGTTGTTTAGGTCAAAAGCCGAAAGGCTGGTTTAAACCTCTAGAGGTTTTACTAAGTAAAATGAGTGAGATGATTTACCATGCCTTCCTCACTGAGTACAAAAGTAGCCTATGCTTATCAGCATGCAATGCCTTCCGAAAAGCATCTACTCTGCTCCCTAAAAATGACACCTTCACTTCATTCAGTACATGGTCTGGCTGTATAATGAAATTCATTACTTTCAGAGGAGATAACTCAGACTAGTGTGTTTGACACCTCTACCTCTTCTGTTCCTAATTAGTTCAGTCATATATTTGGCTGGCCACGTGATAAGAAACAGAACTATTCTATGTAGCCATGGAACTAGCAGATCGAGTGCCAATAATTTAACACTCCAGCTGCCTGTTATGGGTGAAGTAAACAAATTAGGATTGAATAAAAGGGAGATTCAATAAAAGGTGTTACAAAAAAGGGCAATTTTCTAAATAGGTACCCGACTCGACTCTGTCACAATAGTTGTACAAAAAAAGGCGTGTACTATAAGCATTTATAACTATTTCTTAAAAACTCTATTATTTATCACTTATTAATTACGTTAACATTTTTAAAATCATGGTCCTCCTCGAAAATTCTCGAACACACATTCCCTTTCGATTTTCTTACAATAAGTATTACTGTAAACTACTTATGTGGTATATCTGTAACATTTTATTTTACAACGTTACGTCATATCCGGAATTCTGCTTATCTGGATTGGAGTCCGCCCACATAAGTCCAGTTAACCGGGGTTGTACTGTATTAATTATTATCCATAAATGTATTTTATCATACTTAACCTTTTCTTTCTTTTAAAAAAAACCAAAGTAATTTGTAGGTTTTTGTGTTTGAAAGTGACTTAACATACACACTTGATCCACTGCAATCATTTTGGTTTTTGTCATAAGATATTTTTAAACCAATATTTTGTTTTACTAAATTTATTTTTAAAATCCAATAAGTGTAGTACTACTGGTATTTATTTAAGTTATCTTGTGGTACCGAATTATCCGACATTTTGCTTATTCGACCATCTTCAGGTCCCGTTTTTGTCAGATAATCGAGACTCTACTATAAAAATTCCATAACAAATGATTTAAAAATATATATCACAGGATATAAACGATTGTATTTATTCTTTAATAATTTCTTAGTTAGACAGGGATGAAGATTAAAGAATTCCTTTGAATTCTATCAACGGTAGATTAAAATACCATTGAAAGTGTATCGAATAATATGATGAGAAAACAATGTAGTACACAAAAAAGTACAGACGTATAGTAAATTAATTTACCGTGCTGTTACAGACACGACCCACTTTATAATTCTTTAAACCAACTGTAAAATACATACTAGACTATCCTTCTCAATGATTTATTACCAAAAAAAAATCTGGTGTGAAATACTCACACAACTTTCTCTTGCCAATGCAAACAGTCTTTATGATTAAATTTAGTAATTAACTCCTACTAATGAATGGTGTCCTTCTGTAATGTCTAATGTCATGTTTAAAAATATTTATTGTATGCATATTTACTGGTTGTGAAAAACCGCACAGTTGCAATTAAAAACAAATAAAGTGAAAATGTCTGGTGTGAAACACTCACGCGACTTTCTCTTGTCAATGCAAATAATGAACAATATAACCTAATATTAGTAATAAAACATTTGAATTAAACAAAAAAACTAACCTCAAAAAACATAACCTAATTTTAATCGTTAGTGAATAATGTAAAATGAAAACCAACGTTAGTTTGGCTTAAAAATACGGAAAGTCACTCTTTCACGGCAAACTAGGCTCTTTAGAGAAAGTGCTTGGAATAGAAGTTGTAGATCTTTTAATTTCATATAAATTTGATAACATACACTTTTGTCGTAAAATGCATACTAAAGCTGTAATCTTAAAAAATTCTTTTTTTACAGATTTTCATGAAGAAAAAACAGAAAATCGCTAATTACCGCTAAACTAAGAGTGATACGAAAAAATGTTTGAAATAAAAATTGTAGGTTTTTAAAGTTTCTACAACTATTGTTGTTTACATTTTTGCGCTAAAATGCATATTAAGACCACAATTTTAAAAAAACCATTTTTTTCTACGAGAGAACAGCCTCCCTAAGAATTTCAGCAGAAATGGCGCCTACCCTATCTTGTAGAGCATTAAAACGTAGTAAATGATGCGATTTTTAAAAAAATTATGAGTAATTTTTGAGAAAATCGCATAAAGTGAAAAATGACACGAATAAACTACTACTTCCGGTTGACCGATTTTGATGAAAATGTTCGTGTTAGGTCCACTAGTAGTACCTAAATTAAATTTCAAGTTTCAACTTTGTACGATGTTCCGTTCTTGAGATATTTTGTTCACCCACACACACAGACCAATCGCTAAAAACATGTTCTTTGGGTTCAGGTGGTCTGAAAACGTGTAGATCCGGTTCGATGTAGAAAACTCGACATGAAAACAATACTTTCTTTCCTATATATTCATATAGGCAAGAGAAAGTAAAAATATAATTAAAATAAATAAAAAATAATTTAGGTGGTAGACTTCACCCTTGTCATATATCTTGGTTAATTGTAAATTCGAAGGTTTCTCTAAAAAGGAAAAAGTTTTATGGAGTTTTTATGGAATATGATGGTTCGTATTTAATTGTGTTATTTAAATAATAATTTATACGCCTACTTTATTTATTATAGTATATATTGACTATGTTTTTAAAAAGTGGAAAAGTGTGGTTAGTCCTGGGGTTAGAATAATTACTGACTATTACCTTAATGCATTACTATTTGCGGATGACATGTGGATCATACAGGAGAGTGAAGATGAGCTTCAAAGAGCAGTTTATGTTTTAAATGATTTGTGTAAAAAGTATAATTTACGAGTTTCGGCTAAATCAAAGGTTATAGCATTCAGAGGGATGTATCCCACTCGTTCGAAGATTGTTTTAGACAATGTAGTATTAGATCAAGTGTCTCACTATAACTATCTGGGCTGCGATGTAAGCTTTGATGTGGAAAATAAAATAAATAAATTTCAAGCTATTTGTGGTACCACTAACAGGACACTGGGTAACAGAGCTAGAACAGAGACAGTAGTGAAGTTCTACAAGGTAATGGCAGCCCCAGTCCTTCTTTATGGAAGTGAGTCATGGGTTATCACAAAACGCCTAGAAAGTAGGATCCAAGCAGCTGAAATGAGGTTTTTAAGAAGGGTGAAGGGCTGCTCGAGGCTGGATCTAATACATAACGAGGAAATTAGATCCGAGTTGGGTGTATTTAGCTTGAATGAAAAAGTGGAGGTAACCGGAACCAATGGAGGCAACATTTGGAACGGATGCCAGAGGAGAGAATACCTCCAAAAGTGACGGAATATGTTCCAGTTGGAAGAAGGGAGGTGGGAAGACCTCGAAGAAGATGGCAGTAGTCGAGATGTACGGGGTGGAGTGTCTCGTGTTTGTGTAGACGTACAGGATGGTTTGTGAGTTCGGAACAGGCTTATGCCTAATCCTTGATAGTAAAAAGAAGAACAAGATTTAAATAATTTATATTCCATGTTTATAAAACGAATAGTAGGTAGGTTAAACAAAATAACGGCTATATTTAATTAACTGTGTTGTATTGTTGGTATTATGAACAATCTCTATTATCTATTTGAAAGATTTCAATGATTACTACCGATTACTGATTACAGTGAACTGTGATGCCATACAAGTGTAACGAATCATGTGAAACAGGTTATTCTATTTGGAATTTCTTCGAAGTCGTTTTCATTCTTGCGTCCTTCCAAAGACTGTTGGTTACTTGATTACTTGGTGATTGGAATGGGGTCAAGGACGACCTATCAGGACTTGTTGTTCAGAACCATCCTTTGTCACGTGACGTAAGAGACTCTTCTGATTTATTTTAAAAATAGTATACTCTCTTGATCATACACGATTGCATTTTTCGTTACTCGATCTGTTTTAGAATTGATGTTCAATACGTTCTCTTTTCTGTTTTTCATTTCTCTTGTCCTACTATGAATATAGGAAAGGAAAGAATTGTTTTCATGTCGATTTTTCAAAATCTAGTTTTCACCGGATGTAGTCTACACGTTTTCAGGCCCCCTGACCCAAAAGCAAACTTGATTTTAGCGATTCATCTTTGTGTGTGTGAACAAAATATTTGAAGAATCGGACATCGTACGAAGTTGAAACTTGTAATTGAGGTTGGTTGTTGTTTAGGTTAAGGGTACCCGAAACGGAGAAAATTGAAAATTTTTACATGTCCGGTTTTTCGCACATTATTAAAATTCAGAGTTTTCTGCATCCAATGATGTATAATTTGCGGGGGTTTTTGTAGTTTTTATCCCCCAAAAATTAATTAAAAATATGTTGAACCCTTACGTTATTTTCTAAACGTTACCAGTTTTCATAAACACATCTATTTTTGAATGACAAACGATAAATTACTAATTAATTTTTGTTTTAAAACTTTACGTTGGCATTAGACCAGCTGTGAATGTACCCGGTTGAGAAATTTCCAGAATATGATCCTGGAATGTATTAGAGGTGAGTATTTTGCAGTATTTATAATGTGTTCTCTTTTAGTTTCTTCTTGTATCCTATAACTTAAATAGCAATTTTTGGGACATAAGGAACATTTTCTCGGCCAACTGTGAACGGATTGTAATGATATTTTTGCACAGCCCTTTATACCATAATTGCAATGTACTGAGTTAATATTACAGTAAAATAATGTGTTTGAATATTTATTTTCCACTTAATTAGGCAAAAAATTATGATTTTCAAAAGTGGTAATTTCAAAAAAACATCTTCTTACCTTCCTAACAATATAAATAAAGATGCTACTGATTTTGTGGGTGTAGAATACCCTGAAAAGTAACCACAAAAAACTTGGACAGGATAACTGTAATAGTTTTTGAGAAAATGTTCTTTACATTAACATTACGGGGATAGAGATTCCGGGTACCCGTAACAGCCGAAAGGCTAGTTTGAACCTACAGAGGTTTTACTAAGTAAAACGAGGAGTGATTTGGTTTACAATTGCCTTCCTCACTAAGTACAAAAGTAGCCTATGCTTATCAGCATGCCAGGCCCTCTGAAAAGCATCTACTCTGCACCCTCCAAATGACACCTTCACATCACTCATCACAGGGTCTGGCTGTATAATGAAATTCATTATTTTCAGAGGAGATAACTCTGATTAGTGTCTTTTACACCTCTACCTCGTCTGTTCTTAAATACGTAGTTCAGTCGTATAATTGGCTGACTACTTGATAAGAAACAAAACTATTTTAAGTTTGGTATCAATAGAGAACCCGACAGGAACATTTTTTTTAAATTCATTCGTGTAAATTTTACTTTTTGTGATTTTCTTGAAAACGGGTCCTCCAATTTTTTTGAAAATCGCTTCATTTACGACATTTTTAGCACGTTTTCAGGCCTCCTGAACCCAAAAAGACATGTTTTTAGCGATTTGTATGAGTGTGTGTGTGTGTGCGCGCGCGCGCGTGTGTGTGAACAAAATATCTGAAGAATCGGACATTGTACGAAGTTGAAAATTGAAACTTAAGTTTGGTATCAATAGAGAACCCGACACAAACATTTTTCATCAAAATCGATCAACTGGAAGTAGTAGTTTATTCGTGTAATTTTTCACCTTTTTTGTGATTTTCGTAAAAACGGGTCCTACGATATTTTTAAAAATCGCCTCATTTGCTACATATTTTATGCTCTATAAGATACGGTAAGCGCCGTGTCTGCTGAAATTCTTAGGGAGGCTATGCTGTCGTAGAAAAAAGTTTTTTTTTCAAGATTGCGGCCTTACATTTTAGAGCGAAAGTGTTTATAATCAAAGTTGTTGAACATTTAAAAACCCATAACGTTTACTACAAAAATTTTTTGTACAACGTTTAGTTTAGCGGCTATTAGTGATTTATGTTGTTATTTTTTTCATCAAAATCGGTAAAAAGTTAGTTTTTTTTTAGATTGCTGCCTTTTATAAGAAAAATATGTTGGCCTATAATCAAAATTATAGGAAATTAAAAAACCGACAACTTTTATTTTAAGCATTTTTCTCTACAGAGCCTAGTTTTGAGGCAATTACTGATTTTTCGTATTTATAAGTTCTACATTTTCTGATTTTCATTTTGCGATAAACAATCATGAATAAAATTATGTGTTTCAGTTCAAATTGTTTACTTATAATTAAACATAGGTTATATTGTTCATTACCTACATTGGCAAGAAAAATCGTGTGAGTGTCACACATCTGATTTTTTTTTCTAAAATGTCATTACCTGATGTACCATCGAATGTTAAAAGTGTGCTAAGGTATTTATTTTATTGTCGTGCATCAATTTAATGAATATTTTATATTACTAAAAAAACCCAAAATCATTATTAAAAGATTAAATAAAACTTTTAAGACATGATTTATGGGATAGATTTAGTTTGTTTTGAATGAAACTCTTCAACAGTATTATACTTAAATGATTTATTGAAGCGGTAAAATTTATTATCATTAAATCGTGAGTTCATTTCTCTTATAGTTATGAAATATTGTGAATTGTTTAAAGTGCAGGTGCAGATATATTTTACCATAAAACCTCCTAGTCTATTCTTTGATTAATCCATAACTTAGTGAAGGACGAATAGTGACCTTTTTAAAATAAGTTAGTTATAATATTTGCAATACAAATCTTCTTACCAGTTTATTTTTTAAATATTTTAAACTAAAACAATGATGTAATATATTACTTGACCAGTCTACTGAATTTTTTTTCTAGTTAAAAATGACGGCTTGATTTTGTCGATAATTGTTGCAGTCTGTATATTGTTGCAATATGTTTAAACATTTTCGTAAAGAACTTGTTCCGCTGAAGTTGTGAAGTTTGTCTCAATGTTAACTGTTTTTGGACACTCCTTTCAGTTGTTTCTTTAATAAAATTCACTTCATAATTTTTATACTTTAGTCTTTCTGGTCAAGGTAGTAAGCAATTCAAATCAGACGGTGAAGATAATTATTGTTACGCTAACTGGTTAAACAGTTACAAAAGTTTTGTGTTTGTGTTTATATGTATTTGTGTTGGTGTGTGTTTATATACTACTAAATAAAATATTGTATATATTACATTAACTTTATCTTCTGCGTCTTGTAAAAGTCTTCGTGACCTAAATCGTTCTTAATCTGTCTCACGATGAGTCTTAATGTAACACAATTATTACCATGATTTTTATTTTGTTATTAATCGACAATCGTGATTCTGTTAATGTAATATAATATGATTTAAGAGAGTTTAATAAACCATTACATAAAGTTTTGGTAACTTTATTTATGTAATGATTAATGCTAAACATTGATGTTTTACATGTATCCAAATATTTATTTCTCTTAAATTTTAAGTTTGTTCAAGCGAATTGAAATTCTTCTTCCCACGATCAACAATTAGGTTTCCGCCTATTCCGACTCACAACAGCGATAAACTATTGCATTATTACCATCTTTTACGTGGCCTCCCAACATCTCTCTTTCCCTCAAGCATTCTCTCTGCGTGCTCCCTCCATCGATTTCAATATTCTGGAATCTTCCCATTCAGGTTGTAAACATTTAGTTCCGTTCTCATGTCCTCATTTCTTAGTTGGTCCCTATGCAACCCTTTGTTCTTCGCAGGAATAGCATCTCTGCCGCCTGTACTCTACTCTCCTGTGGTCTGGTACAAATCCACGACTCACTTCATGAGCATTGCACTTCACATAAAATATTTAATTACTTTACTTTCTTTTAATGTAATGAATTTCTTTGAATGTATGTACTAATCTGTGAACATTGCATTCATGTTCATTACATATTCTAAGAACATTTTATTTGTCATACCATATTATGCATGCGTGCGTAGGTATTATTTTAATTACTTTTCTAAACATAATAACTAAACAAATATGACGCCATTAATAGACTAATCTACACGAATTTCTTTAAGTTTACATCAGCTTTCATTTTTTTTAAACTTTTTAAAATAACTATAAAACAAATAATACATTGTGACACAACTATAACTCCCATAATGTTATTTCAGGATGAAATTTAGAAACTTGTTTTTGTATTATAATATTCTGTGTAGAAGTAAATTATAAATACAGTTCGTGAATTGTAATTTGACAGATTTATAGTAATGATTCTATTAATACCTACGTATGACTTTTTTTATTTGTATTTTCTTTCAAGATTTGTTTTATGTAGTTTCGTTTTTGAACAAATTACAGGAATTCTTTATGTTTGTGGTCTACATGTATATTGAAATATATTTTTTTACAAATGTGTGAAGGTAGAATTATTTCTCTAACATAACACATGATTTAATCCTTAACTAACTTAATACTTCGCGTGATAAAACGCCCCATATTTCGTAAAAAATTTAACATTACATTCCATTTTGAAAATCCCTGTTGTAACAGAAGCTCCTAAAATAAAATAGGTACTGTCCGAAATTTTACTCTCCGCCGCATATGAATAAATGGCGTTGAGATCGACTGTTCTAATTTAAAAAGAAATCATATAAATGTATGTAATGCTTAAAAAAATTTCATTTATTAATTTTCATTGAACAGATTTTATAAAACTAAAATTTCACTTTTGTAAGTTATTTTTTCTGCGATTTCATTTGTTTATCATACAGTAATATTTATTAACATTTGTTATTTCTACGCTACTTCTTCTTATGTATATTTAAAGCCGTATCAACAGCTTAGTAATTAGCGACTACTGTGGGTTTCTGTCGGTTCTGTAACGAAGGGTTTTAACGTGTTAAAATTTCCTGACCCTAGCCGGGAACCGAACCCGGAACCTTCCGCTTTGTAGGCTAGCGCGCTAATCACTACCCCATGGACGCACCAAGTAATTTATTTAATTATTTTGCGTTGTTCACATTTCTATTACTCATGTAAATATTTTTCAGAGATTTCATTTTGTGTATCGTACCAAAAACCCCTTTTTTATTTATTAAAATTTTTAATTTCTACTCTACTTCTTGTTATATATTATATTTGTTATACAATTATTCTATATATGTTCTATGGTGTTATAAATTTTCTTTTTATTATTTAGCTTTTGAATAATCCACTAGAATGTATTCTTTAAGTAAATTTTTCCGTTTTTTTCACTGTGGGTTTGTATATAATCTCATTTGTTTGTATATAAAGAAATAAGTTTTTTTATGGTTGTAATATATTGTATAGTTTTTGAATAAAAAATAAAAGTAAAAAAAGAACTTTAAAACACAGTTAAATCGTATTGGAATTGCTTGGGAAAACCCGTCGCATTAATATATCTGTAGAATTTAAAACAATCTATATTTATCATGGTGAAGAATCCAGTTTATTATATTATCATTTTCAACAATCTTTTAAAAATTTAGTATGAATTAAAACTTTTTCATGTCGTATGTGTGCGAGCATACTGCCTAGATTTTCGATAAAATAATCATAGTAACTTATGAATTTCCCTAATCTTTCTTTATGTGTTTTTTTTCATTTTATAAGAACAATGTAGTTTGTCATAAATCTAATTTTAAATTATATAAAATGAAGAAAAATAGTAGCGTACCCTTATCATCCGTACTTTTGGTCAGCGGCGAAATAGTAGAATGCTAGAGATTATTTTATAACAGCAGTAGTATTGTCCTAAATTTTTTTAATCTTTTTTTATTGAGAATTTCTTTTTACAAACATTCTTTTAAACTTTAATAAAAATGTATGATAATGATAAATGATGTTAAAATACACTCAGTAAAATGACTTCGTATTAACAAAACATAGTATTATAATAATTAAATTTAGAAATAATATAAAAATATCTCCTTCTTCTTCTTCTGCCTTTCAAGGATTAGGTAGCTCTGCCTGTTCTGAATGTCTCAAATCTGTCCATCTCTTTCTCGGGTGTCCTCGTTCTCTCCTGCCCTCCGGCTTATAGCTTAATGTCTGCTTAGGTATCTATCCACCCTCATTCTGTTCACATGCACTAACCACTGCATTCTGTTGTGAGATACGTTGTCATTTATAGAGAAGATGTTGAGTTCTTTCCTTATTTCGGTATTCCTGTAACGATCATCTCTACTACATCCATATGTATGTCGAAGAAATTTCATTTCAGATGTTTGTAGTCTACTATTCTCTCGCTTTGATAGCACCCAAGTTTCACTGCCATAGAGTAGGGTCGGCACTGGTATTATTTTATAAAATCTCACCCTTGTGTTTTTGCTGGTGTTATTTTTTAAGGTGCGGTGGATAGTTCCGCATATTTGCTGAAATCGGTGCATCTTTATTCTGTTGGTATGTAATGTTGCAACCTAGATACTGAAAGTGGGATATCTGTTCCAAAATATTATTATCTATTACAATTTTGCTTCTGACTGGCTCCTTCCCTCTGAATGCCTTTACCTTTGTCTTCTTCGCCGAAACTGTCAATTTATATTCTTTGCAGAATTTGTTCACCATGAAGAGTGCTAGATAGAAATATCTAAAATGAAAAGCGATCAGTGTAACAGTTGAGTAATTAATTAACATATCTTAACAGAAAAAGACTATTTTAACGTATAGTTATAATTTTTGAACGTTAAATTAAATGGAAAAGAATCAAACAAATACATTTCTAAACCGAATAGACTAAAGAAAAGAAGTGTATCATAGTTTGTAAATTTTAACAAATAAAACATTTAATTGAAAATAGTGGTGGATAATTAACACATTCTGTAAAACATTTGAAACATTTTTTTACGCAAAAAACGTAGTCTATTATTTGAACAAAACAGAAATTAGAAACAAAGTTTCAAAATTAAGAATTAGAAGAACAGCAAAGATACTCGCAAACTGAAACGTTTTAAAACATTGGACTTACTTTTACGATTTTGTTATCATTTAACTAATTTTTTTACTTCTACTATTTATCATCATCATCTTAAGTTGCAACTACGTACTTCATGTTTCAAGACAGTATACTACAGTTCAGATTCAAGTTTAATTAAATTTTTTGTTCACAGTTTAGTTTTTTTTAAACAAACTACTGAGTGTGTTTTATATTTTCGTTCTAAAAATTTTATTATTCAGATTTTTATCATATTTACTTAAAGTTTGTAACATTTAAAAACTGATTGCAAAGGAATTACATTTTGTTAAACAGAAGAAACATAAAATAAACATTAGAACTTTAAATCTTAAATATTATGACTACTTTAAATTCAACTTGAGGAATTAGATGGTAAGAATTAACAAAATATTTCAACCGGATAACGCGCAACAAAATTATTATTGTTGAGAAGGTTAGTAATAAAGCAGAAAATGAAATTGGTTCTAAAATTTAAAAAAACTTTTTAATATTTTCTTTTGACTCTATATGATATTTTGTAAGATGTTTCATTACATCCGTATTTTTATACAATTTTTTACATTTATTTATATTAATTTGTATTTCGGTTTGTTTCAGAGCTCAAAATGCCAGACAGGTTGCAGAGCACTCAGTTCACATCAGGTTGGTCCAGGTTCAATGCCGGAATTTCAACCTGTCGATCCTTACCGATTACTTGAAGATGACCTAAAAGATATATACAAAGACATACGAAAGGTAAGACCAGTATTGCTTACCGCTATTTTAATTTAAGCTTTGAACTTAATTTTTAATCATTACCTTCTGTTGAAATTGGGAATTTTTCCACTCAACGAAAAAATTAAGTTGTATCGTGCCCAATGGGTCGATTATTTAAATAGGTCGTCAGAAAGCCGCTTGCCTAGTGTAGCGAGAAGATACAAACTAGTGGGAAGTAGAGATATTGGCGGGCCGAAAAACAGATGGGTGCCGGAACAGGTAGAAATACTTCCCGTGAAGAGAAGAAGACCTCCTGTTGTAAATTGATAAACCATGCTAAAACTATTATTTTACGATTTTATCATTTTCTCCATATTTTTCTGTTGTTCGAATTGTTTACTGTACTTACTAATTTTTTAGTGTAGTCATGTGACTTACCTGTGACGTGAAAATGTTTATTCGTAGGTGTAGTGTTGCAATACAATACGTTATCGGCGTGAAACCTTTTATAACAGATACTAAAAATGTACGAGGTGTGGTTATTAAATGACGAGACTGACGTTGTAAAAATTTAATTTTAATTTTATACATAATCACGTATTGTCACCTTCAATATACACTCCTTCTCTATCGCTACAACGCTCCATGCAAATTTTCCATTGTTGGAAACAGTGCTGGAAGTCATCTTCTGTCAGCTCCTTCAGGACACGTGCCACTCAAAAACGTTTAAAATGAAGCTCGCAAAAATGTCTGCACTGACACTTTGTACGCGATTGAAAGTGACTCAAATTTTTTTGAAACGATAATAACATGTGATGAAACGTGGTTTTTTACTTATGATCCGGAAACGAAGCGCCAATCCATGCACTGGAAGAGACGAACTTTAACGAGAGCCAAAAAAAGCTCGAACGAGCAGGTCAAAATTTAAAACAATAATGAATTTTTTTATACCCATGAGATTGTACCTTTACTGGGTTCCTGAAGTTCAAACAATAAATCAATATTACTACCTTGAGGTACTTTCTAAACTATGTCAAAGTAAGGAAAAACGCCCCGAAATGCGGTAGGACAATCATGGGTTTTCCACCAAGACAATGCGCCAGCTCATTCCGCGTTATTTGTCAAGAGGTTCCTAGCCAAGTACAGCATCTGAGTGTTAAAACATCCACCTTATTCACCAGAACTTGCATCATGTGACTTCTTCCTGTTCCCTAAGGTGAAATCTGCATTAAAAGGGACAAGATTTGGGTCTGTAGAAGCTGTAAAAGAGAAAGCGGCACGTGTCCTGAAGAAGCTGAAAGAAGATGACATCCAGCACTGTTTCCAACTATGTAAAATTCGCATGGAGCGTTGTAGGGATAGAGAAGGAGTGTATATTGAAGGTGACAATAAGTGATTATGTATAAAATAGAAATAAAATTTTTTACAACGTCAGTCTCGTTATTTAATAGCCACACCTCGAATATCTCATTTCTACGTGGAACCAAAATAGCAATTTTTTATAATGGCCGCCATTTTAAAAGTAAAAATTGGAACTTATTATGTAAATACTTTGTCAGTTGTCTTAACAGCTGATTTTCGGAGACGAAGGTTCCTGGTTCAAATCCTAGTATAGGTAAACTTTTATATGGATTACAGATTACTAAATACTAAACAGTGGTTACCGATGTCCTTTGATGGTTGAGGTTCAATTAACCATACTCTGTCAGAAATGGTCGACCTGAGTTTGTACCAGATTACTTTTCATTTACACGTCATGCATCCTTATCTCATGTCTTGGGGTTGTTTATTGTTCTTAAATTGAACAGATTGCAACCTACACACATTAGGGATAAAAAACTGAAAATATTCACTTTTTAGACAAATCTTTAACATACGTGAAGGTCGATTTTTTTTTTTATACCTAGACAGTTTGAAGTGTTGTTGTTTGGGTCATCAGCCGAAAGGTTGGTTTGAACCTGTAGAGGTTTTACTACGTAAAACGAGGAGTGAGGTGGTTTACCAATGCCTTACAGAGTGGAAACCTCACAGAGTGGAAAAGTACGCTTATCAGCATGCCGGGCCCTCTGAAAAGCACATATTTTCCACTCTGCAAATGACATCTTCACTTCATTCACGACAGGGACTGGCTGTATATTAAAATTCATTACTTTTAGGGAGATAACTCTGATTAGTGTATTTTACACCTCTACCTCTTCTGTTCTTAAATTATTCAGTCATTTTATTGGCTGACCATGTGATTTGAAACAGAACTATTTATTGTAGCTCTGCAACGAACAGATTGAGTGTAAATAATTAATTTGACACTCCACCTGTTTGTTATGGGCAGAGTTTGAAGTCTGAGACATTTAAAAAGACTATTAACGAAAACCCGGCCAAAAATTAAGGTATATTTTATGCGTTTATTTCTGTAACTTCCACTATTTTTTAAATAAGATAAATTTAGTCTGACTAGTCAATGCAGGAAAGGGTAAGCTTTTTCGGTTTATCATTCAAGATTTTCTCGTTTGATAGTTTTTGAAATTGATTTCTTTAAACTCATCTAACTTCTTTAAAAATAATGTGAATACTTTAATATTGTGTTTCGGTGTAATAATTACACATACCTTTTTGTGAACTGTAAATGTTCCGTACATATAACGATTCGGCTTGTAAAGTTATATAATTTGATTAATTTTTTTGTGTTCACTATTTTTGGCAGAAATTGTTAATTAAGTATAGTTTTAACATAAACTAATTATTAATTTTGTTTTTTTTCCAATAAATTACAAACAGTAATAAAGTAATTAATTTATTATATAATTATGTATTTAAACATTGATTGTTTTATAAGTAATTTAGTTATGCACCGTTAGAGTATCCCAATTTGTTATTAAATTAATTTAATGTTTATTTCACCAATTAATGGTCAATTAACCCTTTTTTCTGGTCATTTATATCTATGATAACCTTGAATTTTAATTCTGTCCTTGGTCGTGAAAATAATATCTATGTTAATTTAAAGTATGCAGGCCTAATATATAAAAATGAAGTAGCTAAACGTTATTATTTTGGCTCAATTAAAATTTTTGGTCGTTATACGTGATTTAAATTAATTATTTCCTATTCATTTAACTATGATAAATAATTAAATAAATTTAATGTCGTAGTTTTTAAATTTATAATTATATGCTAGGTAAACATCTATTTTCCCCGTTTTTTCGTATAAATTATTCAATTTTGTTTTTAAAATAAATATATGTTTGAATTTTTACAGTTTTTTTGTACTATAAATATTGCATGGTTTAAGTGATGTAATATTTATATGATGCTGTTAAAAATATTTTATGAGACTATCAAATAGTCCTGTTTACAATTTTTGAAGATTTTAATTCACAGGTTATGATATGTACTGATAAATTACATCATTTAATTTTTGCTTTTGTCAATCTTTTCAAATCTTAACCAACGTTGGAAGTTGGTAATCAAACAAAAATTCCTTATTGGAAAATAGTTTTCAAATTATCTTTCTGTTATTTTTTGTCTCTGTGGGTAGAGCTGTTATCGAAACGGCAGAATAATGT
The DNA here is from genome assembly GCA_035578175.1 of Catonia carolina. NCBI lineage: Eukaryota > Metazoa > Arthropoda > Insecta > Hemiptera > Achilidae > Catonia > Catonia carolina. The sequence goes on from JAQMRL010000005.1 coordinate 51,050,580, forward strand.
TGACATAATTTAGAATTTTGAGCGTAAAGCCTATATATTTTTTAATCTCTAATGTGTGCACGTTGCAATCTGTTCAATTTAAGAACAATCAGCATTTCCATGATCTAATGAGATGACGATTATATGTATGTCGTGTAAATGAGGTGCGGTCTTGTACAGACACAGGCCGACCATTCCTGAAAAGTATGGTTAATTGAACCCCAACCATAAAACTGCTTCGGTACCCATTGTTTTGTATTCAAAAGTAGTATTTTAAAAGTAACTAGGTACCTGTACTGGGATTTGAACCACGGAACCTTCGTCTCCGATAATTAGCTTGTAAACAGCAGCTGATTTGCGGCAGTGACTTAACTAGTACGCTAACCCGATGGTTGAACATACTTTTTGAATATATTACAGCAAAATTTATCAATCTATTTTTAAGCAGAAAAATGAAGTTTTCTTTTTGTGTCATAATTTAAGAATTCCCTCCATTGAGGGAACTTCGTGGATTTAATTTATGAGTCATCTTGTCGCTTTAAAATAAGTCCGTAGGATATCTTCGTTTCAGCCGCCGATTGTTTTTTGGATTGTTTAACAGTAACATGGCGAGATGATTTGAATCACACATTGAGCTAATTAATTTAAATAAATTTATTATAATGTTTTATTTTATGCTTATTGTTTGCTATTATTGCATTAAACGGTCATTTAGAATTCTGTCTTTCATCGTACAACACCTTCCACAAGAAAAGCATCTCCGCAGTTTCGAATTTCTGATTCCTTCCTACTTAAAAGACACCCAGTTTTTTTGCTGCCATATAAAAGAGTCAGAGCTGCCATTATATTATGAAATCTGATTAGTGGTTGTCGGTGCCCCGTGTACTAAGTGTAGTTGCAATCGCTCCGCGTATTCTCTAAGACTATATTTTTATCAAAATCTGTCTAGTAACCCAAATTAATTGAAACCTGCTCTAGTCGTCTTCTTCTTCTTTTTCTTCTTCCTCTTCTCTTCCTCTCCTCTTTCTCCTGCTTCCCCTCCTCCTAATGGAGATTGGCTATCATAATAGAATTTTAAGTTTCGACACTACTGCTCTTCATAAATCTGTTGAGAAGCAGCTGTACAAATTTTCAGCCATGAGGTTTGTCATCTTTCGAAATTTATTTTTCCCGATATTTATCCAGTACCATCAATATTAGAGCAGGCCGTATAGTTCTCCTCGCATAACATGACCGGAATATTTCAGTTTTCTTGTTTTAATAGTTCTAGTAAGTTCTCTTTCTTAAATCATCTGACACCGGACTTCTTCGGTTGTTATCTTCTCTCTCCATCCTACTCTCAAATTACAGCGGTTTTCCCTGAGTTTAAAATCTTAGATTTTCTCAATATCTCATTTCCTGAGCGTCCACGTCTCCACTCCATAAAATAGAATTGTTAAGATCTTACATCTTGCAAATTTCTAAATTAAAATCTTTGTTCGTAACTAGATTCTTCATTTTCATAAAAGGAGTCATTGCAATTTCGTTTTCTTATTATTTTGTTCTTGAACTTTATTCTTTATTATGGTTCCAAATTATTTACATAAATAAATCTATGCTGAAGCCGGTTTGGACCTACAGGATTCAGTTATGGGGCACAGCATCGACTTCGAACATCGAGATTGTGCAACTGTTTCAATCAAAAGCTCTGCAGACCATACTAAATGCACCGTGGTATATTACCAACGCCGATATACTGTGAATATGCAAACGGTACGAGAAGAAATACGAAGTTTCAGTTGTAAATACATCAAACGTCTAAACAACCACGTAAATCACTTAGCACTGAATCTCTTAGGCAACAGCAATGATGTTCATAGACTAAAACGTGCTACAGTACTGGATCTCCCAGGGCGATTCTGATAGTGTGATTTTACATTGTAAATAATATAATGTTATTATTTTGTAGATTACTGGCGTGTTTGAGTGTGAATGTTGTATAACTGAATGAACATTTTTATTTATCTCCAGTAAAGTTCGGTGTACATATATTTTTGAATCATGTGCTTATTTATATATTTAAAACGCAAAATCACTTCCAATGTATTTTAAATGGGAATTTTTAAACTCTTAAATACAGAGTTCTACCGAACGGATTTTTATAATTTTTACATGGTTTTAAAGAGTATTCTTTCCTGATTCGGTAAAAAGTTCTAAACTTGAAATTCATGCTAAATTTGAGCTTCATTTTACGAAATGAAAAAGAACAAAATATATTGTTTACAACGTATAGCTCTGTAATACCGTACAGCGGGTCTCCCACGTAATGAACACTAATGAATATATGAACACAATACAATATCATAAGGAAAGTCATGGTTAATTTCATTGAAATTCAATGGTAAGTGTTTCATATAAGGCCTTTGATAATAAAATATTTATGAAAATGTGTGTTGTTGTTTAGGTCAACAGCCGAAAGGCTGGTTGGAACCTATAGAGGTTTAACTAAGTAAAAACGAGGAGTGAGGTGGTTTACTATTGCCGTCTCCCTTATCTGCATCTTATTGTGCGAATTTATTCGCACGGGTCCACTAGTTATTTATTACTTCTCATTCTGTTTTCCCCGTTTTAAAGGAGTTTTTGATTATTTTTAAAATTTTTATTTTACTTTTTCTAAACACTCTAATTTTGATTGTAAATAATAATTAAGAGCAGTATAATATGTTTTAATGTTATAATTTGTTAATTACACCAGTGGGTTGTAATTTGTTCATGTGTTAATTCTAATTGATAAGTTGCATTTATTGGTATACAACAGATTATGCATTAAAAAAAACGTTATATGAAATAAAATGTAATGTTATTTATTGTTAAACGCGCTGAAGTTGGTGTGTCGGATTATGTAAACGTTCCATCTTTCTATTTACAAATTTGATATATCATCGGTCATTATTAAATTGTCATCGCCATATGTCATATTTAATAGGTTTCCCGTTAATTGACTTGGTGAAAAACATAATATTAATCATAATATTTGATCCTACAGGGTTGTTTTATTATTAAAATTTGTAAAACGTTTTGTAGTATTTTAATTTATAGTTTCATAAGTCGACTTATGATAAAATTAAAATTAGAAGTTTCACAGCAGGAAGAATACAACTACTGCTGATTCATACAATAAACATACTTATAATTTCTCAGGTACATTAACTTCAACTTATAATAATGGTTTATTTATATACATACCCACACTGTGATGTTTTTGTATTATGTAATATAACAGCGAAAGTTCAACCTACAGAATGATCTTAAAATATTATATACCTATGTAGTATTCTTTCAAAATAGTATTGGATTAACTGTTCGTAAAATACATAATATATTTAAACCACAAATGTTTTGAATGTGTGGTTAATATGTACCACAGGTTTGTTATTATTATTTATTGAATATACAGGTCTATAATTAATTTAACAATAGGCAATTATTGTAACACAGAACTAGAAATCAAATGTTAAAATAATAAATAGGCCTATTATAAAAGGTTTTTATGTAAAATATCGTATATTAACAAAGTTGCTTAATGTACTGTACTTGCTTGTTAGAAGAAAAAATACGATGTACTATAGGCTATATTTGGTTACGAAATTTTTAACAGTTTATTAATTTAACTTTTTTTTTTGTTTGGTTTACGTCCGACTGTTTTGCAATTACTGCTGATGCAGCCAATGAGGAGGGTGTTAGTAGAAAATGAGCTATAAAAAATAGCAGACCTTACCGGAAATCGAACCCGGGACCTTGGTGTTGAAGCAAGTTGCGCTGACCACCACACCACGAGCCGGCCTTAACAGTTTATATAGCAAGAAAAATTATTTTCTTTTATTAAAGATTTGTCAGTTTTTAATTAGTTACACTCTTGTCTGTACAATCGAGTTAGACAATTTGGTGGGATAAGATTTTTGAACGCACACATTTCAGATGACTCTCTCGTTATACGACTTATTGAAGCCAAAAAATTGGGTTTTAGACGCACGCACGTGTGTTTTTGCTGTCAGGCTTTTAATTTAGAGCTTCTGTAAATTTACAGATCATCTGATTCTTTTATACTTTAGTAAACATTTAAAACAATCGTTGTTGTTTAGTTACAGTTCTACAGGTTCAAACCAGCCTTTCGGCTGGTTTGAAACTATAGAGGTATTACTAAGTAAAACGAGGAGTGAGGTGGTTTACCATTGCCTTCCTTACTGAGTGAAAAAGTACGCTTATCAGCATGCCAGACCCTCTGAAAAGCACATATTTTCCACTCTGCAAATGACACCTTCACTTCATTCACCACAGATACGAGGTACGAGATACGAGGTGTGACTATTAAATAACGAGACTGACGTAAAAAAATTTATTTTTATTTTATACATAATGACTTATTGTCACCTTCAATATACATTCCTCCTCTATCACTACAACACTCCATGCGAATTTTTCGTTGTTGGAAACAGTGCTGAAAGTCATCTTCTGTCAGCTCCTTCAGGACATGTGCCGCTTTCTCTTTTACAGCTTCCACAGACTCAAATCTGTCCCTTTTAATTCAGTTTCACCTTAGGGATCAGGTAAAAGTCACATGGTGCAAGATCTGGTGAATAAGGTGGATGTTCTAACACTGAGATGCTGTACTTGGCTAGGAACCTCTTGACAGATAACGCGGAATGAGCTCGCGCATTGTCTTTGTAGAGAACCCATGATTTGTCCTTTCACATTTCGGGGCGTTTTTGCCTTACTCTTTGACGTAGTTAAATTTAAAAAGTACCTCAAGGTAATAATATTGATTAATTGTTTGACTTTCAGGAACCTAATGAAAGTATACAATCCCATGGATATCAAAAAAAAAGAATCATCATTGCTTTAAATTTTGACTTGCTCCTTCGCGCTTTTTTGGCTCTCGGTGAAGTTCGGCTCTTTCAGTGCATGGATTGGCGCTTCGTTTCCGGATCATAAGTAAAAAATCACGTTTCATCAAGTGTTATTATCTTCTACCTGTTCCCTATGGTGAAATCTGTATTAAAAGGGACAAGATTTGAGTCTGTGGAAGCTATAAAAGAGAAAGCGGCACCTGTCCCGAAGGAGCTGACAGAAGATGTCTTCCAACAATGGAAAGTTCGCATGGAGCGTTGTAGGGTTAGAGAAAGAAAGTATATTGACAGTGACAATCAGTGATTTTGTATAAAATTAAAATAAATTTTTTTACGTCAGTCTCGTTATTTAATAGCCACACCTCGTAGAACATCGAGTAAGTTAATTGTTGTACTTTTTAAATAAAACGAGAAAGTTAGTGTGGTTTACCATCCAATGTACTTCACAAAATAGTTGCTTAATATACTATACACGCTTAGTAATAGAAAAAAAACAAAGTATTTATTTGGTTATGAAATTTTTACAGTCTATTAATAGCAAACTGTCTGTGCTTTTTAATAGTTTGCATATGGCGTTGGTCGTTTAATCTAATGTTTGTATTTGCCTTAAATTATTACTGAGTTGATTAAGTTTATGGATTAACTTAGAATTTATTATTGATTTTATATTCTTCTTCGTCATTACTGTTTTGTCCTTGGATTTATATTTTGTAAATTATTTCCGGTTAGAATTGTCATTTATTTCAGTTGTCAACATGTGTCCTTCTTTTTTAGTTAGGTTTGAATACTTTATGGTTTATTTATTCCAATTTTCTTTTATCCTTTCTGCGTAGAAATAAAATTTGACGGTCGGATTAAAATAGTTTATAATATTGTATGACCAGATTTTATCCTAAAGAATTTATTAGGCACTATCAAAATCTTTGAACCAGTTGATCCTCTGTGGCTAAACGACTTATTTTTTTGGTATTTCCCGCTTCCCCCATCTTACAATTCATCGTTTTTTGTCTTCTCAGCCACCATCTTTGAAATTCCTTGCTACCTTAGCATCTTGGATTCCATACATCCATGTTTTCCGTTTGTAATCACTTCTCCTTTTATTTTCTGAATGGAAAAGGAACGCTCTTTGTGATAATCCGTTCGCTGCCATTCTTTGTACTTCCCCGTACCATATCTGGTCTCTATTCTGTCTACTGTGGTATCTGAGAATCCGTCCATTGCCTTATGTCTTCATTTTTTACATGCTCCACTATGGAAAACCTGTACGATCTTAGTCATCAGTTAATATATAATGCCTGATTCCAAGAATGATTTTTTTAAATTTTTTATTTAAAGAAACATTAAATGAGCAAGTAATTAGCCTAAAGCTTTCTATTATGATACAAAATTAAATTACCTCTATGCCAGTGGTCAACAAATAAATTTGATCATGGTCCGTTTACAATTTTAATGAGACTACCACGTTCAGGTGAACTTTTTACTTAAGTGTACCTTGCCGACTGTAAAGATTTAGATATGACAATCATGCTAAATTTTAATAGGTACAGTAGTACCCCGTTTAGCGCTTGAGATGCGTTCCGCACCCATCGGGCGCTAAACGAAACAGCGCTGTACGGGGTCGAGCGATTACGTAATCACATCGGGTTCTGTACAACGCTCGTACTGCACAGTACATACTACAATACATTTATGTTTACTGATTGTTATTTTGTTTTATTTTTGGTATTTTTTTTTTGTTTATATACTTTTTTATTTATGGGGTTCATAGATTTATTTATAAGTACTGTATAATATAAACAATAAATTAAATACAGCATGTCAAATTATACATTGAAAATACGTACAAGACACAATACTGTACTGTCTGTCTATAACTTGATGACCTCCTACAGAGAGGAGCAGAATCGGCCCGCTACTAGCCTTCTCAATAACACTTCATTATGTACCAATTCCAGTGTACTAGTTAGTAGTAGTACATAACGAAATGTTATTGAGAAGGCTAGTAGCGGGCCGATTCTGCTCCTCTCTGCAGGAGGCCATCAAGTTATAGGTACGTTACACATTAAAGAAAGGTAGACACAAGTAAGTAGAATAAATAAACATAATTATGTACTTGACAGTACAAACATAAAGAAATAACAGAATAAAAATATGTACAATAAGCCTAGCATTAAGAACAAATCCTTATGGAAGTACTAAACAAACTTATCCGTTAGGTAGAGTACATTTTTTTGTTATTTCTTTATGTTATTTCCATAAAGATTTGATTATTTTGTTATTTGATATTTCCATAGCAACATGCTGACTCATTAAATAACAAAATATTTTCTGATGACCTTAAAGGCTTCATAAAAGCGTTATAACGAATCAGCGTTAAACGGGGAAGCGTTATGCGAGGTATTACTGTACTAAGTATTGATTTTGAAAAGTAACTTTTAACTACTGTAGGACCGTGTACAAAAGTTTAAGTTTTTGGTATTTTGTAGTGTGGCAATATCACGAGTTCCTTTCATTCTGAGGATGCACACAGCCTAAACGTAAAAAAATTCACATCACACACGAAATAAGATCTGCATACAAAAAATTTATTCTCTAGGGCTCACAAAAAATGAATCAGCAGTCCGGACACTGACCGCGGTCCTCCAGTTGGTAACCTCTGTCCTATGATACGGTAAGGTCATGTTCAATAAATGTTAGCGGATAGACAGCTCAGCAAGCGTTTTTTTCCGTTTAGGAAATAGAAGAAGAAGAAGTCATCTCAGAGATTATCTGTCTGTAAGGCCTTGAGCCTTTGTTTATTCATGGGGCTTATTTGGCAGCACTCAACTGTATTTAGTTACAAGCCCCCATACATTTGTAGTCACTAAACTTATTCGTCCTCATTAGTATTTTACCACAGTAGAGCATAGCATTTAGTTTTAAAAAAGCTCCTCAAAGTTACAAGTGTCTTTTTTAAAATGTGTTGTCAATTATTAACAAACTCGTATGGAAACGTGCTTCGTAGTGGTTTTTTTTAAGTCAGCAACTCTACAATTTGTTCTCAATAAATGGAACAATCAGTAATTAAAATAAATATTCATTAACTTATTTATTTATTTAATTGTTCATTTATTTATTTTCCCATTACGTTACAAAAAAAACATTACAATACGATGTTAATTTCTTTAATTATAACTTTAAAAATCTAGAACTATTTATTTTATCTCGTGGTGAAAACCAACTATGATTTCGCATGTACCAAGGTAAATCAATTTAGCAGTTCTGTCTTTATTTTCTACTATTATGGTAATGCATTAGTAATTAAAACTGTATGTTAGTTACTTAAATATTAACTAAACTACTAGGAAAGTAATAAATAGTGTGATAGTATAATATGTATGTACGAAAACAAAACAAAAACACAAATAAAATATAAAAATATGCTAAGAAAAAATTATTTATAACTAGAAAAAGTATTTTTTTATTAAAAAAAATAAATAAACGGTGATAAAGGATTATAGCCAAAGTTGGAGACAGCACATGGCAAGGATGTCAGATCACAGGATACCAAAGGAGGCACACTGGTATGCTCCAGAAGGTAAAAGGGATGTCGGTAGACCTAGGAGAAGATTGAGGTAGATGATATAGTTTGTGAGTTCGGAACAGGGTGCGGCCTAATCCTTGGTTAGAAGAAGAAGAGAGAAAAAGTTATTCTGTTCGGAAGTGAGGCATGGACAACGACAAAAACCCAAGAACGGAGAATCCAGACGTCAGAGATGAAATCTCTAAGAAGGACTAAGGGATGTACAGGCTTGTAAAAAATAAGGAATGAAGAAATAAGATCATAATTGGGTATTTACTACTTGAACGAAAAGATAAAGGATTATCGCCAAAGTTAGAGACAGCTCATGGAAAGGATGTCAAATCACAGGATACCTAAGTAGGCGCACTGATTGTTCCAGAATGTAAAAGGAATGTCGGTAGACCTAGGAAAAGATGGAGATAGATGATATAGTATGTGAGTTCGGAACAGGCTTCGCCCTAATCCTTGGTTAGAAGAAAAAGAAGGACTAGAACAAATAGTCCTCGCACCGGTAGACAAGCTCACACAATTATTGTATCGCTGGTGTAACCATTGTTTCTTCTCTCCGTACTTTCATTAGCCACAATGTTTACTGCTTCGTATATTTTATAATGACCGGTGTATTTTTAAATTGTAAGGAGAGCAGATTGAGCAGCTTGAGTGCTAAGTTGTAGAAATGCCTTGGGTATAAAGTTTTTGAGTCCTTATGTAAAAGTAAGAGATCTTTTTTCCTTGTATTATAATGGTAGGCTCTTCATAAATATTTAATTTTATCCATTGATAAAAAAATATACAAAATACATCTTCGATATATATAGCAGGAACACAAATTTTAAAACAATAAAATGTTCAACTTTGTTCTCCACCACTTCATTAACCATTTCTCTTAAAAGATGTACTTCGTAGTAAATACGAAGTTGTATTAAGGAAATAATATACAAATAACTGAAATATCTCTTAGTGTGATGCGTTATGTAAACGGGATTTTCAACAAACGTGGAAGTATCATCTGATAAAAATTTCATAGAAAATGTATTTTATTTATGAATACATTTTGTTACGGTAATTGACATTATTATATAATCAAAAATCTTATTATAGTTATATATTATTTCAGTTGTTAATAAATAATTTGAAAGATGTATTATTAAGTGCAAAATTTGTTATAGTAATATAATATTGGTTAATGACTTTACAAGAAAATGTTATTCAATATTTAATATATATTATTACAGTATTCTGTCTCATCTTTTACAACTCAAGTAGTACTGCTGAATCATTCTATTAATGTAAATGACTGATTATTAACTTAAATTTATTATTATTATTATTATTAGCCTATTGTTATTATTAAAATATGCTTGTAGAAATTTATATTGTAACGTATAAATGATACTAGTATAGTTACTCGAGTCACGAGTTTGCCTTTGGTTTTAACGAGGGGTAAAGGGGGAAGCACCAGTGCGCATGCGTTGGTATCAGTTCGCCACCACAACAACGTAAACTATACTGAGAACGTACAGTATATCATAGAACTTTTTGTAGGTTAACTGTACCACTATAACTGTTTGTTACAGTAAACGGAAATGTCGGTTTCTAGAAAACGCAGTTAAACTGTTCACAGTGGTGAACGAAATCTAATATGCAATGTAATAAAATGTTGCGAAGTTGAAGCTAAATGAAAATAACTTTCCGTGCCTTTTAACAAAAGCCGTGAACGAGCGGCTAACTACTTTGATGTTTTTCTTTACACAATTCGAAATATAAAGGAGGAAGTTAAAGACAGTGAAAAAGATAATTCATCAACCTTTTTTTGACACCTAGTAAAAAAAGGAAACGATTATATCAATAATCATTAAGAAAATGTCAATTATATTATTATATTTAATTATCAATTATATTAATAAGAAAATGATGCCGACATGTAAAACGTTATTACCGGTTTTGAAAGAAAGGCTAAGTTTTAGTTGAAAAATTTGTACGTTAAGAAAAACTTTCAAGGAAATGGGGTTTAAGTGGAAAAAGTGTCAAGTCATTACGAAATATATTAATGGTAAGGCAACATGTGGTTAACTAACGGTGCAATTGCACGTAGTAAAATACCGTGTCTCACTGTTGAGGTTGGCAGCACTGTCGGTTTTCTCTTCCTTTCTCACAGCCCAGGCATTCTCTTGAGTCAATGTGTGTATATTATTGAAAAGTTTTGTAAATTTATTTCCATCCAATGTTTAATAAATAATTAATTGAAGTCGTTTTAATTTCTATTGTATAACAAATATTACTGTAATAGAATTGCTGTATGTTTCTATTAGATCTATTTATGTAATAGGTTATTTATTTATATTTTGTTCCGATTTTTATATTACATTTAATATTTGCATCAGGGGTTTAAGGTCATTCAGTACTTTGAATTTTCAATACATTTTATTATTTACTTTTTGATACGTAAGGTTGAAATCAAACCCGAAAAATTTGTTATGATTATTGAGAATATTGCCAACTAACTCTTTCTAATATAATAGATTATGTGATTCGTTAGATCAATATATCCGGTTTTTTTTAGAGTCGGTTTAACTTGTACAAAAGTTCCCAACCGTTGGTCCGCGGACCACTTTTTATCATTTTTATCAATAATAACATTTTTATCAATAATATATTAATAATAACATAAATAATATAAATAATACAAGAAAAACAAAATTAAAATGCAATATTAAAGCAACCAATTTTAATTGTAATTTTCGACTTTTACGATTTTAAATGGGGAGAAATACGACCTGAAAATACCTGAATAAATATGTTGTAAGAAAAGTAGGTAAAATCTACTTCTTAAAAAAATGGTACGTTCTCTTCGAATTCTGAAAGGTTTACTTAACTTTGTATGGAGAAATCGGATGTGACAATGTTTTTGGATGTCTATCCCGTAAAAACTTATGTAAAATTGAAAGAGTAAAGGATGGTGGAATGTAGGACAGTACTATCTGTACCTGATACCTGAATGCATAATGCAGTGGTATGTTGTATAAAAATAGATGGTAGGCTTATGGTACTGATAGATAAAAGAACTAATCTTTCAAACGACTTTTCATAAACAAATAAAAAGAGAGATGGACCGCTTTCGTATCGTATTGGTCGCGCGCTAACTTACTACGCGGAGATCCCGGGTTCGATTCCTGGCTAGGGTCTGGAAATTATTACGTCAAAACTAACGTTCCACTTAGTTAGGCTACCGTAGTCGCTAATTGACTCTAAACTAAGCTTTATAGAAAAAAATGTTTGCAAAAACGTTATAGGTTTTTTAATATTCTACAACTTTAATTTTATACACTTTTGCTCTAAAATGCATATTAAGGCCGCAATCTTTAGCCCCATTTTTTTGTATCGAGAGCACAGCTTCTCCAAGAATTTCAACAGACATGGCGCTTAATCGATCTTGTAGAGCATAAAATATGTAGTAACTTAGACGATTTCTAAAAAACGTAGTAGGAGCTGTTTTTGAGAAAATTGTAAAAAATTGAAAAATTGCACGAATAAACTACTACTTACGGTTAACCGATTTCGGGTAAAATGATTGTGTCGGTTCCTCTAGCGGTACGTAACTTAAGTTTCAAGTTTCAACTTCGTACAATGTTCCGTTCTGGAGATATTTATTCTTACCAGACCAATCGCTAAAAAATATGGTTTTTTGGGTTTAGGGGGTCTTAAAACGTGTATATATCTGGTAAAAAATCGACGTGAAAACAGTACTTTTTTCCCGTTTTATTCATGTAGGACAAGAGAAAGCAAAAAAATAGTAATTAGGAGCCGTTTTTTTGAGATAATCGCAAAAAATGAAAAATCGCACGAATAAACTATTACTACTTCCAGTTGACCAATTTTGATGAAAATGGTCCCCCCGTACCCCCCCCCTCCCTTGTAATACATAATTTAAGTTCCAAGTTTCAACTTTGTTCCGTTTTTTTGATACTTTGTTCACACGCAGACCAATCACTAAAAATATGTTTTTTTTTTAATTCATGGGGCCTAAAAACGTGTGTTTCCGATGGAAAATCGACATGACAACAATACTTTCCTTCCTTACATATTCATATACGGCAAGAGAAAGTAAAAATTTATCAAGTACGGTAAATAATATTATAAATACGAAATGAACGATCTTACAGAATTAAGTACATTCGACCACCAGGTAATTCTATTATAAAACTGTACATAAATACAAAATTCTGATAAATGCTAAAGGAGAAATAGATTTCATAGCAAGAAACGACCAAGAAGAAGACATTGTCTTATTAGAAATACAAAATGACAATGAAAATACAAAAATGTGAAAATTACAAGCAAATGTGCGTTATTTTACGCTTTCACTTTGCATTAAAATAGAAAAGAAAAGTCAGTAGACAAAATTAAAGACCAGTTGATGAATATCTAGGCTAAAACAATATTAATTAACAAAATAATGTACATAAAATGTTTATTTATGTTATGAAAATCACGTGCAAATTATACTCAAACCTCATTAACATATTTTATTCATTTTTATTTCACTTCATGGTAAGGATTTTTTAACAATAGTGTGTAAATTGTTGTTGGTTTTTTAACAGTTCAGATATACGCAAATTTGTACTAACATTAATGGAAAGTTTTAGTAAAAAGTTTTGTTGTATTGTCAAATTTTTTAGGTTAGGAAATGTTTTCATAAAAGTTATTAAATGTTTATGAAAACATAATTATTACTTAATTAACAAAAACTTTGGCATTGATTGAATCCTCTGTTTCAAGTACAACTTTTTACTTTCTCTTGCACTGTATGGATATAAAGAGAAGGAAAGTATTGTTTTCATATAAATTTTTCGAAATCGAATTTTCACCGGAGATACACGTTTTCAGACCCTTGAACCCAAAACATGTTTTTAGCGATTGGTCTCTGTGTATGTGTGCGTGCGTGTGTGTGAACAGAATATCTCAAGAACGGAACATCGTACGAACTTGAAACTTAAAACTTAAGTTAGGTACTACTAAAGGACCCGATACGAAAATTTTCATCAAAATCGGTCAACCGCAAGTAGTAGTTTATTCGTTTCATTTTTCACTTTTTTGCGATTTTCTCAAAAACGGCTCCTACGATTTTTTTTTCTAAGCGCCTAGCCTGCTAAAATCTTGCGAGGCTATGCTCTCGTGGTAACAAATTGTTTTTTTAAGATTTTAGCCGTAATATACATTTTATGGTAAAAGTGTATATAAGTAAAGTTGTTGGAAATTAAAATACCTACAATTTTTTTCTAACATTTCTTTCTACAAAACTTAGTTTATCGTCAATTAATGATTTTCTGTATTACGCTCAACATTGCCTTCGTCACTGAGTGGAAAAGTATGTATGCTCGTCAGCATGACCAATAAAATTACATTCCATTGTAATAATTATTATCAAGAAATATCTTGAATTCATATAATCTAAGCTCAAATTTTTAGAATTTTTTAATTATTTTGTCCTTCCTTTGCTTTTCGTTGTTTTTTTAGATCATCAACCGATAGGCTAGTTTGAACCTCTAGAGGCTTTACTAAATAAAACGATTAGGAAGGTGGTTTGTAGTTGCCTTCCTAGCTGAATGGAAAAGTATGTATGCTCATCAGCATGCCAGGCTTTCTGAAAAGCATCTAGTTTTCACCCTGCCAATGACACCTTCACTTCATTCACCACAGGGTCTGGCCATATAATGAAATTCATTACTCTCAGAGGAGATAACTTAGTGTCTTTTACACCTCTAAATTTTTGTTCTTAAATGCTTCAGTCATATAATTGGGTGACCATGTGATAAGAAAGAGAACTATTTTTTGTAGCCCTGGAACTAACAGATCGAGTGCAAATATTTTAACACTCATCTGCCTGTTAGGGTCAGCCGACTAAACTATAGCACGGTAAATCGAGGACCTACTGTATGTCCTTTAAAAATATTTCAGCTCAAAAACTGGTCTCAAAATTTGTATAACTGTACGGAAATGCATGCGTATATCTGTTATAGGTTTTGAATTTATGTGGTGAATGGTAGAATAATGTACGTTTTAGGTCTAAATGCTTAAGGTTTCAACCTGAAACCTATTAAATAAATAATACAATAATCACTGGAGTGCAAGAAAGTAGGACATTTTCAAATTATAACTCAAAAATCTCTTCAGGATGTAAACTATGGGAATGAAAACAAAGTTAAGTACGGTAACAATATATTTGTTTCAAGTTCAAGCGTATATTATAATAAACACTATAACATGTATTGCCCATAACGGGCAGGTGGAGTGGTAAATTAATTGCACTCGATCTGCTAGTTCCACGGTTACCATAAATAGTTCTGTTTCTTATCACATAGTCAGCCAATTATATGACTAAATTATTTAAGAACAGAAGAGGTAGAGGTGTAAAAGACACTAATCAGAGTTATCTCCTCTGAGAGTAATGAAAAGCACTATACAGCCAGACCTTGTGGTGAATGAAGAGAAGGTGTCATTTGGAGGGTGGAAAGTGGGTGATTTTCTGGGGGCCTGGCATGCTGATAAGCATACTCTTTCAATTTGGTGAAGAAGGGATTAGTAAACCACCTCACTCCTCGTTTTTACTTAGTAAACCTCTAGAACAGTGATTCTCAACATAGGGGTCGTGGTGATATTATAGGGGGTCGCGAAACAATAATTAAATAATTTAATCATTTTATGAGAAAAATCATTCATTATAAACTTACTTATACAAATTTTACATGCATTAAGTACATTTACTTCTAAATAAAAAAAGTTAATCATTAATTAATTATTAATGTGATGGTTGCATTTGTTTTCCATTTAAAATTTTCTTTGTACGTGGATCTTCCTTAGAAACATTTAAAAGTAAATTGGTCTCGAGTGATATCATACAATTCCTTTATTTAGTTTTTAGAGCATAGGCATGTTCAAACATTCTCTCACTGTGAGTGTTATAGAAAGAGATTAAATTACAAAGAGCACGTACACATCAAATTGGGACTTGTAAATAATTGCTCATGTATGCGCTCGTCATACATGCATGTTCATGTACGTCGGTACTATAAAAGTATAAACGCAGCAATATAAAATAATAGCAATAGTTGTATTCCATTGCTGTCTGTATTTTCTTTAGACATTTTATTTTTCTTTAGATATTTTCTGAAGACATAAAATTAGTGCTGTTTGATTATATAATATTTAAAAACGTTTTACATTTTATAATTACAGTTAAAATTCAATTATTAATAGTAGGCTTACTATTATTATCGGAGGGGGTCCCGAAATAGTAATTTTATTTATTTTTACTATTTGGGGGTCGCGGAGTAAAAAAGGTTGAGAATCACTGCTTTAGAGGTTCGAATCATCTTTTCGGCTGTTGACCTAAACAACACAACAATGTAAAAAAAAAATAAACAAATTAGGAAAAATAAATACGGTAAAGAATTTAGGACAGATTGTAATGTATTAATAAAGTAAAGCTGACAACTTTAGTGATTACTAACTGTTGTGATATGTGCGATGTCAGCTGATAGAGAAACTAGGCTGTCTCTAATAATACAAATGCATCGTCTATATAAAAGGTAGGTTTCTTTACGCGCTATAGGTAACCTATTGCCTGTGATGGTCATCGTAGCTTTCTAATTGCACAACATTACAGTAGTATTTGATAGATGCATTTTTATTTATTTTATTTATTTATTCAACGACAGCAGTTTGTCAATGCAGTTGCATGTCTATTTATTCTTTATTTTAAATCTAGGTATTGTATTCTATTTAATATTATTTATATTCATTCATCCGTAGGATATGGAATCCTCACATATACAATTGTATGTTGTTTAGGTCAACAGCCGAAAGGCTGGTTTGAACCTCTAGAGGTTTTACTAAGTAAAAACGAGGAGGGAGTGGTTTACTTTTGATTTCCTCACTGAACGGAAAAGTATGCTTATCAGCATGCTAGGCCCTCCGAAAAGCACCCACTTTCCACCCTGCAAATGACACCTTCATTCACCACAGGGTCTGGGCGTATTCGGTACTCTCAGAAGAGAAAACACTGACTAGTGTCTTTTACACCTCTACCTCTTCTGTTCTTAAATAGATCAGTCGTATAATTGTCTGACTACGTGATAAGGTAACTGAACTATTTTTTGTAGCCCTGGAACCAACAGATCAAGTGCAATTAATTTAACACTCCACCTGCCCGTTATGGGCAATTTGAAAGTTATGATTAGAATAACCGTGTTATGGCCGGCCCGTGTTGTAGTGGTCAGCGCAACTGGCTATTATGCCGGGGTCCCTGGTTCGATTCCCGGTCAGGTCTGGCATTTTTTTCATCTGTAAATCACCACATATCATTACCTACGCACAAGCCCTAGGCTTATGTAGGCATCATCACTCAATAAAAAAATAATAATAACGCTATAAGCAAATTCAATGTTTACTTTAACACATTATAAAAACACTCTGCTAGTTCCAGGGCTAGAAATAATAGTTCTGTGTTGCACCCATGGTCAGCCAATTATATGACTGAAGCATTTAAGAACAGAACATGTAGCCTAGGGGTATAAAAGACACGTCACAATTATCTCTTTTGAGAGTAATGAATTTCGTCATTATACAGCCAAACCCTGTAGTGAATGAAGTGAAGGTCTCATTTGCAAGGTGGAAAGTAGATGTTTTTCGAAGGGCCCGGCATGCTGATAAGCATACTTTTCAACTCAGTGAGGAAGGCATAGTAAACCACCTCACTCCTCGTTTTACTTAGTAAAACCTCTAGAGGTTCAAACCAGTCTTTCGGCTGATGACCCAAACAACAGACAAGAAACATATGTAGCCGATTGTGTTGTAACTGAACGACTTTCAATTTAACGGACTTTCACAACAGTGGACATAGATATCCTCAAAATTAGTCCGGTAAATTGAGCATTGACTGTACATAATATTTAAAAACTTGTAAACTTATGAAAAACACATTTTCAAGTTATATCACTAATCCTATTTTAAAATTCATACTGGAAGTATACTTTACAAAATTACAATATCGTTAATAACTGCAAATACTTCTGAGACACAAACTAATTCATTGGTATTCATGACCAGTAAACCGACAAATTTAATAGCTTTTTGTGCGGATATGTTCTTTTCATTTCATTTATTCACTTCAAACATTCTACTGTTAGTTTCTTATTGACAATTTTCTATGGTACTGTGTGCATGTAGTTAGGCCAAAGTAATTCAAATTCTTGACAAGCCCATAAAGTCGGCATAATATGATCCTACAAAATATGAATAATAATGTCAATGAACTATTATTCTTGGAAGAACATACCGATATTTGATTTGTAATATTAAAATGAATGTATAATTATTCTTAATGTAATTTGTATTTGAATAGGAATAAGTTTATTAAAATATTTTTATAGGTACTCTTAAACGATATTGATATGCTGATTTAAATCATTATCTATATTAATTCAAAAATCTGGTGTGAAACACTCACACAACGTTCTCTTGCCAATGCAAATAATGAACAGTATAACCTAAAATTAGTAATAAAACATTAAAAATATATAAAAAATTAATCTCAATAAACATAACCTCATTTTAATCATGAGTAAATGATGCAAAATGAAATCAATCTCAGTTTGGGTTAATAATACGAAATATCAACTCTTTCACGTGAAACTAGGTTCTGCAGAGAAAAATGCTTGAAATAAAAGTTGTCGATCTTTTAATTTCCTATAAATGTTATCATATACACTTTTGTCGTAAAATGCATATTACGGCCGAATTCTTAAACAATCCATTTTTTAAAGATTTTTATGAAAAAACCGAAAATCACGAATTACCGCTAAACTAAGCTTTATACAAAGAAATGTTGGAAATATAAGTTGTACATTTTTTAATTGTCTACAACTTTGATTATAAACTTTTGCCCTAAAACGCATATTGAGGCTGCAATTTAAAAAAATAAACATTTTTCCTACGAGAGAACAGCCTACCCAAGAATTTCAGCAGGCATGGCGCCTGCCCTATTTTGTAGAGCATAAGAAAATGTAATAAGACGATTATTTTTTAAAAAGTCATAGGAGCCGTTTTCGAGAAAATCGCAAAAAAGTGAAAAATGACACGAATAAACTACTACTTCCGGTTGACCGATTTTGATGAAAATGTTCGTGTCGAGACCTCTAGTGGTACATAACTTAAGTTTTAAGTTTCAACTTCGTACGGTATTCCGTTCTTGAGATATTTTGTTCACACACACACACACACACTAATCGCTAAAAACTTGTTTTTTGAGTTCAGGGGGTCTGAAAACGTGTATATCTGGTGAAAACTCGATTTCGAAAAAACGGCATGAAAACATGTATGTTTTTAACAAGTAAACTATTTAACTGAAATTATTAAGATTTAAGTAACAAAATTATGAAATATATTTTCATAATTTTGTTTTAAATTGTGTCTACAACTTTTAAAACTCTACTGATGTATTTATTACTACTAATAATGATTTTTAGTTGTATTAAATATTTGTTAAATTATTCTGTACAATATTAGTTGGTTGTATTTAACTAAACGGCTTTATTCAAACGCACATGTTCGTATTTTATGAGCAAGCAATATAGGCAAGGTGGACAAGTTAATATTATTACTATTATTATTATTTTTATTATTATTCGGTAAGTGTATTATTACTATTATATTTTGTCGGCTGACCATCACGCATTTGTAACGTTTAAGTCGCGTGATTTGCCTTCAGCAAATTACCTGACTTTAAAGTATTGCAAACTATAAACTATCGATTTATAGTATTAACCCTCGTGACAGATGTTTGTACAATATTCTTCTCAGTTTTATTCATACTAGTCTGTCGTAACAAGTGAAAGCAATATTCTTCTGTTACGCTAACGGAGGTAACAGAAAAAGGGCAATACCATGAATATACCATCTGATCTCATTATGTTATAGTGAACACTAGTTAAACTCCCGCGATTCACGCGAACTTATTTACGTCAGTCGAGTACCGGTTTTAAAGATGAACTTAAATGAACCTCTTTAATGAATTTCAAAAATATATTTTTAAGATGGGAAAAAAATTCTTACCATTATTTTTGTTATTGCTTAAGTTTTAAAATATCATTGATAGCATTTTTTTGTTTCCGAGTATACAATAATTTTTGACGTAGATCCTATAAATTAGGTCGCTGAACCGATACAATGTACTGGTAACGCGCTAAAAGTTGACAGAAAAGTTGATCATGCGGAGGACAGTATACTATCTATCCTACTTACATCGGCCAACCCGAAAGCATAAGATATATGTATCAAGCGTGTAACTCAAAATGTAACCACCACAAACAGTTAAGTAATAAAATTCAGTTCATGACCCGTCACATTAAGTAAGTAAGGAGTGATAATAATTTTCAAGTGTAAGTAAGTGAAATAATTATTTAAAGAAAGTGAATTGTGTAAAATTCAATTAATTTTAACGTAACTTTACTGAAAATAATGAAATATGAAAACCCTAAAAATACAATAACATTTTGAAATTACCGTAAAACTAGTATTACTCACGATAATAAGCTCGCATCGACGGAACTCACGGACTAAATAGTCTATCACTACAAATGACAGAGTGCAGTAATTAAAAGTATTATCCATTTTGGTCATCAGCAGTACTGCTGATGACCAAAATGGATACTAATTATAGCTTAGGTCTAGAATTATGGCTAATTTAGAATGAATGTTTAATATTTAGAAGGTGTCATGGTAAGAGCTGTTGCTATGATGTATTTAGATAAGCACATAACATTTAGATAAGGCTGGTGTGAACCTCTTAGAGGCATTACTAAGTAAAACGAGGAGTTAAGTGGTTTACTTTGCCTTCCTCTTTGAGTGAAATAGTGTGCTTATGAGCATGCCAGACTCTCTGGAAAGCATCTAATTTCTACCTTGCAAACACACATTCACTTCATTCATCACAGTGTCTGGGTATATGATGAAATTCATGAATCTCACAGAAGATAACTCTGAATAGTGTCTTTTAAACTTTTACCTCTTCTGACTTTAAATGCTTTAGTCATATTGGCTGAGCATGTGATAAGGAACAGAACTATTTTTTGTAGCCCTGGAACTAGCTAGCATCATCATTCTTGTTCTGCTTCACAGCAGGTTTCTACACTCAGTCCTCCATCTATCCTCATCTCGCGCCGATCTCTTCACCTCCTCGTACCTTCTTCCCTGCTTCACATCATCAAGCATCCTGTATTTTATGCACCCTGTTGCTTTCCTTTCATTAACTGGTCCCTCCAGCACGTCTGAAATCAGACACTCTCTTAACCAATGACCCAGCCATCTGTGTTCCCTCCGTCTCACCGTCTCCAGAAACTCCGTCTTTTCGAGTGCGAGACCTGAAAGAAGTGAGCTAGCGCTCGGGATGACGACGTCGTAGCTAGGCTACCTTGTCGTTCGGAGAATTGGATGCAAGGAACTTTTTTGAAATTTTTCTTTATTTGGAATTACAGATAATTAATTGGGGGGCATCTTCTCCAACACTTTCCGAAGCACCTCCTCATTACTAATTCTTTCCATCCAGCTAACGTCTCCATTCTTCTCCAAATCCTAATTTCCAGGGTCTCCAACTTCTTTTCATCCTCCCTCCTCTAAGTCCACGTATCAGCTCCATACGTGGCCACACTCCAAACAAAGTACTTTCGCCAATCTCTTCCGCAATTCCAAATCAAACTAGTAGAACTAGCAGATCGAGGGCAAATAATTTAACCCTCCTTCTCGCTTGTGATACTAGTGTGTAAGATTGTAATACAATGAACGACTTTAATATATTGTGACACTTATCTCTAAGGTCCGTTTTGGGATCTGGGTAAATTAAATATTTAACACGCTAAAGTTTAAAATTACAAGTAGCCTATTTATTACCACTAAAAATTGAAATTAATGAAGTGAATAAAATCTATAAGTAAATTACAATTAAATTACTTATTACAATAAACAACAAATTTACTAAATACTACTTACAAAAGATACAGTAAATAACATTTAACAATTCTGAGTAACGTCGACCATGTCACGTCAACCAATTCTGACTAACGTACTGGTATGCGTTATGGAATTCGCTCACTCGATCACAGACAAACGTATCTGAAACTAGAACGTACAAAACCGGGCGCTTATATAGGTGGGCTAATGGAGAGTTCGAGAAAAGACAGAGATTTTCGATATAATAATAAAATACAAAACTCCGACGGCGTCTGGTTAAATATTAACAACTGTAAACAAATTAAAATTGAATAGAAGGTGTTATAAAAAGGTCAATTAGATAAATAAGTACCCGGCTTTCACAATACTTGCGCAACAATAGCTACCTTTACTATAAAAGACCATTTATATAACACGTAATATTTCTAACTACTTCTTGGAAAACGCTATTTATCACTCTTATTATTTAAGTTAACATTTTTAATCTCCCGATTTTTCGAATATTCTTGAACCCACATTCCCTTTAGATATTGTCATAATATATTAGTTTATTTTAGAAAACTATATATATAGAGGAACCCGTGCTGGGGCCCTGTGCACGCTAGCTTGGAGAAACAGGCAATACTAACCGCTTTTCTTTTTTTTTTTTGTTTAACGTCCGACTGTTCTGCAATTACTGCTAATGCAGACGGTGAAGGATGAAATGATTTTTTGTAATGTATGAAAATATGCCGTGCTTGAATGGGATTCGAACCCAAGACCGCATGATGAGAGGCGAACACGTTACCAACTACGCCAATGCGGCCGGCTAACCGCCTTTAAAATATGGTTGGCCGCCTCCGTAGCAAAGTGGTAGCGCTTTAGCCTATCACGCGGAGGTCCTGGGTTCGATTCCCGGCCAGGGTCTGGAAATTTTCGTGCGTCACATCTCACAGTTACCGTCACATAATTCACCGTAGTCGCTAATGACCAAGCAGTTGATGCAACTTTAAATTTTTAAAAAAATTACAAATAAGCAGTTTTTCTATGTTACTTAATTTTTATTCTCTTCAGTTTACATTCTCAGTTATATTTTCATAAAATCTGAACAATTGCATTAAATTTTTTTGCTTTAAATTGTAATTGTATAGTGATGTAGCTTTAAAATTGGTTAATGTAATTCTATTACGATGTAGACATGATTGAAAAATGTGGAGAAAGTTTTTGAGGTTTCTCACTGCAATTTTTGTATAAATCCATCCGGATGTTTGAAGATTAACTTACCATATTATTTATGATTTAAGTGTCTATCACGATTTAAGTGCGTTTTGTTTAGGTTCAGCTCAATAGATATATGATTCTTTGCTTCAGGACCTATCTTGCTTAAATCGGTCAAGGCTTGACTTCGTCCGTACTGTGAATGATCAGCTCTAGCTAACTGCTTTACTGACGACCACTTCTCTGACAACTACTGAGTCAGTTATTGAGTAATTGTTAACCCAGACGAGACCGGTTATGTTTTTTCTCCATATTTTTGTCTACATTGACCGACTTGTTTGATGCTGACAAAATATTGTTTTTTCTTTTTAATAAATTATTAAATTACTATAATTTACATATTTTTAACATTTTTATTTGACTTGAACGTTATTTCTTAATTTTTCTTTGTGTTTTCTTTTGTGTTGTTTATTGTTTTGTAATACTATATATATATATGTTTTATTACATCAAATGCAATATTAATAATGATTGTTATTATTTTAAACAATCAAGAAGTATTTTCATCTTATTTTCCTGTCATTTTGTTATCATTGTTACAATGTTAAATTACTTCTGCTCTCGCAATTACTAAAGTTAATGTGCCGGCAACGAATTCCCATATTTACATATTTTAGGTCGGTGGGTAATGCTATAATATTTATTTGATTGTTCCGACAGTTTTTGAAGGTTTTTGGGTTTTAGAAGTCCATAAAATTTCTTTACAATATAAATACCGGATGCGTACTCACTGTTCATCATTATCATCTTGTATTTTTACAGCCCTTGGTGGATTTTGGCTTCCTCCATCCTCTCAAACCCATCAGAATATTATTTTTTTAGGTGTTTCGTTCCTTTAATCCATAATTCCTATCCATTATTTGAGGATATTATTTGGTTTTGTAACAGCTTATTTTTTACAGTGATGTTCGTTAACGCCTTGCCCGATCCCCAATTTGGAGGATCAGATCAAATTCTGTTA
The DNA here is from genome assembly GCA_035578175.1 of Catonia carolina. Taxonomy (NCBI): domain Eukaryota; kingdom Metazoa; phylum Arthropoda; class Insecta; order Hemiptera; family Achilidae; genus Catonia; species Catonia carolina. Next base: position 51,074,230 of record JAQMRL010000005.1, read on the forward strand.
GGGTTACCATATTTTACTCCAAAACATTTGTCTTAAGGCGTCAAGAAACCGCCTCCACCCTCTACCGTTCTGCTACGTAACGACAACCCTTTTGCTGCCATGCTTTACCCTGAGGTGGAGATAAGGAGTATTATTGATTGTTATTATTATGGAGTGTTATATTATTTGCACTCGATCTGCTAGTTCCAGGGCTACAAAAAATAGTTCTGTTTCTAATCGCATGATCAGCAAATTATATGATTAAAGTATTTAAGAACAGAAGAGTTAGAGGTGTAAAAGACACTATTCAGAGTTATCTTCTTTGAGAGTAATGAAATTCATTATACAGCCAGAACCTGTGGTGAATGAAGTAAAGGTGTCATTTGCAGGTTGGAAAGTAGATGCTTTTTAGAGATTCTGGCATGCTAATTGGCATACTTTTCCTCTCAGTGAAGAAGACAATGGTAAACCACCTCACTTCTCGTTTTACTTAGTAAAACCTTTATACGTTCAAACCAGTCTTTCGGGTGATGACCTAAACAATAACACTAAGCATAAACTGACATTTAATGGTGAAATATATTTGGCATCTGTTCCCCTGACAATTTTAATCACCTGCTTAGACCTCCGCGTACTCTCTTCTCGCTAAATCTCTAACTACCCAACCAACTTCTCATCCTTAGTGATGTCTCAGTTGAGTTTGGCGATTATTATATCAAATTTATTTTTATGTGGACCTGATGAATGAATTATTTCTATCTGTCCGGGTCTATTTTTTCAACAATGATTTTTTCTTTCTGCTTATTTACCTAAGTCATAGGTAAAGGAAAGCGAAAAATACGAGGTGTGGCTATTAAATAACGAGACTGACGTTGTACAAAATTTTATTTTTATTTTATACATAATCACTTATTGTCATCTTCAATATACACTGCTTCTCTATCCCTACAACGCTCCATGCGAATTTTCCATTGTTGGAAACAGTGCTGGAAGTCATCTTCCGTTAGCTCCTTCAGGACACGTGCTGCTTTCTCTTTTACAGCTTCCACAGAGTCGAATCTTGTCCCTTGTAATGCAGATTTCACCTTAGGGAACAGGTAGAAGATAATAACATGTGATGAAACGTAGTTTTTTACTTATGATAGGGAAACGAAGCGCCAATCCATACTCTGGAAGAGCCGAACTTCACCGAAAGCCAAAAAAAGCTCGAACGAGCAAGTCAAAATTTAGCAATGATGATTTTTTTTTATATCCATGGGATTTTCACTGGGTTCCTGAAGGTAAAACAATTAATCAATATTACTACCTTGAGGTACTTTCTAAACTACGTCAAAGAGTAAGGAAAAAACGCCCCGAAATGTGGAAGGACAAATCATGGGTTCTCCACCAAGACAATGCGCCAGCTGGTTCCGCGTTTTCTGTCAAGAGGTTCCTAGCCAATTACAGCATCTCAGTGTTAGAACATCCACCTTATTCACCAGATCTTGCACCATGTAACTTCTACCTGTTCCCTAAGGTGAAATCTGCATTAAAAGGGACAAGATTTGAGTCTGTGGAAGCTGTAAAAGAGAAAGCAGCACGTGTCCTGAAGGAGCTAACGGAAGATGACTTCCAGCACTGTTTCAAACAATGGAAAATTCGCATGGAGCATTGTAGGGATAGAGAAGAAGTGTATATTGAAGGTGACAATAAGTGATTATGTATAAAATAAAAATAAAATTTTTTACAATGTCAGTCTCGTTATTTAATAGCCACACCTCGTACATATGTAGTTTCCTTAGCCTTTCAATATCAGATAGATTTGTTCAAATTCTCCGTATGTTGCAAATTCTTTGACAACGCCTTGTGATGATTTTTTATTGGGTTTTATGGCTAAAATGTTCAAATTGTTATAGCCATTGCTACTGAGATATCCACTTTTTGTCAGACAATAGACGAAACGGATTGCCGCAGAAGATTTAACTAGATGGAGGAACCGAAGATGAGCCAGAAAAGTGGACAGATGATGTTATGAGAACCATGGAGAGAAAAAGAAAGGGATAAATATTTGTATTAAATACAAATAAATGTCATTTTGAGTTGCGGTAATGACCTAGTGCTGTAAAACACTGGGCCTTAGTAATACTAGAAATTGTTAAATTAACCAAACTATAAGTAGTTCAGTTGGAAGTCGGCTCAATTTCATTCTTGCATGAAATATTTGAAGACACGTTATTTTATTTATTTTAATAGATATCATTGAAAGAAACCGGTTAAAATATTGCATGTTTAAACTTGCATTATTGTTCATGATCATTGATAACTGGATTGTTACAAATAATAATAATATTATTATTACAGTTAATTTACGGGTGCTATATGAATATTTGACATAATTATTTCAAAATCGCAATTTAAATAAAACGTTCTTAAATGTTATTGAAATTTTTTAGTTGTTTTACGTAAGGAGGTAAATGTTATTCTATATTACTTTCACTGCATTATAACACTTCAATTTCTAGACCTACGGGCTTATTGTAAATAATGTTTTTTTAGTAATATTATATTTTATTGAAAATGAGTTGACTTATTTTTCTTTATTCCAAAGTTATGAAAGATGGATTGCTTAACACCTGACAAATCAATAAATCTTTATTAGTCGCTGACCCTTCCGAGAATAGACTTTTCAGCAAATAATACATACAGAATTAACACTAGAAAATGTTTTTTTCTTTAATTTTTATATCAGTACTGTACATTGAGCTGCAGAATTTGACGGCGGGGAATTTTAGTTTAAGGAGAAGAGGTACCCAGCGGTACATTCTCCGTTTATAACTACGGGTATAGTCCGTTATTCAGATCAAGAAGTCTTTACTCCGTTTTCACTTTAGACGTCGTTAATTGGGAAGTTACTTGATCACGGGCTAGGTGGTTTGGATGGTCATGTAGTCGTTCGTGAAATTTACTATACAACGACGCGGTTAGCTTCTTTACTGTCGGAATTTTGAAATCGTCGTGGAGAGTTTTATTGCTTACATAAAAATTAGCGCCAGAACCAGGTCTTAAGAATTCAGACTGAAAGGCCTGGATCGACTTTAAATTACTTTCTACCGCTACTCCAAAGAGCTGGATACCATAAGTCCAGACTGGTCTCAAAATGGTTTTATATATTAAAATTTAGGAACGGAGGTTCAATTTTGATCGAGGGTTAATCAAGCAGAAGAGTAGCTTCTGGCAGCGGTTAAGTTCTAAACGTTTCATACGCAGATGATGCTTCCAAGTTAGTCGCATGTCAAGCCAAGAAAATTTTAAGTACAGTTACAAATATTATAACAAATTAACACAAGATAGTCTTATTGTATTTCTATTTACAAATTTGACTTGTCGAAATGGGAGTTAGATCAAATTTTAATTCGGAGACTGTTCCCGTTTCCGACACTTTGAATGTAAATATTATCCAATAAATTAAAAATCTGGTGTGAAACACTCATACAACTTTCTCGTGCCAATGGAATAAATTAACAATATAATCTAACATTAGTAATAAAATATTAGAAATAAACAAAAAATTAACCTCAAAAAAACATAACCTAATTTTAATCATCAGTGAAAATCGCAAAATGAAAATGAAAGTCAAACCTCAATTAGGCCTTAAAATACGGGAAATCACTCTTTCATGCAAAACTAGGCTCTGTAGAGAAAAATTCTCAAAAGAAAAGTTGTAGATCTTTCAGTTTCCTATAAATTTGATCATATACTTTTTGTCGTAAAATGCATGCTAAGGCTGAAATCTTAAAAATCGATTTTGTTACACGTTTTCGTGAGAAAAAAAACAGAAAATCGCTAATTACCACTAAACTAAGTGTTATAAAAAATGTTTGAAGTAAATGTTGTAGGTTTCTTAATTCTCTAAAACTTTTATTATATAGGCTTATACATTTTTGCGATTAAATGCATATTAAAGCCCTAATATTAAAAAAATGTTTTTACGTAAAAACAGCCTCCCCAAGAATTTCAGCAGACATGGCGCGTACCCTATCTTGTAGAGCTTAAAATATTTAGTAAATGCGGCGATTTTTAACAAAATCGTAGAAGCCGTTTTTGAGAAAATCGGAAAAAAGTGAAAAACTACACGAATAAACTACTACTTCCGGTTGACCGATTTTGATGAAAATGTTCGTGTCGGATCCGGTAATGGTAACTAACGTAAGTTTCAAGTTCGTACGAGGTTCCGTTCTTGAGATATTCTGTACACACACACACACACACACACACACACATCAATCGCTAAAAACATGTTTTTTGGGTTCAGGGGGTCTGAAAACGTGTAGATCCGGTGAAAACTCGATTTCAAAATATCGAAATGAAAACAATACTTTTCCTTCTTATATATTCATGTAGGCAAGAGAAAGTAAAAAAACCGTTGAAGGCCCAAATTTCAATCTTGACCCACAATATTCTGAAAAAATTTTGATGGATCAACTTTCGAATCCCCAAATATTTGTTTCAAAAACCCATTCTCATTAAGATTTAAAGTTTGCAAATATTTAAAATTTTCGGTCTTTTCTGTTACTCCCCCCGTCCAGCATAATTTGTCACATTTTGTATGTAGCCCTAATCTTACAGTATTTTTACCGTTAAAAACGGTAAAAAAAATTTCAAAAATCCTACACAAATATTCTTCAAGTTAAGGTTAAATATAGGTAAAGTAAATACATTGTTTTTTTTTTCTCAGTATTGTTATTGTATGTAATAATGAAATATAAACTCATTGAGTTCATGACATCATTCAATAAAGTAATTTAACATAATTTAATTATTATTAAATAATTTAATAACTTTCAATAAATAGTTAAACGTTAACATGAAAAATATCGATATATGATATTTTTTTTAATTTTTCCCATTTTTATCGTTAAAAATACTGTAAGATTACGTAGATACGAGATATCCACATAATGTGACAAAATTATGCTAGGGGTGCCGGGGAATAACACCCCAAATTTTGTTTGAATATGAGTAGTATAGTCTGATACTTCGAATTTGTTTGGTTATAAAAAATCTTCAACCAAATATTCTACGTTCTTAGTAAGCATGAAATTAAATTTATTTTAAAAGTAAAAAACCGTTGAAGGCCCAAATTTCAATCTTGACCCACAATGTTCTAAAAAAAATTTGATGGATCAACTGTCGAATCCTCTAATATTTGTCTCAAAAACCCATTCTCATTAAGATTTAAAGTTTGCAAATATTTAAAATTTTCGGTCTTTTCTGTTACTCTCCCCGTCCAGCATAATTTGTCACATTTTGTAAATATTTTGAAAATGGTAACTAAATAAAAAATTAAGAATTTAAATAAACAAAAACATAACCTAATTTTAATCATCAGTGAAAATCGCAAAATGAAAATGAAAGTCAAACGTCAGTTAGGCCTTAAAATACGGGAAATCACTCTTTCATGCAAAACTAGGCTAGGTTATGGTTTTCAGTCAAATCTTAAACCTGGTGGTTTTTTAAATTTTATTTAAATATTTCAGAATGTAAAGACTTCATAAAATCTTTGCATGAAACAAATTTAACCATCGAATTAGTGTAGAAATATCTTCTGATAGTTGAAATGTTTACGAATGTTTTTACATTTTTGGAATAGCGGTCGTTTTAAAATATTTGATTAATTTTCGGCCCTTCGGTGATGGCACAGAATAAACTTTATGCCAGTTCACCCATGGGGTTATTTCTGAAATCTGAGAATGATTTACAGAGGGAGTTTATTATGTATAGTTTTAACTGCTGATCGATATAACTTCCTGATTTATTTAGAGAAGTCAAAAATGATGGTTTTCAGGGGTAATGATTTTCTCAAAAGTTCATTTTTTTACGAATGGGATAAAATGCTTTCTTCTTAACGGGGTTTTAAGTTCATTTATATCTTAAGTGTATAAATTAATTAAGATATTCGTTAGTATGTGTAAAAATTTGTTAATTTAATGTTATCATTGTTTTCATGCAAATTAATTTAATTTGTGTACAATAATGATAATCATAATGACGGATATCCCGACGTTAACTAAACGTAAATACAAGAGAATGTGGGTCGAGCGAACAGCCTTGCAAGGTCAAGATGTGGAAACGGAAATGGATGAATGCGGCGTTGGTGGTGTTTCCGGATGAGTGTCTGTAATCAAGTGGCAGTGAACTTGAGAATGCATGCACCTCTACTGCTTGTTCAGCTTACCTAATAACACGTCTGTTTGTCTGTTTCATATTTATTGTGTGTCAAAATATCAACAATTTAATTTTATATATTTCCGATTTTTTTTTTAAACACCAGTTCAATTTAATCTCTTGTAGCTAATTGTCACCCAATTTTCTAGAATTTTTCTGAATTTTTTTTTTTTATAATTGGTTTATTATGGTCGCATCAACATTCCATGTTTTTAGCGACCCCATTACATAAAAAACACTAATTTTATAACATAAGGTTATAACACTGTAGGTTTACAATGATGTTTTTCAGTTAGAAAAAAAAATTTACACTTTAACAGATGTATCTTACACTTTTAAATTATACATTATTTTGTATGGATTGCACTTTTATTTGCACTAAAATTGTCTTTGAATATTTAAAAATTGTATAAAGTCCAGTGTCTTTGTGTACTGTGTGTGGTTAACGCAGTCTTTGTAATTGTCCGGTAAGTGAAATTGTTTCCGTATAGTGTTCAAGGTAGGACATTCCACAAGAATGTGTTTGACAGTTAATTTAGTGTTGCAGTGTCTGCAGTAAACAGAGTCATTTTTGGTCAAGAGGTGACTGTGTGTCAGTTTAGTGTGACCAATTCGTAGTCGTGTAAGAGTCACTTGGTCAAGTCTGTTTTTAAAAATTTCTGGTTGTAAGTCTCGAATGTCAGTCCGTACTGTGTGTAGGTTAGTCCTTAAAGTCTTCCACCACTCGTTCCAAACTATTTCAAATTTGTGTCTGAACATTTTCTGCAGATCTCGATGGGAAGACTTGTTTATTCTATTGGAGCATGTAGTGGCGCGTTTGGCTGCTCGATCGGCTGTCTCGTTCCCTTTGATACCTAGGTGGGAAGGAATCCACAGAAGAACTATTGTTTTGTCGTTGTTAGTTATTTTGTGGTTGACGTTAATGATCTCTTGAAGTATCGGTTCATCCTGTTCGATACTCCTAAGTACTTTAAGTCACTTTAACAAATCTTAGGTACTAATTTCGTCATTCAATTAATCCTGTAAATAGGAGTGCCCCAAGGTTCAATCCTTTCCCCTCTTTTTTTATATAATGTTTATTAGTCTCAGCTTATTTTAATTGCTACTTTTACTGATCGCACTGCCATTCTTTAAAGTTCTACAAAGTCATGATGCTTCCTTAATCTTTCAGCACTGCATTAACCAAATTTATTTTCGGCTTAACTTTATTTTTGGAAAATTGAAGAAAATATTATAAATTTGTAAATTTTTGTCGGTATATTTTTATGAGTAACTCAGAAATTTTACTGTCAGATCAATTTAAATATTCAGGAATTACACTTGATAAACTTTTTTTTGGATGGTTCTTCTTTAATTTCTTCTTGCTGTTCCAAAACTTTTTCATATTTTCAGATCCTATTTTCTTTAGTTCATCTGAACAAACCCCTATTGTGCGTTTGACTGTTTTGGTGGTTAATCGAACTTTGTGAATTCCCATTTGATGTTTATACCAAGGTGTACGTTCCGTTAGGTTCTCCATGGTTAGGTCGAGTTCTTTCATGTTTTGAATTTCTGTGAGCCAGGTTACTATAGTTTTTTTTTTCAGATTTAGTGGTAAGTTGATAAACGTTTAATGTAATCGAAGTACATTTACCAAAATACAACATCTCTTTAACAGGCAATATAATTACAGTTGTAGAAAATTTAAAAACTTACAATTTTATTACAAACTATTTTTTCTACAACGCTTAGTTTAGCGTCAATTAGTGATTTTCTGTATTTCATACATCAAAATCGGTAAAAAAAAAACTTGAATTTTTTTAAGATTGTGGCCTTAATATGCAGTTTAGGGCAAAAGTGTATAATAAAAGTTGTAGAAAATTAAAAAATCTTCAACCTTTGTTTCAAATATTTATTTCTACAGAGCTTAGTTCAGTGATTTCCCGAACTTTTAAGTTATAAAGAGGTTGATTTTCATTTTGCATCATTCCTCCATGATTAAAATTGGGTTGTTTTTTCATATTAAATTGTTTACTAATGACAAAACATAGATATACTGTATTTTCATTACTTACATTGGCAACTTTCCTCTTGCAACAAAAATGAGGCATCTAAGTGTTTTTTCTGTGTTTCTATACGGTGTAGAGTCATGGACCTTGAATAAAGTCATCACAAGTAAGCTGGAGGGATTTGAGATGTGGATGTACAGACGAATATTGAGAGTCCCATGGACTGCTCGGATGCCAAATTTAGAGGTTTTTAGAAGAATGACATGGAGGCCATTTCCACCATAAGTGTAGGACTCTAATATTTCAGACATATCACGGGAAATGACTCACGATATTTTGTTACTACAAGACATTCTATAGGGAAAATATATGAGAAGCGTGGACCTGGCGGAAGAAGGGTGTCGGGCTTCGAAACCTGAGTATTTGGTTTGTCGAAGAGCTCAGAAAAGTTATTTCGCAGTGCAACAAGTGCACCAATGTGAGAATTTCTATTGTGGTCGCCAACATTCGGAACGGATGGTCACCTGAAAAAGAAGAAGACATTAGCAAAGGAAAATTGTTTTAGTGTTTCACACCAGATTTAAAAGAAAAGTTTTTCCTATTTTCAACACCAAAATATCTGTTGTTGTGTGTCATCAGCCGAAAGGCTGGTTTGAACCTGTAGAGGTTTTACTAAACCTCTACCTCGTGATGAGTGAGGTGGTTTAAAATTGCCTTCCTCACTGAATGGAAAAGTATGCTTATCAGCCTGCCGGACCCTCTGAAAAGCACATATTTCCACTCTGCAAATGACACCTTCACTTCATTCACCACAGGGTCTGGTTGTATAATGAAATTCATTACTTTCAGAGGAGATAACTCTTATTGGTGTCTTTTACACCTCTACCTTAAATGTTTTACACTCTTCTATTCTTAAATGATTCAGTCATTTAATTCGCTAACCATGTGATAAGAAACAGAACTATTTATTTTAGCCCTTCAATGAACAGATTTCGTGCAAACAATTTGACACCTGTCTGTTATGAGCAGCAAAATATCTATTGATATAATTTAAGATAATTTTACCAGTGTAGATCAATGTACTTCTTAACAGTTTGAAGTATAAATTAATATAACGTGCAGCATAACAATATAACATAACCGTATTAAAAAGTAAAACAGGAAACATTAAAAATTATTTTTCAATATGAAATTAATTATACATATTATAAATTCCTACGCATTCGTTAAATTATAATTTAACGCACACATTCAATAAAGACATTAGATTGAATTTGTTATTGCGTTTGTATTAGTTTTCTTAGTAGTGTATACAAGTATACGTAAGAAGAGTGATGTCAAATAAGTTTAGGCACCTCACGCTTATAACTAAGTAATGTTTGTATGGATATAAGTACGTTTGCGTGTACATTCCTGAATTGTATGTTATGTACTTAATGAACGCGTAGGTACGTGATAAGGTACACAACAATGTATACATAAATAAATGTACTGTACATGAAGAACTGGGGCCAACGGAACTATTGTTGGTATTATTACAACTAATATTTATGAGTGAAAGTTTACTCTTTTTAAATTGCATTCCTTACATTACTTTCTTTATTTAATCAAGTTTCAAAATTGCATAATTACATAAAATTATAATAAAATGTAATTAATGTTTCTATATTTTTATTATTAAGTCTATATTTTCAACTGTATTGTTTTTTTTTGTACGAGGGTGTATTGAAAAGTAATACCTCCATCGCTAGAACTTTATTAGTAATGGATATAATGTTTACATATTACAATGAAATGATAGATTAAACTGTCCCCTACTCACCAATATAAACACTTTTCCTCATGATTGCCTTAAATAGCGACACATTTACGCCAACGTACTACGCTTTGGAAAAGTCCGTCACGGAAGAAGTCTGAAGTGTACGGCACCATTTCCTCACCTCTGCATCTGAAGAGAAACGATTGCCGTTGAGATGTTTCGTAAGCTTCGGAAAGAGGAAAAGTCACTGGGCTTGATTTTCAGAATTTTTAGTTGTTTGATTTATAATAAAAATGAATTTACTTAAGGTATTCAGTTGTTATTTCTTTATTTATATCAATATAATCATTAAGAAATAAATTCTTCACAAATTTCATTACTAAAATTCTATTTTTTATTATAAATTTTGCAAAGTTATTGCAGTTCAAACTTTGAAAACCCTGTTTTTTATATCAATATTTTGTGTTTTATGTCAGATATCTTTAAAACTACTTAATATACAGTTCTGGGACCGGTTTTATTAATTTTTTCTGACTAAATATCATTTAAATTTACAAAATTTGTCACAAAAAAACCTAAAAAAATTCAGTACAGTTAAGTACCGATTATCCGAAATAATTAGAGCATGACAATTTCGGATGACCGATTTTTTCGAATAATCGATCACACTCGGGAACGGTAATAATAAAAAGATAAATATACTTATTAGTGAAAAATATCAATTTTAATGGAAAAACGATGAAAAATTGTGATACGTTAAAATAAAATATTATAAGTTGTTATGAGAACAAAAATTATTATTTCACTTTAATGCTGCTAGATCCCTGACTCGTTTGACAGTCAGAAGAGTAGAAAAATCTGCTTCAGGCTGCATTTCATACCAAATGAAAGCTGTTTCTAAAGCTTCAAATCCTTGAATATTTGTTGGCGCAGCAACATCAGAATCAGTAATTTGTATGTCTTCGTCGTCGTCATTTTCTGTTGGTACCTACAGAACTGATTCAATAAGTTCTTCGTCTGTTTTTATTTGCCATCCGAGATCCGCACACGTATTTTCAAAACTAGTCCATTCGTTTCAGTCATTTTCATTGGACTCATCGAAACCGGCTGATTGTTAAGCTAATGGTAAGAATGGCTGTTCTTCTTCGGCCTGATCATTAGAACTGTCGCTTTCACAATCGTAAATCTTTTTCAAAGACCTTTGTAGCGTAACATTTTGAACATTTTCTATCCATCAGCAATCATGAATGCACATAATTTTAATTCATCTGTTATTGAAGTTCAATTACTCCCTCTTCGTTATCGCCTAATAGAAGTTTTTAATCCTCGTACGTTGTACTGTAATATAGTATGTAGGCCTACATTACTGTAATCCACTTACGTTGACTGTAAATTGATTCATTAAAAGTTAAAGACTTGTAGTACAAGTAGCATTGCCTACCAGATTGAATACAGTAGTAGTTCGTCTTCTACCCACACAATTCCTTTCAACTCAGTGAGGAAGCCAATAGTAAACCACATCACTCCTTGTTTTTACTTAGTAAAACCTCTAGAGGTTCAAACCAGCCTTTCGGCTGGTTTTAAAATAAAAAATAAAAAAACCAATTTCGGATAATCGGGGTTTTACTGTATGACCGAATTTCACCAGGGGAACTGAAATCGGAGCGAAATCTTTCGCTAGCTGTAACTCACTAATGAAGCGTTTACGAACTTTTACGAGCGTTTACCAAGCTTGTTTAAACTTTTTTCATTATTTTGACGAGAGAAATACGCTCGTGAAGTATGGCAGATTCCTCCTAATACACCCGTTAGAACAGTGCTATCTACTTTAAAGTTAAATGATTTGAGAAAAGGAAACGAAAATTTTGATATTTTTTTTTGTGAAATAATAAGCAAAACTACTTAATTTCCATTAAATATTTGACATTAGTTGATGTAAAGTACTTACTCATATCCTGTTATAGCCTAATACTTAGAAATATGGACATCGGTTTATTATTAGCCTAACTCCCAAAGGTTTCTTAGTTATTTTATTTTATTAACACATGTTACTTTGTCTGTTTTTAACAAATGAGACCTTGAATCATTGCTAATTATTGTCGGGTTTTACATTTATGTGGTTTCAATATTGTTTGGTCGATAAACATTTAAGTTAAACAAAATTTAAATATTAGAAACATAAGATGTATGTTATAGCTTGTATATACTTACTTATGTTCTGTGTTATTCTTCAGGAATTAACAGACCGACCTTGCTTTTAAATTCACTACATTTCTTTATGACTTTTCATTATTCTGTCTAGATAAATCACCGGTGATGTTAATTTCCTGGCAGTTGTAAATTCGATAAGTTTTTTACTGTATTTAAATTTTAAATTTACTTCGTAAGTTCTTCTGTGTTATGATTTTCATTATGTATTTATATATCTATTTTAGAAGTCTAGACAATTTTATTTCGACAAGTTTAAGCGCCAATACTGAAGGATGTATAAATTTAAGCACCTGTTTTTTTCAAGGTGTCTTTAGGACAGTTCTTTTAGACTATTCCGGAAGAGATTCTTTTGGTCGCTATAGATTTCAAAGTTTTATGGTGTTCTCTTTTTGAATATATTTTTACTTTCCCTTGCCTATATGAATATATAGGAAGGAAAGTATTGTTTTCATGTCAAGTTTTCACTGGATCTACACGCTTTCAGACCCCCTGAATCCAAAAAACATGTTTTTAGCGATTGGTCTGTCTGTCTCTCTCTCTCTCTTTCTCTCTCTCCCCCCCCTGTGCGTGTGTGTGTGTGTGCGTGTGTGTGTGTGTGTGTGTGTGTGTGAACAGAATATCTCAAAAACGGAACCTCGTACGAACTCGAAACTTGAAACTTAATTTAGACACCACTACCAAACCCGACACGAACATTTTCATCAAAATCGGTCAACCGGAAGTAGTTTATTCGTGCAATTTTTCACTTATTTGCGAGTTTCTGAAAACTGGTCCTACGATTTTTTTAAAATCGCTAAGTTTACTAAATTTTTTATGCTTTACAAGATATGGTAGGCGATGTGTCTGCTGAAATTCTTAGTGAGGCTGTTTTCTTGTAAAAAAATTGTTTTTTTTTTAAGATTGTGACTTACATGCATTTTAGCGCAAAAATGTATCGTAAAAGTTGTAGAGAATTTAAAATCCTACAACTTTTATTTCAAACATTTTTTTTGTATAACGATTAATTTAGCGGTAATTATCGATTTTCTGTTTTTTTCTTACGAAAACGTGTGAAAAATCTATTTTTATAAGATTTCAGCCTTAGTGTGCATTTACGACAAAAATGTATCTAATAAAATTTATAGGAAATTAAAAGATCTACAACTTTTAATAAAAGCATTTTTCTCTACAGAGCCTAGTTTAGCGTTAAAGAGTGATTTTCCGTATTTTTAAGCCAAACTGAGGTTGATTTCATTTTGCGTCTTTCACTCATGATTAAAATAAGGTTAGTTTTTTGTTTATTTCTAATGTTTTATTACTAATGTTAGGTTCCGTCTGCATTAGCAGTAATTGCAGAACAGTCAGACGTTAAACCAAAAAAAAAAAAAAGAATAATGTTAGGTTACATTGTTCATTATTTACATTGGCAAGAGAAAGTCGTGTGAGTGTTTCACACCAGATTTTTTTTTTTTTTTTATTGTAGAAGATACATATTATAACTTTTAAACCTACGTTCGTTCGGGATCTGGGTGTAATAAATAATAAACAGACTTTGTTTAATCCTTTCAGTGCCGAAACAATATTTAAAAGTTTGATCTAAAGTGATTTAATTTGAAAAGGCTGTAAAAAAAGTGACAGCCCTTATTTCGAAAACTTGGAGGCGTGAAGCCTGCCATTTCCGACCAAAATTTCAACGTTATACAAAAATAAAATTTCCTGTTAAAAATTAATTTTTATTGTGTTCATAAAAAAATAAATCGTTCTAACACTAAATATATTCAAAATAGTTTTTTTATTGAAGTCTCATCGACAGCTTGGTCATTAACAAATACTGTGGGTGTTGGTACCTTAACGGTGGTTTTAACGTGTTAAAATTTCCACACCCTAGCCGGAATCAAACCCAGGACCTTTCGCTTTGTGGACTAGCGTGCTAGTCACTACGCCTTGGAAGCGGTTTCATATTACATTATTCCATTAATTTTTGTTTAAATTTTTTTGGGAAATGTTCGGTTATCCGGACGTTGGTACTTTATGCATAACTTACGGGCGTTCGGTAAACCGGATGTTAACACTACGTAAAATATACAGACGTCCTGTTTTGCGGATGTTGGTACTGAAAGGTTTAAACTTATAAAAATTATTTATTGACACAATTAATTATCAAACTTAGATTACTAACAAATACAATTAGATTACTTTAATTCAATTAATCAAAAAACTTAATCTTAAACTAAATTTGATTATAAGTGAATCACTTAACAATTAAAACGATGTTATACAAAAAAATTGCATGCCAGATGTGAAATAGAATTACTGCATCAGTTGTCAGTAATTTTTTTGTTATCTGACAGTGTGTTTTAATAAAAACATACAATGATAGAATGTGATGTTTTACAACGATTTGATTATTATTCTAAAAATTCTTTAGTTAAAGACTCTTTCACTGCCTCTCTATATTCTACCCTGATTTATTTTTTCCGGAATGGATTGAAATAATTGATGTATAGGTTTTTTATTGTTTTCTTTTTATAAAAATTGTGAGTTATCAATTAATATTTATCTTCTCTGTTTTGTTAACAGGAAATACACTGGAACACAAACCAAGAAGAATTACGAAGAATTGCCACATATTATTTTGACGGTCAAGGAAAAGCACTTCGTCCAATGGTTGCGATATTAATGTCCAGAGCTGTTAATTATCACATAAATAAGAGGTAATTTATTAATTTTTTTTTGTTTTAGTTTGAATTATTTTCAAGTGAAGTTAAAAAATTTGTGAAATTCAAGAAAATGTTTACCGGCACGGATTTCATCTTAAGCTTAAACTAAGATTTGTAAGATGTTACTTATTCTTTTTCTTCTCATCGTGCCCTCTCCGATCGGAGGTTGGTGGCTATTCGATATCATCATGATGGCTATTCGGATATTGGACACCGCAGCTCTGACCAAATCCGCTGAGGTACAAGGAAACTAATCGCTAAGTTTCTTCAACCAAACAATTCTTCTTCCCACATCTCTCTTCCCCTTTAATTTTGCCTTGTATTATCAAGCGAAGCATTTTGTATCTTGGTCCATGCATAATGGGACCCAGATATTCTATTTTATTTTTTTGGATGGTGTAAACAAGCTCCTTTTCTGTTCCCATTCTCTGCAAGACTGTCTCGTTGGGTACTTTATCCGTCCAGGGTAGAGAAGTTAAAAATACATGCCCTGATCTATTTGTAATTATTTTTTTAAATTATTTCAACGTTGAACCCATTGTCACAATAGGAATAGGTTTTAAACATGTGACAAATAAGAATTACCAGTAAAAGTGTTATTAAAAGAATGCACACATATTATGTACTTTGATAAAAAAATAACGGGAATTTTTAAATTTCGCGAGCTTTGTAAATTCGATCTCCAAAATCTGTTTTTTACCTTGTTGGTACACGTCTTTATAACATACGTTCGCATTTGCAGCCATTTTAAATGTCCATTTTATTGTTAGTAGTTGAAAAGAGTACACGTGTTTGCAATCGCTCGGCGATTTGTTACGTCCGAAAAAAGAAGATCAAAGAGTTAGCATTAAATTTTGTGTGAAAAAATATCAAGTGTAGTACCTCATTCAAAATGTTGACGGTGGCTTTTGGTGAATCTACTATGAGTAAAACAAGATTTTACGAGTGGTACAAACGGTTCAAAAATGGCCGTGAAAACGTTGAAGATGACGACCGCCCTGGGCGCCCTAGTACATCAATAACCGACAATAGGGTCGTAGAAGTGAGGAAAACGATTTTGAAAGATCGCAGAATCACTATCAGAGAGGTTTCTGATGAGTTCGGTAAATCATTTGGATCATGTAAAGCAATTTTTTCGGATGCTTTAGGCATGAAATGCGGGGCAGGAAAGTTCGTTCCGAAATTACTGAATTTCAAACAAAATGTACGTCGAATGGATACGCCCAAGAATTGGTGAATGAAGTCAACACTGACCCAGATTTCTGCAAACGGTCATAACAGGTGACGAAACATGGATATATGGGTTTGACGTCGAAACCAAGGTTTCGAGGTGTCAAGAGAACCATTAAAGGACGACGGTTTACCACCATTGATGGCATAAAAACAGTATCACTAAAGTAGCTGACAGCTATACAAAAAAGTGAGTTTCAGAATTGCTCCAAGATTGGAAAAAGCGCTGGCACCAGTGTATTATATCTGAGGAGGGTTACTTCGAAGCGGACAAATTGATATAGATGAATAAATAAAAAAATTTTTAAGGAAAACTGAAATTCCCGTTATTTTTTATCAAACCTCGTGTATACATCAATAAGGAAGGCGTGGTTTACAGTTAAGATCATATATAGGAGGGCTCGAAAAAAATGTGAGAACCGCTGCACTAGCGGATAATCATTGGAAGAAGAAGACGAACTCAAAAGAGGAGGTAAATCATTTCCGGGATTTAACGCGGAATTGAACCCACAAACATTTATCTCGAATTATAAATAATTTCAATTAATAATATTGTATAGTACGAAGGTCTTTAATTTTACACCTAAAATAATTTATTATAAAATTTGAATATTAATTTAATATCTGATAGAACTATCATTCACATCTGTCTGGTTTATAAATTTCGATTAAAATAAAGGTTTTCAATTTATTTATCTATTGAATAATTTACAACATATTATTAGGTTTATTAAAATTTTATTTATTTCATAAATTTTTACTTGAGATTCGCCTGTGTGTTTTTAATTTTAAATTGACCTCTATTTAGTGCATAATTATGGTACTGACATTTTAATGGCCTTCAGAGTAACATTTTGTTTGACCAATCTCTGATACAAGCTATTACCGTTTTGTTTATTGGGAATGAGGAAACCGATAGTGATCTTCCTGTCTTTATTTTAAATTTTAGTAAATGTTCGTTGATGTTAAATACAGTCGAACTTCTATAACTCGAATCCTCACGGGATGGAGAAAAAAATCGAGCTGTGGAAAAATAACAAACAAAGCAGTTATTAAAAAATAACAAAAACAGAACATTCCACATAGACTTATTCAATAGCCTACAATAGTATGTGAAATATGTAGGCCTAATGCACATTCATAATTTCGTAATACAGTAGGCCTAACTGTACGTTGGATTTAGCTTATTTATTTATTTATTTATATAAGAAAATATTACATATGAGAGCAACAGGTAAAACCCAATACTGCTCTTTTAAAACATATACAGTATAAAACATGTTGTTTAGATCAACAGCCAAAAGGCTGGTTTGAACCTCTAGAGGTTTTACTAAGTAAAAATGAGGAGTGAGGTGATTTACCATTGCCTTCCTCACTGAGTTGAAAGAGTATGCTTATCAGCATGCCGGGCCCTCTGAAAAGCACATATTTTCCACTCTGCAAATGACACCTTCATTTTATTCACCACAGGGTCTGGCTGTATAATGAAATTCATTACTTTCAGAGGAGATAACTCTGATTAGTGTCTTTTACACCTCTACCTCTTCTGTTCTTAAATGATTCAGTCATTTAATTGGCTGACCATGTTATAAGAAACAGAATTATTTATTTTAGCCTTGCAACGAACAGATTGAGTGTAAATAATTTGACACTCTACCTGCCCATTATGGGCATGTATAAAACATACAATCATAATTAACAATTATAATTTATAGGTACAGTAATGGTGCTTCAACTTCATAACCTACAGTATAATATATGAATGTGATGAGTATAACATATGAATATGATGAATATAATATATGAACATGATGAATATAATATTTTAATATGATAGTATAGTAATAGAATTATGTAATAATATAATGGTATAAAATTGAATATAATACACACAAACAAACATAGACATTTAAACGAAGCATTTACTGTATACACTTAAAAATAAATTACAGTATATTTTAGAAAGAAAAGAAAAAAAGATTAAAGATAGAAAGAAAAAGAAAAGAAAAAAAGAAGAGAAAAAAATTATTAGAACAGGAGCCGTAAAACAAAAATTCGAATTTAGGAATAACTGAATACAATTTTTTATAACTTAACTGATTGTCCAAAAAGGTCAATAATACTTACAAATTTTTCGTAAAGCCTCTTATAAATTGTAATATATTGTATAATACTGTTATTTATTTAAAAACTGAACACACTTTTTTTGTAAAAGATGACTGATTGTCAAAAAAAGGATCAATAATATTGTTACATTTATTATAAAGTGTCAGCATTTTATTTACTTAAGAATTTTCATTGTACTAAGCTTAGTTATTGGCTACAGTGTTACGTACTGTGCATATTGTATACAGTATTCCAAAATTACGCTATTTTAATTTCAGTACATGGTGAACGTGCCGACAGACTATGGTTCTATTGTTCTGTGGTCGACCAAAGATTCGTCGATTCAAAGAAATTCATTGTTTTGGTTTACGCTTATTAGGCGTTTACAAAAACAACCAGATGAGGATATGTACTGTTTTATGGTCGAACATTTCCTCTTATAATGAAAGAAGCAGCACTGTACCTACATTTTTCAAAAGACCAAAAACGATATTTTGTGAACTATGCATTATTTTTGTTAAAAGGAACGAAATAAATAGTTAGACATATCGAATTGGCGGAATTCGAGTTATAGATGGATTTTACATAGTAAATGCATGAAAGGTTGAAGGGACTGAAATTCAATTCGAGATATATAAAATTCGAGTTATAGAAGTTCACCTGTATTATTATTATATGAAATGATTGGTTTGATTATTTTTCGAGTACTTGTAAATAAAGTCTATAATTATTATTAGATGGAACTTTTAAAATAGATTAATATTAGTTATTTATTGCAAACACTGTAATTATTGTAACTTATGTATATTACCGTCTTATAGCAGTTAAAATCTCTATAAAGATTACTTATATCCATTCCCTATAGTTCTTATAACCGGATCTTAAAAAAATTATTTCTGTTGTTTATTACCTAAAATATTCTACATTTTGTTCTTCTTAAAATTGTGTGTATTTTATTTTTTATGAGTTAATAGCTTTTTAAGTTAACCTTGTTTGATTAAGTAATGTCTCGAAAGGTACAAAAACATCAATTTTGTCAATATTTTTTCGTTGTTTTTAAGGGGATCTATCTTACAAATTCAAAAGGTATATTTTATTCTTAACTACGTTTTTCAACAGTGTTAGTTTTTTTATAACCAAGTATTTACTTCGCAAATTTACTTTTTCAATTCAAATGATCCATTATCTCAGAAACCGTTGGATGTATTTAGCTTAAATTATAAAGTACACTACTTCTTGTTAACCGATTTTGATGAACATGTTCGTATTCGTCTCCTTGTGGTATTTAACTTAAATTCCAAGTTTCAATTTGTACGCTTTTCTATTCGTAAGATATTTTCTTTACTTACACACAGAACAATCGCTAAAAACATGTTTTTTTTAGTTCAGGAAAATGTGTTTTTCCGGTAACTCGAATTTGAAAATCGACATGACAACTATAATTTCCTTCCCTATAATTATATTCATATAGGGCAAGAGAAAGCAGGAAAGAAATGGATAAATTGATTGTCCTGCCTAACACAATTTTACTGTTATCAAGACTTGACCGTCAAGTATTGTGAAATAAAAATGCACATAGCAATTTTTATTTAGTATATTCAGTAGAAAGTCAAAAATACGAACCTATTTTTTTTTAATTCTTACACATAATTTCATAGTTACAAATTTTACATAGGTTTTTGAAACAATAAAATAAGTTAATTACTTATCCACGCACAATACATTTTCTAATTAAACTAATTTTATATCACAATAATTAAACAAACTTATAATAACATTATTATAACACTAGTTGGGGAAAAAATGTGGTTAGGTAACTCATTGAAAATTGTGTTAAGGCACCATAAAAAAAAATATCGTGTTGAGGCAATTGGGACCATAGGTAATTCGGATTACCAATTTGTTCGGATTTTCGATCATAATCTAGAAATGCTGTTTAGGCCTATAGTTAAGCATTTTAAAAACGTTGGAATAAATAAAAATGAACACTTTTCTGTACTCAGGTATATTTAGTTGTTTTTAATGAACAAATATGTAGGCCTAGTGTGTAGTAATCCAGACGTACAGTACTGTACTTTACTTTCACCAAAAATTTTGAATATTTAATAAAACTACAGTATGTACTTTACTGTATATACAGTAGGTGCAGTATGTACTGTATACTAAATTGAAAACAAACAAAACACTATGTACAGTTAAACAAAAGATTCACTTTAAACCTTACAAAATCATTGACCGTGATTTTAAAGTGTAAACCGTGCTTTACTTTTGCCGTTCTTTTGCAAATTAAAATATCGAAAAGTCCTTGGATGGCATTCGGATTTTTGACGTTTGGATTATCGACGCTTTACTGTATATTAGTTTTGAATTTGTGTTAATTAATAGGAATTTTATATTGATTTTATTTTGACAAAATCTATTCCCGAAAAAGAGTCACCAACTAATGAATTTGTTTATTTATTTGATTAATTACAACAAATGTACCTATTTCTCAGTATAACCTCTCCTTTACCAATTTTTTCAAAATTTTTACTGTACAAATCATTATTTAAACCAGTTTGGATTTACGGAGTTTAGTATTTATATTCACAACATTTTATTTTTAAATTTAAAAAAATGATGACCCTACGAGCCCTAATCAAGATTTTTATAAATATGTCTTAGCAAAATCCAGTGTTCTTAATCTTCTACAAACGTTCCAATCAAATTTTTTACGTTCAATAGCAAGAGCTCAGTAGCCTACTACGTAAACAATGATACTCTACACTCCGATTTAGGAATTCTGCCGTTGTAGAGGTACCACAGTCCTATTGCCTATACTAATATAAAAACAAAGCGTGTTTTTTTGTGCCTGCTAACTTCCAAAACTACTGAACGGATTTTCGTGAAATTTTGACAGCGTATCCGTATTTATATTCACAACATTTTACTTTTAAATTTAAAAAAATGATGACCCTACGAGCCCTAATCAAGATTTTTATAAATATGTATGCATGTGTGTGTGTCAATTTGAGTAGGTATTGCTGTTGAAGCAGATGAACGGGCTTGATGAATGTCGAGAGACGTACGCGGGGTAAATTATTAAAACGTCGTATGTGTGTGTGTGTGCGCGCGCGCGCTTATTGTTGGAGTAGATAGTTGAAAGGGGAGATGATCGTGAGACGTACGCGGGTGAATTTATTAAAACGTTTGTGTTTGTGTGTGTACGTTGGAGTATATACATTCGATCTAGCAGCTAGACAATTTCTGTTACATATTTATTTTAAAAAAATTGATTAGGTCCTCTACACATGTTTCGCGTGCGAAGCCGCGCGTACAATACTAGTAAAAAATATTTTCAAATTGCTACTACATCCTAATTCCCTAATTCAAGATCTTCATTGCTTCCATCTTCCTGGTAATCCAGCCGGGTGCCTAAAAAAGATTGAATAGAGATCTTCTCTGAGTTATAACTAAAGAAAATTATTACTGTAATTATTTTATTTAAATTTAATACTTAATTGTATACCCAAACATATTCCAATGCGTATTTATATAAATCCTTGTTTGTGTGTTTCCTTTTTTCATGTTAATATTTTTTACTATATTAAAAGCCGTATCATCATCAGCTCGGTCATTAGCGACTACGGTGGAATATGAACAGTGGGTTTTTAACTTGAGAACATTTTCATACCCTAAACGGGAATCGAACCCGAGACCACCGCGTGGTAGGCTAGCGCGCTTTCACTACGTTACGGAGGCGGCCTCATGTTACTTTGTTATGTACGCATTTTCTAGTTGTCGTGTATTTATATACTGTTAAAAATGTGTAAAATTTCAAATAAAAGTAAAAAAATTAATTGTTTATCTCACGCTGTTGCGCCAATGTCGGCCGCATTGGCGTAGTTGGTGACGTGCTCGTCTCTCATCATGCAATCTTGAATTCGAATCCCATTTAGGCACGGCCTAAATGGGAACCAAAAAAAAAGAAAAGAAAATCACGCTGTTGTAAAATTTAAAACTAAGTGAAAGATTCATTCGGAAAGTAAGCAGAAGTGAATGTAAATAATATTACCTTTCAATTATGTAGTTTGACGTTAATTTGATTTGTAAAATTACTTTTCAAAAATGTAGATGATTGTAATTAAAAAGTATTTACAATTAAAAGTGTCTCACTTTTAATATTGTAGTTAATCTTGTGTTTTAAATTAACATAAAAGTTAATAAATATCAATTTATGAAGTGTTTTATCACGTATAATATTTGAACTGTTAAGTACTTTGAAAGTTAACGTTAGTTGAAATATTTTACAAGGAATCACCTACAATCTAATACCAATCTCGTTAAGAGTTAGTATTTTATTTCTTCGGTTACCTGGTTGAATCGCTTCTTTCCCGCTGTTAATTCACTGTGGACTGACTAACCTACTTTCACGTTGTTGCTGTTTCTGTGTATGTACACACTAACACAGTCAAGTCTCTTTAATAAAATTACTGTACTTCATACGACCTTCCAGTTCACTCATTTTACTTTTGAATTACTTTTGCTCTTGGAAGATACAGCTATTATTATTATTAAGCCCTTTCTACACGAGATTAGACAATGCTGTAATTTTGCTGCTATTTACCGTTTGTTTAAATAAATTTATTGTTAGAAATTCTTAATTTAAAAATGTAATGATAATAATAACCGTATATATTTGATTTTTGCACATAACAGGCAGGTATAGTGTTACATTATTTGCACTCGATGTGTTAGTTTCAGGGCTACAAAAAATAGTTCTGTTTCTTATCACATAGTCAGCCAATTATAAATTAGAACTTACAACTTTTATTCCAAACATTTCTTTGTATAACGATTAGTTTAGCGGTAGGCCTAATTAGTGAATTTCTGTTTTTTTTTTTCATGAAAATTTGTAGAAAAATGGGTTTTTTTAAGATTTCGGATTGATTATGCGTTTTACGACAAAATTGTACTATATATCAAATTTATAGCATTCTACCGTATATAATCAATCATTCTACCGCATTGGCGTAGTTGGTAACGTGCTCGTCTCTCATCATGCGGTCTTGGGTTCGAATCCCACTCAGACACGGCATATTTTCATACATTACAAACAATCATTTCATCTTCACACAGTTACACCCCAACGTCGTCGCTAATTTACCGTTGCAGTTGATGCGACATTAAATAAATAAATAAAAATAAAAAAATTATAGGAAATTAAAAGATCTACAATTTTTATTTTAAGCATTCTCTCTACAGATCCTAGTTAAGCGTCAAAGAGTGATTTTCCGTATTATTAAGCCAAATTTAGGTTGGTTTTCATTTTGCATCATTCACTCATGATTAAAATTAGGTTATGTTTTTTGAGGTTAGTTTTTTGTTTATTTTTAATGTTTTATTACTAATGTTAGGTTATATTGTTCATTATTTGCGTTGACAAGAGAACGTCGTGTGTCTTTTACAACAGATTTTTTCCTTTTGAAGTAAAATTTTTGAAAATCTTTTCTTGGCGAGTACCTACTGGTTCATAACTCAAAATTTATTTTTAACTTATACTTTGTGTATTCTTCCTTCAATTTCTACATCATAAAAGTCAAATCTTCATCTTCTTGGACTATTATAGATACTGAAGTCTCGAGATTGTTTTTGCGTATAGATGGGCTGTGAGGAAGGGAAGTGAAAATTTGCAGTGTTGCCAACCTCAACAGTCAAACAATACTCGTACATTTCACTACCGTTCAGTTTTTACATACATTTTGTAAGCTGAAGGTTATTCCGAGAAAATGTGACCTGTAATATTGTCTATAGCTTAATTATATGACTAGAAATGTTTGATTTACTGTAATTACCAGCTACCTAATTCTATTGGAAAAAAATTTCCACGAATGAATCGTCGCCGATTTTAAATTTATATGTAAAAAATACGTTTTTGTTAAACAAGCGAAAAAATATTTTGCCTAAATTCATAAAATAAAATTTTAAATGTCTTCTTTACTATCGCTATCACCGGCGTCTTCACTATCAGTATCAGTAGTATCTACCTAACCGTTTCCTTTTTTTACCAGGTGTCAACAAAACTGTTCAAGAATAGCTTCTTCAAGCCTTCAATTTCCTTTTTTATTTTTCCAATTGTTGAAAGAGAAACATCACAGAAGTTAGCCACTAGCTCATGGCTTTTGTTAAGAAGCAGGGAAAGGCATTTTTGTTTAGCTTCGACTTCACAGCATTTTATTACAATGCATATTAGATTTCATTCAGCACTGTGAATAGTCTGCCCATGTTTTCGAGGAACTAACATTTCTGTTTACGGTAACAAACGGTTATATTCGTACTGTTAACCTTCAAAAGGTTCCGCGATATACTGTATATGCTCTGGGTTTAGCATAAGTTGTTGTGTTTGTTGTAGTGAAATTAAAGCATTCACGCATGCGCTTTGATGCTTTTCCCCTTTACCCCTCGTTGCAAACAAGGGCAAACTCGTGACTTGAGTAACTATACTATTTGGTCATCAGCGAAAGTGAGTGTACAATGTGGAACCTTACATATCGAATCTCAAGTTTCTAGGTTATGTATGCAGTTCAAGGGATTTCATGATACATGCTTTCTGTATCTGTGTTAGTTAATTTCTTGACATTTTATTGTAATTTTTGCCAATAATGTATATTATATAAAATTAGTGAATTTCACTTTTATAAACGAATATTAGATTATTGGTTCCTTTAAAATAATAAATTAAATAAATTTATTGCTTTATATTTCCGTGGAGGAAGCGGTCGACTTCTTCAATCGTTTAAAATTGCACACATTTACACATTTTAGAAAATTCATATGCGGTCAATATCAAGACCGTTGCGTTTTATCCATTCGTGTAAAATCGACCTTAAATTAAAAGCGAAAGATATTTACTGCTAAATAATGTATCTCTGTGTATCACTTGCGGTTTTTATTGTATACTATTTTTTATAAATTACGAATAAATTATATGTATTTTTATTTTCTGAAAGTATTGCAGTATCTTTAATTTACTTTCTCATAAAGTATGATACTTTCTATAATTTGGATAGTTTGTTTGTACGCATTGTTTATTAATGAACTTACGAAAATCATATTCGTGCCATATGTTGATAATAAGCTATAATTTTTTCCAATATTTATAATAACCAAACTTCGTTAAAATAATTGGTTTTTTTATCATTTAACTTCTGTTTTCGGTTATTAGAATTATTTTGTTTTACAAATTATCCAAATAAGTTTCACTTTATTGATGGGTTTTTTGACGTTGAGATATAAGATTGACCTACAATATATTTCTATGCATGATTACCTCAAATTGTCATATTACCTTTACTAACATTTGTTATTTAACTTCAAGCGATCAAGTACCAACTACTGGAAATTTTCGGTTGTTTGAAATAATGGAAGCAAGTTGATTTCGGATAACCGAAATTTTTGTCCAGAAAATAAAATACGTTGTGCCATTGTGACAAGATTTATAGAAATAACATAATAGTTATTTTTTAATGTTCGTTATCAGGTCTTCTTGTGGTACCTGACGTGAGTTTCAAGTTTCAACTTCGTACGATATTCCGTTTTTGAGATATTTAACTATTAGACATATTTTTTAGAGTTCAGGTAGCCTGAAAACGTGCATTTCCGGTGAAAAACTTGATTTCGAAAAATCGACAAGAAAACATTATTTGTCCCCCTTATGTAGCCATGTAGCCTATTCACATGGCAAGAGAAAGTAAAAATATGTAATAAGCTGTAGCCTAATATAAGAAAACAATACAAATAAGTGATTCAATATTTTATTTGTAAGCATCTTTTTTGTCTTTAATTTTTATTACGGTACTGTACAGTGAGCTGCACAATCTGTATTTCCGTATAAGATATTTAAATGGTGGTGCGGAATTTTACTTTAAAGTGAAGAGGTACCCTGTTGCACTTTCTCCTTTTATAACTACTGTTGTTGTTTGGTATTCAGACCAAGAGGTCTCTACTCCATTTTTGCTTAAGATGTCGCACAGTTGGGAATTTCCTTATAGCTAGGTGATGGGCTAGTTGGTTTGGATGGTTGTCTAGTCGTTCGTGAAATTTACTATACAAGGACGTGGTTAGCTCCTTTACTGTCGTAATTTTGAAATCGTTGTTGAGGTTTTTATTGTTTATATAAAAAGGAGCGCCAGAAGCAAGTCTTAAGAATTTTGATTGAAAGGCCTGGATTGACTTTAAATTATTTTGTGCCACTACTACAAAGAGCTGGACAAAATAAGTCCAGATTGGTTTCAAAAGGGTTTTTATATTACAATTTTCTTCGTTCCTTCTTTCCACATTTTTTACCCTCGTAGTTAGTAATTTTGAACTGCCTATTGTTTAAATTTGTCATTAGTAAAGACAAATGCCTATAACAGGCAGATGTTAAATTATTTGCACTCGATCTGCTAGTTCCAAGGCTACAAAAATAAATAGCTCTGTATCTTATCACATGGTCAGCCAATCACTTGACTGGAACAATTAAGAATAGAAGTGCTACAGGTGTGAAAGACACTAGTCAGAGTTATCTCCTCTGAGAGTAATGAATTTCATGATGCAACCAAACCCTGTGGTGAATGAAGTGAAGGTGTCATTTGCGGGTCGGCAAGTAGGTGCTTGTCAGAGAGCCTGGTATGCTAATAAGCATACTTTTCCATTCAATGAGGAAGGCACTGGTAAACCACCTTTTTCTTTTCTTTTTACTTAGTAAAGCCCCTAGAGGTTTAAACCTTCCTTTCGGCTCATGACCTAAACAATACAACATGTAAACAAAGTAAATTATGATAAATAAAATATCCATCGTGATGCTGGTTAAGAGCTTTTTCCTAAACGTAGAAGTATTAAGTGGAATTTCTAGCGTTGTAGTAATGATCTCTGCTCTGTAGACATAATCTGTTTTATGCCACCTAATTAAAATTTCTTTGACGTAAACTTGCCATGCATCCATCACTATGAATCGACGGAAAGCTGATTAGTTGTAGTATATCTCGGAGCTTAGTTGTTTCTTAGTGTGATAACTTTGTACTTTCACTAGGGTTTACATTTGTAAACATTTACTACTGCAATTACTGTTATTCATCAAGGAAACATAGTATGTACATGATGAAATTACGGACGGAGTTTTAATAGTTAGCCTATATAATTATGAAGTGCCATAATGGTCATTTTTACTGACCATTGTTTTAAATATCTTTTGGTGCGTTTAAATGCGACGTTTTATGTTAATTTATTAAATATTTTAATGCCAAGGACTGGGTTTTTTTCCATTTTTGCATCTTATCAATACCGATGTGGAGATTTACCAAGGTCGTCATAAAATCTCGTTTTTATATTTTTGTAAGATTATTTTACTTGAAGAACGTTGAGAATTTATTAATAAAACTTATGCAAGTTTCTGAAACGTGAATCCTTTTTCTAAATGTCTATATTAAATATACAAGTGTTTTGGTATATGTGTGTTGACTTTCATCTAAGATCAAAAATATTTTTTTAACAGTACAATCTTCATGTTCTTTTTTGTCTATATAGAACAGTCCTCATATTAACAAACAGAAAAATATGTAAAGAAAACATTTTCGGTCTCTTGAAAGGTTTTTCTCAGTAATTTATAAAACGGAAATAGTTTATCCAGTAACATTCAAATTTTGATAGAACTTGTAACGTAACATCCGGGTGTTGTGAATTCAATATTATATGCAATGTTCTTTCTTATTTTTGCGTAGAAATTTATTTTATTTAGTGAAATATACGTTATGATTTATTATTAAACTAAACTAAGCTGCACAAGTATACAATACTTTTAACTAAACATACTATACGTAAAATTGCTAGCTTATTCCAGCAACCGTCATACGCTGTGCTATCTAGGGAGTAAAATAACAAAGGATGGTAGAAGCACAAATTATATCAAAAGCAGTATTGCTATAGCTAAAAGGGTCTTTGAAATAAAAAAGCGTTTACTGACTACAAACATTGATTTACAGATTGTTGTTGTTTAGGTCATCAGCCGAAAGGGTGGTTTGAACCTGTAGAGGTTTTACTAAGTAAAACGAGGAGTGAGGTGGTTTACCATTGCCTTCCTCACCGAGTGGAAAAGTACGCTTATCAGCATGCCGGGCCCTCTGAAAAGCACATATTTTCCACTCTGCAAATGACACCTTCACTTCATTCACCACAGGGTCTGGCTGTATAATGAAATTCATTACTTTCAGAGGAGATAACTCTGATTAGTGTCTTTT
Source organism: Catonia carolina (assembly GCA_035578175.1). NCBI lineage: Eukaryota > Metazoa > Arthropoda > Insecta > Hemiptera > Achilidae > Catonia > Catonia carolina. The sequence goes on from JAQMRL010000005.1 coordinate 51,102,662, forward strand.
ACACCTCTGCCTCTTCTGTTCTTAAATGATTCAGTCATTTAATTGGCTGACCATGTGTTAAGAAACAGAACTATTTATTTTAGCCCTGCAACGAACAGATTGAGTGTAAAAAATTTGACACTCCACCTGTCTGTTATGGGCAGGATTTACAGATTAGGAAATCTTTTTAAAACGCTATATTTGGAGTGTAGCATTATACGGGAGCGAATTGTGGGTGATAGGGGCTGTAGAAAGGAAGAGGATAGAAGCTTTTGAAATTTGGTGTTATAAGAAAAATATTAAAGATTAAGTGGTTGGATAAAATAAGTAATTTAGAGGTTCTTGGATGAGTGGATGAAAAAAAAGTATATGGAAACATCTTACCAGAAGAAGGGATAGGATAGTGGGCCATACGTTAAGACGTACAGGTAGAGCGGAGGCCACATAACCTTGCCGGTGTAGCTGCGCGAACAGTTCAGATTCAGTCGGTAGACCTTAGAACTTCCTCAGTAAAATAGGTAGTCTACTATTTATTTGTACATGGAAAGAAGTGAGTTGGCGAAGAGGCTCAAAGCTGGGTGTATACTACCATTTCAAAAATATTTTCTTTTTAAAATTCATAAATTTTATTGTAAAATGCACTTATATATAATAGAAAAAATGGAGGCGTATATTTTTTGTCCAGTGAAATTTTCAGGTACATGGAACAATTTTTTTCTGAAAATTTAATTTTTCTGTTGTTTGATATTTTTTCGTTTACACCGTCGTTTTTTTTCTACCCAACAGAATGCTGGGGACTTTTGTAAGCGTGTCTATTATAAATGTCAAGAAGGCTAATGTAAAGAATAAAGTAAACTTTTATTCACGCGTTTGAACAGGACGGGACGTTTTATTAAAAAACTTATTTTTTGAATTTTTTTTCCCGTCCTGTTCAAACGCGTGAATAAAATTCTTGAAATGTAACAGGCACGCTTACAAAATTCCCCTGCATTCTGTTGTGTAGAAAAAAATAAACGACGGTGCAAACAAAAAAATTCAGAAAATGGAATTTTCAGAAAAACGTGAAGTAAATTTCTAATGGTTCCATGTACCCACTTGAAAATTTCACTGGACAAATACTCACGCCTCCATTTTTTTATTATATAAGTTCATTTACAATCAAGTTTATGAATTATTAAAAAAAAGGAAATGTTTTTGAAATGAAAGTATACTCCCAGTTTTGCGTCTCTCCGCCAACTCTCTTTTTTCCACAATACCTATTTTACTGAGGAAGTTCTAAGGTTTACAACAGTGAAAGAATTTTTAATATCAGTAGGTTTATTTCAGAGATTACCTCATACAAACAAACAAACATTACTTCTTTATACTAATATCAGTATAGGCACCTTAATAATTAAATGTATTTCTTACATTTTTTTGTAAGTTGTTCTAAACTTATCTTATGAACGTTAATAATTTATTATACATAAAGCGGACGACCTTCCTATAAAAAATTGATTTTATAATCACCAATTATTATAACTATTTTTTAATATCAAGTTATTATAAATCTACGATAGTAATGATTCGGTTCTTTACACTGAAATCACTTCAATTTGACACCATAGATGAATTGCATTTTACAGTAACAGTTATAAATCTTGTTAAATATTATTATTATCTTATTGTAAAATAACTGGTTATTTGTTTCTAAACAATAAAATAAAACGCAGAAGATATCTATCTAGAAGAAGACTAAACAAGTTTTTTTTATGATTAACTTATTGTATTAATTTCCGGATTTCGATTGAAATTAAATGTCTACACTTTTATAATAAATGATAATTTTTTTTATAAAAGGTTTGTAGATTTTTTAAAAGCGTAATCTAACTGGTATGATAGCGACGAGATTAGTTGGAAACGTGTCTCATTTACTCAATTTTATTATCATATTAGTAATTGTGCTAATTCCCGGTTTGTATTTAATTTTGACAATCATAATAAAATGATGTATTTGTTTTTAAATTCACATTAACCTTTGTTTTAATTGATTATATGGTATTTCAATTTGTATTTAAATTAAAATTTATTAATTTATTTACTCCTGTTTTATTTAGTTATTGATCTGGATATTGAAAAAATCTGGTGTGAAACACTCACACTACTTTCTCTTGCCAATGCAAATAATGACCAATATAACCTAATCTGAGTAATAAAACATTAGAAATAAACAAAAAACTAACCTCAAAAACATAACCTTATCATGAGTGAAGGACGCAAAATGAAAATCGACCTCAGTTTGCCTTAAAAATGTGGAAAAAACTCTTTTACGCCAAACTAAGCTCTGTAGAGGCAAATGCTTTAAATAAAAGTTGTAGATCTTTTAATTTACAATGAATTTGATTATATACATTTTAATCGTAAAATGCATACTAAGGCCGAAATCTTAAAAAAATCGATTTTTCACACGTTTTCGTGAGACAAAAATACAGAAAATCGCTAATTATCCCTTAACTAAGCGTTAGGCCTATACAAAACAATTTTTGAAATAAAAGTTGTGAGATTTTAAATTCTCATTTTTTATTATTAAATTTTTTGCGCTAAAATGCATAGACTATTAAAGCCGTAATCTTAAAAAACCATTTTTTTACGTTAAAACAGCCTCACCAAGAATTTCAACAAACATGGCGCCTAACCTATCTTGTAGAGCATAAAAAATTTAGTAAACCTGGCGATTTAAAAAAAAATATTAGTAGGCCTACTCGTTGTTAAGAAAATTGTAAAAAAGTGAAAAATTATACGAATAAACTTACTACTTCTGGTTGACCGATTTTGATGAAAATGTTCGTGTCGCGTCCGGTAGTGGTATGTAACTTAAATTTTAATTTTCAATTTCGTACGATGTTCCGTTCTTGAGATATTTTGTTCACACACACACACACACAGACACACGGACACGGACACACAGAGCAATCGCTAAAAACATGTTTTTTGGGTTCAGGGGGTCTGAAAACGTGTAGCTCCAGTGAAAACTTAATTTCGAAAAATCGACATGAAAACAATACTTTCCTTCTATATAATCATATAGGCAAGAAAAAGTAAAAATTAAAATTTTAAATTAAAAATAATATTGAGCGATCCTTATCACATGGTCAGCCAATTATATAACTGAAGCATTTAAGAACAGAAGAGGTAGAGGTGTTAACCCACTAGTCAGAGTTATCTTAAAATATTCGTTGTATATTTTATTGTATCAAAATGCAGTAAAATTTTTTTCAATATTTTACTGTATGTGTATGTAAGAAATTTAAATTTCATAATTCCGTAACTCCTTTGAGATAATGTATTTCATTATACTGCCAGACCCTATGATGTCTGAAGTGAAGGTGTTATTTGCAGGGAGGAAAGTAGATGCTTTTCGGGGGACCTGGAATGCTGATAAGCATACTTTTTCGCTCACTGAGGAAGTGTGGAGTGATGGGGGTACAACTGGAAAAGAATAGAGGAGGAGAAATGGTTGTCGGACAAAAGAAGATGGAGTGGCTTGGTAAACACCCAGACCCGGTAATAGCTGGAACGGGCACTGGATATGTATTTGGGGGTGGGGGGTAGAATGCGAATGCTAAAATGGAGGTACTCAACATACATATTTGTTAACTTAAACTATTACCTTTATTTTTTTAAACCTTCATTGTATGTGTAATGAATATCAAAATGTGAACAGTATTTATTTTTAGAGGTATCTCCTCCCATGATAAATTAACCTGATGATTAACTAAATTAACTTTTCATGATTATAAACTTTTTTTGAAAAAAATTACTCTCGTTTTTTAAAGAACCGATTGTAGATACATCTGTAAATAATAAAAAAAACGTTACCGTCTTATATTTTCCATTTGTTATTATAATATCCCTACTGTGACGTCATACGAATAACAATCATAAAATTAACATTCAAATAGTATTTATTTTATTATTTATTTACAGAAGCGGTTTGATAAGTTCCTTTTTATAGGATTAAGTATATACCCCTCTTCTCCTTCATATTAATTCATCTTTTCTGGTTTTTATTGGTTACATTAATACAAAACAGCCTTGTCAGTTATGACAACTGTTTATAATCATTTAGATGTTATATTTTACATTTTGTGTTCAGTTTCACCACTTTGTTTCTTCATAAATATGAAATTTAGTAAACGTTACTTTAATGATCGATCACTAATTTCATCAGTTTAGATTTTTGTTCCAAAACGAGAAAGATTGTTTTGTTCTAGTAGTTTCACTTATTTAAATGTAATGCTGTGCAGTTCTACCAACCAGTTAATTTTAAAAAAGTTAAATTAGATAAAAGAACTGTCATTGTGAATAAGAATGTATAATATTTAGATACTGCAATGGAATGAAAATGTAGTAAAGGAGAACCTCGGTAGCAAAAGTTTAAAGTGGATTTGGGAAACAGTCCTGTTATTGAGGGACTCTTCTATAGTTGATTTCACGTTCAGAATGCAGTACGGGAAGTCCATAAGCAATGTATTTCATATGGGAGTTTGAGCGCTACTACACTTAAGTAAAAATATCGACTCCGCGCCACAACACGTTCTCATTTACAAACTCCTATTGAATAACGTAATACGAAAACATCAGTGATTATTTTAAACTCGTTTATTATTTCTGTTTCCTTCCAACATATGGCTTATCATTCAACAAATTACAGATAAAATTGTATATTTTATAACAAAATAATAAAATACATATGTTGTCGTTGAAAAAAAAAGTTATATGATGTGAAACGCAAAAAATGTGACGAGATTAAACGTCCAACTTTGTACGAGCGTATCTTATCTAAGTACCAGAGTATAATAATAACTTTTTTAACGTAATAAAATACAATTCATTAGGAACACAATTAATACAATACAATTCATTTAGGAAGCAAAAGTAATTTTTTCAGAATTTTTTGATTGAAAATGAGCTTGTTAGAGCGTGGTAAGCGAAACTCTAAATATTTTTTCCCGTGACCTTCGGATAGTGTCAGCAGAGGAGGGTTATTTTATTGGCTGTGTCTGATGTTTTCCGTACGCCTGATAACACAACGGGTTCTCATAAGAGCTGTTCTGCATTCTGAACGTGAAATAGATTATAGTTTAGGTTCTCACTTGTATACTTTACGTGCTATCAAAGTTTGGAAAGTTTGAACTCGTGCTATAAAGGTTCAGTTCCGCAAAAAGACGTGCCATCTGTAGTGTAGGATGTATGTTTTAGTTACATGAAAACTTTACACCCCCAAAGACATTTATTAACCAGAAACCCGAACCAAAATTTAAATTAAAACACAGTATTTACATTTAAGGAAGTCTAGTAAAGAAATTCATTATGATAAAACTAGCGGGACCCGGCGCACGTTGCTACGCCCAAGAAAAGAACACGTGTTTTTAATGGAAAATATGAAATTAAATTTGTTTGTTTTATCTTAATGCTAGTGGATAAACAATATTTTTGGTTTTTTTATTTGGTGATTGTTAGAGCCTTCATCTGAATGGGAAAAATCCATGCTATTGAGGTTTCAAAATAATAATAATAAGTCGTGCTATAGAGGTACCTTTAACATTAAGTGTTATGGTAATTTCAAGTGGAGTAGAAAAATGGATTTGTTTTTGAGAAAGTCGTGCTATTAAATGTCGTGTTTGCGAGGGTCTACTGTACTACTAAGACTGCAGGAATTACAGTTTATTGTAGAATTAGAAAAAATAGATTTAGATCTTGTCTCTGAAACACATTTCACCAAACTATCTTACGTAAAGCTGAAAGGATTCAAGGTATATAATGCTGTGCGCTCCGATAACTCTGCAAGTAGCCCATAACAGGCAGGTGGAGTTTTTAATTATTTGCACTCGATCTGTTAGTTCCAAGGCTACAAAAAATAGTTTTGTTTCTTATCACATGGTCGACCAATTACGTGACTGAAGCATTTAAGAACAGAAGAGGTAGAGGTGTAAAAGACACTATTCAGAGTTATCTCCTCTGAGAGTAATGAATTTCATTACACAGCCAGACCCTGTGGTGAATGAAGGGAAGGTATCATTTATAGGGTGGAAAATTGGAACTTTTTAAAAAGCCCGGTATGCTTATAAGCATAATTTTCTACTCAGTGAAGAAGGCAATTTTCAACCACCTCTTTCTTCGTTTTACTTGGTAAAACCTTTAGAGGTTCAAACCAGCCTTTCGGCTGATGACAACACAACTGTGCTAGAAAAGGCAATGCGATAATAATTAAAGAAAACATAAAACATTCTGAAGAAGAACGGTATGAATCAAGATAGATACAAGCCGGGAAAGTTATTATTTTATTATTAAAACCAAACGCTTGTTTCTACCTACTGTCCACCAAGATAATGCGCCTAGAAGAAACAGTATATTAACTTTCGTAGTACGTTTAATAGGAAGTTCATTCTTATTGGAGGTGACTTCAATGCTAAGCATAGTTATTTGGGTGCAAGGCTAACTACTGGGAAAGGGAGAGAACTGTACGAAGCAGCTACTGAAATGGGATGTTTCTTCACTTGTACTGGAAAGCTCTTACTTACTTGCCAACTGATGTAAAGAAAACTTCTGACCTGTTAGACTTTTTGTATGATCTGGGAAATCGGAAGTAATTACATAAAGATATAGAAGGGTTACAATTTAAGCTCTGATCATTCACCAATAATTTTAACATTTTGATGTAATAATTACTGATTATTGTAAAATGGAGCAAGACCGCCTCAGTAGCGTAGTGGTAGCGCGCTAGCGTACAACGCGGAGGTCCCGGGTTCGATTCCCGGCTAGGATCTAGAAATTTTAGCACGTTAAAACCTTCCTTTACAGTACCAGAATCCACAGTAGTCGCTAATGACCAAGCTGTCGATGTTACTTTAGATTAAAAAAATAAATAAAAATAGAGCAAAATAATTTTGAAAACAAATTTTATAATACAATTTAATTAAAGTTAAATCAATTTTCAATGTTTAATTAGATAAATGAATTTTACTTTACTTGATCCCTGGCTATGGTTTGTAATGCTTTAATTCTGGTTCTTTTCTCTTCAATTATAAGAAGTCAGCTTCAGCTGACATGGAAGCTATAATCAGTAATGGCCGACTTCTATTTTGCAGTAACGTGTTCTGTTCAATTTCTATAAATTTTATGTAGGCCTATTTAACGTTGCATCAACTGCAACGATCATCAGCGACGATGTTGGGGTGTAACTGTTTACAATGGAGGATGAAATTCTTTTTGTAACGTATGAAAATATGCCGTGCCTGAGTGGGATTCGACTGCATGATGAGAGGCGAGCACGTTACCAACTACGCCAATGCGGCCGGCAATTTCTATTAATGTATTCACATTTATTGATTTTTTTGTATAGCTTTTATTTGTTTTCGGGAACTGTACTTTAATGACAACCAACCAATTTGCTCTTTGCTTTTGTGCTGTATTTTTGACGTGGATTAGGCATGAATTTAAACAGGGATTCCCAGTGGAGTTTGTTCAAGAGGGCTGTTCGCTGGTCACCAGACAAAGTTGCGACCCCAACTCGTGTTACTTAACAATTAATAGCGACTCTACCAGCCGACTGAATTATTTAAGTGTAGCTACAGTTTGCTTCGATAATCTCCGGCTTGAAGATTTATAGTGTACACAATAATTACTTTATAAATTAATTAAGTTCTTGATAAATATTTAGAAATTTCATCTGTAGAATAAAATATACAAGACTACATTCTTGGATGGATGTAGGCCTAATGCTGACAACTGGAAGATTAAAAATCTTAGTATTTACAGTATAATTTTCAACGAGTGTTTTTAAAAGTACATTATATACATGATGTTTTTGTTATGATGTTTATTTTTATGGTTTTTTAAGTGTTTATTTTAATTTATTCGTTGTTTTATTATCATTTATTTATGATTTAAGATTAAAATACGTCCATAAATTACCTCATTTAAAAACTTAGTTACAGAATAATTTATTTTCACATTATAAATTACAAATCTTGAGATATTACTGTATAAAACATTCACTTGACACGCACAAAAATATAACACTGACTTATAACGTATATTTTAGAATTTAAATCATATTATAAACTTTGAAATCAGTCAATATTTATCAACGATGAACCAGTGCATATATTTATGATGCTACATCCTTTGCAGTATTAAAGTTGGTACTTTGAAGGCTAAGGAAGGAAAACCCTGATTAAAAAATACCTGTTCCTTTAGGTTTAAGGATTGGAGCAAAGGGCTTGCTCCTGAGCGTCTGTGGCAAGAAAACTTTAATAGTTAGCTTTCGACCATGAACTGGAAATATTAGTAATTGGAAAGAAGTTAAAATTTTAATTTTTTTTTAATTAGTTTTCAAAAACCTACAAAAATAATGTGAAAAAGTTTTAAAATAATAAAACAAAAAAAATTAGTAAATTATTATTACTAAAATCAATTGTTTCTTTTTTGCTTTATTAATCCATCATTTTATAGCACGATGCGTTTTAAATCATATATCTAAAATACAATACACTAATTGTTCTTGATTTAAAACAAATATTTTACAACACGATTTGTTATAAAATTCATTATAATATCCATACTATTCTACCACAACGTGTCACGATTTAGAACCCAACTTCTGATTGTTCCTTTCGTGATTCTGGAATTAATTAGACATTTCTCAGTAAGATGATACATAATGTATTTTAACAATATGACAGAAATATTTAATCCTTACTGAATAACATACGATTATAAACGTGATATGTGATTTTTTTAGATTTTTATGATTTATAAATAGCCTTTGTTATTATCAATTTGTTATACGTCTAGAATATAAATTTTTTAATTGTTTTTATGTTGACGTAAAATGTTTACACGATCATGCATAATTTAACTATTTTTCTAGCAGTGTTTAAGTTGCCTGGTTTCCCTGTTTGTGACTTAGGAACCTTAAAGCTCATAATAATTGCGTGTAATTTTGTTTCATAGCCCAACAGTCTGAAGAAATTGCAATTAATGATATTTTTTAAATTCTCTTTCAAATTCTCTTAAAAATGTATTTTGCCATGTCTGCTGAAATTCTTGGGAAGGTTGTTTTCTCGTAAAAAAGTGTTATTTCAAGGTTGCGGCTTTAATATGCATTTTAGCGCAACAATTTATATAGTAAAAGTTGTAGATAATTTAAAAACCTACAAATTTTATTTCAAACATTTTTTTGTATAACGCTTAGTTTAGCGGTAGTTAGTGATTTTCTATTTTTCCATGAAAATCTGTTCATCTTGGGTTCGAATCCCATTTAGGCACGGCATATTTTTATACGTTAAAAAAATAATTTCATCCTTCACCGTCTGCGTTAGCAGTAATTGCAGAACAGTTGGAGGTTAAACTAAAAAAAAAAAAAAAATTAAAATCTGTAAAAAACTGATTTTTTTAGATTTCAGCCTTAGTATGCATTTTACGACGAAAGTGTATAATAAAATTTATAGGAAATTAAAAGATTTACAACTTTTATTTAGAGTGTTTCTTTGCAGAGCCTAGTTTAGCGTGAATGAGTGATTTTCCGTATTTTTAAGCCAAACTGAGGTTGATTTTAATTTTCCATCACTAATGATTAAATAAGGTTATGTTTTTTGAGGTTAGTTTTTGTTGTTTATTTTTAATGTTTTATTACTTATGTTAGGTTATATTGTTAATTATTTGCATTGGCAAGAGAAAGTTGCCAATGAGTGTTTTACACCAGGTTTTTGAGCTTAAAATAGGGCAGTTAAAACCGGGAAATCGTTTGGTGTACTTCATTAGTTGAGTCGTAAAATTGTATAGTGATTTAATTTATAATATAGGCTACGTATTCATTATTGTACATATTTTAAAGTTTATATTTTTTTATTATCTACTGGACCGGTAATAGGTTTACTTTGAAATGCAACAGGTTGTGAAGGATTATCAGAGTCATCTAGTTTATAGGAAGGAAGAATATTAAATGGTTCTACCGTTGCACGAGTCGGTTAAGATTGAAGGACATTCTTCAGGAGCAGCAGCAGCTGCTGCAATATGAAGAACAGGATTGGTGAACCGGTATCTATTAATACCGGTCTACGAATCCTTTCAGGGACGTCCTTGGAATCGAAGGACTCCATGGCCGCTTTGGCTTTTGTTGCTTTGCTGTCTTCTGACCACGAACGGTCGGTCGATAGGTCTGCTGATGCAACAACATATGTGCGGAGAAAGTTGCCACCATATCTTGTAAAACTTGTACAAGTATATTTTAGATATATCACAAGAAACTTGCTTAGTTTATTCAATTCACTGATACAATATGTATTGACCTTTACGGGTTCATTTTTTTCAACTTGTTTGCGGACCTTTAAAAATTCTTTTACTAATTTTTGCTGAAATATTAATTTTTCTGCACTTTAAATGTAGTACAATTTAATTTCCAATATCTTTCAAATCTTTAATAATTTATATCAGTTCCATTTCATTAATAGCATATCTGATGGAGAAATTATCATTTTAAATTTGTATATATTGTAACATTTAATCCAGGTTCTTTCGGGATCTGATTATACAATAAATGATGAACTAACTTCTTTTAAACTTATCAATTATCTATTTATCTAATCTATTACCTAATTATTAACAAAATAACAAATTCCAAGAAATTATTACGCGATTCCATTTTCGATTTAGATTTTAAAATTTCTTAAGGCGAGTCGGACCCGAAAAAATGAAAAAATATAGATTTTCAGGTTTTAACTGTGTTATACAGTTTGAATTAGAGCTTTACAATGGTACCAAAATCACGTTTCTACAACAACTAGAAATACTTTTCTTTGTTGTTATAAAAACACGTCATGTGAAAATTTTCCTGTTTTCGTAAACTAGTCATATTGTGTTCATGATTTTTAGTTATTTTGTCACTAATTTTTATAAATTTTTTTAGTATTTCTCTTTTAATCTAGAAGGCATTTTTGTGTGTAAGGTTAGATTATGCAATTTAGGCTATGTTGCATAAATTACTTAGTGCATTCCTGCTCATATGGAGCAGAAATGCACTAAGTAAGTACATTTTTATATAGAAATGCGTTTATAAATTTCAATCACCATTTCCAAAAAACTGTGTTTTTTCATACAAACGACCTATTTTCTCCAAGAACCAATAAAGCTTTTTTCTCTAAAATTTAATATCACATTCCTTACATGTATTTACATCAACAAACAGGGGGATTTCACGTTATTTTAATTTATAAAAAAATGTAAATTTGTTTATATAAAGTTTCAGTTTTTGGAGTAGGCATTCACGGAAATAAAAAAAATATAATCTATGTATTTTACTCCTATGTATTATAACTCCGTCTATCTGTCAGGAACATATCAATGATTAACTGGTTAAAATTTGAAGATTTTCTGGTTATAGATAACGGAGAAAACGGGTCAAACATTAACATAGTCTAAGATAGCAGTTCCGACTTCCCTTAATAACGTATAAAACCAACCAAGTGTTCATATGTTATTACCGTATTTTCGTTACAACCGACTTCGTTATAACCGAATTTTACTGTGTTTCATTAAGCTGTTGGGATTGAGCATTCATATATTTAAAACGCAAAATTGCTTCCAATTTATTTTAAATGGGAATATTATTAACTTAATATTGAGTTCTACCAAACGGATTTTTATAATTTTTACATAATTTTAAAGAGTATTCTTTTCTGATTTGGCCAAAAGTTCTAAACTTCAAATTCATGCTAATATGAGCTTCATTTTACGAAATGAAAAAGAGTAAATTCCGTTTACAACGTAGCGGTAATACACCGTAATTCAATGTGGTTCTCCCATATTTATCCCTCCATAGTCATATTCCGTAAGCATACAGGATATGTGTCATCTCACATCACAGTCATTCGGTAATAGACATTGTGTTAACGTTGTTTTATTTAAAGTTTTTGTTTAAAACCGCTCTTTTCACGACGGAACTATCGTACTACTGTTCCTTAGTCGTTACTCACCGTTATTCTAAGAATGGTTAAGTTTGTTGTTAATATAAATCATTTATTTAGTGATAGGAGTTTGAAGCCCAAGAACATTGTGCGAATTTTTTTCGTTCGGGTCCTTTATGCTATTTCTTTGTAAACTACACAATATCTAGCCTACATACGCTCGTTTGTACGCCATTTAGTTTTGAAAAATGTTACACAGCACCTTCTTCCACTCAACTCTTCTTCTTCTCCTGCCCATCAAGGATTAGGCATTCCTGCATGTTCCGAATCTCTGAAATCTGCCCATCTCTTCCTCGGTCTCTCCTTCCCTCCGGTTTGTAATCCAGCGCCTGCTTCAGTATCCTACCCTCGCTCATCCTGTCCACGTGCTCTATGCATTGTAATTTTTTTACAGTAACATATCATTTATGGCAAAGATGTGAAGATCTTTTGTGTTAGTGATCATAGTGGTCTTTTCTACTATATATCCATATGTTTGCCGTAAAAATTTCAGTTCAGATGCCTGCAACCTGCTCTCCTCTGTCTTGGGTAGCACCCAAGTTTCGCTGCCATAAATTAGGGATATCCCTGCTGGTGTTGTTTTGTAAGGTACTGTAGATAGTCCCACATATATGTAGAAATTGGTGAATCTTACTGAAGGCATCATTATCTTGTTGATGTGTTACTTTATAACTTAGATACCGAAAATGGGATACCTGTTCCAGAATATTGTTCTCTATAACTCATTTCTCAGCTCTTCAACTGTGTTAATTTATTAATGAAGCTACTTTTGTATTAAATATTATTTTAAGTATTATGTTATAAGTAAATAAAGATGAAAATATATCTACGTTAAGAGCGAACAAGTCTAATAAAGGGTGCGGTAGAACCAATTAATCAGTTTTGAGGAGTTATAAAAACAACAATCTGGGATATAGAAAGAAAATGTTTTTATTTTAAATTTAGTAATACATACCATTTCACATTCAACCAAATTTGAAAATAATGTCCTCAAGATGGCGGCCGTTAACAGCAATACACTTTTGGAGACTATCTCTGAAGTTTTGAACAGCTCGTGCACACATATCGCGGGGTATTGCGTTTACTTCTTCAATAATCCGATCCCGTAGCTCTAGTAAGGTGTGAGGGCGATGTTTAAACACCTTTTCATTCAAATAGCTCCAAAGAAAGAAGTCACAGTTGCTCAAATCTGGTGACTGCGCTGGTCGCTCCACTTCACCCCTCTAAGAGACTACTATTAGACGTCCTGGAAACATTTCTCTTAAAACATTAATTAAATTTCGGGCTGTGTGAGCTGTAGCCGCATCTTCTTGGAACCACAAGTCCCCCATTCCATTTTCTTTAACAATTTCTTCAATTTTAGGCTGCAGAAAATTTTACAATATAACGTCCAGAATTCACGGTCACTGTCACATTTTCCTCCTCCACCAAGAAGTAATGGCCTATCACGCCAAATTGTTGACAGCACACCACACTGTTAGTTGAGAGGAATGTAGCGGTCTTTCTTGAATAACTCGGGGGTTATTTTCAGCCCAATAGAGTAATTTCTGTTTGTTCACGATTCCACTAACGTTTAAATGTGCTTCTTCACTTCTGAAAAAAGCTGCCTCCATTTTTGGCATACATTTGCATCCCAATTTCTGCAAGCATTTGCTAACATAGATTTCGGCGGTTGGCTTAGTCTGCTGGATGTGTGCTCCGATTCAAACCATTTAGGCTACCTAAATGGGATCACCGACGGAACAAAGGGAGACCACGTGAAACTGCTTACCCTCACCACCACCTGAGCAGTTATCGGTTGAAACTACTTAGTCGGTTCTGCCGCGCCCTGTAAAATGAATTAACAATTATACTGATTGTAGTATAAATAGGCGGGGTATAAATAACATTTTATTTCATCGGTTTGAATATTACTTGCAGTGATTCTTTTGAAATTATAATAATTAATAAACAAAAACATAATAATGAAGAAAATTGCTAAGTAAAATATCTGAATGATAAGGTCTTGCCAATTATTTTGAGGTTCATTATAATAGTTGACTATTAATAACAATTAAATAGTATACAACCGAATACTATTACAATAGAGTGTATTGACTTCTTGTAATTTAAAATGAATCTCAGCTGGAGGTCTTCTATCTGATGTGTTTCACAATGATTCTTTAAAATTTCTGACAAGTTCAAGATCATAATATGTGCGTACGTGTCTAAATGCTGACATAACATTAAGGTCAATGTTAAGAACCATAATGCACTTTAGTCAAGTAGTTTGTAAACACCATTTCAACGCATGTACCCTTTCAGAAAAATAAATTAAGTATTACTATATTTACATATTAAATAAACGTCTAAACTATTTCGATAGTTCCGAAGTTATTTATTTTTTATGTAATTTTATTATTCAAATAAGTGAGTTTAAGATACTTTTAAAAGTGGACTTTGTTGGTAGAATTATTCATGAATTCATTTAAAAAGGAGTGGATCGAGGGAAGAACCTTGAGGGACTCCAACGAACTATTTATCCAACGGTGGTCAATTCTGTAGGTTAATGTACTTTGTCTACTGTACGTTTTAGATTGTAAACGTATGTTTTTTTTCTTTACTTCGTTCTTAAATCTTCTTTTCTTACATTTAGTAGAGTAGAAATTTAAGTACCTATTGATATAATTAAATCTTTATTAAAGTTTTTCACGTTTTTGGTTCAGTTTTTAGAAAATGTACTGTTCATTCCAGAAATATTTCTGATTTAGAAATTATTTTCTGATTAAAGGTCTTAGTTTTTTTAAAATCACATCAGAAACTACTGCGAGTTATGAAACTTGTGTTTTTAACGTAATATTTTCCTGACTGTAGCCGGAAACTAAACCCGGGATCTACCGTTTTCCACCCTATTACGTTAACCACCAACAAAGTACACACAAAGAAGAAATTTCAGTTCAGCGTACAAAAAGCTCTTACTTAAAAATTACTTGGTTATCAATTTACTGGATAACAAATTGTGTGCATCTGATTTGTCCGATTAATTACTCAAATTCTTAACTTTGTTTCTCAGAATAGCTTCATTGTAAAAACAAAATGCATGATTTGTGAGAAGTTTGTGTAATAAGAAATTTTTCTATTAATCTATAAAACATTTTAACTTTTTCATGTTCTTATTACACAAATATTTTTTTATTAGTTATCAATGGGTGCCTGATAGAGCAGGTATAGTATTTTAAATACTAGGATGTGATTTATCGTACGCTAGAAATGTAGACATGATCGATTTACTGAATCCATTTCAGTATAGATGTGGGACAACAGCACGATCACTGGGTTAAAGAGTTCGGGAAGAAACCCAGTTGAAGTTTTACAAGACTTTAGCTGTTCCAGTATTGTTGTACGTCGTAAATACTGGGTACTTGAGAGCGAAAATAATGTCAGATTCAGACAGCGAAAATGCGGTTCTTGAGAAAATTTCAGGGTTTAGTTTGATGGATCACATTAATAATGAGGAAATCCGGACCTTTTTAAAGATCTCCTCTGTTTTAGGAACAGACGGTAAATACAGAGAGAAATGGGAGGAGCATTTGATAAGAATGAGTGAGGATAGATGGGTGAAACGGACGTTACCTGATGGACGTAGAGATGTGGGTAGGTCGCGAAAAAATTGGCAAAGAAGTCGGAACAGATCGGAAGGCCTGATCCGTGACACGAAGAAGAAGAGACAAATCTTTTTATTATTGTGTAAAAAGCAGATTGTAGATACATTCTGTAGAAAACAGTTTTGTGAATGATCTCTTCTTCTTCTGCTTCTTCTTCTTCTTCTTCTTCTTCTTACAATCAAGGATTAGGCTTCCGCCTGTTCCGTCTCACAACAGCGACAAACTACTGAACTATTGCCACATTTTGCGTGGCCTCCCAACGTCTCTCCTCTCCACCGGTCTGTATTGCAAAACACTGAGGGGGATCCTTCTCTCAGGCATTCTCTCTAGGTGCTCCCTCCATCGATTTCGATATTCTTCAATCTTCCTATTCAGATTGTAAACATCCAGTTCCGTCATTAGGTCCTCATTTCTTAGTTGGTCGCTCCGACTTCAACCCTTTGTTCTTCGCAAGAATCGCATTTCTGCCGCCTATACTCTACTCTCCTGCGGTTTGGTACTAATCCACGACTCACTTCCCTAGAGTAAGACTGGGGCAGCCATCACCTTGTAATATTGTGCTAATATTGCCGCACAATGCTTGGAATTTACCAACTTGTTCTTTATGTCCAAATCTTCATCAAACCCGATGTCACAACCTAAATAATTGCGTCCTGATACTTTCTCGAGCATTACATCATCTACCACAATTTTAGACCTTGTATGATATTTAGCAGTAAATGCCATTACCTTTGACCTTTTTTACGGAAACGTTGAAATTATATTTTTTGCATAATTCATGTAAAACATACACCGTTCTCTGAAGATCATCCTCACTCTCTTGCACATCCACAAATTTTTGTGAAAGATAATCGACAGAATTAGATTATTAAATTTTTGTTTGCAAAATTTGTTTAAATTAATATTTTACAGCAGACCGATTATGTAAAATTATTTTCATTAAAAGTTAATCGCGAGTCATGTTGGCTCTGTCAATTGGTGTAAAGTTTTGAGTATTTATAAATACCTGGTGTAAATTAAATAGTTATATTTCAGAAAGTGACAAATTTGAAAAATTCCAAAAATAGATGTGAAATAAAAGAGTGAATATTAATAAACTTATCCCATCTTTTAACCTGGTCTTTGACCTGATGGTAAACACTTTTTTATGTATAGTCTCGTTAATTGTCAAACACTTTTAATTAAAAAATACCTAAAAAATTATAATAACAATACCTTGCCCTTCTCAGTTCTGGGTTCCTTGTCTAAGAGGTCGAATACTAAAGTATAACAAAATACACCTTCATTCTGCTAGTCTTTATTATTAAAATATAAATTCTAGTCTAATATTTTTCAGTACTTACTGATATTTTTATTAATTTTTATCATACAATTATTATATTTAATAAATATAATAACCATTAAAAATATTGTACTCAATTTTGTCAACAAATCTGCGACTTCATAATCTGTTCTATAAAATGTCAGAACATTAAGTAATTTTTCTAACAACATGAACTCACATTAATAGAATTAGAAATCCACTGAATTGTATTTACCTTATAGTAAATTATTAACAATTTATTATCTAAATTTAAAATATAACATTAATCTTAAATAAAAACAATAAAGAACGAAATCTAACATCTGTACGGTACATCAATACATTTAGAGGAGACCGGGAACGCCTTTCTCCGTAATGTTAATGTAAGGAACGTTTTCTCAAAAACTAATAAGAGTTATCGTGTCCAATTTTATTGTTATTATTTTTCAGGCTATTTTACACTCACTTATTAGGTAACATATTGATAAATTGTTAGGAAGATAAGAATTTTTTTTTAAATTACCACTTTGAAAATCATAACTTTTTGCCTATTGAAGTAGAAAATAAATATTCAGATACATTATTTTACTGTAATGTTGACTCAGTACATTGAAGTTATGGTATAAAAAACTGTGCAAAAATTATATTAAAATTTATTTACATTTGGCTGTGAAAATGTTCCTTCTGCGTCAAAAATCTATATTCACGGAGACAAGAAAAAACTAAAAAAGAACAAATTATAAGGTAAATAATTCAATGTGTTACATTCACAGCTGATCTGATACTAATCTTACGATTAAAAAAAATCGTTCAAAATAAAAAAAAATATGAATTTTTCTGTTGTCATTAAAAAAATAGAGATGTTTATGCAAACGAATAACGTTCAAAAAATAACATAAGGTTTCAATTCATATATATATTTTATTTTAGGGGTATAAAAACTACAAAACCCGAACACATTATAAATCGTTGGATGCAGAATACTTTGAATTTTTATAATGCGCAAAAAACGAAAATGTGAAAATATAAATTTTTTCCGTTCCGGGTCCACTTAAATATATCTTTGATAATTTGAATCCTTGATTATTTAGCAAAGTAAAGTCAGATTATATATATCCATGCGAGGATTTACAACCCTAGCCGTATCTCGCTTCCTAAGCACCACTTCTCTCTGTCTCGCTAGTTGCCATCGGAGAGCCGCCGCAAAGACATTGTCTCCTGCACCCCATCCAACCATATCACTTCCGGCCTACCCCTCCTTCTTCTACCGGCTGGCGTCCACTCCCATACCCTTTTTGGCCACCTCCATCCTCTGCAAATGGCCAAACCATTTTAACTGCTTTCGGGATATGGTATCCATGATGTTTCCTTGAACGCCGATTCTTCTAATATACAGATTCGGAATTCGATTGATCCGCGACACACCACAGCTTTGCTTCCAGAAATCCATCTTCATAAAGTCAGATTGTTACTGTAAATTCCTATAAAGTGTTTAGTTAAAATTTCGTAAACTACTAATGAAAACTAATTATTTTATTCTAATTTTGTTTCAGTGGTCTTCTGCTAGCACAAAGACAAGTAGCTATGATTGCAGAAATGATACACTCGGCTTCATTAATACACGATGATGTTATCGATCAGTCAGATTTCCGTCGAGGGAAGCCCTCAGTAAACGTCGTATGGAATCATAAAAAGGTAATCATAAAATTATTTATTATTCTCTTAATTATGGTTTCCATTTAAGGGGCGTATAAAATTGTCAAACGCAGTTATTCAGGTGCCTAATGCAGCACCTAGTATTTTTATGCGTAGACTTCTAATGAAATGTTTGTCTGTAATGATTCATATCCCTTTTATGATAATGGTAATGGTACTTACATAATTTTTGTTTACATCTTAAAAAGTAACTGCTTTTAGTCATTATCTTTTGTTTCTACTTAATTTTATTGTAAACGTAGTTTTTTATTCTACACTTGTCATTGTAAAATTTTGTTTTGTATTTCATATAAGCTACTTCTGATTTTTTTTGTGGATCATTTTTATTGTCTGTAATTTTTATTACAGTAGTACTGTACAATGAGTTGCACAATTTCCGTACATGATGTTTAATTTAACGGGTGGTGAGGAATTTTACTTTCAGGAGATGAGGTACCCAATGGTACATTCTCCATTTAGAACTATGGGTGTTGTCCATTATTAAGACCAAAGATCTCTACTCCATTTTCTCTTTAGACGTCGCACAGTTGGGAAATTCGTTGTTGCTAATTAGTTGGGATGGTCGTCTAGTCGTTCGCAAAATTTACTATAAAAGGACGTGGTTAGTTCCTTTATTGTTGGAATTTGGAAATCGTCATGGAAGGTTTTATTGCTTACATAATAAGGAGCGCCAAAAACAAGTCGTAAGAATTTTGATTAAAAGGCCTGGTTTGACTTTAAGTTACTCTATACCGCTACTCCAAAAAGCTGGACACAATAAGTTCAGATTGGTCACAAAAGGGTTTTTTAAATTAAAATTTTGTAGCGGCGGTTTGATCGAGAATTATTTAAACTTAACAATAATTATAACTTTATCATCATTATCTGTCAAGAATTAGGCTCAATGGCTTGTTCCGGCATCCATCTCTTTTTAGGTCTTCCCAAGCCTCTAGGTTTATATTTCCACGCTCGTAGAGGAAGTCTGTGTGCTGGCATGCGAAGTAAATGGTTAGACCAGTTTCTCTTATATATTCTTAACGTTTCACACAGTGACAAAAATTTTAACTCGGCGCGTATAACTTCGTTACGTACTGTATCTAACCGGGTACAACCTTTCACTTCCCTCAAAAATTTCATTTTAGCAACCTGGATACGAGATTCATTCCTCTGTAATGACACCTATGTTTCACTCTATAAAATTTCATTTGGGTGTCCCGTCTCGTTTTCTTTTCTATTTTTCTGCAAATAGAACCGTAAACAGCGCTGAATTTTGCGAGTTTTTCATTCACGTCATCATCTTTGTCATAGGAAATCCTAAATATTTAAAATCTCAAACTTGTTCTATAGTTCGATTGCAAAGTATAATTTTTGTCTTTATTAACTACTGTCGGTAGATAATTTTATATCCGCATATTGTGAAGTCTCAAAGAGCATGGACTCTCAGTTATTAAGAGGAAAATATCTGATGATAGAATTACAAATTAAAATTTTAAGTTGCTATTGACTGATAAGACCTGGACTTAAGTTAGCATCCAGAGTCGAAATCCAAGTGTTATTGTTTGTTTACTCATCCATAGAGATCTTTCTTGTCAGACGAATTATTATTGAAACATTTAGAAACGATAAGTACCATTGATTTCTATTAAAACTTAACAGGTTTTTTTTACTGTGTTACTTTTACACGGAAATTCTTTTTACGTCGTATACATAAAAAAAAATAATTTTTTTATTAAATCATGTCAAAAAATAGTTGTTGTGAACATTTTGCATTATTTTAGTAGGAAAAATTTAAAAGGTTTTTCTGTTAACTTTAAATTCATATTCTGTCCAGTGTGATTTCGAACATTTTTGTGGTAGCGGCAAAAAATTACTGGTTTTTTAAAGAATATATTTAATTCAATCTAGCTATTTTGTACTGTCATTTTATACATCGATTTTTATTTTACATTGGTAACAATTGTTTTTTTTTTTTTTTGTATTTAAGTATCTGATATCATCTTATACATAACCTAAGTACTACATATTTAAATATATGTTAATACGCCGGAAGTTCTAATTAGCATAAGCAAGGACATTTTAACTGTCTATGTTCTTTCCATTATGAATTGTTAAAGATGAATGAATTTCTTATTAGTGTGGTGCTAATTTGTGAATTGTTTAAATGATAACGTACTGTGTAAGATGCTATGCGTATTTTCATGCTTTTCAAGGTTACGAGAAATGTTTAGTGTGTCACTGTATGAATCTATTAAACGTTTATACGGAGTGTCCCACGTAATTGTCATAGGGAAATAGTATTGATTTTCATTAGTTTGTTAATGTTTTCTGCCCATGAATAAATGAAGACTTGTTACAATCAGGAATCATTAGAAAATAATAGACCTTTACAAAAGGTTCCCGAAATCTGTAATATAGAAGTGAAAATTCTCATATGACACTTCACTGTAGTATCCTAATTCTGTTAAAGTGAAAAATGTGATATTTAACAGGTATGTCATAATGTATCATAGGTAATTGATAATGAACAGCGTAACCCCAACGAACCCCAACCATCTAAGTACACCGGTAACCACTGCCTAATATTCAAATCCGTATAAAAAATGTGGTGTCAAACACTCACTCAACTTTATCTTGGTAATACAAATAATTAACTTTGTAACCTAACATTAGTAATAAACATTAGAAATAAACAAAAAATTAACCTAAAAAACATAACTTTATTTTAATCATGAGTGAAGGACGCAAAATGAAAATTGACAGTTTGGCTTAAAAATACGGAAAATCACTCTTTCACGCTAAACTAGGCTCTGTAGAGAAAAATTCTCTATATAAAAGTTGTAGATCTTTTAATTTCCTATAAATTTTATTATATACACCTTTGTGGTACAATGTAAGGCTGAAATCTTTTAAAAAAAATCGATTTTTTTTTACACGATTTCGTGAGAAAAATAACAGAAAATCTCTAATTGCTAAACTAAGCGTTGTACAAAAAAAATGTTTGAAATAAAAGTTGTGGAATTTAAATTCTCTACATTTTTTGTTACATATATATTTTTGCGCTAAAGTGCATATGAAAGTCGCAGTCTCAAAAAAAAACAATTATTTTACGAGAAAACAGCCTTTCCAAGAATTTCAGCAGACGTGGCGCCTACCATATCTTGTAGAGCATAAAAATGTAGTAAATAAGGCGATTTTTAAAAATACCGTAGGAGCCGTTTTTGAGAAAATTGCAAAAAAGTGAAAAATTACACGAATAAACTGCTACTTCCGGTTGACCAATTTTGATGAAAATGTTCGTGTCGGATCCTCTAGTGGTACCTAACTTAAGTTTCAAATTTCAAGTTCTTACGATGTTCTTGAGATTTTCTGTTCACATACACAGACCAATCGCTAAAACATGTTTTTTGGGTTCAGGGGTCTGAAAACGTGTAGATCCGGTGAAAACTCGGTTTTGAAAAATCGACATGAAAACAATACTTTCCTTCCTATAAATTCATAAAGGCAAGAGAAAGTAATAATTATTTGTACTAGGATTTGAACCATGGAACCTTCTTCCCTGAAAATTAAATCACCTATCAAACACCTGACTTGCGGTGACAACTTATCACTTGACCAACCCGGTGGATTAGAAAACGTTATCCATTGTATTGTATATAATTATCTCTGAACACTAAAAATTCAATCTCGAAACAATCATATACTAACCCTTTTACCGGTTAGTTAGAAAATTAAAATTTAGTGCAAGTACATCTATCGTGTGAACAGCTAAGTGAATAATATTCGTTAAGGTATTATACAAAACTCACTTCCGTAATTAACCCTAACGCGTTTTGGCCTCTACGAGGATCTTCAGAGAGAGAGAGAGAGAGAGAGAGAGAAATAGTTACTAAAACTATACCGATGATCGTCTAAATAGTTCATACAAATATCTATGCCCATAACAGACAGGTGGAGTGTAAAATTATTTACACTCAATCAGTTCGTTGCAGTGCTAAAATAAATAGTTCTGTTTCTTATCACATGGTCAGCCAATTACATGACTGAATCATTTAAGAACAGAAGAGATAAAGGTTGAAAAGACACTGATCAGAGTTATCTCCTCTGAAAGTAATGAATTTCTATATACAGCCGGACCCTAATGTTGAATGAAGTGAAGGTGTCATTTGCAGAGTGGAAAATATGTGCTTTTCAGAGGGCCCGGCATACTGATAAGCATACTTTTCCATTCAATGAGGAAGGTAATCGTAAACCACCTCACTCTTCGATTTACTACTAAAACCTCTACAGGTTCAAACCAGCCTTTTAGTTGATGACCTAAGCAACAACAAATATCTATAATATTTTTAATTGTCTAAATAAATTATAATATAGGCCTAATCAAAATAAATGCGCCTTATAAATCAGTATTAACTGTCGTTAAATATCGAATGTACTGTACTTTTGACTTAAGATAGGCACTTGCGTAACGGATATAACAAAATAGAAAGAATCACCAGAAACCGTTGTAGCTTGTGCAATAAAATATCGAAATCCTAAATCTCTCTTCTGGTCAAAAAACAAATACTGTTGCAAAAATTAATACTTAATTTAGTAAAAATCTAAAAATTCCGATACTTAGTCCACAGATTGCGAAATGAGAACAAATATCATTATTGCGAATAATAAAGGGTGATTCAAAAAGAGCGCCGGTTTTGATATATCAAATTAAGAGATTTATTTTATTGAAAAACTGAAAATAAATACATCAACAAGTTCATCTTTCCTTCCGATTTTATGTATGAAAAATGATGTCATGCATGTGTCCTCCTCTACTGCGCTGGCACGCATCAACTCTGTCCATGAAATTGGATATTACTGCTCGACAAGTTTCGACTTCCATTTGCCCGATAACCCGTCGAATTTCCTCCTTCAAGTCATTGATGTTTCGGGGTTTATTGGCATACACCAATGACTTCAGATGACCCCAAAGAGGAAAGTCACAAGGCGTCAAGTCACACGAACTTGGTAGCTATTGATGGTCGGAATTACGAGAAGTGATGCGATCCTGGAACCGTTCACGGAGCAACAACATTGTTTCTCGTGCAGCGTGACAGGTGGCACCATCCTGCTGAAACCACAACTCGTCAATGTCCATTCCATCCAAATGACGCCACAAAAACTCCCTAATCATCGAACGGTATCGGTCTCCATTTACTGTTACGGCTTGTCCTTCTTGATTTTCAAAAAAGTAAGGGCCGATGACACCGCCCGACCAAAAGCCGCACCAAACTGTCACTCGCTGTGCATACATTTCCCTTTCATTAACCACGCGAGGGTTTTCTAAACCCCACATACGGCAGTTCTGTTTATTAACAAAACCGTTTAAGTGGAAGTGCGCCTCATCACTGAAAATGATGTTGTCTGCGAAGGTGTCATCATCCTGCCGTTTTCTCAATACCCAGTCAACAAACTGTCGTCTCTTCTGGTGGTCTGCCACTTTCAAATGTTGCGTCAACTGAATTTTATACGGGTGATATTGGAGATCGTACCGAAGAATTCTCCGTACAGAAGAACATCTTAAACCCAATTGTTGAGAACGGCGACGTATTGATTTTGCTGGGCTAACAGCCACACTGTCACGAACCAACGCAACGTTCTGCTCAGTTTGGCCAGAACGACGACGTCCAGAACTTTTAAGGTCGACTGTTGAACCCATCTCAAAAAAATTTTTCATGAGCCTGCGAACTGTTGATTCATTCGGTGCTTCATTACGTCCTAGAGTACCGCGAAGTCGCCTGACAGTAGCCGCATAACTCTCTCCACTCTGGTAAACTGTTTTGACGATTTACACTCGTTGCGCAATAGTAAACTTCTCCATGGTTAGACACAGACTGGGAGAGTACTACACTGCGAACAAGAGAAACTACAACTGAATCGTCAATCGGAATGTTCTCCAAAATAGAAATGAGGTCAAACAATGTTGCCAACCGATAAACAAAAATTTACCAGCCGTTTAAAAACCAGCGCTCTTTTTGAATCACCTTTATTACTCGTACAAAGAAAGATGCTCAGGAAATGGGAGGTGTGACAAGAAGAAAAATTTCATGGTTAAAAGACTTTAGAAATTGACTACAACCAGCTATTCAGACTATAAGAAGAATAGGTGACTTGGAATTGAGGGATCTGGTATTTATATGTAGTAAATGTTACGTAAAATTTAAATACAAGGTGTTAGTTTTGGAATGTAATTTTTTCAATCCTCCAGTGTTCTATATCAACGGAAATTGTGATTTTCTGTAAATTCATTCTTTAAAATTGGCCTATTTCACAATATTGAATCGTTTAATATTTTACACTACACGTTATTATAATTGTTGTAGATACAGCGTCAAACTTAGCTGTAAAAAAGTTAAGTTTAGAAAGTTTTTGCAATTCTTCTTGCCTTTTATTAATTTTAACATACTTAAAATGAAAATATAAGTTACTAGTAATTGTTTGTAATGAAAAAGTTATTAAAATGCTGTAGTATTACTGCTTATAGTAGTTTTAACATTTTGTAGATAGACCAAAGATAGTTTTGTATATTCTATTACGAAATACTGTTATAGTGATTCAACTATTTAACTACATTTAACTACTTTTTTTAATTAATTCAAAACAGATACTAAATTGATACATAGTTATGCTGTAAAATATAATTCAAAATATCTTATTGTAAAAAATACTATTAAATAAATACTAATTTTAGTAATAGTACTAACGATTTCATTATAAAATACCAATATTTATTTTTAATTTAAAATTTATATATATACAGGGTGGTTCAAAAATATTTTGATGATATAGTCGTGAAAGAACCAATTATTTCCTATAGAATACTTTTCAATTTTTAATTAATTTTAATTTAATTTTTTTTTAATTCTTTGACCGATCTTGATGTGGTATTTGCTTCGTTCTGATAAATGTATATTCAATGTGACTTTATATCTATAAGGTTATGAAAATGTTTGAGTATGGAACGCATTAAAAATTGTTCATTAAGACACTAATTATATTTTCTTTAATAAACCAGAAAGATGAATTTGGGAAATGATTACCGTTTGAACACATTGAAAAGTATCAATGTTTATCAGTATGCCAAACCTCATGGAAAGCACCTTTTTACCTTGAAAATTATATCTTCACTTTCTGAAGAAATAACTCTGATCAGTTTTATCTACATCTCTTATGTTCTTCAATTACTTAAGTCACTGGTTTTATAAGTCTCACCACTACGTCTACAAATGGCAGCGCGCTTTCAGTCCGGTTATTTTTGGGTCCCTCCTCGTATACCCAAATTTCTTTGAAGAGAGTTGATCTTCAATGGACAAGTTTACGGCCGTGATCAGGCGGAAAACAACTCGTGATAGTGCAACTCTACAAAATACAAAAAACTACAACTTCTGTACACGGGCGTACAGTAGTTTGAAACTGCTGTTACATTTTATTGCTCAAACCTTTTCGAAGTCAACAATTTGTATTATGATTTAGTATGATTGCCATATGTAAATTTTTACAGTCAGCAAGTTGGCCGGACCATGGCAGTCTCATCAAATTTTTTAACGGACTTTAATCAAATTCAGTTGATGACCGTTCCTATGTACACGCAATCATAATACATTTCCAGTCATATTTTAAACCGTAAATTTATTAATGTAAATTTACTTCTGGACCATCCTATGTGTGTATTTATTCATAAAAATTGGGTTACTGCAAGTACTTATAATACCTGCTTAGTCATTTCTTTTCAAAACATAAATACTTTGCATTGACTTTTTAAATGCGAATGGTACATATTTATGTTACTCATGTTTATGTTTGTGTTATGTTTATAAATTATTAAGCAGTAGCATATTATGAAATCATACTCGTGTACTTCATATTTAATTTAAGATTTGTCATTAATGTTTTTTAAATTCATATAATCATAAAGTTTTTTTTTTTTTTTAGCTTTTATTGTTTCCGGAACTGTACATTGTTGACAACTGCCCAATTATTTTTTTTGCTGTATTTTTTGACGTAGATTAGACATGAGTTTGAACAGGGACCTCCAGTAGAGTTTGTTCATGGATGGCTGTCAACTGGTCACCATACAAAGTCGTTTGCACAACCGGTGTTACTTAACAAATAATAGCGACTTTCTACCAGCTGACTGACTGGGCTGGCCCGCCCGAAGGCCAATCATAAAGTTAATTAATTGTACCCAAATAAACCGTTGTTTATATTTTTATCGTTCTATTAATTACATTTTTATTGTTTAATTGTCCACTTACTAACCTATATTTATGTAGTATTGTAAACAATATTGTTAAAATTATGTAAATTTCAGTTAAAAAGATTTATAAAAATTCCTTAGCTTTAAACAAAATAATCCAATTTTGAAAGAGTTTTCAACGCTAAAAATACATTAATGTTTGTTAAATTTAATTAAATAGTGGAATTATCAATATTTTAATGTGTTGTGAGTATCTTCATGGGCACTAAAGATAGTAAACCCCCTACAACCAAACAACTGTGTGTATTTCATTGAAATTATGTTTCTTCTAACTTCCTTATCACGATCAACATTGGCGGCACAGGTGGAAAGCAGCAATTACAAAAATATTAAGTTAAATAAAAATTTAAATACATAAAACTTAAATGAAATATTACATTCTTATATATTTTTGCCAGTAATTCTCAAAAAGGACGGATGTTAAAAAAAATATTATTAGTACCTAAGATTCTAAAACTTTGCAAATTTAATCAAGTATGACTAATAGTCGGGTAAAAATTATAAATTGGTTAGGTCATTGGTTTTTTTTTCTTAGTGCGTAACTACCTTTGCGCAATGATTTTTTGTTAAGGGAAGAGAAAGTTCTATGAAAATCCTGTGGGAGGGCCCCCAAAGTCTTATTATCGTCACTTACGGTTAATGTTTAGCATTGATGTGAAACAGAAATATAACTTTTTAAATCCCTAATGTGTGTACGTTGCAATCTTTTCTATTTAAGAACAACAAGCAACCCGCATGAACCAATGAGATGAAATCTTGTACAGACTCAGGCCGACCGTTCCTGAGAGAGTGTGGTTAATTTAATTCCAACCATCAAGGTACACTGGTAACTACTGTCAAGTATTCAAATCCTTATACAAGTAAACTACCTTTACCAGGATTTGAACCAAGGATCTTCGTATCCGAAAATTTGCTATTAAACAGCTGACTCGTGACGACGACTTTACCACTAGAACAATCCGGTGGATTAACTGACAGAAATTGATCCCCTTTATAAAATTTTAAACGCAAATGTCTGTTTAAAATTGAGCCACCTTCGCTGAGTCGGTGTTAGGATTTCGAGATGTTGACTTCTTAATTGGCGTATCTTTAGTTTTAATTTCATTATTGGAATACCAAAAATTTATGTTAGAAATCATATACTGTTTATTTTGTACAAATAACAATATTGTGTACAAATTGTATCATGATTATTTACAAACAATAAATCTGAAATCTGTGTTCCGGGAATAGGATAAAATTAGTGTTATGGACTTAACCGTATTGTTATTAATTTAATTTTAACTAACCAATCAAATCCTCATTTTTTAAAATTTACTCTACTCAGTTTATATGCTACGTAATTCATCCGAAATCAGTTTGATTACATTTTGTTCTTCCTACTAATTCAAAAATTTTTTCCTGCAAAATTGTTTATAAATTTAAATTTCGGTAAAATCGTTGAAGATAATTTTACATAAGATTTTTTAAAGACCTTTAGTTATTTTTAATAAGAACGAATTATTTATTTACAAAAATGTTATTGCGTATTTATATAATACCTATTGTACAACAACAAAAAAATAATGCATAATATCAGTGAATATTATTAATAGCGGTGTTTCCTATTAGAGAAAGTAAAATTTCTCCATCGGTTCTGCAGGTCACACCTTCTTCTGGAATCTTAGGTGTGGTATTATGATTATGCCTCATCCGATTAGTATTTCAGTATCCTGGAACTTGAAAAATATTTCAATACAATTGGATGATGACAGAATATCGATTATCTAAGTGATTAATTTAAATTCCGTAAGATTTGGTATAATTATTTCTAATTACTTTTACCTTTAGATAATTATCTCCATGTGTACAAGATACTAGAAATATCACTCCCTCAGTGGGTGTAGTCATTACAGAGGCTGTAGTCACGATGTATTCTTGTAGGGGAAATTCTACTTATGAAATTTTCCTTATATTTGACATGTACATTTTAATTACCTAAAACTTCCTTTTTAACTTTCTCTTGCCCTATATGAACGGAAGGAAAGTATTATTTTCATCTCAATTTTCAAAATAGAGTTTTCACTAGAAATAAATTAATCGTTATCAGGTCCCATGAACCCAAAAATTATGTTTGTAGCGATTGGTTAGTCTGTTTCTGAACAAATTATCTCAAGAATGGAATATTGAACTAAATTGAAACTTGTAATTTAAGTTAAGTACCATTACATCACCCATTTTCATTAAAATCGGTCAACCGGAAATTGTAGGTTATTCGTGTAATTTTTCAATTTTTGCGATTTTCTCAAAAACGGCTCCTACGATTTTTTTAATCGCCTCATTTACTAGATTTTTTATGCTCTACAAGAGGGTTGGTGCTTTTTTATTTTTTTTTATGTTTTAGGCCAGAACTTTTAGTTTTTCTTGTACTACTTATCCAACAGAAAAGGGATCTTAATTTCACCAACAAGAATACAGTGGTGAAGCTAACGTCCGTTTTCCCTATTTGACATACTGTTTATTTTTGTGAATTTAATCAGGTTTACAATTCAAAATAAAATAAAATAGGGTTAATTTTACTCTCTGAAAAGAATAAGTAATAAACAAAAAAAACAGAAAATGTTATTTTTACTTTCTCTTGCCTGTATGAATATATAGGAAGGAAAGTATTGTTTTCATGTTTATTTTTCGAAATCGAGTTTTCACCGGATCTACACGTTTTCATACCCCTGAACAAAAAAAAAACATGTTTTTTAGCGTTTTGTCTGTGTGTGTGTGTGTGTGCGCGCGCGCGCGCGCGCGTGAGCGTGTGCGTGTGTGTGTGTGTGTGAACAGAATATCTCAAGAATGGAACATCGTACAAACTTGAAACTTAAATTAGGCCTACATACCACTACCGGACCCGACACGAACATTTTCATCAAAATCAGTCAACCGGAAGTAGTTTATTCGCGTCATTTTTCACTTTTTGCGATTTTCTCAAAAACGGCTCCTACGATTTTTTTAAAAATCGTCTCATTTAGTACATTTTTTATTCTCTACAAGATAGGATAGGCGCCATGTCTGCTGAAATTCTTGGTGAGGCCCTGTCTCGTAAAAAAATTGTTTTTTTAAGATTGCGACGTTTATTTATTATTTATTTATTTGACGTCGCATCAACTGCAAGGTCATTAGCGACGACGTTCGGGTGTAACTGTGTGTAATGAAGATGAAATGATTTTTTGTTACGTAGGAAAATATGCCGTGCCTGAGTGGGATTCGAACCCAGGACCGCATGCAGGACTTTAATATGCATTTTAGCGCAAAAATGTATAAAAGTTGTAGACAATTTAAATGCTTACAACTTTTATTTCAAACATTTTTTTGAATAACTCTTAGTTTAGCGGCAATTAGCGATTTTCTGTTTTTTTCTCACGAAAACGTGTAAAAAATTGATTTTTTAAAGATTTCAGCCTAATTTTGCATTTTACGACAAAAAAATATATCATCAAATTTATAGGAAATTAAAAGATCTACAACTTTTATTTAGAGCGTTTTTCTCTACAACGCCTAGTTTAGCGTAAAGAGTGATTTTCATATTTTTAAGCCAACTGAGGTTGATTTTCATTTAGCGTCTTTCCCTCATGATTAAAATTAGATTATGTTTATTGAGGTTAGGTTTTCTGATTATTTCTAATGCCTTATTACTAATATGAGGTTTTATTGTTATCTATTTGTATTGACAAGAGAAAGTTGTGTGAGTGTTTCACACCATATTTTTAGACTTAGTTTCAGTTTTCTTGCTCTTCTGAAAATTTTGCTTAGTGAAAATAACATCCTTTTTCCTATGGATGGTCACATATTGTGTTTTTGAATCCAATGTGAAACTAAACTTAGTGTATTATAATAATTTATTTTTTACAAATTATGATTAATGATATTTGCTGTCTTCGGTAGACATAATTTAGTAAATCAAATAAGTGTTAGTAATAAACTGAAATCGTGAAATGAGAAATAATCTATTATCCTGCCTCCGGTTTTGTACACATAAGACTAATCAAAACGCATTGCTCTTCTACGCATAGAACTGGCGGTAGTAGTTTATACTATTGTATAGAAGTAACATTGTCAACTATCATTTAAAATTCATTTATCATTAGTAAGTTGACTTCCAATCATTTCTGATCTGTCAAACGTCAATCAGGTACAATAGTTAAATGATATTAAGCGATATAATCTTTATTTTATCACTCGCTGATTCAATTATCTCTTAATAATAAAACTTCATACTTATATGGAACTTATTTGTTTCAAATTCAACAGTTTTCAGTTACTTAGTTATTGATTGTTCTTTATTTGGTTTCAGTTGAAATGTAATATTGTCTTTTATTTAAATTTAAGAAAAAAAACCTAAATTTTCAAACAGAATTGATTAAAAAGTTTACAGTTTATTTAACAAATATTTTTAAGTTATACAATAAACCTTAGCTGTCTAACAAATAAGGAAGTTACGAAAACCGTTAGAATAAAACGGGAAAACAAATTTAACTGAAGTACAGATCACTTGTTATTGACTTTAATGACTTCTTTAAAGAAAAAACTTAGTGCTAAAAGAACTTTCGGTTGTAAATAGCTATTTTTTCGGTAATATTACTTTTTTTGCCTATATGAATATATAGAAAGGAAAGTATTGTTTTCATGTCAATGTTTTGAAATCGATTTTTCACCGGATATACACGTTTTCAGAACCCCTAAACCCAAAATACATATTTTTAGCGATTTTTTAGTGATTGGTCTGTGTGTGTGTGTGTGTGTGTGTGTGTAAACAACATATCTCAAGAACGGAATATTGTACGAAGTTGAAACTTGGAACTTATGTTAGGTACCACTAGAGAACCCGACACGAACATTTTCATCAAAATCGGTCAACCGGAAGTAGTAGTTCCGTAATATAAATTCGTGTAATTTTTCACTTTTGTGTTTTTCTCAAAAACTGCTCCTACGATTTTTTTTTACAAAACGCCTCATTTACTACCTAAAGTTTTTATTCTCTACAAGATATTAGTGTTAGCGCCGTATGTGCTGAAATTTTCGGAGCGGCTGTGCTCTCGTGGAATTTTTTTTTTTTTTAAGATTGCATCCTTATTATGAATTTCAGGGGAAAAGTAAATATAATCAAAGTTGTAGAAGATTTAAAACCCTACAACTTTTGTTTCAAACATTTCTTTGTATAACGCTTAGTTTAGCTGTAATTAGTGATTTTCTGTAATTTTCCATAGAAATTTAAAAAAAATGGATTATTTAAGATTTCGGTTTTAGTATGCACTCTACGACAAAAGTGTACGTAAGTTATAGGAAATTAAAATATCTACAACTTATATGTTAAGCATTTTTCTCTACAGAGCCTAGTTAAGCGTCAAAGAGTGATTTTCCGTATTAATAAACCAAACTGAGGTTGGTTTTTATTACTAATGTTAGGTTATATTGTTCATTATTTACATTGGCTAGGGAAAGTCGTGTGAATGTTTCATACCAGATTTTCGTTATTATTATCATGGTATCCAAAATTTCTGGTTGAAAGTGATAAAAAGAAATGTGAAATTAATTGCATGTATTTTTTGTTGTTGTTGATAAATTTATCTTACAAGGTACAAGGTTAAAATTTTTCGCGAACTTGTCTTTTAGAATACGATCTGGACAAACGGGATCAAGTGAGCTGTGGCAATATATTTCTTACGCAATTTTAAATACTTTGACTCGTTGAATACCACCTCGAGTTCGTTCTAAGTAGTTTTGTATAAGTAGAACTAAGTTTTTATACCATACTTTACTAGTTATAAAAAAGAAATACTTGTATTAACTGCACCACTCAATACTGGTTTTTATTTATGTATTTTTTTATTATGTATTTAGGAGGAGGTCTAGGCTAAATTATAAAAAAAAATACTGTTCGGTTCATTTAATTTCACGGTAAAAGTATTTTCTCATGATAAGCGCAAACGAAAAATTCTTTTGATCTAAAATTTAGGTTCAATTCTTTTAAAAATTTAGCAATCATTTAAATGGTTAACAAAAATTTTGTACCAAAATAAAAGATGTCACTTTTTTTGACTATACAAGATATTTTTATTTGAAACTGTATAAAATTAACAACAAGCAAATTTGATAAAAAAATGATACAAATATTGAAACATTTTAAGACTTTGATGAGGAGATCGCTGCTCATTGACAGTACTCCAACCGTAATCATTAAGTTAGTTTATTATTTTGTTAATTTTATTTACTTAATTTAATTTTGACGTCTCATGATATCCCTACTCCAGAGTCGTTTCATTCTTCGTATAGGGGCAGTTGGTAAATCTGGTGTGCCTAGGTCAACAATGAGCTGGTTCGGATTATTAGGTAATTTCTTTTTAAACGTGTGTATGTGCGTAGGAACACATCGCTGATGTATGGGACGTTTAAGTCCGTGTGTAGTGTATCGTTCGTTACGTAAAAGGGGCACTAGTTATCTGTCTTAACAGTTTGGATACGGTTTGGCACAACAATAAATGTGGCTGCTATACATCCAAACGGGTCTAAGGTAACACTTATAAAACAGTAGTTTTAGATGAAGTGGAAGTTTAGAAGATCTGGAAATCAACGATTACAGTTGTTTACGTCTAGCGTCCAAAGTTTTTCGCGTTTCGTTAACATGTTGGTTCCACTTTAATCTTTTGTCACATTTAAACTATCATAATGGCCTTTGAACCAGCCCAATCAGTCAGCTGGTAGAAAGTAGCTGTTATTTATTAAGTAACACCGGTTGGGTAAGCGACTTTGTATGGTGACCAGCTGAAAGCCATTCGTGATAAAGCTACTGGGGGTCCCTGTTCAAACTCATACCTAATCCATGTCAAACAATACTGCTAAAAAAAAAGTATCAATCAAATTGGGTAGTTGTCAGTAATGTGCAGTTCCCGATGACAAATAAAAGAAAAAAATTAATATATGGCTGATCTCAAAATGCCCTGCACCACTCTCATTTATGTCCAACTCTTAAATTCAAAATTGCTGTTAAAAATCTGTCTTTAATTCAATTATTGTGAATGAACATATTATTTGTAAACAATATAAGATAAAAAATACTTTATACATGGATAAATTAAATGTTTACCTCCTTACAGAGGGTGATTGAAGGGGTTAAAATTTTAATCGCTGCTTCTATCATTAATTGATATTTTTCGGAAAGTTTCTATTTTGAGGGAAACGATTTCGTGTAAAAAAAATTTGGTATGAAACTCACTCGACTTTCTCTTGCTAACCTAACTATTAAACAAGGTAAAAAAAACAAGGGAGAAATGGCCGCCTCCGTGACGTAGTGAATGTTGCGCTAACCCAAAATCAAAAATCTTAAAAATTAATTTTTTTACAGATTTTCATAACAAAACAGAAAATCACTAATTACTGCTAAACTAAGCATTATACAAAGGAATGATTAGAATAAAAGTTGTAGGTTTTTAATTTTCTACAACTGTGACTATACTCTTTTGCATATTAAGGCCGCAATCTTAAAAACCATTTAATTTAAATTAAAAGTTTTAAATTTGGGGTTCGAACTTTTTAATCACCGTGTTTGTTTTGTACATTATAGCCCTACTATTTGTATTAACTTATGACATGTGCAACCATTATAATATTCTAATTATACAAGTTTTCATTTTTAATTTATTTTGACAACGTAGCGTTATCATAAATTTTTACCTCTGGCTTATTTTGTTTATTTGTTCTTTTTCCTTTCAACGACTTTAATTTTACCACTTTCTATTCTATAACTACTTTTTTCATTGCTTATACTTTCAAATTAGTTTTATCAAGTAAATAACATGTGAAATTATAAGTCGATGTCTGTATTTCCTAATAATTCATTTGCAGGCGAATAAGTCTTTTCGACTAAATAAATTTATCAAATTTAATTGTGTATGGATTACTTAACAGGATGGTTAGACGTATTAGAAAATCTGAGAACTTATCTTTTCTCATTTTAATTTAACGCAGACCGATTTACTCAGAGATAAAGTAGGCCTAATTTATAAAACTTTTCGAACGAAAACACTAATTTCTTTTAACTTTTAAAACGGGTTTGTTCTCTACGTATCTATATTGTTTAGGTCATCAGTCGGAAGGCTGTTTTGAACCTTTAGAGGCTTTATTAAGTAAAACGAGGAGTGACGTGGTTTACCTATGCCTTCCTCACAGAGTAAAAAGTATGCTTATCAGCATGCCTGGCCCTTTGAAAAGCATCTACTTTCCACCCTGCAAATGATACCTTCACTTCATTCACCACAAGGTCTGGCTGTATAATAAAATTCAATACTCTCAGAGGAGATAACGCTGAGTAGTGTCTTTTACTCATCTACCTTTTCTGTCTTAACTGTGTCAGTCATATAATTGGCTGATCGTGTGATAAGAAACAGAAATATTTTTTGTAGCCATGGAACTAGCAGATCAAGTGCAAGTAATTTAATACTCCACCTGCCTGTTATGGATAATATAACAACTTATAAATGTTTATAAATAATAATAATAATAGAAAAAATGAAGAGTTTTGGACTTAAAATAAATAGAGGGAAGAGTGAAGCAATGGTTTTTGGAAGGAACAGGGGTATCAAGGGGACCATTAGATTGGAAGGAGAGGCATTGAGGAAAAAAATTTAATATCTAGGGAGTGTAATTTCAGAAGACGAGAAGATAGATGGAGGGATGACAAAACGGTTGCAAACAGGAGGAAATATGTACCAAACAGTAAAATACTTGTTTTGAGACAGGAAGATACCAGAGAAGACCAAATTAATAATTTATACGTTGTATTATGCAGCAGCTGTATAGAGTGGAACGTTGGGGATGAATTAGAGAAATTGGAGTAGGTTACAGGGAGGGGATATGAAGTTCTTAAGAGCAATAAAAGGGTAGGACAAGGAGAGGTAGAATAAAGATTACGAGATTAGAGCGAAGATAAATGTGGAATGTATCTGGGAGAGGGTGGAAAAAATGAGGATAAGATGGTATGCCAATGTGCAGAGAATGGGGGAGGGAAGGTTACGTGGAAAGGTGGAAGGAACAAGATAAAGAGGACGACCAAGAAAAAGATGGAAGGATGAAGTTAAGAGGAGCGTGAAGGGACGGGGATACAACTGGAAACGAAGGATGGAGAAGAAATGGTGGATGGACAGAAGAAGATGGAGAGGCTTGGTGAACACCCAGACCCGACGGTAGCTGGAACGGACACTGGATATGTTTAAAAATTATTAAATGAAAATTTAATTTTTGTAAAATTTTAAATTAAATTTAAAATCTTAATTATAAATTTATTTATCTAAATTTTGTTATAACCCACCGGGTTGGTCAAGGGGTAAAGTTGTCGCCGCTAGTCAGCTGTTAAACAGCTGATTTTCGGAGACGAAAGTTCCTGATTCAAATCCTAGTAAAGGTAGTTACTTTTATACGGATTTGAATACTAGACAGTGGTTATGGGTGTACTATGATGGTTGGGGTTTAATTAACCATACTATTTTAGGAATGGTCGGCCTGAGTCTGTACAAGACTACACCTCATTTACTCGTCATACATATCATCTTCATCTCATTGGGCTATGGGGATGCTTATTGTTCTAAATTGAACAGATTGCAACGTATACCTACACATATTAGGAACAAAATAAAATAAATAAATTAGTTATAATTTTACTTAGCTGATTGAAAAATAATTTTAAAAAACAGGCGAGAGACATTGAAAGAAAAATAAGAGACTATGGGAACTTTAAATCAACCTATAGATAAAGATAAATGTTAGTGATTAATACTTAAAACTATTTACTCATCGATTGCTATGACGTTAAAATAATTGGCAATTGCAAAAATTTCTGTACTCATTAAGAAATTGATTGAGAAATAATTGTGTGAGTTATTCACGAAAATATTTTAATAATATTGTATAGTTTTGTTCATAATCTGGTTAATTATACATTGCGATATGATTCATATTTGTAGTTTAAATTCTTCTTTTAAAAGAGAATGGGCGAGAGTGAGAAAGAAAGTGTTGATAAAGAGGAGTCGATCGGTTACAATGGTTCTAACATTGGTAGGGGTAAAAGGGGTCAGGGGGGTCGCATTCCAGACAGACCGGACCGGTCAAGTAACTATAGAGGGGGGTTCTTTTAAAAGATACAGTAAATATTGCTGCGGGTATTCATAAACAGGTGTGTACAGGTGTTATAGGCTTTATTTGTCTGTAAATATGTAGTTTATTTCACTATCTTTATATGTATTTTTAAATTACTTTTTTTGTTTTATCTTCGTCTGGTTATATAATTTTACCAGAATTATTCGTCCTGAAAGAAATGAGCTTGCGCTTGGGATGACGACGTCGTAGCTAGGCTACCTTGTCGTTCGGATAATTTGATGAAAGGAACTTTTTTGGTATTTTTCTTTATTCGGAATTACCGATGAATAATTGGGGGAACGATGGGCCTGGAATCGGGATATTAACGAGAACATTGTGTTGGGAAGGGACGCTTTTTCTAGTCGGGAGTGGTTTTATTGTTGTTAATTTGTTGAGGAAATTTGTATATATTTGAGGAGATTTGATGTTGATGAGAAGGAAGAGTGAATTTACAAGTGATGGGGTATAGTACTAAATTTCGAGGGTTTTTTGGCAGGAAATACTTGTAGGGACGTTTGTAGGGAGTCTATAGAAAATCGTGGATTGGCTGTTTAATCTTTACTTGTGACGGGCGAGGTGTCGTGTAGATTTCACTGACAGCTGGCTGTACAGAGCGTTGACAGGAGTCGTGAAGGACTCTTGAAGTTTGGTGTAAGAACTCCTCCAGGCTGGAGGTGAGGACGTAGTCATGGACGGTTTTATTGATGAGGTAGTGGAGGTTGGAAATTTGTCTTGCTATGCGGTTGTGAAGGGAGGAAAGTTTTCTTTTGTTGATGGAGGAGAGGACGGGCCACCACTGGTGCACCGTAAAGAAGGACAGATCTGATGATAGCAGTGTAGATGAGGAGTTTAAGGGGAATTTTGAGAGAGCGGGAGCGTAGTGGGGGGGGGGGTGAGAATTATAGAGTACGACTCTTCCTTTTATGATTTTTTTCTGTGACGTGGATGCGGAACGTTAGACTTTTGTCGAAGGTGGTTTCAAGGTGTCTGTATCCTGAGCGGTGGCGGCTGTTTTCCGAAATTCACTTTTTCGTTATTTGTATGATGCCTGTACATGCCACGTATGTTGTTGTTGTTTAGGTCATCAACCAAAAAGCTGGTTTGAACCCGTAGAGGTTTTACTAAGTAAAACGAGGAGTGAGGTGGTTTACCAGTGCCTTCCTTACTGAGTGGAAAAGTATGCTTATCAGCATGCCGGGCCCTCTGAAAAGCACATATTTTCCACTCTGCAAATGACACCTTCACTTCATTCACCAAAGGGTCTGGCTGTATAGTGAAATTCATTACTTTCAGAGGAGGTAACTCTGACTAGTGTCTTTTACACCTCTACCTCTTCTGTTCTTAAATGATTCAGTCATTTCATTGGCCGACCATGTGATAAGAAACAGAACTATTTATTTTAGCCATGCCACGTATATGAGACTTATAAGACACGTTCTTTATCAAAAGGATAAAGAAAACAAAACTACTTATATGGCATTTGTAGATTTAGAAAAAGGATTTTACAATCATATTACATTTGAAATATAGTGTTTTAGGAAAATGTTAAAGATTAGGTGGGTGGACAAAATAAGATTAAGTGGATGAAAAAAGAAGTACATGGAAAAATCTTACCAGAAGAAAAGATAGGCTAGCGGGGCGTATCCTAAGACATCCAGGTATTGGTCTATCAACAATGGAAGTTAATATTGAGGGAGTGAATTGTAGGAGGACCAAAGGTTAAAATATTTAAAGAAAATTACAAAAGATGTAGGGTGTTACAGGTATGTAGATGTGAAACGACTTGCTCACGGTAGACAGTTTGGAGACATCAAACCAGTCGAGAAACTGATGACAAAAAAAACATGTTCATGAACAAATTCAGTCTGATTTAATAAATACAGTATAACCTGTCACGTCCGGACCCTCCCATATCAGGACGTATCTGTTGTGTTGTTTAGGTCAACAGCCGAAAGGCTGGTTTGAACCTCTAGAGGTTTTACTAAGTAAAACGAGGAGTGAGGTGGTTTACCATTGCCTTCCTCACTGAATGGAAAAGTATGCTTATCAGCATGCCGGGCCCTCTGAAAAGCACATATTTTCCACTCTGTAAATGACAACTTCACTTCATTCACCACAGGGTCTGGCTGTACAATGAAATTCATTACTTTCAGAGAAGATAACTCTGATTAGTGTCTTTTACATCTCTGCCTCTTCTGTTCTTAAATTATTCAGTCATTTAATTGACTGACCATGTGATAAGAAACAGAACTATTTATTTTAGCCCTTCAACGAACAGATTGACGTATCTGTAAACTTATTTTTCAATTTTGGTTAGGGATGAAAAAATGATTCCAGCAGAAATGATGTTTGAGCGTGCCTGAAGAAGATAAGCAGATTGCAGAGCTTGTAAAAAAAACCTGCTTGGATACGAAGAAATTAATGACGATGAAATATAGACACAAGAGTTAAGTGTCGTACATAAATATTTCGTAAATCTTGTAAATGTTTTTGTAAATATATTTAAAATTCATGTTTTTGTAAGTATGATGGATGTGAAAATATCTGGCGGTTGCTCGCTCAAAAAGTCCTGAATGAGATGACTTAGAGGAAATGAAAATACGTGCAAACTAAGGTTACGTTTTACGACTTTTATAAAATTAAACAATGATATATAAATAAGGATTAGGTAAATCCAAACGTAAAGAAAGTCATTCGTTATGTTTAGGGATTATACAAAAAAATTAATGTAATAGCCAATAGTATTTTTTTTATTTTAAAAAAATGATTTATTTACAATATTCTTTTTAAATTAATTCGCCGGTTAATAAATTTTCTTAATCTTTGCCAGATAACCATCTGTAGTATTTGTATAAATTTATATTTATATTATACTAAATTTTATAATTGAATAGATATTTAAACAGAAATATTAAAAATCTTCTTTAGCAAGGACAACGAGTTGTATAATTCTCTTGTTTGTGATAAGATACAAACTGAAATTTAAGTGAGACGTAATTTAATTTTACTGAATTTAATAATATGTTTTAGTTTATTTCAATAAACCATATGAGTAAGTTACATAATGTTAGTAAAATTATGTTAGTGTAATTAAGGGCAACTTGAAGAATTCTGAGGCGTGTAAACTAGTCTTGTAAACATGTCTTAAAATACGAGCATAACACAAATTACAGAAAAAACTATTTTTAATAATAAAAATCTAGGGGTGAAACATTCAGACGATTTACTCTTACCATTGTAAAAAATGAAATATAATGCAACAATATAATATTAAAAATCTGGTGTGAAACACTCACACAACTTTCTCTTGCCAATGCAAATAATTAACAATAAACCTAACAAGTATTAAAACATTAGAAATGAACAAAAAACTAACCTCAAAAAACATTAGTGAAATACGCAAAATTAAAATCGACCTCAGTGTTTAGCTTAAAAATTCGGAAAATCGCTCATTCACGCTAAACTAGGCACTGTACAAAAAAATTCTTAAAAAGTTGTAGATCTCTTAATTTCCTATAAATTTTATTTTATACACTTTTGTCGTAAAATGCATTCTAAGGCCGAAATCGTAAAAACATAGATTTTTCACACGTTTTCGTGAGAAAAAAACAGAAAATTGCTAATTACCGCTAAACTAAGCATTATACAAACAAAATGTTCGAAATAAAAGTTGTAGAATTTTACATTCTCTACAACTTTTATTATATAAGTTTTTGCGCTAAAATTGATATTAAAGCCGTAATCTTAAAAAAACAACGTTTTTACGTGATAACAGCCTCACCGAGAATTTCAGCAAACATGGCGCCTACCCTATCTTGTAGAGAATAAAAAATTGAGTAAAATAGGCGATTTTAAAAAAAATCGTAGGACCAGTTTTTGAGAAAATCGCGAAAAAGTGAAAAATTATACGAATAAACTACTACTTCCGGTTGACCGATTTTGATGAAAATGTTCGTGTCGGGTCCGGTAGTGGTATGTAACTTAAGTTTTAAGTTTCAAGTTCGTACGATGTTCCGTTCTTGAGATATTCTGTTCACACACAGACACACACACACACACACACACACACAGACCAATCGCTAAAAACATGTTTTTTGGGTTCAGGGGGTTTGAAAACGTATAGATCCGGTGAAAACTCGATTTCGAAAAATCGACATAAAAACAATTCTTTCCTTCCTATATATTCATATAGGCAAGAGAAAGTAAAAACATAACATAATTTTAATCATGAGTGAATAACGTAAAATGAAAATCAAGTTCTGTAGGACTTAAAAATGCAGAGATTCTTTAAAATGTAGAGCTTAGATACAAAGCTCTAAAGAAGAAAATGTTTGAAATAAAAAATGTAGATTTTTACTTTTTCTTACCTGTAAAAATATATAGGAAGGAAGGTATTGTTTTCATTTCGATTTCTCTAAATCGACCTGTATAAACCTGTATAAACCTGTATAAATATATAGGAAGGAAGGTATTGTTTTCATTTCGATTTCTCTAAATCGAGTTTTCACCGGATATACACATTTTCAGACCTCCTGAACCAAAAAACATGTTTTTAGCGATTGTCTCTCTGTGTGAAATAAAACTATCTCAAGAACGGAACATCGTACGAAGTTAAAACTTGAAACTTATGTTAGGTACTGCTAGAGGACCTGACACTAACATTTTCTTCAAAATCGATCAACCGGAAGTTGTAGTTTATTCGTGTAATTTTTCGCTTTTTTGCGGTTTTCTCAAAAATAGTTTCTA
Source organism: Catonia carolina (assembly GCA_035578175.1). Taxonomy (NCBI): domain Eukaryota; kingdom Metazoa; phylum Arthropoda; class Insecta; order Hemiptera; family Achilidae; genus Catonia; species Catonia carolina. The sequence continues at coordinate 51,144,488 of JAQMRL010000005.1, forward strand.
CGATTTTCTTTTAAAAATCGCTTAATTTACTAATTTTTTATGCTCTACAAGATAGGGTAGGCGCCATGTCTGCTGAAATTCTTGTGGAGGCTGTGCTCTCGTAGAAAAAAATTGGTTTTTTAAGATTGCGGCCTTAAAATGCATTTTAAGGCAAAAGTGTATATAATCACATTTATTGGAAAGACCTATAACTTTTATTCTAAAAGTTTTTCTCTACAAATCCTAGTTTAGCGTGAAAGAGTGATTTTCCGTATTATTAAGCCAAACTAAGATTGGTTTTCATTTTGGATAATTCACTCATAATTAAAATGTTATGTTTTTTGAGGTTAGTTTTTTTGTTTATTTCTTATGTTTTATTACTAATGTTAGTTTGTATTGTTCATTATTGGCACTGACAAGAGAAAGTTGTGTGAGTGGTTCACACCAGATATTTTTAGTTTATTTAAAGTCGCATTGACAGTTTGGTCATTAGCGATTATTGTGGGTTTTGGCACTGAACGGTGGGTTTTTAACGTGTCGAAATTTTCAAACCCTAGCCGGGAATCGATCCCGGGATCTTTTCCTTTCTAGGTTAGCGCGCTAGACCTACAACTTTTATTTAAAGTATTTTTATTCTACAGAGTTTAGTTACCTTAATTACTAATTTTCTGTAAGTTTAAGTTCTACTGAGGTTGATTTTCATTTTGCGTCATTCATTCATGATTGAACATATAATATTATATTGGTCATTTATTTACATTGGCAAGAGAAAATCGTGTGAGTGGTTCACATCAATTTTTTTTTGTCTAAAGTAGCTAAACGAACTTTAAATTTCATTTTAAAATTAACTTTGCATAATTTAATTTCTCATTGGTATAACAAACAAGTTTTGTTAATTTTGCGTTTTGGTAGTAGTAGGCCTACATGATTATGTTAATCAAATAGGGCGTATTAAATGTTCTAGTTTTTGTGAAAGTATGCCTAAAAATTGAAGTATTTATTATAATAAATGTAATTCATAATACAGACTAGAATAAATAAAACAAAAAAATATATTGGAAAGAATAAGAGTATAAAAGAATTAGCAACAAATAAACTAAAAACAAAACTATTAACAACACACTTCTTGTAGGTAAATAAACATGTACACGGGTGCACTAACCGTGGAGACAATTAACATCACGCAAACGAAAAGGAAAGAACCGTTAATTTTTCTATTTCTCTCTTCGTTTTCTTACTTTCCCATCATAAATCATGTTAATTTACTTTATCTGATATTTATAACACACTGATTTTTATAACTAAAAAACAAAAATGATTATATGTAATTTCCGGCGCCATTCGAGTTGTGTTTTAATTTTTTTAAAGTTTTAAAATACTTTTATGATTGACAGATTAGGAAAAATTTCTTAAAATACTATTGTGACACTTATCTCTAAGGTCCATTTCGGCATCTGGGTAAATTCAGTAATTAACACACTAAAGTTTAAAATTACAAGTATTTATTGCAATTAAGGAAGCAACTAAAATCTACAAGTAATACAATTAAATTGCTTAATAAGTAACAAACTAATTATAATTTACTTATACAATAAATAACTTAAACAATTTACTATTATTACTACTTACAAAAAACTATACAGAATAAATAAAAGTTAAACAATTGACAGTTATTCGCAGTAACGTTGACCTTTTCTAACGTACTGGTATGCACTATGGAATACGCTCACTGAATCACAGACAAAACGTAAACTGACTCGACCGTAAACTTGCTGGCTGATTATAGTATAGGTGGGCTAATGGAGAGTTCGAGAAAAGACAGAGATTTTCGATGTGATAATAAAATACAAAATCCTTCTTACGGCTTCTGGATAAATCTTAACAACTGAACAAATTAGGATTGAATAGAAGGTGTTAAAAAAAGGCCAATTACCTAAATAGGTATAATAATACCTACCCACCCGACTCCCACCCGACTTAATACCCACCCGACTCCTTCACAATACCTGTTCAACTATAGGTACCTTTACTCTAAAAGACCATTTATATTACACATAATATTTCTAACTATTTCTCGGAAAACCCTATTTATTACGCTTATTATTTACGTTAACATTTTTAAACTCTCGTTTATTCTCAACAACAATTTCCTTTTCGATATTGTCTCATATGTTTGGAGTAGCTTATGCGGGATCGAACCGTGGGTGATAGGGGCTGTAGAAAGGAAGAGGATAAAAGCTTTTGAAATGTGGTGTTACAGGAAAATGTTAAAGATTAGGTGGGTGGACAAAATAAGTAATTTAGAGGTTCTTAGCCGAGTGGATGAAAAAATGAAATATATGGAAACATCTTACCAGAAGAAGGGATAGGCTTTTGGGGCATATCTTAAGACATCCAGGTATTGGTCTATCAATGATGGAGGGTAATTTTGAGAGAGTGAATTGTAGAGGGAGTCAAAGGTTAGAGTATATAAAGCAAATTACAAAAGATTTAGGGTGTTATAGGTATGTAGTTATAATATATATCGTTGCAGGGCTAAAATAAATAGTTCTGTTTTTTTTATCGCATGGTCAGCCAATTAAATGACTAAATCATTTAAGTACAGAAGAGGTAGAGGTGTAAAAGACACTAATCAGAGTTATCTTCTCTGAAAGTAATGAATTTCATTATATAGCCAAGACCCTGTGGTGAATGAAGTGAAGGTGTCATTTGCAGAGTGGAAAATATGTGCTTTTTCAGAGGGCCCGGCATGCTGATAAGCGTACTTTTCCACTCAGTGAGGAAGGCAATAGTAAACCACCTCACTCTTCATTTTACTTAGTAAAATCTTTACAGGTTCAAATCAGCCTTTCGGCTGATGACCTAAACAACAACACAGATTTAATGAACGACTTGCGCAAGATATAAAAGCTTGGAGAACTGCATTAAACCAGTCAAGAGACTGATGACAAAAAAATCACTATTTTTATCTGTTATACTTGTTATATGTAGGCCTATACTTGTTCAGCAATTCTTTTATATACTCGATATTTTTGCGAGTTGTAGTTTTAAAAAATAAATTTTATTTAAAAATGTTCTTTAACCAATTTGCAGATTTTATACCTGAATAATTTCGTGTGATATTGATGTTTTATTAAGTGAGAGAACTTTGGGAAAGTATTCGTTCACGTATACGTTTTACTTCATGTTTATCTACTTGGTATTTTCAATGTTAATCCAATGTTTGTTTATCGATTATGCACCGGACTATAATTATGATTAATCGTAATTGATACATAGAATCTATATATAAAAATATTTCACGTTGATCTTTCACCGTCTTACTGCTTTTAATATACTGTTCGTTCTGTTACATTGGTCCGCCGCCGAGGGTCAGGTGTCTTCTTGGCTTTGATTTCACTAACCACTCTCCATTGTCCAGCTTTCTTTTTATTCAGTTTCACTTTTGTTTTGTCATTTTATTTTCATTCGACCCAAATTTTAGTAATTAGTAATGCATTAATTAGTCAATCGATATTAATTTTATGTTAAAAAGAAATAAAAATTTCCATTCAATATATATATAATCCTTAAGATTTAATGGATAGCTTATAACTTCTTTACTATTTATTGATTTAAAGCTGATAGTTATTATACATAGAAGCAATTTTCACAACTCATTATGTTGTTTTAAATTATGTTTTCATTGTTCAAACTTTATATATTGTGGACAATTCGAACTAGCACAACTCTTGCTCTATGTGTACACACAGTTCCGCATAAAGTATATCCATAACCTATACTTTCAACAAGGTCTACAATTTTTAATGTACGCAAATGCCTTCAACCTTATTTCAATGTACAAACATACAAATAATTTTTTCATTTTAAAATATGTATTTAATTTGTCCCAGTAAAAATTTAAATTATAAATTACAAGAACTAAACTATACTCTTCAGACGCACGCAACTAACTAAACAAATTCATCTGAATATATAAATAACAGAAAATCATATATTAAATAAATTAGTCGCATAATTATGTCCGACGATTTAATAATAACAGTGAAAACAGCGATAGTGACCGTGCGTGAGTGGTACATTACAGTAGCGATTGTATACTATTGTGACTGTACCGTAGTTGCATGGCGAGGGGCGAAGAGTGGAGTAGATATAAACACCGAAGCTGATTGTGCCAATTCAAATTGTCCAAGGTATACTTTTGTTGTATGTTAAATGATAATGTCACTTTATTTACAAAGAATTTAATTTTTTACCTTAAATTTTTGTTTACTTATCCATTCGTATTGTTGTTTAGGTAATCAGCCGAAAGGCTGGTTTGAAACTCTATTTAGAGGCTTCACTAAGTTGAGGTGTTTACAATTGCCTTCCTCACTGAGTGGAAAAGTATGCTTATCAGCATGCCAGGCCTTCTGAAAAGCATCTACTTTCCACCTTGCAAATGAGACCTTCACTTCATTCACCACAGAATAGAATATATCCTTAAATAGAATTTCAGAAAACTTTTTGAAACTAACTTTAGGGAAATCCGTGCTCATTCAGTTTTAATCCACTCGCAGATCGTTTCATATTCCGGCCTTTCTATTTTTCCCGAAGGTGTGTATGTTTGCTCAGTAATTTACACCCGTTGAGTGTACAGTTCCTTCATAGTAATTTTGATTGGCTTATTTATGGAAACGTAGAAAGGTTGTAGTACAAATATTAACCCCCCCCCCCCCCCGTGTAATCACTAAATCCGTTTTCCGTTTTTTTTTCAAATATAACGTGCACACCATTTTATCGGATCGATTTCGTTGGAAAAAGGTGCGCAGTATATTCGAGTACGTATTACTTTCTCTTGATCCCATAACAGACAGGTGGAGTGTCAAATTATTTACACTAAATCTGTTCGTTACAGGGCTAAAATAAATAATTCTGTTTCTTATCACATGGTCAGCCAATTAAATGACTGAATTATTTAAGAACAGAATAGGTAGAGGTGTAAAAGACACTAATCAGAGATATCTCCTCTGAAAGTAATGAATTTCATTTTACAGCCAGACCCTATGGTGAATGAAGTGAAGGTGTCATTTGCAGAGTGGAAAATATGTGCTTTACAGAGGGCCCGGCATGCTGATAAGTGTATGTTTTCATTCAGTGAAGAAGGCAATGATAAACTACCTCACTCTTCGTTTTACTTAGTAAAACCTCTACAGGATCAAACCAGCCTTTTGGCTGATGACCTAAACAACAACACAACTTCTTCTTGCCTATATGAACAAATAGGAAGGAAAGTATAGTTTTTATGTCGATTTTTCGAAATCGAGTTTTCACCGGATTTATACTTGTATTCAGTCCCCTGAACCTAAAAAAATGTTTTTATCGATTGGTGTGTGTTAACAAAATATCTCAAAAACGTAACATATTACGAGGTTGAAACGTGAAACTTAAGTTAGGTACCACTAGAGGACCCGACATGAACATTTTCATTAAAATCGGTCAACCGGAAGTAGTAGTTTATGTCTGTAATTTTTCTCTTTTTACGACTTTCTCAAAAACAGCTCCTACGATTTTTTTTAAATCGCCTCATTTACTACATTTTTTTATTTTCTACAAGATACGGTAGACGCCATGTCTGCTAAAATTCTTGGGGAGGCTGTGCTCTCGTAGAAAAAACATGTTTAAATTTTTAAGATTGTAGCCTTTATATGCATTTTACCGCAAAAGAGTATATAATAAAATTTGTAGACAATTTAAAAATCTACATTTGTTATTTCAAACATTTCTTTGTATAACGCTTAGTTTAGCTGTAATTAGTGAGTTTCTGTTTTTTTATGAAAATTTAAAAATTGGATTTTTTAAGATTTCAGCCTTATTATGCATTTACGACAAAAGTGTATATAATAACATTTATAAAAAATTAAAAGATCTACAACTTTTATATTTAGCATTTTTCTCTACAGAGTTTAGCGTGAAAGAGTGATTTTTAGTATTAATAAGCCAAACTGAGGTCGATTTCAATTTTGCATCATTCACTCATGATTAAAATGAGATTATGTTTTTTGAGAATAATTTTATTTCTAATAAATGTTTTATAACTAATATTGAGTTATATTGTTCATTATTTGTATTGGCAAGAGAAAGTCGTGTGAGTGTTTCACACCAAATTTTTTCTCTATAGTACTAGTTTTTAAAACCTTTCGGTAGAGGCTTGAAAAATTTGGAGTAAGGTTCTATGAGGATACGTTTGTAGGTTAAGACTGTGTCTTTAGTGGACACCATATTTTTCAAGGACTTACAAAGCTTGAAGATTCTTCAAAATTAATGGTACAATCATAATTAAGTTACTTTTCTTTACTAGTGTATGATAAAGTAAGAAAAGATTACAACATTTTTGTTAAACCTTCGTTCACATAATCTTTAAGTATGATTTTTATTTTCAGACACTATTTTTATTGCATTGTTCTGCTATTAAATGTTTCACAATATAAATTGGTATAAAGTAATGGACGATTGTACGTATTATACTCTTGATTGTCTACTGCAAGTATAGGACTTCTTTACTAAGTCGCATTCTAATTTCGTCATCCAATATTCTTAATTATGGTGTAGCAAGTGCTTAACCTAAATCCTGTTTAATGATATGCTTTTTTAAAAAAGATAAAGTATTATTTCGATGAGTGTAGCTTACCACTGAATAACTAAGATCATATTGTTTCATAATACTTGATGACTTCCAATTTTTTAAAGTAAATATCAGTGAAATAACAAAATCAGTATTTTTGTCATCCCACGAGCAAATATATCTGTAAGTTTGCAAGTTTACTTTGGATCAAACACCTACACTATTTAGAAAACACTACAGAAAAGAATCAAAGAAAATTTATCGTAAAAAGAACACTTATTAATTTCTCACATAGGTTTATAAAGCATAACATTTGTCAATTATTTTTACTTTCTCTTGCCTTTATAAATATATAGAAAGGAAAGTATTGTTTTCATGTCGATTTTCCTGAATCGAGTTTTCACCGGATCTACACGTTTTTAGACCCCCTGAACCCAAAAAACATGTTTTTAGCGATTGGTCTGTGAGTGTGTGAACTGAATATCTCAAGAACGGAATATCGTACGAACTTGAAACTTGAAACTTAAGTTAGATACTACTACCGGACCGGACATGAACATTTTTATCAAAATCGGTCAACCGGAAGTAGTAGTTTATTCGTGTCATTTTTCACTTTTATGCGATTTTCTCAAAAACGGCTCATTACGATTTTTTTAAAAAATCGCCTCAAGATTTCAACAGACGTGTTGCATGCCCTATTTTGTAGAGCGTACAAAATTTTGTAATCGAGACGATTTTTAAAAAAAATCGTAGGAGCAGTTTTTGAGAAAATCGCAAAAAAGTGAAAAATGACACGAATAAACTATTACTTCCGGTTAATCGATTTTGATGAAAATGTTCGTGTTGGGTCCTCTAGTGGTACCTAACTTAAGTTTCAAGTTTCACGTTCGTACGTCGCTCTGTTCTTGAGATATTTTGTTCACACACAGACCAATCGCTAAAAAAACATGTTCGTGGGTTCAGGGGGTCTGAAACGTGTAATCCGGTGAAAATTCTACTTGAAAACAATACTTTCCTTGCTATATATTGATATAGGCAAGAGAAAGTATAAAACGATTGAAACATTTAATAAAAAAAGATTGGAAGGTTAAAAGTCATATAAATCACGGTTTTATATTTGCTAGTTAATGTCGGAAAATGTCAAAAACATGATTTTTGCGACCATATGGAATTTTCAATTGTCCGTCTAAAAAGATTAGATCAATCTTATCAACTTTAATTCAACGCAACTTCAATTTTTCTATCTATTATCTATCTATTATAATCATCAATAAAATTAATTTATTTCCTAGTTTCACTTTCAATAAAGAAAATTAATATAACTTAACTTGCTATTTTATTATATAGTGTTATATAATTTATGTTTTGATAAACACAAATAAAAGATGTTATTTAATTGAAAATGTTATAATACCGTAGATAGTTGGTATAAGACTGAAATGTTAATTGATTCTTTCGAAAATAACATTGTTACTAACATATGCTTTCGATTCACAAAAATTGTTATTCGAAGTGACAGTTCTTTAATTTGATAGATGATTATACCACGATGTATGCGTGTGTTATTTTTGTGTGATGTGATTTTTTTTAATTGCGTTGTAAAGGTCGGCGATGTAATGAAAGTATTTATATACTGTTAGTTTGTTGTTTAGATCATCAGCTGAAAAGCTGGTTTGAACCTCTGGCTAGAGGTTTTACTTAGTAAAACGAGAAGTGAGATGGTTTACCAATGCCTTCATCACTGAGTGGAAAAGTATGCTTATCAGCATGCCAGGCCCTCTGAAAAGCATGTAATTTCCACCCTGCAAATGACATCTTTACTTCACTCACCACAGAACCTGGTTGTATAATGAAATTTATTACTCTCAGAGGAGATAACTCAGAGTTTTGAACCGCGTATCTCACCAATTAAAAAACATAAAAATTTCCGGTACGGCTCATTTGCATTCCCGTATAAATTAAAATGATACAACTTGGTTCCAACTCGTTACGTCCATCACAAAAAACACAATTTAAAAAAAACGCTGTTATTCCTTTACCCTTTGTACTAAAAAACTGAATTTTAATTGGAATTAATTAGAAAAATTCAGGAACATTCCTCTAAAACGCCATATTTTCCTCTTAAAATTGATCGTATACTTAATGTTTTGTAACATGGACTATGTGAAAAAAGCGTTAAAAACGGATACGTATTTTATTTCAAAATCGCTAGAAAATGTCTAATACACTTCTATGTTTTTTAATTTATTCGAATAAAATGACAAAAAACCAAGCTTTAAAATGAGCCGTATCAGAAATTTTTATGTTTCTTACTTGATGCGGTACGCGGTTCCTAACACAGGCTTCATCTTTCGTTTTACGTACAGTAGGGTATTCTACACCTTTACTTCTTCTGATTTTAAATTCTTCAGTTATACAACTAGTTGACCATGTGATAAGAAACAGAGCTATTTTTGTAGCCTTTGGAACTAACAGATCGAGTGCAAATAATTTAACACTCCACCTGCCTGTTACAGGTATGTTAGAGAATGTGACCAGATTTTATAACTGTAGGTCTTCGGGAAGTATAGATTTTGTTTTTTCACGCTAATGCTTATGCAGACAGATAATTCTTTTATTATCAAATCAGCAAAATTACAATCTGTTCTTTTATAGAGGAACAAGGATATTTCAAGAACGGAACATCCTACGAACTTGGAACTTGAAACTTAAGTTAGATACCACTAAAAGGACCCGACACGAACATTTTCATCAAAATCGGTCAACCGAAAGTAGTAGTTTATTCGTGTCATTTTTCACTTTTTTGCGATTTTCTCAAAAACGGCTCCTACGATTTTTTAAAATCACCTCATTTTCTAAATTTTTTATGCTCTACAAGATAGGGTAGGCGCCATGTCTACTGAAATTCTTGGTGAAGCTGTTTTCTCGTAAAAACGTTGTAAAGAATTTAAAATCCTACTATTTTTATTTCAAACATTTTTTTGTTTAACGCTTAGTTTAGCGGTAATTAGCGATTTTCTGTTTTTTTCTTACGAAAACATGTAAAAAATCGATTTGTTAAAGATTTCAGCTATGGTATGCATTTTACGACAAAAGTGTATAATCAGATTTATAGGAAATTAAAAGATCTACAATTTTTATTTAGAGCGTTTTTCTCTGCAGAGCCTAGTTTAGCATGTAAGACTGATTTTCCGTATTTTTAAGCCAAACTGAGGTCGATTTTAATTTTGCGTCTCTCACCCATGATTAAAATTAGGTTGTTTATTGAGATTAGTTTTTTTTTGTTAATTTCTAATGTTTTATTACTAATGTTTGGTTATATTGTTAATTATTTGCATTGGCAAGAGAAAGTTGAGTGAGTGTTTCACACCAGATTTTTTTTTAACAATAAAACCTCCAATACATTTCAGTATGACAATAGTCAGTCATTAAAAAAGGCCTTAGTTTTCAAATTGGAATTTTAATTAATTTTATTTAATTACACTATTATGTATGAATTTTATTTGCTTATTTATCTATCCATTTATGTATCTATAAATAATTCCCTACGCATAAATATTACATTACTGTTTTATTTTAGTAGCCTTTACACTAATTTAAATTTTCTTATGTATTGGTTTTTTTTCTTCACGATGCGAATGCACTCGATAGTGTGTTTAACTTACACGTGTTCATCTTCATCTTGTAAAACCTTGCGTAACTCTTAACACACACCTTAGTACTCAAACCATACGTTTATTAGTCTCTCACGGTTTTCTTATTGAAGATTCTACGACCGATACGCAGACATCAGTTTCATTCAAGGTGAAATTCGGTTATCTTCTTTGTTTGAATTTAGCCTCGGGGTTGTAGTCGCTTAAAGACGATGCGGTGGGCTATTTTTTAGTATGCATTTCTTATTATTATTATTATTATTAATAATAATAATATTATTATTACTATTACAAACAAGTATGATAATGCACCATTTAAAACTGGTATATCGTATTCCTGTAATATTATTACTTTTTTCTACGCTTAAATCTCTTCTGAATTAAATTCTTTTGAGATACATTTTTGTGCACCTGTTATTTGAATATATATTTTTTATATTCAAAATATGTCATCGTTTTTTTGAAGTATGTTGAAATCTTATTAAAATTAATGATACTTTCTTTGTTACATGATGTGTTTTTTTGTATTGGGAAGAAGTTTTTTAAAATGGATTGTAAAAAACTTTTGCTTGTACAATTAAGATTAAAAGTGATTTGTTGTTTTTCTTGGTTTTCTCCCAAATATGAGCACTGGACATCCCATATCCATCTAGTCTTTGAGTTAGGGAGTTAGCTTCATGTTTTCTCTTGTGTTAGTGTTAGATTGTTTTCTTCTTTTGAAAGAGAGTTTTGTTAGTTTATTTTCTTCGGTTCTTTTTTCTTATAGTTTTTGGATCATTTCTTATGTTTTTTTAACCCTTTCAGTGCCAAATCAATATTTAAAAGTTTGATCTAAAGCCATTTAATTTGAATAAGCGTGTATAAAATGCCAGCCCTCATTTCGAAAACTTGCCGGCGTAAGCCTGCCATTGCCAACCAAAATTTCAAAGTTACAGAAAAATAAAATTTCCTTTTAAAATTTAATTTTTATTGTGTTCATAAAAATAAGAAATAGTTTAAACAATAAAAATATTCAAAATAGTTTTTTTTTAGTTTATTTTTTGGTTTTGGTACCTTAACGGTGGTTTTAACGTGTAAATTTCCAGATCCTAGCTGGGAATCAAACCCGGGACCTTTCTCTTTGCAGGCTAGCGCGCTAGTCACTACGCCACGGAGGCGGTTTCAAAAAAATAATTTCATTAATTTTTGTTTATAAGTTTTTTGTAAATGTTCGGTTATCCGGACGGTGGCACTTTATGCATAACTTACGGACGTTCGGTAAACCGGATGTTATAACTACGTCAAATATATCGACGTCCTGTTTTCCGGACGTTGGTACTGAAAGGGTTAAGTCCTTCATGTCAATATGCGATAGCCGTTACTGATTCACCTACTCATCACTATCTTCTTACTTCCGGATAACATAAAAAACTGAAATACGGTACATTTGTTACTTAAATGTTAAACAAAACCGTAAGGTATTCGCATCTTGATCACTTTGACCTAATGGGTAAAAAGGCTTTGACTACCCTAAAATAATTCATATTATTTCAATATCTTACCGCGTTATAGATATAGGCTTAAGTGCAAAACCTGACTGGCTGACTTAGGCCGGTTTTTCACTTACCGATATATCGTCGCCGATCTCGGAGTTACGCCCACACGATACCGACAATCGTTAAATACTTTTAATTACGAATTGTCGGTACCGATATCGGTTTTTATAAAAACAAAACTTGTCTGTTTTGTCAGTCCGAAACAACAAGAGACGAATGTGCCACCGATATGTCGGATCCAATGTGACGACATCATGTCGGACCGATATCGGCAAATTTAAAACCGGTCGTATGTACTTCAATACATTCCAGGTGAGCCGTTTATCAAATTTTCGGTATCGTATCGGTAAGTGAAAAACCGGCCTAACTTTTGTCTAATTCTTTAATTTGTCATTGTCCTAGGGAGTTGAAATTCAACTCATTCAAAATAATTATATACTAATACTGTATTTTATACTAATAAGTAACTTGGGTAGAAGGATGAACGTTAGATCCAGGCGGCGGAAGTGCGGTGAGAAGAGTTCAGGGGTATAGTTTGATGGATCACATAAAAAATAAGGAAATCCGGGCCCGTTTAAATGTTTCCTCTCTATTAAAAACAGTTGACAAATGCAGAGAGAAGTGGAAAGAACATTTTAATACACTTGAGTAAAGATAGGTGGGCGAAACGGGCATTAGGCACATACCTGCTGGACGAAGGGATGTAGGTAGACCGCGAAAAAGATGGGAAAAGATGTCGGAGCAGGACGGAAGGTCTAATCCATGACAGGCGGAAGAAGAAGAAGAAGAAGAAGAGTAGTAAGTATGAGAATTAAGTTAAACTTAGAATCGAGTCAATACAGTAAAATTTAATTTACTGAATTTATCAATGTCTATTATTTTCGTCGGTTTGTTAATGTCTTTTTTTAATTTTTCATGAAACCATTTTTATTTAATAACCTATATGTTTTCTTTTATGTAACATCGTTGCGTCATTAGATTCTTTTAATATTCAAATATTGGCTTTAATGTCTGCCAATTGTTACGTTTGTGACTAGGAAAGTCCATCCAGATGAATAGAAAGCAGAAATTCTTGTCTGCATATTTTGTTCTTATAAAATATTTTCACTGAATTATGGCTTATTATTTTTTTTATCTTCGGACAGAACAATAGATTTAAAAGGGCGGAGTCCTTGATCTAAAAAATTTACATATTTGATTTCAGGAAGACCTCTTATTAAATATATTAATTCATGTTAAGTATTGTTATTTAGTCCATACATTTTCAAGTACCGTTGAGTAATAATGTAATTAAATTCTTTTAGTTCATCTTAGAAATCAGGATACCTGCCAAAAATGTGTCAAAAATATTGTTCACGAATTGCAATAATATTTTTTAATTATCCAATTGTTTCAATTTACATTTTGAATTAAAAGAATATTTGCGATTGAAAAATTGCATGATGTATCTGTTTTTCAAGCTTTCTTTTTGTTACGGCTATAGAAACAAAATTTTAATTTGAGGATTGTGATTTTAAGTCATAATTTGTTGTTGATATAGTATTTCACAGATATAAGTAAAAAATCTGGTGTGAAACACTCACACGACTTTCTGTTGTCAATGTAAGTAATAAACAATATAACCTCTGTTGAATCATGAGTAAAAAATGAAAAATTTTACCTAATTTTAATCATGAGTGGATGACGCAAAATGAAAATCGACCTCTGTTCGACTTAAAAATACGGAAAATCAGCAGTTGCCTCTAAACTAGGCTTTGAATGATTAAAATAAAAGTTGTAGGTCTTTTAATTTCCCATAACTTTGATTATTTACACGTTTGTCATTTTATGCATACTAACGTTGCAATTTTTAAAAATTCCCATTTTTTTACAGATTTTCAAGAAAGAAAACAGAAAACCACAAATTGCCGCTAAATTAAGCGTTATACAAAAAATGCCTAAACAAAAGCTGTATAAATTTTTACATTTTCTTCAACTTTAATTATATACGTTTTTGCTATTTACACTTTTTGTAACATTTTTGTCCAACACTTAGCTTAGAACAATTTGCGATTTTCTTTAAAAATCAAATTGAAATTGGTTTATTCCATGTTGAACAAAACAATTTCCACAATATTGACCGTAAAATGATGCTTTAGGAGAAAATTTGTTTGTTGACCATTCATTTTTTGTAGTTCTTTATTTTTTAGTTCGTATTCAAGTCGCATGTCCATGACGGGGAGGAGGATTATTAAATTATTTGCCTCGATCTGCTAGTTCCAAGACTACAAAAATAGTTCTGTTTCTTATCACATGGTCAGCCAGTTATATGACTGAATCATTAAATAACAAAAAAGTTAGAGGTAGAAAAACACTACGTAGTCAGAATTATTTTCTCTGAGAGTAATGAATTTCATTATACAGCCAGACCCTGTGGTGAATGAAGTGAAGGTGTCATTTGCAGAGTAGTAAATATGTGTTTTTCAGAGGGGTCGGCATGCTGATAAGCATACTTTACCCCTCAGTGAGGAAGGCAAGGTAAACCGCATCACTCCTCATTTTACTAAGTAAAGCCTCTCGAGATTCAAACCATCATTTCGGTTAATGAATTTAGCTACAATATTCAAGTTGCAATAACGTTAGATTATTTCATTCCCGGGAATCGAATTCGGGAATTCGCCGATACAGTGTAATGTGCTACCAACTGAGCCACCTAAGTGATTGCAATAAAAATTTTAATTTATGATCGCTACGTTTTATTTCTTATATAACACTACCTATTATTACTTCTGAATGAAATTCTTCTTTCATTATTAAAGAAAACAGGTTTTTTGTTGTTTTTTAATAATTTTTTTAGATTTTCCTCTTTTGTAAATGTACTGGTATCGTTAACGCAGGCCTGATAAAATTGTTTCGACGTGTTATTATCATTTACAATACATTCTTGTAACGCGTGTTGCATCATTTATTTAACATTTTACTATGCGTTTCATGCGTCTGGTATTTTCTTCTTTTATCATGTGAATTTTTATTTACAATATTACTATACATAAGATTTTTAACATTCTTTGTTAAATCGATTTTCAAGTATATTAATTTTATTAATGTACAGTCGTTTTTGTGTTTATATGGTTTTTTATTTTATGTTTTCTTTAATTAATAAATATCATGAGTTTTCTTGTACATTCCATTTTTATTTTTATGAGAAACATGTTTTATTAAGGTCAGACTAAAAGTACTTACAATTTTTTTTTTTACTGTTGTTGTAAATCCGTATTTTATTGTGATAATTTATATTTATTGGTAAATAAAATATATAGGCTATTTCCTCGTGATTTTTTTTTGTCATATCTCTGATATCATGATTTATTCAGTATTTTTTTTAAATTTATAAACTCACTGAATACTTATATTATTTATATTTTATATACTGGTATTTTCTTTTACCTATTTTATTTATTTATTTTTTAAAATTAATTTCTTTTATTGAGCGATGATATCTAATTTAATTGTTAGAATTGTTAAACATGTAATTTATTAAATAAATAATGAAATAAAAATTTTTTTTATTGTAAAATCTTAGGGAAATGAAAATATTTGATAATAAATGGGAATTAATAATACAGTCGAACTTCTATAACTCGAATTTTCTATATCTAGAATTGAATTTTAGTCCCCTTTAACCTGCCTATGCGTTTACAATGTAAAAAGTAATCTATAACTCGAATTCCACCATTTCTCTTAGTCGAACTAATTATTTTGTTTCTTTTGACAAAATTTGTACATAGTTCTCAAAATAGCAGTTTTTGTCTTTTGAAAATGAAGCTACAGTGCTGCTTCTTTCATTATAAGAGGATATGTTCGACCATAAAAGGGAACAGACCTTCAAAGTCTTCTGGTTACCTTTCTATAGGCCTAACAGGCATAAACCTAAACAATGAATTTCTTTGAATCGACGAACCATTGGTTGGCCACAGAAAAATAGAACCATAGTCTGTCGGTATTTAACATGTACGGCGTAATTTTGGAATACTGTTTACAATATGTACAGTACTGTATTACGAAATTACGCATGTGTAGTAAGTAGGTCTACATATTCCGCATCTTGTAGGGTACTGTATTCGCCTATGTGGAATGTTGTTTTTTTTAATAATTGTTTTTTTTATTTTTCCATAACTCGAAATTTCTGTAACTCGAATTGTTTTCCCCATTCTTTGAGGATTCGAGTTACAGAAGTTCGACTGTGATAATACTAATAATAATTTGACTTTGAAGGTATTTTTTCAAACGTTAGTCGGAAAGTTCAAAAACATTAATGTTGATGTTGTCTTAACTTGTTGAAAATGTAAATCGGTGTATTTTCCTTGTTTCTAAACTTTTTGTATTCGGAGTTTATTTTAAAAATTTACATTATAAGAAAATTATTGGATCGCCTCCGTGGCGTAATAATTAGCGTTCTAGACAACAAATTCGAAGATTGTAAGTTCGATTTTGAAATTTTTGATAAGCGACCCATCATGCATAATTCTCACAAGTCATGACCAAATTGTTGATTCAACTTAAGATAAACTGAAGAAAAATAAAAGAATGGCTTCCTCCGTAGCGTAGGGGTAGCGTGATATGATACAACACGGAGGTCCCGTGTTCAATTCCCGGTTAAGGTCTGAAAATTTTCAAAAGTCAAAATTCACTATTCTAGTTAAATAATCCACCGTAGTCGATTATAACCAAGCTGTTAATGTGACTTTAAATAAATAAAAAATATTAAACATTCAGTAAAAAAACTAGATATTTAAATTTCCTCAACGTATAGGCTATATCACATGAATTTGAAAACCAAACCAATTTTTTGGCAGTAAACTACCAAGATAACAAAGTAATTCTGAGAAGACATTCAAGACATTCTGAGAATTCGTCGAAAATCCACTATATTTTTAAAACACCGAAATTTTATTGACACTTAAGTCATTGTATCGACTTTGTTCTGTTGTGAACAGATTTTCGATTACATTCTGTAATTTAAAAACAAATATGGCCTCCTCCGTAGTGTAGTAGTAGCTCGCTAGCCTACCACGCATAGGTACCGGGTTCGATTCTTAGCCAGCGTCTGGAAATTTTCACAATTTAAAATCCACCGTAGTCGCTAATCACCGAGCTGATGATGCGACTTTAAATAAACTAAAGAAAAAAAACAATACAATATTGACAGATTGATTAAAACTTCGTAACATTAAGTCATTTATTTCAATAAATATTTTTATATTCTTTATTATATTCAATAAGTTGTTTTATCTAAATTATAAAAGAGACACAAATTACTAAAACAAATAAAGAATTTACAAATATTTACGTCACCATCATTAAAGAAAAAGATACTACGTATTTTGTAAAGATCAAAATGTCATAAGGCGTGACTAAAACGTGCTGACTTATTTTTTCTTTTCCTCTTATTTTTTTGGAAATGTTGAAATATATTGTGCGAAGATGAAACGAAATGTAAAGAAATAACCTTCAATATTGGGGTCGTGAGTTTTAAAGCACTAGTCCGTACGAAAGAAACAACCAAGTATCTTACTAATACTTAAAAGCTTCTATATCATTTTATTTAATAGTGGACGTGTCGCAATTATGTATACCTGTAATTACTATAATCCCGCTTGGATTATAGTAATAATATTAAATTGATAAACATTATGTTCTAATGAAATATTATAAGTTCAAGAATGAAATTCATCTACATAGTTTCTTGAATGAAATTTAAGTGATGAATACTTACGGGTTTTTGCTTTCTAAACTATGTAATCGAGTGAAAATGCACTGCAGTTGTAAAAATTCTATAGGACATGTTCAACTGACTTTAATTGTTCATAACTACAGTAAAATCCCGTTTAACCAAATTATAGGAGGGGAGGAGGACCCGATTTCGAAGAACGCGAAATTCCGGATAACATCCAGAAACATACTTTCAGGGTTTAAAACTTGTAAAAATGATTATACAGTATTTTGTTACTACTGTTTATTAGCAAATTAAACAAAAATACATAAATTTCAAGAGAAAAATATGTAATATTGTACAGTAAGTAATATTTACTTATTTTTTAAATTATTTACAATCTTTTATAAAAAGTGTGAGATTTTTGATGAAACCGTTTTTTTTTGTGGCAATATCACGTCATCGTTTTAGTTGAGGTACACCCTGGAGGTGAAGAACAAGTAAACAAATTTCCAGAATAGTGAAATTTTTATTCGTAATTTATTTCATTGGACACTGTTCTGTACTTCGCCAAAGCTACGTACTTAAATGTTGTACTGTGCATATTAGTTACACAATATTGAATTTGAGTAATCACCTATTTAAATTTTTAAAAATTCGGATACGTTTCGGTTAAAGTTGGTTACGGTTAAGTGGGTTTCAGATAATGGGGGTTTTACTGTACTACAAACTAAGAGGTTGTCGGTATTTATATTTACTCGAGTCACGAGTTAGCTAGTGGTTTTAACGAGGGATAAAGGGGAAAAGCTTCAGTGCGCATGCGCGACTGGTTTTGTATCAGTTTGCCACCACAACAACGTAAACTATACTTAGAGGTCATACAGTATATTGCGGAACCTTTTGTAGGTTTTTTTTGGGTTTAACGGCCGACTGTTTTGCAATTACTGCTAATGCAGACGGTGAAGGATGAAATGATTTTTTGTAACTTATGAAAATCTGCCGTGCCTGAGTGGGATTCGAACCCAAGACCGCATGATGAGAGGCGAGCACGTTACCAACTACGCCAATGCGGCCGGCACCTTTTGTAGGTTAAATGTACGAATATAACTGTTTGTTACAGTAAACAGAAATGGCGGTTTTTCGAAAATGCGGTCGAACTGTTCACAGTGCTGAACAAAATCTAATATACATTGTAATAATATGTTGTGAAGTTGAAGCTTAACAAAAATACCTTTCCGTGCCTCTTAACAAAAGTCGTAAGCGAGCGGCTAACTATTGTGATGTTTCTCTTTCAACAATTCGAAATATAAAGAAGGACTTTAAAGACAGTGAAGAAGATAATTCTTCATCAACAGTTTTTTTGACTCCTGTTAAAAAAAGTAAACGGTTATATCAATAAGAAAGTGATACCAACATGTGAAAAGTTATTACCGGTTTTGAAAGAAAGGTTAAATTTTTAGTTGGGAACTTTGTACGTTTTGTATTTCAGATTTATACTGTTTTAAACTTAGTTATTTGATTTGTATATGCATTAAAACTAATTGACACAAATATAAAATTCGTTCCAAAGAATTATTCCACATGACTAAGTGTCATTCATTACTATTGATATAATTAATAATTCCACTAGAAATTTTTCTTCAATTTTCATCGTGACATCAATTTTTTGTGTGAAGCTTTTCATTATCATTGTAAGAATAGATAAAATTGTATAAAAAAATGATGACGGAAAATTAAACTATTTTATTATCATTATTTATTTTGTATACAGTAATAAAAATATTAATATTTTTCATGAATAAATAAAAGGATTTCTCTTTGTATAGTAAGGAATATGATATTATCTCTTTGTAAAGAAGGAATAAAATTTTCACAGCAGGTATCAAATACAATGATAAGAACAAAAATTATTTTCTTTTACTTTATTTACTAAATTCTATGTCTTTCAATAAGATACTTTCAATTTATTGTTATAAAATTACATTTTATACTAATATAGAAATCTAAAATTTTTATGATTTTTTTTAATAATATTATATTTTGTGTTGATCACAATCAATCGGTCCTTCTAAATTTTTATTTAATTGTAGAAAGTATAACATATTATACAATTCACTTGCCTATTTTGAATTCAACATGTCATAATTTATTTTTCATGGTTAGTTCTTAATAGCGTATTGACTGAAATATTGAAAAAATTTCGTTTAAATTAAGTAAACCAACTGGGTTGGTCTTGTAGTAAAGTCATTGCCATGAGTCAGCTGATGATGGAGACTAAGGTTCCGTGGTCCAAATCATAGTAAAGGTAGTTTACTTGTATACGGATTTGAATCTGCCCATAACAGACAGGTGGAGTGTCCAATTATTTACACTCAATCTGTTCGTAAGAGGGCTAAAATAAATAGTTCTGTTTCTTATCATATGGTCAGCCAATTAAATGACTGAATCATTTAAGAACAGATGAGGTAGAGGTGTAAAAGACACTGATCAGAGTTATTTCCTCTGAAAGTAATGAATTTTATTATACAGCCAGACCCTGTGGTGAATGAAGTGAAGGTGTCATTTGCACAGTGGTAAATATGTGTTTTTCAGAAGGGTCGGCATGCTGATAAGCATACTTTACCACTCAGTGAGGAAGGCAATGGTAAACCCCCTCACTCTTCATTTTACTTAGTAAAACCTTTACAGGTTTAAATCAGCCTTTTGGCTGATGACCTAAACAACAACACGGATTTGAATAGTAGTCAGTAGTTTAATAGTTGGGGTTCAATCAACCATACTTTGTAAGGAATGGTCGGCCTGAGTCTGTACAATACTACACCTCATTTGAAAATTGTTTCTCAGAGAGCCAGGCATACTGATAAGCATACTTTTCCATTCAGTGAGGGAAGGCAATAGTAAACCACCTCACTCCTCGTTTTAGGCCTCTTCTTAACGAACTACTCCACAGAAATGCTCAGCCACGCCACGCCACTCTCTATGACTCACTGGAAATATGACTTATTCACTTCCTGTCGAATGAAAACAAATATATGAAAATATAGTACAAAAATAAACATTTTAAATATTGCCGAATTTTTAATGTTTTTGGAATCGAATGTTATTCTTCACGTTTTTCTATGAAATATAAAAGTTGAATCGTGTTTCTAGGCCAAAAAAATACACCACCCAGAGGACTTAGAAAAAATAAATGTGCTATGCACCTGATGGACTAAAACATGCGACATCGTCACAGTTTAAGTTGCTTAACTTACTTAATTAAAGTTGCGAAATAGCCTACATTGATCAGGAAGCTCTAAGCTATGCAACAATGAAAGATTTTTTAAAATCAGTTCTGTTGTTTCTGAAATTACTTCATACAAACAAACAAAGTGGCAGGGAGTGGATAAGGTTTTTGTGTGTCCTGAGGTGGCAGGAATCGCTGTGGACCGTTAAGACAGCCGTATCTGCTGCAATGTGTTTTCTGTGACGTGGCGTGGTGCGGAGTGAATCGTTAAGAAGGGGCCTTAGCCTCTAGAGGTTCGAACCAGCCATTCGGCTGATGACCTGAACAACGTAAATACAGATAATAGTCAGCGTAAATTGTTATACCATGGATCAAACAAAATGAAAGGATATAGAAATTTGATTTCAAGTGCTGCTTGCATTCACTGCATCTTAAAATGCATTATAAAAGTTTTAAATGTACAAAATAATGAATGCAAACAAATTCAGAATGTTCAATCAGGGTATCAGATAATTTATAAAATACTAGACTAACATATTTTATATAAACCTTAATTAATACTGAAACCAGTTTTTTCTTTATTCGTTAAGAAATTTGTATACGTCTACAAAGTGTTTTTGATAAGATTTGTGTACTTTTATATTTATATCTTAAACCTTCTTTGATTTTATCACTTTTACCGCTTTCTAAACACTAATAAAAAAAATATCATGCAGGTCTCCAAAATGGACATATTTGACCCCAGCTATTTTTAAAATTTTTTCCCTATTGAAGATCTCTGTATTTAAATATTCTTCTATATTTAAATCAGGTTTTCGTTTTAAAAATAACATTTTTATAAAGTTAAATAAATTAAATGTTAAAAATAGATTTTTAAATTATGCAATGTTGTGTAAGACATTTTATTGACCTCAGCTTCTTAGGTGGTTTTTTTTATTCAATGAAAACTACGAAACACCTCTTGTTTGATAATATAGTTCTCTTCTTTGAACTTTAAAAAACCTGTTTCATTCTGAAGAATGACTTCTATGAATTTTTATCTGTACTGTATGCATGGGAACAGTTTTTCAAAAAATTAATTAAAGCAATAACCTTAAAATGGTTCATGAAAAATTGGATTGTTCAAATGGTATGTGTGTAAATCAGAAGGGCATTTTATAATATAAATATATTATGTTATTTGTTTAGGCCATCAGCCAAAAGGACGGTTTGAACCTGTAGAGGTTTTACTAAGTAAAACGAGGAGTGAGGTGGTTTACCATTGCCTTCTTCACTGAGTGGAAACATATGCTTATCAGCATGCCGGACCCTTTGAAAAGCACGTATTTTCCACTCTGCAAATGACACCTTCACTTCATTCACCACAGGGTCTGGCTGTATAATGAAATTCATTACTTTCAGAGGAAATAACTCTGATCAGTGTCTGGTACTCCTCTACCTTTTCTGTTCTCAAATGATTCAGTCATTTAATTGGCTGACCATGTAATAAGAAACAGAAAAAAATATAAAATATATTATACTAGTGGTACCCGGCACGCGTTGCTACGCCCAAGAACAGAAAACATGTTTTTATGAAAAATAAATTACTAATATTGCTGTAAAAAAATAAGGGTTGGTGGTAGAAGGGTGAAAATTTAGGAGTGTATGTATTTTTTAATGCTACATTATATAAAAAAATAAAAAACATTTTTTTGGGGTGGACCACCCTTATCACTTAGAGGTATAAAAAGTAGATAAAAGCCTATTCTCAGACCTACCAAGTGTACATGTAAAATTTCATCAATATCGGTTAAGCCATTTCAGAGGAGTATGGCAACTAACACTGTGACACGAGAATTTTATATATTAGAGATATTAATAAAAAAATAAAATTTAAATTAAAATTAAGGGTTGAGCATCAGCTAGTGTATTTTCTGTATTTTTTCTTCAAATTCGGTAAAAAAAAAATGGGATTTTTTAATATTATGACCTTTGTAGGTATGCATTTTATGACAAAATTATGTATAATAAAATTTACTGGAAATAAAAAATATTCAGGTTTTTTCAAGCATTTTCTTGTACAGAGACCCGTATTTTTAAGTCGAACAGAGGTTGATTTTCGTTGTGTCATTCACTCATGTTTAAAATTAAATTATGTTTTTTCATTTTACATTGTTTACTTATGATTTAACGTAGGTTATATGTTTTATTTATAAAATGAAAAAAACATAATTATATATATACATATATATATATATATATATATATATATATACCCACTCACTAGAGTTTTTCTTGCCAATATATATATATATATATATATATATTGGCAAGAAAAACTCTAGTGAGTGGTTTCACACTTGACTTTTTTCTTGATAAATGAATGAAAAATATGAGAGACTTGGCAAATATAAGTACATGCACTCTTTTTTTAGTTCTCTTTTTTTAGTTTAGCTCTTTTGGTTCATTATAGAGAGCAATAAACCAGAGTTGAAGCCAATCTTAGATTTGACACTCTAAGAAGATGAAGAATGTTTATAATAATATAATAAAAAAATTAAAAAAACATTAAGAAGGACATTTTTATATATTATGTACAGTTTATAATACTTATTAATTGTAATAACAATTTATAACTAAACAGGCAATCGTAATACCTTGTTTTTTTCTTAATTTTGAAAGTTTATCATTAAATATATAAAAATTAAGGTTTCTAAGTGACCTGTATTTTTTAATTTTTTTTTTGTTACTTTAATTTTTTATTTCTTGTCTTGTTAAGAGGACAAGGTGAATTATAGAATTAATAAAAGAATAGAGAGGAAAAAAGGATTAAAACTATGTTGAAATTTCACATTAATGACCATAATTATTACTTCCCATACACTAATGTTTATTAGATAAAATTAATTTACAGTTGAGTTCCCATCAGTTATTAAGCTTTTTTAACTTAAGATTGTAATTAAAAGTTTAGTTTTATTTTGGTGAATTATTAATTGATGACTATTTTTTTTTAATTTGTATTCTTGTTACTACTCTATAATTTCCTTATTTTGTCATTTTAACTTAACATGATGTAATTAAAATTAAGGGTTTTATTGTTTAAAAAAACAATTAAACTAGCCTTTGTTACACCATTATTTACATTGTAAAATTGTAATTTATTATAGTATAATAGGTGTAATAAGGGAGAGTGTGCTTTCTTTATAGTTTCTAAGTAGGATATACTTACTGCCGTGATGTGTGATTCTGTTATCTTTGTCAGTAGGAGCTCATACGTGATATGGAAATCATTCAATTAATTAAATTACTACTCATTCTCAATATTCCCTTAAATGATTGATCTGAATTGTCTCCTGAGATTTAGAGGTCTCCTCCTGCATCTATACGCTTATTCCACCATTCATACACTACTTAAACCTTGGAAACACTCCTTAAACCTGTTTTTCAAAAGTTCTATCAACCACTTCAACGCATTTTCCATCACTTCTGATGAATCAGCAAAAGGATGTCCCTTCAATATCATTTTCAGTCGTAGAAACCGGTAAAAATCCAGTGGTGCAAGATCGGGAGAATATGGAAGGTGTTCCAGAGTGGTGACATTGTTCTTTGTAAGGTACTGTTTCACCATTAGGGATCGATGAGACTGGGCATTGTCATGCAACAAAAACCAATTATTCCCTGCCCATTTTCCAGGTTGTTTTTGGTATCTTGTAACCAGTTAAAGATTTCTGTGTTCAATTATTATTTGTTGACTGTTTTCCCTGCTATCTCCTGTCCACACGCACAAGTTGTCGACGCACTCAACATTCACATCTGTGGTGGAAGTGGAATTCCAACCAGTCAGAACATCATCTTCAATTGTTGCGCAATCGTCATGAAAAACAAAAAAAAATTGTCATGAAAATGCTTGTGCCACTTGTAAACTACCATTTTCTTTATCGCATCATTTCCATATGCTTTCTTCAGCATCTCAATCGTCTCTGAGGGTGATTTCTCCTATAATACAGAGAATTTGATATTGGCATGCTGCTCTGATGACGACATTTCATAATCCGACAAAAGAAAAATTACTTCTAAAATATTATACACCACACGCAGGAAACCAACTCCAACTGGCTGCTGATTGGCACAACACCTTCCCTATTAGTGATGCCAACCTCCTAAACAAAATTTCCCTTCCAGAAAACAAATGCTTGACTATACGCGAGCATTCCGGGAACTTTTTGATCCTACCTTAAAGAGTTTTTAAAAAACTATTCTAATCAGTAATCAACTAAATATAACAAAGGGAAAACTATTACCAACACTTGTGCTATAGATTGTAGCCCCACGTAGTGTAGGATCACCATGGTGTTGACCTGTTCATGGTTATGAGGCATAGGTGACTAGCAGATATGGTCATTGTTACAGTTAAGCTACACCATTTTGAGTTGTCTAAAAAGATGACTTTCCGACTGTTAATAATCTTAGTCCCTATTTGTTATAAATTTTAATCTTAAAAAGTAGAACTACAAATAACTAATTAAATCTCATAGTTATTTCACTAACTGTTTATTAACCTTTTCATATTGTTCTAATTATTCATTCATCTTGTATACAGATTAATTAAATATTTTTTCACATCAGACAATTGTGTGGTTACCTTTTGATATATCGTAAGCATAACTTTTATAACTAATCAATAAAATTATTTGTCTGTTTCAGGTTACAATGGCCGGTGACTATATATTAGCTGTGGCTGCTATGATGATTGCCCGATTAAAAGACGATGATGTAACACTTGTCCTCAGTCAGGTATTTATTGATCTTGAAATATTTTATGATAAGTGAAAATGTCAAGAAGATCTTTTTTTTTTATTATCTTCTTCATCACTATAAACAACTATAGTTTGGCTTCTTGGCTTGTTTCTACTTCAAACTTTGTAATCTGCTATTTTAGAAAGAAGCTGGGATGCCATATTTTCTGAGGTTGTCCAATATTTCGTTATCCAGTTGACGTGTAAGTAAACATCAGTTTGGGCATTCGATCATCTGGCATCCACTATAAATAACTATACCACTCTTGCCTGTATTTCTGAATAGTTGACATATCCCTGGTATGTTAAGTCCGTTCCTTATTTATCTTCTTCTCGTCACAGATTAGGAATTTCTACCTGTTCTGGCAACCATCGTTTCTTCGGCCTGCCAATATCTCTGTTTCCTATTAGTTTGTACCTTCTTGCTAAACCAGGTAAACAACTTTCTGGCATTTTATTTAAATGATCAATCCATTGGGCACAGTATAATTTAATTTTTTGTTAAGTGAAAAAATTCCCAATTCTTGCTATATATCGTCATTTCTGATTCTGTTTAGTCTTGTACAATCCTTGACAGATCTTAAGAATTTAATTTCCGCGGTTTGGATGTTTCTTTTCTACCTTTTCCATCACAAGGAAAAGGTATGAAAAGGCTCCCATATGTCAAGGCTGGAACTGCCACCATCATAAAATGTTAATCTTGTTTCAGGTCTTGTCTTTTGCCTTAGTGTACTATGAATCATCCTACATATCTGATTAAATTGAGATAGTTTATTTAAGTTCATAATTTCTGTTATTGCCCAGCAAACTATATCCTGCTGAAGGTCATGTACTGAAGGTCTTAATAATCTTATCTCAGCACCTTTTATTCTTGATATTTGCTATGAGCAGTCAGGGTATCTCTGAACCACACAGTAAAATTGGCTGAAATAAGGTGTAATAAAAATTGTAATTTAAAATTGTCTCCTTCCGAATTTCTCTGACTTCCTCCTGGTAAGAGTCTCTGAATTTCTCTGTTTCATCAACATGTAATTCATTATAATTTCTCCATTTTGTGATTGCACATTATGAATAAAACAGCCCATGTAAATAAATATACCTGTTCAAAGATATCATTATTCAAAACTACCTTGCTCTCGCATTATCAGTACCCCTGAAACCTTTCCAAAGAAATCAAAAAAATGTCTATCCAAAGAAATCAGGAGGTTAAATCGCTTCATAATTAAACTAAATGTGTACTATAACCTTAGTAAATCATCCCGAGAGTCTGCAAACAGAACCAAATCATCAGATTTTACTTTTAAAAATTTTAATTCTAGAAACCTTGAATCTTTCTTAAATGTGTATCAATACGCAAGTTAGTGCCTTATAATGACCAGGAAGGCTGGTCTTAGAGATGCAGAGAAATTTAAGAGAAAGATCTTCACAAGATAATGGGTTCAAAGACAATATAGATTACAAACATGAGAAGAACTGTTCAAGGAAAATGAACAATTAATCAAAACGATTAGAAAAAGTTGACTAAAATTTTACAGACAACTGTGTGGAATTGATGACAAAACAAATTTTTAAGACTCTAAACTATAGACATAAGGTGTCGGATAAATGGTTGTAATAAGTCAAAAAGGATATTAAGAAAACCGGAATAAACCGAGAAAACTTAATGAACAGAACCAAATTCAGACAACTAATTATGGACTTTAAGGGCTTTCATTAAGAGCAAAAATAGAACACCAGGTGGACAGAAGAAAGGAGAAAAGGCTACAGTGAGTGAATGCTGAGAATTTGGGCTGCAAAAATAGCTTCCAGAAACGTCTAAAGTCACCTCACGTGGTCTAAAATTGGCCCTATACAAAAAAAAAAACATAAAATGCTTATCACTGCAATTGGAGTTTTAAACTTACTTACCTGCTGGTTCCTGGGTTATAAAAATTTCATCTCCATGCTTAGTCAAGTAAATTACATATGCCTTACATGTACATAAGAATAGATGAAGTAGAATTGTAAGTTACACTAATCATAGTTATATTTTCTGAAAGTAATGGATTTCGTTGTACAGCCAGAACCTATTGTAAACAAAATAAAATGTTATTTGTAAGGGTGGTATTGTAAATACTTTGCACAAGGTCTGTTATAATGATAAGCCATCAGATTAGTGAGGAAAGCAATGTTAAATTTTACTCCTCGTTCTGCGTAGTAAAACCTGTGGAGTTTCTAACCATTTGATCTATTTAAAAAAACTTTAGATAGAGGTTCTAATAAATTGTTTACCTAAACATTAAGTTCACATTAAGATAAAAAATATTTCACAGAATTATTTTGTTTTTTTTTTTGTTTTAGATTGTTACTGAACTTGTCCAAGGAGAATTTATGCAACTTGGTTCTAAAGAAACAGAAAACGAAAGGTTCGCACATTACTTAACGAAAACATATCGGAAAACTGCCAGTCTAATTGCCAACTCATTAAAAGCTGTAAGTAATATATTTAGTTTGTATTGAGCAAAATGTCAATTTCCTTGTTTGGATCTATGAGTTTTTATAGAAACAGTTCAAATAATAAATTCAAAGTTGATTGGTTGTTGCTCTTTTAGATTCACAAGAGTTTTACAGTGGTTACAAGGTCGGGTAAATCCTGACTATGTTATTTCCTTTTTATTTGTTCTATTATTTATTTATTTTCAGATGTGTAAAAGCTAATTAATGATAGATAGTGTACTACTTCATAGTAAATGTTAAAATATTATGACAAATTTTCTGTCAACCACTAGTAGTTTATTTGTGCAATCTTTAATTTTTTGCGATTTTCTCAAAAATGGCTCCTACAATTATTTTTAAAATTGCCGTATCTACTACATTCTTTATGCTTTACAAGATAGTTTAAGCACCATGTCTGCTAAAATTCTTGGGGGCGGTGTGTTCTTGTGGTAAAAAAATCTTTTAATTTTTAAGGTTGCAGCCTTAATATGCATTTTAAGTCGAAACATGTATAATAAAAGTAGTAGGAAATTTAAAAAATCTACAACTTTTATTTCAAGTGTTATTTCTACAATGCTTAGTTAAACATCTATTATTGATTTTCTGTATTTTACTTATCAAAATCAGTAGAAAAATTTAATGTTTTATGATTGCGGCCTTAGTATTTAATTTATGACAAAAGTATGTGTAATCAAAGTTTAGGAAATGAAACACCTACAACTTTTCAAGAATTTTGTTCTATAGAGCTTAGTTTAGCGTCAATTACTGATTTTCTGTATTTTTAAGTTGAATAGAGGTTAATTTTGATTTTGCATCAATCACTTATGATTAAATTTAGGTTTTTGTTTTTTATTTTACATTATTTACTCATGATTAAACATAGCTTATATTGTTCATTATTTAAATTGGCAAGAGAAAGTTGCCTGAGTGTTTCACACCAGATTTTTTAATGGTACAAATAATATATAAAAAAGAGGAAACCTAAAAACTGTGGGTATGTTATGAGAGGTAATAAATTTCAGCTACTTTAATTGGTAAGTTAGTGACTAGCAAGATTAAGCGAAAAAGGAATATAAAACAACCTGAAGGAGTAGTTTGGTTGATCTTCAGCAGACCTTTTTAGGAATGCGAAGGACAAGTTCTGGATTACTGTCATGATCTATCCTCAAGCAGGAGAGAAACTAATTCTGAAGAAAAATTATGGGTTTTTCGTTCCCAGTGCCTCAAATACTCAATTTATCTACATTGAAACCAACGCTAGAGTTTCAGATCTTTAAGTATTTGCATAAAAATTTTTTTAATAAGGAAAATGATTGAGTTATATAATTTTTGTACATTAAAGGTACCTACACAGTGTTGTGCCTGTATAATAAGCTGGTGCATATCTGATGGATAAAGTTATAGCACATTTATCTGATGTACTTACATATATGTAAGTACATCAGATAAATGTGCGTAATATATTTTTATTATTAATTATTTGCTGTCATATTTATTTTAGCCCCAAACAAATGGAAATCAAACTTGCAGAATCACTCTGTTAATGTTTAGAATCATTTCAATAATATTTATACATTATTTTTGTTTAAGAACTTACTTATTAATTAGGACTAGCAATCTTTGTGTTTTACAGAAGAAATATATTTTGTTCTTTAAAAATATTTAAAATTCAGTATATAGTTTTTTTTAAGAATTTATAATAGTTCTTTTTTATCATACATGGCCAATTTTAGACCAACTGAGCTGGCTTAAGGCTTTCCTCCTTTCTTCTATCCACCTGGTGTTTTGTATTTGCTCTTAATGGAAGCTCTTAAAGTCCGTAATTAGTTGTCTGAATTTTGTTCTGTACATATGTTTACTCGGTTTCTTCAGGTTTTCTCAGTATCCTTTCTTCTTTGAACTATTTATCTGACATCATAGATTTATTGTTTAGTGTCTCAAAAATTTGTTTTGTCAACCATTTTTTATCCATTCTATACAGGTATCCATAAAATTTTAATCTTCTTTTTCCAATTGTTTCCATTAATTGTTCATTTTCCTTGTACAGTTCTTCTCGTGTTTGTAATCTATATTATCTGTCAGGCTCATTATCTTGCGTAGGATCTTTCTCTCAAATTTCTCTGCGTCTCTTAGACCAGCCTTTCTGGTGATTCTAAGGCAGTCACTCACCCACAGACTCGGAGGTTTTATCACTACATTATAATGTCTAATCTTGGCTTATTGTAGTGTGTGTAAAAAAGCATATTATTAATATTAATATTTTGTTTTTTGTATATATAAAAAACTTTGTAACTTACCTTATACTGCTTTCAAAATAACCACAAATTTTCTACATTAGAAGACAATACTGTTCTGGAAATAAATGACAATAAATATAACATTCAAACTTTAGTAAAAATGCATATTTCAAATAATATTAGTAATAATAATTTGATAAATGAACAGCTGCAGTTTGATAATGATAGTTGGTTAAAATCTATCATAAATTATATATAATAAAATTTAGTTCCAATTTATGACACAGATAGCAATAGCAGTAGATTTTTCCATTATATATTCAGTTTGATTCAAACCATTAAAAAAGGAAGATGCAATCTTTGTAATATTCTAGAACTTTTATTATCATTACCTGAAGAAGCGGTGCGCACCGCAAAAGTACTCGTACAAAGAATTTTGAAAGCAGTATAAGGTAAATTACAAAGTTTTTTATATTTACAAAAAACAAAATATTACTATGGATTCTACTGCTATGATGCTAACTAATAACTTAAATAATCATATTATTAATATATATCTGTTTTATCATATTTAGGTAGCAATGTTAGCTGGAGCAGATGAACAATTATCAGAGATAGCATTTCAATATGGACGAAATGTAGGTTTAGCATTTCAACTTGTCGATGACCTTCTAGATTTTGTTTCTTCATCAGATGCTATGGGTAAACCTACAGCTGCTGATCTTAAATTGGGACTCGCTACTGCTCCTGTACTTTTTGCTTGTGAAAAAGTAAGTCATTGTTTCTCAATATGATAATTCAAATTACTGTATTATTATTATTATTATTATTATGTCAAATAAATTTGGAAATTAATATGGCAAAAATGATCATATTTATACGAGGGGTTTCCAAAAAAATAAGTTTCCCTTGTCAAGGAAAAATAAAAAAATAATTAAACGGTTTATAAAATATATTTATTCATTTTTGTAAGGAATTACCTACTTTTCTATAAAATATCTATCCCTTACCAAGCATTTCTGGTACCTAGGCAACAGTTTTTTAATTCCAACTTCATAGCAATCTGCCGCCATATTCTGAAGCCAGTTATCAACCTCGTTTTCACATCGTCATCATTAGTGAAATGTTGACTACCGAGATGATTTTTGAGCTGTGAACCAGTGACTATTCTTGAAAAGGTGGCACCTTCATCTTCAAACAATTTTAAAAAAGATTGTACAGCTGTCAAGTGACACTGCTTATAAGCGTCAGGTAATAAACGTGGCACACACTTTTGAGAGCCAAAGGTCTTCAACCATGATGTTGTGAAGAGAGGACCGGCTAATTTCAATATTTGGTGGCAGTTGAGTAAAGATTTCATCAAGCAAGAGCCACTTGTCAGAGTCAATGACCTAATGTACAGAAACAATGGCGTCGACTTGGTGAGAAGAGGCTGGTTGGCCAGTACGCTGATCATTGTGAACATCTTCGCTGTCTTCAAAGAAGATTGTTGTCCAACGATGAGCCATTTGGACAGATGTGACATCTTCACCATAAACACTGCACAACTGTCTATGAATTTTGACAGCCGATTCATTTTTGCAGTCAAAAAACTAATGACACTACAGATCTCACAACTCGTGACTGAACGAAGGGGAACCTCCATTTTGTTCAGTTCGCTACTGACCCCTGGTTGGTTTACAGCCGCTAGATAGAGTGCAAGCGCTGCCAGTACACCCGAACTAAACTTCCCTTAGCGTGGAAACTGCCCACTTCACTCGTACTTTGATATAAAACTTAGGGAAACTTATATTTTGGATTCCCCTCGTAATAACACTTAAAACAAAATTTTTGTCAGTTTGACCACACAGAAAGTGAAAAAGCTCTTGCATTAATGTGTGCTAGATGTTTCATAGCATTAGGATTAGATAATTAGATGACTATAAAAACCTGCAGCTGGATTAACTAGTGATAATCGGCATTAACAACAATAAACCCCACTTCTGCCCATAACAGACAGGTGGACTTTCAAATTATTTACACTCAATCTGTTTGTTGGATAAAATAAATAGTTCTGTTTCTTATCACATGGTCAGCCAATTAAATGACTGAATTGTTTAAGAACAGAAGAGGTAAAGGTGTAAAACATGCTAGTCAGAGTTATCTCCTCTGAGAGTAATGAATTTCATTACACAGCCAGACCCTATGGTGAAAGAAGTAAAGGTGTCATTTACGGGGTGGAAAATAGGTGCTTTTTAGAGGGTCGGCATGCTGATAAGGATACTTTTCCACTTGGTAAGGAAGGCAAGGGTACAGCCTTAGAGCAGTAGTTCTCAACCTTTTTTTTAGTCACGGCACACTATCCTATGTAGAGTTCCCATGGCACACTAACATACGAGTTAGAAAGAAAGAGTACCAAGTAATAGCAATGGAAGCAGTTTAAATAGGTACCTTGTTACATTTTTTATCCACCTACTTACTTATGCTAGCTGGGCTTTTCAACATAACCAAACATAAAAAAAAGAAGCATGAGAGACTGCTTTCTGTTGAATAGGAAATGCGTGTCAATTCAGTTTCAAAAAAGAAACCGAGGTTGATTTTCATGTTGCATCATTCTCTCATGATTAAAATCTTAAAATTATGTTTTTTGAGGTTAGTTTTTTGTTTATTTCTAATGTTAGGTTATATTGTTAATTATGTGCATTGGCAAAAGATAGTTTTGTGAGTGTTTCACACCATATTTGTTTTTAAAGTAAATATTGAGTGAAATTATTTTAGTTTCCTTTTATCACAAATATCACAGTCTCAAAATTTTTGTGGCACACTCGTTGAGAACCATTGCTCTGTAGCTTCAAACCAGCCTTTCGGTTGATGTCCTAAACAACATCTTATTTTTAAAAGCACTTTTATTATATTATTTTCATATTTTTGTATATTTTCTGTAATATTATTATATTTAAAGCATTAAACATAAATGGATTGTTGTTTCAAATTAATGTTACAGTATCCAGAACTTAACCCAATGATTATGCGAAGGTTCCAAGAACCAGGTGATGTAGAAAAAGCTTTTGAATTGGTACATAAATCGCAAGGACTTGAACAGACACGATTTTTGGCGAAAAAACATTGTCTAGAAGCAGCTCGATTAGCCGGTTCTTTTGCTGAATCGCCATACCAGAAAGCACTCGTCGTAGTTTCTGATCTTGTTATTAATCGCATGAAGTAGCAGATGAATCACTGCCTTTATAGTGCTTACCTTCACTGCTTAATGCAAGGATTCAACTCTGCTCCAGCTTCGTCATATGATCGCCAAATTATGACAACCATTTCATAAAGCGATATGCGATTAGATCATATCATTCATCCATCCGTTTACAGTAGATCAGATTGTTAAACCATCCTCATTCTCATATGTTCATCATAAACTACCATCTTGTATTCTACCATGCATAATTTATTACCAAAGGTGAAAATAAAATTTTTTATTTAAAGAATTATATATGTTATATACAATTTATTAATTACTAATATATATGGGCATAATTTACAGTAATTCAATTACTTAAAGCATTATAAATATTTATCATAAAAACAAAGTATATTATAAGAAAGACTGAATAGCAAAAGAGATATGGGTTGCCCATCAAAATGACATAGAATAAGTAAATATGTCAAATTATTTTCTGCTTTTAGTAACCTCAAAAAAATCCTTGTGTTATTTCATATATAGTATTATGAATATTTTTTTAAAAATCAAACCAAATATATATCCTAAAAACTTATATTCAAAATTATAACCTGAAATCTAATAATAATTTTTCACAGAATTTTCTGTGTTAAGTTATTAAGTTCCTCAAAACTGTTATGATTATTTTTTTAACATTTAAAAAAATTGTACGTTAATGCTACATGTAGCAAACAATGTAGGAAGTCTGGAAACATCGCCATAGTTATAAATATTTATAGATAATTAATTCAACTTCTTTTTTAATTTTTTTAAGTCAAATTAATTTCATTGTTATGTGTAAATTAAATAGGTATGGAATATTATGTGTAAAAGGAATATTTTAAGAATATCCAATATCTTCAGCTTAGCATTTATGTTACCAATTATACTGTCAAAATGATTATTTTTTTAAATATGATCATATTTTTACACTTTTATGTGGGAGGAATACCAATTCATCCATTTTAACCCTTACCAGGAATACTAGGGACTCTTTTATGAGGGTCACCGTCCCTGCCTTTCACCTTCTTCTAACCTCCTGCGTAACAACAACCCTTATGCCGCCATGCACCCTGAGGTTGAGCCAAGAACTCATTGGTTTTATGATTTACTGGTGAGATTTATTTGGCATCAATTACTTAAGTTTGGAAATATTTCTACAACCTGGGAGTAATTTATTTTAAATACAGCTTTATAATGAAAAATAAAACATTTTGATACTGGAAGATACACCGTGTTATCGCTATGCTGTGAAAAGAAGAAAAAATTATATTTTGTTATTTTAATTAATTCATTTATCATACAATGGTAATTCATTTGATTTGGCACTATTGTGTTATGTTGCTAAAAATCTAAAAAAAAAAAATGATTTCCATTTATTTACAGAAAATGTTTTGATGTTAGAAATTTTATGATTAGTAGAATAAGATTCAGCGACTTTGATTCTTGTATTTTTTAAAGGAAAATTAGAGACATTATTTAATTTTATTAAAAATGTCTAAAAATAATAATAATTGACTGCGTACATGATTAATCCACCTCTCGGGTTAATATACTATGCTGTGAAGTGGAAGGTTCAGGGTTTATCTGCTGATTAGGATCTTAAAAATTATTACACATTCAAGTCTACAATTCCATAACCCAAAGTAATTGTCACTAATGACCAGCCTGTTGATGGGACAATAACAGAAAAAAATTAATTTTCATGAAATATCACACGAAATATTAATATCTGAGGTATGAATTATTTTTAATTGTGAAATATACACTACCGACATATTTTTTAATGTGAAATAATAATTTTTTCCTTAATTTAATATCATTTTCACAAAATTTTAAATATTTGTTGCTTCTTTAAATTTTTTAAATCAATTTTACATATTTTTTTAATACCAAATTACTTTGTTCAAAAATAAATCTTTATAATGCATCCTGCAGTTTGAAATTAATTCTATTTTATAAATAATAAATTTATATAATAAATTGTTTATATTTATATAAATAATAAATTATTTCTTATACAAATTACTTTGATGTTTTTATTCTTTAATTTGTACTATAATTATTTCTTTCAATTAAAAAATATGATCAGTTCTTGTAATGAGCTTGCAAATATCTTTACAATATAGTTTATAATAGTTTTATTTAAGGTTAATCTATAATCTAGTACCACAAGCTGAATTTTTTTTAAAAAATGCTTAAGTATTGAATTACTAAAATGGTTGTGTTGTGGATATTATTCCACAAAAATTAATTGCGAAAAAGTAAAAATTATTGTGTTACATATAAAAATAATGTTTGCTCAAGTCTTTAAATTGATTATTATATTTTGTATTTAACATATTTTTTAAAATATAACATTAGTTATAGATAGTTATAGTTTATATTTATTATATGTTATTAATGTGTATTGTTTTATTAACAATTTATCAATAGAAATTTATTGTTATATAAATTTATGTATATAAAATTACTTAAGTTAAACTTGGTTGTAAATTTTTCATATTTGTTCATATTCTGTTTATACCATAATTTGCATAACCTAATGTCATCAAATCAGTAAATACGAATCTATTGAACTAGAAATTGAAACAATAAATATATTTATTGTTTACCCAGCTTTATATAAAATGATTCTTATAAGATGCTTTAAATGTAATTTGTGTTATTGATCCCTGTTAGAATAGAATATTGAAAAAATTTACTGATGTATCATTACATCTATTCAGATTTGTCCCTGGCTTCGAATTCTAGTGTGATGGTGTACATATTTTATTATATGTATCAAATTAAACCGTTGATTTAGAAAGGTTGGAAACCGGTGCTTTTTGTGATGAAATTATTATATGACCCGGTGTAAAACAAGTCCAGTTATTTAAAATAGTTCACAATTTTCATTTGTTTTTTGAACGGGATGGAGATTTAATTGAAAAAATGATTATAACTAATATTTCAATTTAACCAAGTTTAACCTTTTTGTGTACTTAGAATTTCCTTGTTACAAAAACAATTTTAGGCTTTTTAATGGTTTTATTTTAGTAATAGTTGATCTAATTTTCTGTGTAGGAACTTGTAGCATTCTACCAAACTGTTATACAAGATGACTGTAAAGTCGCGAAACCCAAACTACAAAATTGTTTTTAGAGTACCTTTTCATATTTTCAACTTAGTAAATTATAAAATAACATGATCATTTGTATTCACAAATTATTTTTTGATACCGTTTAGCTGTTAAGGTCTCCGAAAAAAAGATAGGCTCGACAATTCTCCGACGAGTTACACCATATCCACTCTAATTATTTGCGAGTGTAATGGCTGTTTGTGGAATGCATG
Organism: Catonia carolina; assembly: GCA_035578175.1. Classification (NCBI taxonomy): domain Eukaryota; kingdom Metazoa; phylum Arthropoda; class Insecta; order Hemiptera; family Achilidae; genus Catonia; species Catonia carolina. Next base: position 51,181,202 of record JAQMRL010000005.1, read on the forward strand.
TAGGTTGTCTGCAGACCATATTCTGGAATTTTGACTGTTGACATATCTGCTAAGATGAAACCAAGCTTCATCATTGAAAAAAACCTTGTCTAAAACAGAGATGTCATTTCTAATGAAACATCTGAACCACCGACTGCACTGCATTTGCTTTTCTTTGTCTTGTTCTTGGAGCTGATAAGTCACACTTATCTGATACGGATGTAATTTCAGCACTTTAGTAGCCTTACAAACTTTTTTATAAGATACCTCAGTCTGGCTAGCAAGTTTCTGAAGAGACTTTTTTGGAGAACGAAGAAGTTTTTCGTTTATCGTCTGCAGAGTATCATCCGTTAAAGCACTTGGCGGCCTGTACTATTACAGTCATCCACGCTTCCTGTATCCCGAAAACGACTAAATAAATGAGACATAGTGGATTTGTTTGGCACATTAGCATCTGGAAAATCATTTAAACTCTTCTTTACACTTTGAATACGATTTCAATTGGCAGTAACTCATAACAATGAAGACACGTTGTTCTTGCGTAAACGACATTGTAGCTCGGACTAAACAAAATGTTTTGTGCTACGACCTCCTTTGGCTGATGGTGTGATCTAGCAGTGCTACCATACACAGTACTATCACACAATAAATTTTCCTACTCGCAATATCTTTTGCGACTTAGACTGTCATTCCTGTAAAGCAGAAAAATTCGGGTTGCATGACTTTACAGTCACTCTGTATTAGATTTTTTCAATAACTGCATCCAGGAGACTCTCAAGGGAAGTAAAGGAAGGACTTTTAAGAACTTATAAGTTACTTAATACTTATTATTTAAGTGTATATATTACTTAAATTACACATTAATCAGTTACATACTACTTATTTTTTTCTAATATTTACTCATGTTTATTTTTTTAATTATTCAGTTTTCTTCAGCATTCACTTGGATGTTTAATTTTTTTTAATAAAAATTTTTCGCACGCTGTAAAATGGATCATCAATCAAATGATTTTTCAGATTCTGTTTAAATATTTATTGATATATTTTCTCCTATACCTGTGATTGTGAATATTATAATTCTGCAAAAAGGTATTTTGCATAACGTACATTATTGCCTCAAAATTGTAAAGTGAGTGGAACTGTAAGTAATTTGAACTACTGAAATAGTAGTTTGCTTAAAGTGAGGTGGTTATCTGCCACCTTACACCTAATAGCTTTATGTTTAAAAATTTGTTATGTATTACCCATTCAAAAAAAAACCCTAAACTTAAAAAGCGTACTGGATACAAGACAAAATAGAATTAGACCATGATAAACTCCCATTAGTAATTTCAATAATAAAGTAATTTAAATATCAGTGCAAATCAGTGATTTTTCATGTTTTACTCTTTAAAATCGGTAAAAAATGGTTTTTTACAGATTAATATGTATTTTAAGCTAAAAGCATGTATAATCAAAGTAATCGAACATTAAAAAACGTAAACTTTTATGTTAAGCGTGTTTTTTTCTATTTGATTCTCATTTAGTGTCATCCACTTCAGCTCGAGAGAAAGTTATGTGAGTGTTTCGGATCATATTTTTAACCTTAAATTTTTTGCGTTATCACACGACCCTTTATAATTAAGCTGGTGTAGCTACGATAGATTTTTTAGAGTAGTGAACCTAGTTTTAGCTGTTTTAGTGTTGATTATGAACCTAGTGTTTAAAAAGTATCTGTACCAGATAATTAAACAATTTACTATTATGTGTTGTTTTTAATATTTGTGTAACAAATAATTTTACCATGTCAATCCATAAATTATTTTAAACCCTAATGTGTGTACATTGTAATCTATTCAATTAAGAACAATAAACAGTCCATGGCCTAATGAGATGAGGATGGTATGTACTTGTAAATGAGGTGTAGTCTTGTACAGACTCAGGCCAACCATTCCTGAGAAAATATAGCTAATTGAATCCCAATTATAAAAGTAGCTACATTTACTATAATTTGAACCATGGAACCTTCTCTCCTTTATTTTAGCTATCAAACAGTTGTCTTGTGGTGACGAATTTACCACTAAATGAAACCGGTGGTTTAATCCTTACATAAAACTATTTTATTTATCAAAAAATTATATAAATTGCTGATAATAACTGAATTAATATTCTATTGAAAAAATATTTGATTTTAACTGACTTGTTATAGCACCTATATCATGTATATCAGCTAAATTGGTCGGTGGAAAAAATAAATATTTTTACATAGAATTGAATGTAAGCTGTAGAATAAAGATTTATTTATGAATTAATATTATCTACATAACAATTCTAAGTACACAAAAATTGTAATGAAATTTATTAATACGTAGAAATGATTTAATTAGGGCCTTTTCAAATTGTTATTATATCTTGTAATAGTGCCTACCATTAATCTATAAATTAATTTACGTATTATCTTTATGATGTATTTTGTATTGTACTTAATATTTTACGTTATTTATTGTTATGTATTAAGGTTGTAAATAAATATATTATTATCTTATTTTCTTGTTGTCTGTTAAAATTTTAATAGATATATCTTTTAATGTGTTAATTAATCTGTTTTTATTTTTAATACTTCATTAAACATTTTAATTCACTGCCATAGAAGTTAGTTTCGCTGTTGTTACCTATACCAAAATGTAAATGATTATGACAAGTAATCTCTTTGTAGACATGTTTATTAAATGTATTTTTGATTTTGTATTTAATTTTGTTACTGTATAAATTTTCTTCTTGTAGGTAAGAATTTTACAATATCAGTAATACTGTGGAAAATTTCATAAGAGAACTTTTTTTATATCGATTTATGTTTTTAACTTCGATTTGTTTAATTTTCTCATACTAGGCAGGTAAACTGTTAAATTATTTGAACTTGATCTGCGTGTTCCAGGGCTACAGAAAATAGTTGTTTCTTATCAGTTGGTCTGTCAATTAAATGATTGAAGCATTTAAGAACAGAAGAGGTAGAGGTGTAAATTACTTTAGTCCTTCTCCTCTGAGAGTAATGAATTTCATTATACAGCCAGACCCTGTGTGAATGAAGTGAAGGTGTCAGTTGCAAGGTGGAAAGTAGATGCTTTTTGGAGGGCTTGGCGTGCTGATAAGCATTTTTCTCCACTCAGTGAGGAAGGTTTTGGTAAACAACATCACTCCTTGTTTTACTTAGTAAAGTTTCTAGAGGTTCCAACCAGCCTTTCAGCTGATGACCTTAACAAGAAGTTTTTTAATTAAACAGTTTATTTCATGGAAAGTGACTATATTTTAACGAACAAAGAGAAATAAATTTTTCTACTCTGAACACTGGGAAGAATTTATTATTTTTCTTCTGGTGAGAGTGCTTTGAATCCATCCTAGAGTAACTTGGAAAAATTATGTTGAAGATACTGTGTTGCATAAAAGTTTATGAGAAGCATATGTGTGGGAATTAAAATAAATAAATCTGATAGTGTTGCTGCAAATACTCATTATTAAAGTAAACCACAATTATATTTCAAGCACAATTACAAAATTCATAAATTTTCCTTAAGTGAAATTTTTAAAACTGTGTAACATTTTCTACAATCATTGAATATTTTATCATTCTAAGCCAACGAAAAATTCTTATAATTTCACTTTACATGTACTATAATATACATTTATTCTTCTGGAAGAATTGTTTGCTCTGTTTAAAAATAACTATTTTCTTTCAAATTTTCTGAAATGTAATATCATACTATTTAGTTTTCTAAGTTTCATTGATTTCATTTTTATTGTTTAAGATTATGAACAATTAGTAGAAGAAATAATCTCTTGGCTACTATAGGAACTTATAATGTGTATTTAAAAAAAAACTTGTTTTTAACTTTTAGCTTATTGCCACTTATTTTATATTAATTAAAATAAAATTTAATTCTTAATATGTTTATTAATCAACTAGAATCGGCCCAAATTAATGTAAATTGTAAGCTTTAATTTTTTAAGGATAGATTTTAATAGATAATTATTTAAACGCTGAGTTGTATTAAATCACGCATATTGATTGTAATATTATATAATATAGTTATAAAAATGTAAATAATATTGCAGTTGAAGGCATAATAAAGGTAAATAAAATATTATAAAGGCAGTGTGTATAAAATATTTTTATAGTTGTAATCAGAATAATTATTATATCCATTAATGAATTAATTACAAATGCAAGTAATTTTTAAACAGGTATATTTATAAAGTGTATTGGATTTATTATAATCGCCATCTGTGTAAATTATATCATTATTACTATGTGTAATTAAATATTACAATTACGAGATTTACAGATGGCTCAGAGAAAAACAAGAATTTTGAATATTAAATATTTTTTTGTAAGTATTTCTTCAGATGTAATAATATTATTTATTTCTTAATAAAATTGAAAATATCTACTTGTTCTTATAGCTTTAAATAACTACAACTGGTCCTTAATTTATCGGTCTTGCATTTACTGAGGCTTCAATTTAACCTCATCGATTTAACGAATTAATAAAAGTGCCTGGTAATTCTGCAAAATATGACTTAAGTTCATTAACAATGGACAATGGGTTATTGATAATATTTCTGTCTTTATTCAGTAACATTTATATATTATGATTAATGTTCTATTGTAAGTTCTAATAAGGTAAATAGGATCACTGTTCATTTATAAATATACAATTCCACCAACCCTTTTTAGAAGGTTCGGATTTAACACTAGTATTCTACCAGACTTTAGCACGGTAAATTGCACACCTGCTGTAGAATTAATTGTAATAATCCTACAATAATTTTTACATTTAAACTTTTTACAGAAATTAATTTTTATAAAAAAAAACAATCATAAATTCAAGTAGTTGTTTTTTACATTTTGATTCCATATATTCATTAAATAAATACAGTGTATTAATTATGTAACATACAGAATATTTTAATTGATTGTCAGTGGATTTCATTCTTTTTTGTAAATTGTATCCATGAGAATCCCAAAGGGAGTACATAGGACTTATCAAAAACTTATAATCTAATCCAAAGTCAATACATATTACCTAAATACAACATATTACTCAATATATTCATTAACCAACTTACATAAAATTTATTCACTTATTTCAATAAGGTGTCATCAAGTACTAATATTTACTCAAAAGTACGGTTTTTTTCAGCATTCACTTGAATGTTAATTTTTCTAATTTAAAATAAAAATTAATTAGAAGAAAATTTTTGTATATTGTAAAATTCTCATTTATCAAGTGATTTTTAGTTTTTTTTTAATAAATACAAATTAGTATAATTATTTAAAGTTTGTGGTCATTTATTGATAAATTTTCTTCCTGCATGCATAGGTTGTTGTTCAAATAACTTTATTTTTTATGACTGCGTCTAGGAGACTCCAGAAAGGAATTTAGGACATGTCAGTGAAACTGATAAGCCTAAATTTTAACACTTTTCATTACTTAACCAATTCATTTATTACCACTACTAAAATTCAAGAAGTGTGTTATCCAATGATTTTTATTAAATATTACACAATTCTAACGAGTAACTTATGGTTGTTCCCAAATTTGAAAAGACCACTCAAAGGACACCGGTTTGACGGTAAAAACACGGTTGATGATAATGTGACGAGGTCACTTAAGGCTATTCGAAATCTGACTTCCAGGACTGCTTCAGAAAGTGGAAAGACCGCTGGTAGCAGGTTATTCAAATGCTAATCAAATAGTTTATCAAAGTTTAATCAAATGGGGACTCCTTCGAAGGATGTCACTTGCCCGATGACAAAAAATAACGCCAGCGCGGAGAAACGAAGATGGGTTGGATACTTTTCGGACAGACCTCATAGATTTTACACCTTATTGTCACTCAATTTTTGTATAATTTTTAAAATCAGAAATATCTTTATATATAAACTGCACTAACATATTATATTATTTTTAAAAAAAATTATTCATCATAAAGCTTTTAAAAAAATATTTAATTTACAAAATAATATGTCTATTCTCTGTATTTATGGTATTAATAAATCGATTTAATATAAAGTAACATTATATTATATATAAATATGTATTATATAAACTCTATAATAATAATATTAATAATGTTGTATCAAAGTGTAGAAAATAATTATGTATTCTGAATTAATTAATATTAATTATATTAATGTTGTATGGAAAATAATTTGTAATTGACTGTGTGTGATTTATGTGTCTGGAATGAATGACTGAATTGAAAATTCGTCTTGTATTCTTTAGCACAATTAATGTACATATTATTACAATATGAAATTGCATTATAATTTTTTTTTAAATATATATACATTACTTGAAAAAAATTCCGAAGTTTTCCATGACAAAGTAAGATACTAATTTTTTTAGTTTTATGGTAGAAAAATATATCATCGATATTTTAATAAGTTTATTTTATGAACAGAAAAAAAACTGTAAGTACTGGCTAAATTGTTTTCATTAGTGTTCCTCATTTCTTAATATATACTTAAAGGATTTATTTATGAATATATAAAAAAATATTCAATTTTAAGTTAATAAATGCAGAACTTGGTAAGACTGAATGAGGACTCTAATCATTATCACTTCAAAATGAATTTAAACTTACAGCTTCGCTCTGAGATTTTACTTGGTTTCATTTTCTTGTCTTATAATTTAGATGAATTAAATTTTTAAAATAGAAACCGTAACATAAATACAGTGGAGTCCCGATTATTCGACACAAACAGGACCGGAGGATAGTCGGATAATACGGAATTTAAATAAATGTAAAGAAACAAAATTGTTATTGTATTTTAAATACTAGTTTAATTAAACAAATGATGGAATTTTTGACAAATTATAATACATACTCTTATATTGTAGAAAAAAATTAATTTTTGAAAAAATCCCGAATAGACATTTGTCTACCTGAAGTTGCCCTTTTCTTCGCGGAAATATCAAGCCAGCGTTGCAACACCATTATGTCAGACGGAGTGGATTCTGGTTGCCGTTCAACGTATCTAAAGCTGACTGAAAAATTGTCACTCCATTAGAATGGCTTAAGACTGTCTCTTCGTCATTTAGTTGATTTTCATTATCACATTCTTTAGCCTCTTCAACGTCGGGACCATTTACCATTGTAACTATGTCATCATCAGTCAACTCATATTGTTCGTCATTGTCCATCCATTCAAGAATATTGTTATTGTCAGCATTTTCACAACCAGGAATCTTTTGAATTAGGTCAATTAGATTGTTTTCTTCATTCGTGTTTTCTTGGTTTTCTTCGTCATCTGATAGTAAAATTTTCGTTGATCTCAGGAACGTATCAGGAGAAATATTATTCCAGCAGTCAGCGATCCAGAACATAACATCTTTTATATTGATTTTCCGCAAATCTTCAGTGAAATTATTTCCTTCATCTGACTGATGGTCAGCCACGTCGGATACTCCGGATGCCGAATGACCAGGACTCTACTGTAAAAGAAATTTTTGGACTGGAAGTGAAGATTTAAAAATTTGTATGTTTCAAAATTGAATTTATTAAATACTATTAAAATACTGGTTTTTGGTAAAAATTCAATGTTAACATTTTGTTTATTAGGGTATTTAGCATTAGAAATTATCTCCTGAAAATCTACAAATTTATTGTAAAGATATTCAAACTTTGATAATAATTGTAATTAGGAATGAGCTTAAAAAATTAATTTCTTTTTTAAAAAACAGTTTAAATATTCAATGCATCAATGTTCAGGTTAGTTTTATCATGAAATTTCAATTTTTTATTAGTAGTAGTAATTTATAAAATCTATAAAATTTATTAAAGTAGTAATTTACTACGTAGATAAAACTGAATATAATTATTAAAAACCGGGTAAATTTTGAGCAAAGATTTGTCAGTCTTTATCAAATCAGTAATCTAATTTCAATAATAATTTTGTTTTTTATTTTTTTGTATGCTACAGCAAGAAATTGTACTGAATGTGTTTATGAATGACTGTGAATATGAATGCTAGATTTTTTATGTTTGTATTAGTAATGAAGTACCGTATTGTAAATTTAATATGAAAATGAACTATATAATTTTATTGTATTAATACGTATATTTCATTTGATTTAAAAAGTTTAATAATAATAATAATAAAATATGTATGTATATTATAATTTTTTAATATTGTAATTAAACCTCTGTATATAACCAATGTCTATATAATATATTTATATTACTTTTAAAAAAAAGTTGTTAAAAGTTAACGTTTATAACGTAACTTTTATACAACAAAAAAATTTGTCCGAATTTTTTGTTAATTTGGTAGAGGGTTTATTGTTATTCACTGCTATATTAGTAATTTTTTTTAACAAAGTGAATCTGTTTATACTATTTAGAACAAACAAATATTTATGGGTTCTTAGGCCATTTGTAAATGTATACTGTTTAAGTTGTATTTTATCCAAATATTGTTAACTATAATTATCATCTTCTTACCCATTTCCTTTTATTCCTCTACATACCCTTCCTGAATTTCATTATTTTATAATAAAATGTAAAATAACTTAATTTACTGTGTTGTTTTTCCCAGACTTTTATTATAAAGAAACTATTAACATCGCCATTCTGTAAGTCCGGGGGCTGAGTGAAAAGCGTTCTGCGGGGCGTGCAGCGTGCAGTCTGAGCGGCAAGAGAGCGTGCAATGCCTGGCCTGAGTAATCAAAAGTGTTCTGCAGGGAATGCAGGATGCAGTCAGCGGCAAGTGAACTGTCTGGCCAATTTTGAGTTTTTCTACTTTTAACTACTCTAGTCTTGTAAAGGATGTGCGAAGACAAACAAATTTCAGGTTTTGCTTGGATTTCTGAAATTATTTCTTCAAATGACATCATGCACGCTTTACTGAAAGCTGTCAAAACACAAACTGGTTTGACTTTCATTTACACGTGATTCTGAACGCAAACAGGCACGCTTTTCCCACCGCTACAATAGGGCGCCACTCAGGACGCATATGCATTATTAGGGTAAGCGCACAGTGAATGCTGGTCGCAGGTTGCTGTTTGCTGGTCGCTTACAAGCGGGAGCCTGCTAGAAGGAATAGGCCATTATATTTTAATCGGACGTCTCACAGTAAACGCTGGTGGAGAAAGCTGGGCACTGGTCATCTGTGCCCATCAGCTCACTGGTTTGTTTTGCATAAACCTGCCTGCTGCTTGCTAGCAGGTTGCTAAGAGTGTACTTGGCGTCGTATAATATATATTCATAAATAATAATATCTTGTTAATTAATTATAACATAGGGCTATAAAAATAACTTAAAATGGTTACTGCCCAAACAATGCTTCATTACATTGAATATTGGTAGTCAAAATGTTCAAAATACATATTTCAAAGTAATCACAAGTCTTTCTTCCAGTAATATTGGTTGCTCGTGCAAGTTGCTCCATTGTTTTTATAACGAGTTCTATTTTAGACAATATAAAAGTAAATTTTTCCAGAGTCATTCTCATGCATTTAAAAAGCCTGTGTCTATCTTTTTTTTAATTGTGGAAAAAGATGATTATGCCAAACAATTTTCTGTTCTTATAAATGTCACTAATGGTATCGTCTTTAAATGATAATAATTTCGTGGAAACGTTTTCATAAGAAATAATTCATCATCTCTGCTGCTACTGGAACTCATGTTGAATACTGGCAACTGAATGAAGGTTAAGCACGTAGTTACATGCTCCCACTTTGCACGTTCACCACCGTGAATCCAGTACCTGCGACCAGCGTTCACTGTGTGCGTACCCTTATGTGATTGAGATGAATGCTGCACCGCAAAACGCTTGACTAGAGCGTGCACTCAGGCTTTACATTAAGGCATCTTATATTTTCTCTCAAGTTTTTCCTATTTGCTACCATTGGTATATCATTGTTCTCTTCTGCCACTGAACATGAGGAATTATTGGCTTATTTACTCATAACCAATGTTCGCTATGAGTCCTTAATGGCATTGTTGCATTTTGTAAGTACGTTGTCAGTTGGATTCAACATTACCTACCTCACCTCATGCTCTGCAGCAGGAAAATTATTTATAATGCATATTTTGTGCCAATGCTGATTTGTACAACAGAAAAATAGACACTTGGAAAGAAGGCAGAGTAGAATTCAAGTAACATTCAGAAGGAGTATGCAAGGAAAGACAAAAGAGATAGAATTAAAAAATATTATGTAATTACGTAACGATTGGGAATGGACAGGAAAAACTACAATGGTTTAGTCATGATAGTAGGATGGAGAAGGGTATGATTCTGTGTATAAGGATGGATAGAGAAAGACCAAGGGCACACTGAAGAGTGAAGTGGATGGGTTTACTAATCAGATGAGTTGGAGAAAGATGCAATTCCAAGAAAGTGATAGAGAAGAGATAGTTTAGCAATAAAGAGAGTTGGAGTGGAGTTATATTTGGCCCTACCCAAAGAAACTTGAAAGATATTAAAAGGAGGAGAAGCCTCTGTGCTCTAAAGTACTCTTGTTTTCTAATGAGCTGATTCTAAGCTACCACACTTAGTTTTTCAAAAAATGTTACATAGCTCCTACATTCATACAATTCTTCAATTAAGAAGTGTTGCACCAAATGTAAACAGTTTTCTTGATGTTTTTTAGTATATGCTTACTTCGCTCCAAGAGAGGGTGAACACTGCAATTGATTGGATATTAAAGTAGCCCAAAAACACAGTAGGAATGACTGTAGCTGTAGTAGTTCCAAATGAATTGAGATTTTCTTTACTCAGTCGGTATTTCTGTATTAGGTACATATATCAAGTTGTACCCATCACCAATATTTTTCCAGTTCATAATTCTTGAATTATTAAAGATATTATTTAGGATTAACCTCACCAGTAAACTTTTCGTGTAGCTCAGGATTGCTGGACAAGGACTAATTCGAAGTTATCTTTTATCACAGTTTGACATACCTATTAAAGGAAAACCACTTTATTGTGCTGAAGATTTATCTGGAAAATATACATTTCCTGAATACCAATGGTAAGATGAACATTGCTCTCATTACCAGTGTTTGGTTTGTCCACAATTCTTGGTACACACATTTGCTCAACTTGGACAGCCTCACAATTTGGTTGTATTGTTAGAAAAAATTCATTTAACGGAGCCTCCTCATGCATCATGTCTACAACATCTTAGCAGTCTTTCGTTGATATATAACAGCTTCATTATCTGCTGCTATTTTAATAAAAGAAATACTCATGAATGAAGTTCTTGCAATGTACTAGGGAATTAGTGTACACAGTAGGAGTCCTGCATCCCTAGGTTATGCAAATACTCTACGACAGTGGTTCCCAACCTGGGGGCGATCGCCCCCTAGTGGGTGATTTGGGTTCGCAGTGGGGCGATAAATTTGTGGGGGGCGATGAGTATTCAAAGACAGAAAAAATAAAACTGTACTACTGGGTAGAATCTTTACTTTCGCGGATACATGTTTATTTTTACAAACAAATAAACTAAACTCTTTTTTGACATTTTTTATGGTCGAGCTCCTACACATGAGATGAAGAATTCTGGACACAACTGCTTTGGTTGATTATTTGTTGTGAACAATAATAAATCTTTTTTACAGAATAACATACTTCATTATTTATCAACACATTACTTCAAATTAAATTAGGTATAACTTACGATGCTAAGAGAAGGGGCGATAGGTGTAAGTCATCCTTCACAAAGGGGCGATGCCCCATAAAAGGTTGGAAACCACTGCTCTAGGAGATTACCTGATATCCCAGGTGACAAGTTATGAGATATCCAGTGTGTTACATACTTTTCAGCACAGGTCGTACTACATCACAGGTTGGTTTTCACCGAGTTTGTAATTCCGTAAAAGGAAGAAGATATGTGTAAGAGAGTCTGTTGTTTTTTTAGTACAGCAGTGTTGTCAGAGTAAGTGTTTTTCACATCAGAGTAAAAATCAGAGTTGGCCGCCTTCGTAGCGTTGTGGTTAGCACATTGGCTTACCATGCAAAGGTCCCAGGTTTGATTCCTGGCCAGGGTCTGGAAATTTTCACATGTCACATCCCACAGTTAATGTTTCACAATTCATCGTAGTCGCTAATGACCAAGCAGTTGTGATGTGACTTTAAATAAATTAATAAAAAAAAATTAAAGTCCCTGTGGGAATCCCCATGAATCTGTACTCAAAACTACTTCTTTCTATTGTCTTACCTGATATTGTTGCAGTTTGCATTAGGAAAATGTAAATTCAATCTGAAGAATTTCATATGAAGTAGGCCTATCCTATTAAAATTTTAATGAGGTAATTAAAAAATAAAATATTAAGAATTGCCAGTGTACTGATTATAAAAATGCTCATAAACTACTATTATGCCTCTTTATTGCACGCAAAAAGTATCAAGTGAAAGAAGAAACAAAAAGTAATTTCTGAAATAACCTAATTTACAAAATACGATGTTAAAACCACTACAGTAAAAGCTCACTAATCCGAACCTCTTTAATATGAACCCTCCAGTAATCCAAACTATCAAAAAAATTGTTTGTTTTTATATAGTAATGAAGATTTCCTATGGCTCGATTATATGTCATAATACGGTAATCAGAGGCCAAAATCATAAACATGACTCTGCAGAATGATGATGATGATGACGATGAAAAACTACCGGATAATGGCACAAACCATAAATTGGCAGTTGCAAGTTTTAATAAGTGTATAGAGTGGGCTAAGGAAACCAATAAGCTGTTTCATGAAATACTATTGCTTATGCAGCTTCAAGATTAAGCATTCAAACTAAGTTTGGCTTCTAAGAAAATAAGTGACGTTTTTGTGAAAAAAAAGTTAGTGAAAAGTACGTTCTGTATTTTGTTACTGAATTAGGTTATTGCAACGTAAATAACTGTACATATTTTAATTAACCTACTGTGTGTACTGTAGTATTTACAATTGTTTTTATTGTTAATTTATTTCTTTTAATGTGACTTTTTGTTGAAAAATAAGTAAAGTCAGTTTATTGTACGTATATTATTACAACATAAACAATTTTGTAGTTCACTCATTGTAAACATGAATATTGTCTTTTAGACAACAATTTGCTAATCTGAACTTTTCGGTAATCCGTTCAGTAGCTGTTTTTATTAGTTCAGATCAGCGAGCTTGTACTGTAGTTGTTAAGTAGTATAAATTAATTCCCAGAAAACAACTGGAAGTTTTCAACATATTTAAACCCTGTATTCACTACTTTACATATTAAATATTTATTTTCATGAAATAGACAAAAACTTCTAGTAAGTTGAAGAATTACTTGTCACAGGCAGGTGGTATATCAATTGTAAATGACCTATAGTTCCCAAGCTGTTAATAGTAGTTCTGGTTTTTGTCACATGATCAGTCATTTAAATGACCGAGTTATTTAAGAACAGAAGTCGTAGAGATGTAAGCGTAATCAGAGTTTACTTCCTTAAAAAATAATGAATTTCATTATGCAGTCTGTGGTGAAGGTACTATTTAATGGTACCTTTAATTTAAAGGTACCTTCACCACAAGTCTGTTGAAATTAAAGGTCTGATGAAAGTAAGTACTTTTTGAAGGCTTGTTTTATTGTTAAGTGGTTGTAATTTTTGACCCAATGAGGAAAGCCGTATTAAAAGATATGAGGCATCGCGGACCAGAAGGGCGAACTCAACAAAGGGTAGTTTTGAGAAAAACGCAAATTAAACTTTTTGATCCAAGGGCGAACTCAACAAAAATTCATGTTTTAATTATTCGTAATAAATTTTTATTACACTCCCCGTGTTTTCCTCGTCGGTCAGTGTCTACACTACCAGTAACTTTTATCTTATCTCAGACTATACGGACACGTTTCTCACTAATCCCATAAATCCCATAAAACCCTGTCCGGCAAACATCGTAGATAACTGTGCCTATAATAATCGTATATCTTATTCTTCGCAAAGTTCGACTAGGCCTACCTTTTACATAACAACTCTTACAATCAGTACTATGAAGAAGTTTGTAGAGGTAGGGATTTTGCAAATCGTAATTTTCAATGGTCCAAAATCATTAAAAAACAGAAGTAATATTATTAACACCAACATTTACGAAGCAGCCGCAAGAACAACGCTCACCAATCTTCCTGGAAACCACAACACTATTGTTACAACGAGATACATACTGTTGACCAGTATTCCGTTGCATTTTTGCTAAATTCTTCTTCCAATTTTTTGGGTTGGATCGTCTTTTTCAGGAATACCCAGCTTCTTCGTCTTCCCTATTGTCACCTGTATCACGTTCCATGACTAAATGTTCAGTAGCAGACTAACAGAGTATACACGCAGAAATCACTCAGCAAAAGACAGACTAATACTAGAGAAAGGACAGATATAACACGTGTAGAGTGTATGATGCATAGCGATAGTAAGGGGAAAGGTTAGAAGTGAGGTGGGATCAGTAGCGCAGAGGTGACAAGACTGACGCCTTGCTGTTGAGTTCGCCCAACTATCGTTCAAAGTAAACCCCCTGATTTTTTCTACTTCTCTTTTCATATAATTTAAAAGGCGAACTCAACAAAATATACCTATAACATTGAAGTTTGTAACTCAAAGATACCAAATAAAATAAAAACAAAAAATGACCCTATGTTGAGTTCGCCCTTCTGGTCCGGAACGCCTCATATATAGGTACCGAGCTTCCCAACAAATTTGACGTATAGAGAAATTAACACGTCAATAAAAATATACTGTCAACATTAATCTTATTACAAGGGTGTAATCTTACGTTTATTACTCCAGTTGTTTGGAAACAGAATAAAAATGTCTCCAAAAAATTTTAATTATTATTAATAAAATGACAAACTTTATTTAATTTTGATTGAGCACGGTACTTACAAAACAAAACATTTCGCCTCTATTTTTGAGTGATGAATAGCCGTGTGTGAAAAAAGATTAGTTTATTGATATTACCGTATGAGAGGCATGAGTTCTAGTCCAACAAATTAAAACTTTTTTATTTTCTTTCATTTATTTTTGGTTTCTTTTAATTGATTATTATAAATTAAATAATGAAACACATTTGAAATTATAATTGTAATTTTAATTCTATAGAATACAACTAATTTAGTAAATGTTTTAAAAAAATTAATTAAGTTTACAAATTATTTAATACATTTAAAAAAATTATTTACAAGAAAATAAAATAAATTTAAATGATGTGAGGGATTCGAACTCACGCCCTCTCGTACGGTTATATATATATCCCTAATTTGTGTACTTTGCAATCTGTTCAATTCAGAACAATAAGCAACCCCATGACCCAATGAGATGAGGATGATGTGTATGACATGTAAATGAGGTGTAGTCTTGTACAGACCCAGGCCGACCATTCCTGAAAGAGTATGGTTAATTGAAACCCAACCATCAAAGTACACCGGTAACCACTGTCTAGTATTCAAATCCGTATAAAAGTAACTACCTTTAGTAGGTAATATAAAAAGTTAAATTTTAATTGTTCACTGTACCGCACGGCTAATATTCAGATAACTTGAAATTTTTTCTTATGTAAGTACCGCGCTAATTGAAATTTTGCTTGAAATTTAATAACTTTTTGGCTTTATAATTTATTAATAAATAAATTATTAGCTATGAAAATCTTTTGTAGACTCATTTTTATTCCGTTTCCCAACGACTGGAGTCATAAAAGTAAGATTATACCCTTTTAATTAGATTAATATTGACAGTACATTGTCCAATGTTTATTTCCCTATACGTCAGACTAGTAGGGAAGCACGTATAAAATATCATACTTTCATTACCTATTTCATTAAGGCCAAGAGAAAGTCAAAATTTTAACACATGATTTGATACATAAGAGATCCCAGTAGCATTAATGGGAATTGAATATTTAAGATCTAATATAAGGAGTAGAGGTGTCTATCGTTTTGCTGAATACATGGTGTCTAGATGTTAACCATTTTCAGCCATTTATTAACCAACTCAGTAGCAATGAGTGTACCTGAATGGAAACACTCTGAAATGATATATTAATCAGTACGAAAACAAAGAGGTTTCATAGTTGAATCAGTACCCGCCACCTTTGTTTATAATTCATAACCTTTGGGTACTCTATATGGAGACAACGTTGCCTATAGTGGCCGTGTTTTTGTCTACTTATAGTTTAATCAACGTTAATAACTCTTACAATTTATTTATTATAGAGTATTTTCTGTCAAAGTCGGTTAATTTAAATAGAATTAACTTCATTTATGGTTTAGTATTAAAAATATAACGGTTTAAATACATGAAATTTAATTTTCAAATGGAATATTGAAATCTATAGACGGAATTCCTTCAGCCTTTCACTTTCTGAATTTATGACAAAGTTGTTGAGATCACAATTTCTAAGAATATTTAGGGTCAGTTATTCTGACTTTTTACAAAATACATAACTCTAAATTCAAAAGTAGGCAGCTGAGAGATTTAGATAACCGTGAGCAGGAGAAAATAATCGACGGTACAAATTGCTAGGATCTAGGATGCTGTGACCTGTCCTAACCTCAAATAGAATCTTGTGTTGTTAAAATATAAGTTGAGTATTTCCCCCGTCTGTAGTTATTTACCCGTGAATTTATTTCAATACAATATTAAATGGTATAAAAATGAGTGGATCATTTTATTTAAAAACTATCCAAGCTTTAAAACGATTAGAAAATGTAGTTGGATTCTGGATAACAGGACGTAGATTTCCACCGCCAGGTGAGATTTTATTTAAATTTTAAGATTTAAATACTTATTTGGTTAATTAGCTGGGGTTTTACCAGTGAAATAATTTATAAGAGAATTGTGAAACTAACGAGTACCAGCGAATTATTAATTTGAGGTTAGGTGTACGTTTTTGGGTTTACATATTAGAGTCGATCATCTCGTTTAGGGAATACTGAATGTGGTATTCATGAAGTATACTTCAGTCACTGTTTTTTTTTTTTTTTTTTTTTAAGTTCTGTTCTATTAGTTTACGTATGAATAAGGTTATTTTGTTAACAGTACGATAATACTGCTATAAAAAAATAATTTCTGTACTCTATATTGATATTCGATTTGCTCTCCCAAGTTGACGTCATTGTTCATTGTCGAATGTATTTTTAGTGACTACTAAGAAACAGGGACTGTAAGATGGGTTAAGGAACAGTGAATTTAAACATGTTATTAATTTTCCAGACCCTTGCGGGCAATCGAACTCGAGACCACCAATTTGCAGTGCAGCACAGTATACTTTGTCAGCTAAGCTGAAACCTAGTCAAAACAGTTTTAAAGGGAAATGTTACATCATGATCCATCCAAAAACGTTTACGTTCATTATACAAAGTTTATAAAAACTTATTTGTAACTTGGCTGAAGGTTGTTAATTGTAAATGAATTGCTGTAACAGGTTACCTTATTGTAATTCTTCTACATTTGATAAAACTTCATCATAGGACACATCATCCTTGTTGTCACTACTTAAATCATGTTTCAAATTACAAGTTTTTCTACCTGAACTTCGCTCAAAGAATCTAAATCTCACATGTGTTTTTCCTTCTTTTCCACGTGAGCTATAGTTTTCCCACTTATCACCAGTACTTCAGAAATCCCTATTTTCAAAAGTTTTCCCACTTATTCACCAGTACTTCAGAAATCCCTATTTTCAAAAGTTTCCTTATTTGGAGCTTAAATGTCTTATTATTTGTAGTCATGTAATCATTCATCTGAGCACACACTTACTCAATAGGATTCAGGTTACAGTGGTACGGTGGCAATCGTACCACTGTGCAGTTGTTTGCCTTTGCCAGTTCTTCTACTTTATATAAATTAAATTTAGGTTTAATTAATTTCAATTTGCTTTATAGTTAAACTTTCATCATGCTATTGCCGAATTGTACCCCTTTACTTTTTAACCAATCAGTTATATTGTAATTTTTTTAAAAGATCGATTAGGAATCTTTTCCTTTTTACCGAATGGTAGGACAAACTAACATTGTCCATAACAATTAGGTTTGAATAAATTTAAACAACGGACTGATTTGATTGCTAGTACAGCATCTACTGAAATGTACAGTATTGGAATTGTTTTACAGTACAGTCAATTCCGGATAATTGGTCCACTGGTTAATTGTGGCAACCGGTTTTTTGGGACAGTTCTTTAATGAACAAAAACAGAACAGGATTTTACATTAATAAGTACTCCGTTTATTCGGTCCATAATGCCGTTTATTGGGGCCAATCTGATGTATTTACAATGTATGTTTTATTAAAACCATCAAAGGCCAGCGACGAACAACATGTGGTTCTAAGCGGCAAGATAAGATAATGGGAAGGATAGAGGTAAAGTAAAATAAACATTTTGACAGATAAACAACAGTAATCACTCATCAGTCATAATAGAGATAATATTTACAGTACAATGTAGCTACATAATCGTCATTGCACAAATTTCAGTGAGTCATATCCACTAGTTATGCCCTACCTTACAAGCTGTATAGCCTCCTTGCAACCTATAGTTAGTTCTCACTTGTCATACTTACATAGAATGTTCGTAATTTCATGCTTTTCATCAGTTTTCGTGATTTCATGAGCACACGGTTTTTCGAGACTGGTTGTTTTGTTATCTGCAGGCATGCGTTTTTAACTTTTTTTATTCCCATTCGTTTCACATATTTTGTTGTAATTTTTATGCGTAGGCTGTCAATGTTTTGTAAGCGTAGTTCGCGCAGAAATGAGAAGTGAGTGGGGAGAATACTGCCGGCTGTAGAAGGGATGACATGACATACGTTCGATGCATGCATATGTGCGTGTGTGAATTGTCTCATTCTACTGAAGCTGTCGCAGAGAACAGATCGTAGCTCGAACGGTTGACTATTTTATCTTATTGTCTGTGGTCGGTGGACATTTTTATGAATATCCCCCAAAGAAAACATCAACCCTTCCACCATGTTGGAGGTCGCTCTTATAGGAAAAAGAGGCCTACGTGCAGTTTATATGGTCTAGGCCCTAGACCATATAAACCTACGGTACGGTATGTTATGCATTCCAGCGAGTCGGCTGTGAATTCCCCCCTCTACTGCTGTACTACTCACACCATTATTTCTCCCTTCATCGTACCTCAACCAAATCCGTCTACTGCGCATACGCTTACATAACTTTGAAGGCCTGTACCTACTATCAACGTCTTTGTGAGTTAAATGCCGCGTAATGATATGACGGTGTGAACAAATAAAGCTTCTCGACAAAATAAAAACGTATCCACCTAACTTAAGCCAATGTAACCTATTGGAACTAACCGGTGTACTGAAAATTACGATAGCTTGTATCGTGCTCCGAGAAAATAAAATACACCAAGAGTGGGCATTAAAAGATCATGGGACATCTCAGAAAAAAACGTGAAGGAAGGATCCATTTGTTGAGAAGCGTTGAATGAATGGTTTGTGATTGTAACTTTGGAAGGTGTTAGTGTCAATGGTCCAATGCTTAAAACCAAGGCAAAAGGTTTTGCTAAAAAGTTAGCCTATCATTGTTCTGATACCCTTTTATTTTTTTCGTGTCGTGTACGTGGATAGAATTGCATGTAAAATTTATGTTTGTGATAATTTTAATAAAATACAGTATCGTATACACCACAGTTTACAAATTCGTTTATTAGAGCCAAGCGTTTTAATTGGGCCAAAATGCTCCGGTCCCGATGTGCCCCATTTATCCGAATTGACTGTACTATCATAGAAATGAAAGCGGGCAGTGAGTGCCAGCCATCCAGTTACATGTAGTGTAGACACAACAGATCCAACCTTACATAGTAAAATGTTGTTTACAATAGTTCTCAACTTAAAATGGGCTGGCCCGTGGTGTAGTGTCAGCGTAACTAGCTACTATGCCGGTCCCGGGTTCGATTCCCTGTCAGGTCTGGCATTTTTTTCATCTGTAAATCACCGCGTAAAGTTAAATTACCTACGCACAAGCCCAAGGCTTACGTAGGCATCATCACTCAATAAAAGAAAAAATAGAGTATCATCACTTGGCCATGGAGGTGCTCCAAATGCAATTTACTTTATAACTGTGTAGTAACTAAATTAAAATCTCATGCATTACGTTATATTTGTGTATTCTAATTTATAACTTTTTTTTTGACAGTATTATGTTATGTGACTTCAGCTGATTTCCCAGTTCAAAATAGTTCTAGTTTACCAAAATTTGATCTTGGAGAATTAATGAAAGAAGGCTTTTTATGGGCTGTACCTAAATCTCGTAGAACAATTGAACGACGTATGAAGCGAAGATTTGGTGATCCTGATTACCACTGGAAAATGCATGTACCAAAAACAGATCTCCTTACTTGTAACAAATGTGGACACAGTTACGAAGCCGGATGTCTTTGTAGTAAGTACTTTTATATAATAATAATAATAATAATAATAATAATAATAATAATATAGAGTAATTTTTTAGTCCTGTTACCCAATTGTTAATGTCTGGTAATTTTTTTTCTAAGAAAAGGAAATTTTGTTTTGTGACACGAAGTTGGTAGCCCTACTCAATAGGTATAGTTACGACAGTGTGAGTTGATTCTCCTTGAGTTGTGTAAAATTTTGTGCCGTTTCCGGTCGTGTTACGAACAGAATGTCATTTACCTTAGAACAACCAGTTTTCATTCTTGAATAATATTTTGCTACGAAATCGTACGTGAGTGCAAAAGAATCATTTCAAATTAAATTTTATGGTGTCCTCCACCAGAAAAAATGTTAATTTCTTGGCTAACAAACCGATTTAGAGAGACAGGTAGTGTTTACGACAGAAAACGTAGTGGTCGATCAACTCTTGACTAATGATGTTTTAGAGAATGTGAAAACAAGATTGCTCAGTTTTCAATGGAAAAGTTTATGAAAACTTTCTTCACAAGTAACACTCGAATATGACAAACCAACAACTTGTGTGGAAAGTTTTTGTAAACTTGTTAGAGGGGCGTCTTTAATCCAGATGAGTTCGGTATATATTTTTTAAATTGATACCAAATACACTAGTTTTTAAAAATAAAAAATATCATGTTGGCAAAAAAACCAAAAACACGGCATATATAAACTCCTCCGTACTTAACTCGATCAGTATGGTAGAGATCTTTCTCATTAGAGATATGCTTATTCTACTTGTTTCTCAGCTAAGATACTTTTCCGTCTTGATTCGCTAACATCGAATTAGTCCCTTAAAATTCGTATTAAGCAGATTTTATACTGTATTGTATTATACGTTTCAAGCCTGAAATGTTGAAAAAACTTACTACTTTCTCTTGCCTATATAAGTAAATAGGAAGGAAAGTATTGTTTTCTTGTCTATTTTTCGAAATCAAGTTTTCACCGGATCTACATGTTTTCAGACCCCCTGAACCCAAAAAACATATTTTTAGCAATTGGTCTGTGTGTGGGTGCGTGCGTGTGTGTGAACAAAATATCTCAAGAATGGAACATTGTAATAACTTGAAACTTAAGTTAGATACTACTATCGAACCCGAAAAACGAACATTTTCATCAGAATTTGTAAACTGGAAGTAGTAGTTCATTCGTGTCATTTTTCACTTTTTTGCGATTTTATCAAAAAATATTTTTTTTTAAATTGCCTCATTTATTAAATTTTATATGCTCTACAAGATAGAGTATGCACCATGTCTGCTAAAATTCTTGGGGAGGCTGTACTCTCGTAAAAAAATGGTTTTTTTAAGATTGCGACCTTAAAAATGAAATCAAATTAAAAATTAAAAATTATGCATTTTAGTGCAAAAGTGTATATGATAAAAGTTGTAGACAATTTAAAAATCCACAACTTTTATTTTTAACATTTCTTTGTATAACACTTAATTCAGCAGTTATTTGTGATTTTCGGTTTTTTTTCATGAAAATGTGTAAAAAATGGATCTTTAAGATTTCGGCCTTAGATTCGACCACATTTTACAACAAATGTGTATGTAATAAAATTTATAGAAAATTAAAAGATCTACAACGTTTGTTTCAAGCATTTTACTCTACAGAGCCTAGTTTAGCATGAAAGAGTGATTTTCCATATTATTAAGCCAAACTAAGGTTGATTTTCATTTTGTTTCATTCACTCATGAGTAAAATAAGGTTATGTTTTTTTGTTTATTTCTAATGTTTTATTACTAATATTTGGTTATATTGTTCATTATTTGGATTGCCAAGAGAAAGTCGTGTGAGTGTTTCACACCAGATTTTTTTAATGTGTTTTTCATAAGAATGTTTTAAATGCGATTAAACCAATAGTCTAAAAAAAGTAGTTTTGTATGTACTAATTGTTAGCTAGTTTATCGTCTTTAGAGATTTGCTTAGGCAAAAGTAGGCTGTATTATGTTCATGTATTGATGACTCAATATAGATTTATACTAGCTATCAGTTATTTTAGCCCGACTACTTGAAAGGCTTTTTTATGACATTTATTGCAGGTATAATAACAGAATAAAAATTTTCAGATTAAGTTGTGGTTTTCTTTTCTAGGTAATTGTTATAAAAGAATTCAAGATGAAACAAAGGCAATGCAGGATGCTGTTCAAGCAGAATTAGGTTTGGAACCTGTTGATAAAGAAGTTGTTATTCTGTACAAGGGCGAAAGAGATGAACAACCTAAAGAATTTTTTGAGGTGGGTAATTTTTATCTTCTTCTTCTTCTTCTTCTTCTGCCTTTCAAAGATTAGGCATCTCTGCCTGTTCGAACCTCTGAAATCTGCCTATCTCTTTCTCGAGCGTCCTCGTTCTCTCCTGCCCTCCGGCTTATAACCCAGTGTCTGCTTAAGTATCCTATCCTCCCTCACTCTGTTCATATGCTCTTACCACTGCATTCTGTTCTGAGATACCTTGTCGTTTTTAGAGAAGATGTTGAGTTCTTTCCTTATCTCGGTATTCCTGTAATGATCTTCTCTACTACATCCATAAGTATGTCGAAGAAATTTCATTTCAGATGCTTGCAATCTACTCTCCTCTCGCTTTGATAGCACGCAAGTAATTTTTATATGTACATAATAATAATAATATGAACTATTCAGAGTTTTAACGTTACTATCTGAGGAATGTAACATGTTTTCTTCTTCTTTTTCTTCTTCTTCACTTCATGCGTTTGGCAGCTCGGCTTGTTTAGGAAACCTTCTCCTTCTTGGGTGTTCAACTCTCTTCTTACTCCGGTGGGTTTGTACTTGTGAACTGTGTTGTTCTTTCCTCTCTTTAGTTCAGGCCTTTCCTGTTTTTAGCTTTAGTTTTTCTAAACAAGTATTTCATGGATTTTTATTATATTTTATTTATTTTTATTGAGTTTTATGTATGTGTTGTTATTATTACACCAAGTTTTTATTATTCAGTGTAAATTATAAATTATTATTGGTTTATCATTGATTTATGTTTTAATTTTTCTATTTTAGGGGAAAAGAATCATTGAATTAGATAAAGAACGACCTGCATGGTTCTCAAAAAATCTGCTAGAAAAGACAACTCAACCTCCTTCAACTAGCAAAGATGTTAAACCAACAGAACTCGCTTAATTATGTGATTCATTGTTATTAGATGTTATATTAGTTTTGTAATTTCTTTTGTTAAAAAAAACTGTATATTAGTATTTCTATTAAATTTTTAAACATAGTTTTAGTTTCATTAATTTTATCGTATTGACCCTTAACACGTTCAGCACGGCAGCTAGAATCACAGGTGCTTTGCTACGCCGACCCGCCATTACAGTGAAAATATACCATGCCGCCTTAAGGCAGCATCAGACCACGGAAACGATCTTACTTATTTGCTCATCTACTCTACGGCTCAATATAGTACGGTATTATACGCGTTTTTTGTTTCTACGAAATTTATATTTGAAATTAACTTTTTAATTATTAGAAAAATTTATACTTATACGTTATTAAATAATTGAAAATTATTTTTTAGTGAGACCATGGCAATATGAAAAAATTAGTAATAAAAGCATATTTATTCGTACAAAGTTATTTTATGACCGTAATTATAATAGTACAGTATATTATATAACGTACAGTAGGCCTGCAAAGGAAACGCAATGGATAGAAATTGCGAGTTCAGAAAGTAACAGAAATTTCTTTTGAGTAATAATTAAACTATTTTTATGTAAAAATGTATTATTCTTACCTTTTATTTTTAAAAAGAAGTCACTTAAAAACGAAGAAATTCGTAGAATAAATTATATAATTAAATAAAACAATAAAATTACACGGCACTAGGACGTCTGAATAGAGTACACTTTTAAAATTCGTTAAAAAATTCCCGGCAGTTGGTAACGAAAGACGATCTTCACAGTGGTGCTCGTAGAATAGATCTGAACCCCTGAACAACCTTTACTAACACTGCCAGTACACCAGGGATTTAACAAAAGCTGTAGAAATGTGGTATTGTATATGCTGCCTTAAGGTGGCATTAGTCTCTGGAACCTTGATTTGCCGCCTTAAGGCAGCATCCGTCCTGAACGTGTTGAGGCTCCAGCTGTTTTGTACTGTTCCGCTTCTAATACATGGTGGCCATATTACATTCCTTTCTCATGATGTCACACACACATTCATATAGTTTGATTTTACTTGTGAAAAACCATTTGTAAAGCATAATTTTATCTACACATACGTATATTTCACAATTCTGTAGGTTACAGGAGAATGACATAAAGGTAACTTGTTTAGGAACACTGCAGGTAGTATTTTGTCGTGTGCCACTCCCTTCTTCCCTTTGCTACAACGTAAAATAGACACAACTGTTTATAACAAAAGCAAATTTCTTCAGAAAAATGTCACAGCTTTCACACAAACCAAGAAAAATGTTTGTATGTTGACTTACGGACGGCCTGCGTGCGATATCTGTTAACATAAAAAATTTTCAACACTAGCCTACCACCCTTCACATTAAAATGATAATAAAATATTTCACCTTCAACATATTCTGTTTCTGTAAACACTATTAGTTGTGTTGACGAATCCTCTACATAATAAATACAATAACGACCAGTTTCAGAATATATTGACCTCACTGCAACAAGTTTTATTGGGTACTGCGCTACCCATTTCTATAGCCCCTGAAGTGGCTTCACTTAGCACATAGGTTAATACCAGTGTTTTGCAGACAATTGGTTCATATTAAAGCTTGGTTCATTTATAGCAATACCGGCCACATTGGCGAAGTTGGTAACGTGCTTGCCTCTCATCTTGCGGTCTTGGGTTCGAATCCCATTCAGGCACGGCATTTTTTCATACGTTACAAAAATCATTTCATCATTCACCGTCTGCATTAGCAGTAATTGCAGAACAGTCGGACGTTAAACAAAAAAAAAAAAAATTATAGCAATACAGATAAATCATACATGCAAGGTCAAAAAATTTATGTCAGCATCATTCAATTGAGGAAGGAACTCAAAAAAGTATGCTTGGAACAAAGTGTATTTTTCATTTACTAAAGTACTGTAATCAGCATATGCGGTTTTTATCCATGAAATATACCAGGTCATCGAGAAAGGTTGCATCCATTTTAAGAAATTGCAGTTTAAAAACTACTGGAGATGAAGTAATAATATTTTTTTGTAATGGACAGAAAATATTAAAGTTTTTTACAACTTAATAAGTTTCTATATGAGCGTCGTTGGTTGCTCTGCACACATCTAAGCGATCGTTGACCTGTGTCCAAGTGCGCTGTGTCATATTGAGCGCGAACGAAGAAACAGCAGAAACAATTCAATGTTGTAAATGATTCACTTTTTGAATCTTCTCACTATAGTCATAGTTTTTAACATAACCCCAGAAGAAAAATTCAAGTGGGGTTAAATCTGGACTCCTTGGAGGCCAAAGCACAAGACTGGCTCTATTGATCCATCGGTCAGGGAACCTTTTATTGAGCGCGTGGCGAACTAGAAGACTGAAATGAGGAGGCGTGCCATCTTGTTGCCAAATTATATTAATGTTTTTTCTAATGCAATTTGTTCAATTTTTGGTACAGTCGTACCTGCAAAAAACTTTAATATTTTCTATTTACAACAAAAAACATTTATGACTATCTCCAGTAGTTTTTAAAGTGTAATTTTTTAAAATGGATGCAACCTTTCTCGATGACCCGGTATATAATTATGTATTTAATTTCAAAACCACAAGAATACATTAACAGGAAACACTTACCTATTTTATAGCGCTTTTGTGTATCTCATACACATATGCTTTATTTTGAAATTCATCAACATTTTTTAAAATTTTGATGAATTTCAAAATACTTTCCTGAAGAAGGTAAGATACAGGAAAGTGCTGTAAACATTGGTGAGTGGTTATTGTTACAGTATTCTGGTGGTTTAGAAATATATATTTCAATTGCAAATAGTATAATATGGCTGTTGATAATACCTGCATAGGATGTTTGATAAAATAAATATACTTATTTATACATGTGAGTGGATTACATGCTCTGACATTTCTTGCATCATAACCTCCTTCAACCCTGTTCTTCCTGTCATCCTCCTTCATGTCGCTAAGCCTCATTGCCTAACAAACACTCTTCAACCAGGACAACTTGAGCCCCTGGCTCTTCCATGGTTCATCTTCTGCACCTACCTCCATATCATTTGAAGCCATCCACCTTCAGGCATGATCCTCTTTTACCCATACTAGTTTCACATTTTTTCTGTTGACTCCACAACTCCATTCCCAATAGTCAATCTTCATTGATTCCAGGTGTTTATAATTTCTGCCTGTTTTCTCCCACACTTCAGCTTTATAGGTAGTTTATACTTTAAGTAACTGCCCTTACACTTTCATGGTTGTATTTTGGCTTCAAATTATGGGATTCAATGGTTTTATGAAATCTACCATCTGCATCTATATTAACGCAATGTTCTCTGCATTCTCACTGTTTGAAGACACCTAGAGGTTAGTAAAGTCTTTCCATTGGCCAATACTAATTGAACAATTTGAAGACACTCATTCATTATATCCTTAGCGGGAATTAAAATGGGCTACTTATAGTATCAAATAGTTGAGCTACTCTGTTCATATCCACCTTTATTTTAATAAAAGTTTGCGTCCGTCTCTGTGGCCCACTGGTTAGTGAGCTACACAGCAGAGCGGAGGTCCCGAGTTCAATTCCTGGTCAAGGTCTGGAAAATTATTACAAGTTCAAATCAACTGTTCCTTAACTCAAGAGTAGTCACTTATAATCAAGGAGCTGATGTGACTTAAAATAAACTGCTGTTGTTTAGGTCATCAACCAAAAGGCTGGTTTGAACCATTAAGGGTGGTTCACACTGAATGCTATCTGTGTCGATCTGTTCTGGGCAAATGAATGCACTCCAATCTCAAGTGCAATCTTCCCTGTCACACAGAATGCATTCAGTTTATTCAGTCAATCACAATGAGTTCTTCATCAGAAGAGAAATTAGCTGCTACTCTATTGTTATCTCTTAAAAACATACAGTGTGGTTTCATGATAAAAACAAAAAACGATTACAGTTCGGAGAGTATAATTAACTATGTACAGAACTTTCATCGCATGAAGATCGCTTTTACAGATATTTTTGTGTAGTTAAGAAAACTAAAAATTGGACTTTTATGACTTTTATAAAACTAAAACTTTTATTGCAGTGGTTTTATTTTTTACAATACATAAATGATTTTTGGTAACTTTGTACATAATTAAATTATCTTTAAAGTGATATAAGTGAAGTTGGGTAACATAATTTTTAGTGTTTTTTTTTTGTAATTAAAAAGGAATTTCCACAACACATAATGTGCAAGTAGAAATTTTTATTTGTTGTATTTTTTAAATTATAAGAAGTATGTTATAAGTTAACAACATCAGTTAAAGTCATACAACATCAATTCACTATAAACGAAACAAAAACAAATCATTAAAATATCTTAAAAAAAAAGTTATGGACAAATATATAAAATGCTACAAATCTCACAAAAATATACTGGCATTTTACTTTCTCTTGCCTATATGAATATATAGGAAGGAAAGTATTGTTTTCATGTCGATTTTTCGAAATCGAGTTTTCACCGGATCTATACGTTTTCAGACCCCCTGAACCCAAAAAACATGTTTTTAGCGATTGGTCTGTGTGTGTGTGTGTGTGTCTGTGTGTAAACAGAATATCTCAAGAACGGAACATCGTACGAACTTGAAACTTGAAACTTAAGTTACATACCACTACCGGACGCGACACGAACATTTTCATCAAAATCGGTCAACCGGAAGTAGTAGTTTATTCGTATAATTTTTCAGTTTTTTGCGATTTTCTCAAAAACTGGTCCTACGATTTTTTTTAAAATCGCCTATTTTACTCAATTTTTTATTCTCTACAAGATAGGGTAGGCGTCATGTTTGCTGAAATTCTGGGTGAGGCTGTTTTCACGTAAAAACGTTGTTTTTTTAAGATTACAGCTTTAATATGCATTTTAGCGCAAAACTTTATATAATAAAAGTTGTAGAGAATTGAAAATTCTACAACTTTTATTTCAAACAATTTTTTGTATAACGCTTAGTTTAGCGGTAATTTGCGATTTTCTGTTGTTTTCTCACGAAAATGTGTGAAAAATTGATTTTTTTAAAATTTAGGCCTTAGTATGCATTTTACGACAAAAGTGTATATAATTTAATTTATAGAAAATTAAAAGATCTACAACTTTTATTTATAGCATTTTTCTCTACAGAGCCTAGTTTAGAGAGAAAGAGTGATTTTCCGTATTTCTAAGCCAAACTGAGGTTGATTTTCATTTTGCATCATTCACTCATGATTAAAATAAGGTTATGTTTTTGAGGTTAGTTTTTTGTTTATTTCTAATATTTTATTATTAATGTTAGGTTTATTGTTAATTATTTGCATTGGCAAGAGAAAGTTGTGTGAGTGTTTCACACCAGATTTTTTAAGTACCTAGTAGCCTACTTAGTGAAAAATAACTGGCATTTTTCGGTAGGTACTCACAATATTCTACTGGGACTGTAAGGGTTAACTAATAACCATGTGATAAGAAACAGAACTATTTTTTATAGCCCTGGAACTAGTAGATCGAATGCAAATAATTTAACACTCCACCTGCCTGTATAATGTGTAATAAAATAAACAACGTATAAATTATAATAACCTAACCTAATAGACTTCTTGAATCCTGAATCCTGAATCCTGGTTGAGAGGGCTAAGAAGCCCTATGATGGCGACATCGTGTTAAGGAACACCTGGTCGCTCGGGGAACAATATAACAGAATAATTGCAACCTCAAGAAATTTAGGGGGAATTTTATAGTTTAAATAGGAAATAGGATTCTGGTCGTGGGACATTGGAACTGGGACTTGAAAGGAGGTAATTTATTTTTAGAAGTTATTTGTGGAAAATTTAAATTAAGGGACAAGTGGGTTTAAGAGCGGCTCTTTTATTTTATTTTATTTTTCAGTGGCCTTTTTTCAGTTTTGTGGGAGGCCTAATATTTTGGTGAGGGGAAGGCATGCATTTTACTGAACGTGGACTAAAGGTATAATTTAAGGTAGGGGTTAGTTTATGATTTCAGGGGAGACGGAAAGGGTAAAGTTTGGCATAATCACCGGCCTTTTTATCTTCTGAGTGTTTATTAATTTAAAATGGCGGCTCTTTTCACCGTAGTGGAGTGATTATGCATAGGAACATGGGGACAACTACCAACTGGGGGGAGTGAGTCATACAAGTAGGAGGGGCATGGGTAAATAAGAGGAATACAGGGCAGAATAAAAATGTGGCAACTCTAAATTTTGTTAAGTGGGTTATTCTAAAATTTAGATAAAGTCGTGGAATGGTAATGGGATAGAGACTTCAGGTGGGTGTAGGCGTCGGTACAAGTCCTGAATGATCTGGGGTCCGTCAGTTTTCCCAGCGTCGTGTAGCCGTTTCGAGGTATTGTAAATAAAGTCCTCCATAGAAGGGAAGAGAAGGTGTTCGTGTATGATGCGATTGGATATAAGATAGTGGAACTGTGTGATGCACCGGAGGACTTTGTTCTGGTATGCTGAAGTACGTCTTTTGTTGGACTTGGAGGGAAAGGGCCACCATACCGGTGACCCGTACAAAAGGAAAGGACGTAGGATAGAGGAGTACATCAGAAGTAAGTACAAAGCAAAGAAACCAATTAAATAACAAATAAAAGTAATACTATATAACTGTACAGTTCTCTGACACTTTAAATTAAATATTAAACGAAACGTTTATAAATTAATTTTTATAGAAAACTAAATTCATAAATAAAACGAGTTTACAAAATAATATTGTACAATCTGTATACCGGCATTAGTTATATAGTAATTTCATAGATAGCGTCTTTGTTCATCTGACAGTCGTATTATATTTTACAAGGCGGGAAGAATACCTGTTTGTTAAAAAGTTTCTTTTGTTCAAGTTATAATATAAAGGTACAAATGTTTTTATAACCAGTAGTAGTTTTAGGAGGCTGAACTGTTTATAAAAAAAGAGAGAAATGAAACTGAGATCGTATATTGTTTTACTACAAGCTTTAGAGAGGACAGAGGTAGAAAAAGAATCTTTGGAATGCCAATATCTAGTACTACAGACACAGCTTACAAAAACTTGAAAACGTATTTCATGTATTTGTTTTTTTATGTTTTTATTTTTCTGTAACGCAACGAACTATCTGTTTATGGAAAACGGGATTCGAATCTGCGACCTTGATTGTAATTGATTGATTCTAATATTGTAGGGAGATCGTAGTACTTTTAAGGTTATGTTCCGAACAGAAAATAACAATAGGCCTACTACATACGATTTAAAAACAAAACCGATATTTTCTTGATACTTTTCCAGATACTTAATCTAGTTTTGAAATGTGTCATAATATAAACATATTAAAACTTAATTGAGATTTTTTCAGAATTAGTAACCAAGTTTTCATTACAGAAAAGCAAATTAAAAAATGTAATTTGACCAATGAAATGTTTGTTACCTGTAAAAGCTCATAACTATAGTTTTTTTTATAAACTACTTTAATGCCTAAATGTAGGATATTTCGTATCAACACGCATTTATTTTTAAAGACAGTCTTAAAAAATTAATACATACATTCGAAACCGAGGAAAACTAGATTTTGTCAGACATTTTTCCGTATTATTGTTTAAGCATAATATTAAGGGTGATATATGAAGATTAACTTAGCTTTTTTATCGGGAACTGTACTTTATTGACAATCGCCCTATTTGATCGCTGCTTTTCGCTGTATTTTATTTAACATAATTCGGCATGAATTTTTGAATAGGGACCACGTGTGCAGTTTGTTCAGGAATGGCTGTTGGTCACCATACAAAGTCGCTTGCCCAACCAGTGTTGTTTAATAATTAATAGCGACTTTTTACCAATTGACTGACTGGGATTGACCCGAAGGCCCGATAGATGAATATAGGTGATGAGAAATGCCAGACTTCACCGGTTATCGAACCCGGGACCCTGTCGATTGCGCTGACCACTACATCACGAGCCAACCTTATAAACTTATGCGTAGTGGCCTTTAAATACGAACGTCGTCGAATTCTAATACTTCTAATTGTAACCAATAATCAATACCATTCTTAATTCTAATTTCCTTTCCAGATTTGAATAATCTCTAATTTTTAACTCTGTTTCATCGTATTTTCTTCGGTTCAGATGTCATTTCCTTTTTCATTTTCTTTCTTCTTAAAACCGTAAAAGTTTACACTTTCTAAATACCACCCTGTCTTGAGCCAATATCCAGCTATCTCTTTTATTTCCATATTTTGTTACCCTTAGATACATTTATTATTCTTACCGTTGAAGTCGTTACTGAAAATCTACGTAGTTTATTACTGTTCTCATAAATATGAGCCGAAGAACCGAACTTTTCTCATCTTGGTCGTAATGTAGTCTATATTGTAGGATTAATTATTTAGGCTACAATAATAAATTGTTAAATATTTCGTTTGTATTTTCTTAATATAAAACCGCTTTATTTGACGAAAAATACCCATTTGATCGGTTGCTTTCGCTGGAATTTTTTTCAAAGTGAATTTTAACACTAATATTATTAGTATATTATTATTATTATTATTATTATTATTAATATTATTAGTATTCTTTTTTGTATTTGGTTGTCAAGTGGTCACCATACATAACAACTTACACAATCGGTGTTACTTAAAAATAACACTTTACCAGCTGATTGAATGCGGTGGCCTGGAGGTCATTGTTGAAAAAAGTTATTAAAGTTTATCGATTTTCCAGCGAAGTAGCCTACTAATTAGAATTCTCAAAGAATACAAAATTATTAACAGATTGTAGTATTCTTGGTTGTATTTATTTTCGATTTTAGGTTAACCGTCATCCATGATAATGACGTTAACGACATAATTTTTAAAGGGGGTTTCAAACTGAAAATTCGTGGAACGAAAACCGATTAATACAAATCTCTATATGATACATTTACCGGCAACCCCTACGCAAGGTTCCGCAGTGTATGGAGAGCAACAGTTTGTAAAAGTTCAAAAATTGCCCTTGGGAATTTTGCTACTGAATAGCCTACTGTTTATTCTTCGTTAAATCTTTCATATAATTTTTTTCGCAAATTATTTCACACAATTATCATCTAATACTTGTGGTTCAGTGATGTAATTATGAATAATGTTAATTATTGAAAATACAAAAAGTTAACAAAGTTTTTAGTTGATGTTAAAAATTTAATCTGTAGGTAGCAAAATCAAGAAAGTTATTTAAAAAGAGATAAGTACAAAAATTATAGAAAGGTTAACAGGTTTTTAAATTGTTTAACAATGAATCGATTTGACAACGAATGATAACTTATGGATAATAAAAAACTTTATGTAATCTTTAAGCGATATTAGTAGACTAAGTGGTAAAATCTCCTTAAATCGAATAATTTAAATTTATGTTAATTTTTACTTTCTCGTGCCATATATGAATATATCGGGAAGGAAAGTATTTTCATTTCAATTTTTAAAAATTTAGTTTTCATCAGAAACACATGTTTTCAAACCCCTGAACGCCAAAAACATGTTTTAAGCCATTTGTTCTGTGTGTGAATGTTTGCGTGTGTGTACGCGCGCGTGCGTGCGTTAACATAAAAACTGAAGTAGCATGCGGATTGAAACTTATCTCTAACTTAATCTAGAGACCACAACGGAACCCAACACAAACATTTTCATCAAAATCGGTCAACCGGAAGTAGTAGAAGTTCATTTGTGCAATTTTCCTCTTTTTGCGAATTTCTCAAAAATCGCATCATTTTATTACATATTTTATGCTCTACAAGATTGGGCAAGCAGCATGTCTGCTGAAATTCTTGGGGACTGTGGTCTCGTGGTAAAAAATTATTTTTTTAAAGATTGCAGCCTTAATATGGATATTAGGGTAAAGTGTATATAATTAAAATTATAGAGGCCGCCTCCGTAGCGTAGTGGTAGCGCGCTAACCTACCAAGCGGAGGTCACGGGTTCGATTCCCGGCTAGGGTCTGGAAATTTTAATAAGTCACAACTAAACGTTCCATAACCCACTGTAGTCGCTAATGACCAAGCTGTTGATGAGACTAAATAAATGATTTAAGTGTTTATTCATTTCACTTAATTGAAAATTAAACAAACCTACAACTTTTACTTTTTCTGCAGCATCTTTTTCTGCAGAACCTAGTTTAGCATCAATTTTCCGTATTTTTAGGTCGAACAAAAATTTATTTTCATTTAACGTCATTCACTCATGATTAAAATTAGATTATAACTTATTTTTCATTTGACATTGTTTACTCATAATTAAAAATATTTTATATTTTCATTATTTACATTGGCAAAAGAAAGTTTTGCGAGTGTTCAAACCGATTTTTCAAATTCTCGTTTCAGTCAACTTACATCTATATTAATCATCATCGAGTAACTTCTTTAATTTTCTTGCTCGAGTTCTTATTTTGAAGTTTTCTTACTTTCATCGTATCATTTCATTATAGGCCCTATTGTTTTTTTTTGTTTTTTTTTTTGAGTGATGCCTACATAAGCCTTGGGCTTGTGCGTAGGTAATGATATGTGGTGATTTACAGATGAAAAAATTCCAGACCTGACCGGGAATCGAACCCGGGACCCCGGCATAGTAGCCAGTTGCGCTGACCACTACACTAAGGGCCGGCCTATTTTTCTTAGAATAACTTTTTCTTCTGGAAAACCCTTATGTTCTTTAATTGGTTTTTTTTAATTCTTAAAGAATACAAAATTATAAACTGATAAACAGATTATAGTATTGATTGTATTTATTTTGAATTTAACGTCAACCGTCATCCATGAAAATGACGTTAACTACGGCATTTAGGCCTATCATTCTGACAGGAGTTTTCAAACTGAAAATTCCTGAGAACGAAAACAAGTCAAAACAGAAGTTGATTTTCATTTAGCATCATTCACTCATGATTCATATTTTATATATTTCAATATTTACATTGGTAAGAGAAAGTCGCGTGAGAGTTCAAACAGATTTTTTTAAATTCTCGTTTCAGTCAACTTAAATCTACATTGATCATTACTGTGTGCTCCTTTAATTTTCTTGTTCAAGTTCTTATTTTAGAGTTGGAGTTTTTACCAATTTTTTCAACATGTTTTTCTTAGGCTAACTTTTTCTTCTGCAAAACCCTTATGTTCTTTAATTGGTTTTTCTGAATATATTTATATATTCTATTATATCTTTGTCTATGTTTAGTGTCATTAGATCTTTTTTTGTTTCTTTAAAACATTTTGGTTTGTTTTTGTATACTTTCAGCTTTTGAAATATTTTTATGTAAGTTTTCCTGAATCATGTTTTATATTTGTTAATAAATCTCTTTATTTGGGTGATTCATTGCCCAGTATTTTCCATCTTTTTCTGCCATATTAACTCTTCTTTTTCACTTTTTACTTTCTCTTGCCTATATGAATATATAGGAAGGAAAATATTGTTTTCATATCGATTTTTCGAAATCGAGTTTTCACCGGATCTACACGTTTCCAGACCCCCTGAACCCAAAAAAACATGTCTTAAGCGATTGGTCTATTTGTGTGTGTGTGAACAGAATATCTCAAGAACGGAACATTATACGAACTTGAAACTTGAAACTTAAGTTAAATATTACTACCGGACCCGGCACTAACATTTTCATCAAAATCGGTCAACCGGAAGTAGTAGTTTATTCGTGTAATTTTTCACTTTTTGCGATTTTCTCAAAAACGGCTTCTACGATTTTTTTTTAAAATCGCCTCATTTACTAAAATTTTTGCTCTACAAGATAGGGTAGGCGCCATGTCTGCTGAAATTCTCGGAATCACATTTATAGAATATTAAGAGATCTATAACTTTTATTTAGAGCATTTTTCTCTACAGAGCCTAGTTTAGCGTGAAAGAGTGATTTTCTGTATTTTTAAGCCAAACTGTGGTTGATTTTCATTTTGCGTCTTTCACTCATGATTAAAATAAGGTTATGTTTTTTGAGGTTAGCTTTTTGTTTATTTCTAATGTTAATTATTTGCATTGGCAAGAGAAAGTAAATTGTGTATTTCACTCCAGAAACCTCAGTGAAAGAATGTTTTTGTTATAGTTCAGTATTTCTGTCGGATATAATGCTTCTGGTAACTCAAATTTTATTTATTTTAGATTACATAATTTTCGAATAAATGTAGTTGAAGCAAAATTTAATAACAAAATGTAATTAAAATATTGGTTGATAAATTTATTGGAATTAACGGGAAAATTCTGTTTAGTGTTGCAGTGAAACGTACTGTTGAATTAAAGAGAAAAGGGTCCGAGTATTTTAATCTTGAAATCTGTTTAAAACTAACACAGTAGAAGGTTAGCTAGAAATGTTGGAAGCTGGACCGGGTTTTGTCTTTACTGTTCTTGTTGATGTTGGGCATTGGTGTTGGTGTGTTATAAAGGTGCAAGGTAGGTTTAATGTTTGATGTTTTGGTTGTGTGTGTATGTATATACAAGTTAGTATACATGTAGTAGAGAAAATGAAGAAGAAGAAGTAGAAGAATATTAGGTGGGAGAGAGTGTTGAGGGCAGGTCGTACTGATGATAAAAAGGTGGTGGTCAGACAAATTCCTGGACCGTGAGAAACTCGCTAGAAACTTGCCGAGCTACCTCCTGGTTGTGGCTTTCAGTTGGCTTCTTTTCTAGTTTGGACCGAGTCCCTGAACAAACGTCTTTGTGTCTGGTGTTGGTCGAATCTTCATCGACTTACTTTGTCATATATCTTTCCTCTTAAGAGTATTATGAATTCATTTAATGTACTAAAATATTAGTATACTAACCTTTTTCCTATGATTTCTCATACTATAAGTTCAGCACTTTCAATTTAATATTCCTGTTAACACCTGAAATACTTCCTGTGAAAATTACATAATTTATTTCTTCAATTTTATTTTGTGTAGTATAATCCTCGTCATGAAATAAGTTCGATATGTTTAAAGAACTCTATTTCAGAAACTACCGAACGGAAAATTATGAATGCTACATCAAATAAAAGTTTACCCTTTTCTGCATTGATTCATATGACTGAACATTTCTGTTATGTAAAAATTACTAAGATATAAGAACACTTAATCATTAAAATTACCTAGTTTTTAGGAGGTTTTCCGTTAATACGCTTTTTAAACGTCTGATACTTCATCCATAATTTTAAAAAATCGATGTTCACGTATCTTAAAGATTACAGTTTTATATATCCTATAAAAAAAATGGCCCATAACA
Source organism: Catonia carolina (assembly GCA_035578175.1). NCBI lineage: Eukaryota > Metazoa > Arthropoda > Insecta > Hemiptera > Achilidae > Catonia > Catonia carolina. The sequence goes on from JAQMRL010000005.1 coordinate 51,217,935, forward strand.
GAGAGGTGGAGTGTCAGATTATTTGTACTCAATCTGTTCGTTGCAGGGCTAAAATAAATAGTTCTGTTTCTTATCACATGGTCAGCCAATTAAATGACTGAATCATTTAAGAACAGAAGACGTAGAGATGTAAAGACATAATCAGTTATGTCCTCTGAAAGTAATGAATTTCATTATACAGCCAGACCCTGTAGTAAACGAAGTGAAGTTGTCATTTGCAGAGTGTAAAATATATGCTTTTCAGAGGGCCCGGCATGCTGATAACCGTACTTTTCCACTTAGTGAGGAAGGCAATGGTAAAACACTTAACTCCTCGTTTTACTTAGTAAAACCTCTACAGGTTCAAACCAGCCTTTTGGCTGATGACCTAAAAAACAATTTATAAAAAGAAAATATTTTGAAAGCAAAATCTGTTTTGTTATTATTTATGGCAAAAATCTTTACAAAAATTGCCACTTCATTCCACGTAAAGATAAAGGATTTTTATAAAAATGTTCCTTCGAAATGATACTACGGGATATTATACAATGGATAAGAAAACATGTAGGCCTATACAGAAATTGTTGTCATTACATTATTTAGTTATATGAATTTTCGTCCTAAATTTCACTTTAAATCAGTAATTTTAAATAAAACTGAATCCATTTTTAATTCTTTCCTTTATAACTAAAAATTTTCAAAATATTTTTTTATCGAGCTTCTACGACCCAAATAGAAATTATAGATCATATTTCAAGTTTTTGCCCATAGCAGGCAGGTGGAGTGTTTAATTATTTGCACTTGATCTGCTAATTCCAGGGCTACAACAAATAGTTCTGTTTCTTATCACAAGGTCAGCTGATTAATTGCCTGAAGCATTTTGGAACAGAAGAGGTAGAGGTATAAAAGACTCTAGTCAGAGTTATTTCCTCTGAGAGTAATGAATTTCATTATAAAACCAGATCCTGTGGTGAATTAAGTGGAGTCATTTGCAGGGTGGAAAGTAAATGGTTTTCAGAAGGCCGGGGATGCTGATAAGCATACTTTTCCACTCAGTGTGGAGGGCAATGGTAAACCACCTCACTCATAGTTTTACTTAGTAGAGCCTTCAGAGCTTCAAGCTAACCTTTGGGCTGATGACCTAAACAACATTTCAAGTTTTTAGGCTGTGTGGGTTTCGAGATTTGGTGCACTCACTGTGCTTTTCATCGAACTAAACTTAAAGCTTAGAACTTCTCTGAGAACCTTACACTTTGAAAGCCAAATCAGAATTGTATAATTAAAACTAATTAGTACTGAAAGTATAAATTTTGTTGACAATAGTATGAATCACCTGTCTTAGGGTAGAATTACGACTTGAGAATAATTGAATATGTGTCATATGAAAAAGTTGATAAAATCTATTTCTTAAAAATATGGCACGATCTCCATGATTTTTGGAAAACTTTCTACGCAGAAACAGGATGAGACATTATTTTTAAAAATATCTGTCCCGTAAGTGGTTTTCAACTTCTTAAAAAAAGGAGAGAAAAAATTATGATGTTATTTTATAGGTCGGTACCGTGCCGTATCTGATATCTAGCTGAATAAATAGGTACAATACTTTTTATATCATGGACAGTATATTATTGATAGAAATAAAAAAACACTGAATAATATCAAACGACCTTACACCTAACAAATAAAATAAAACGAAACTTCGTTTTACCAATCACAACTATTTTAAAAATTTTACAATTATTTTAATTAGGTAATGTCACTATATTACTCGGAAAGCTGTAACTTAACCCTTCTCACAGTGGACATTTTTGAATTCGGTTGGGTAGTTTCTGAGATTACGTCTTACAAAGAAATAAACAAATATTACTTTCCTAGTATAGATAAGGATTTATTATTTTTGACATAGTGGTAACATAATTAAGTAATTGCAATAATAATTTAGTTGTTCTAAAAATCAGGAATTTTTGTCAGAGTTACCTCACTTTTATAGATACTGATCATGGAAAAGTTGTGTAGGCTACATATATTTAGTAAAAATCGAGAACCTTTTGTAATATAATTATTTATGTTTCTAAAAATAATTTGTTTATATATGTATAATCTAGGAATAACCATCAGAGCCTTTCTAAGAATATTTTAACCATATTAGGAGAAAAATCCTTTTCATAGAATCTATTAAATTTAGTTTTTATCTACGTTTATTCAGATCTGAACAAATGAATCAGGTGAAGTATGAATCATACAATAATGGTGTTTTTTTATACTTCCTTTCGCAAATTTTTTAACATTTGCCTATAGAATTTATTGTGACCTTACTAAATTTCGTGTAGCATTTTCTTTATCTGTACAAGGATACGTTTTATCATTCCTTGTTAACTATACCTACAATGTAGGGTAATACGTAATACATGTTTTAAAACAAAGATAAATAATTTATTACATTGACTATTCGTTACGTAGGTCGATCAAAGCCTAATATGTTTAACAAGATACATTGTGAATGAAAAATTTACATAAAAACACGTTATAGATAAATTTAGTATAATTTGACAAATAAAGACATAAGGTGAGCTTATTTAAAAACGAATTTCATGTAATATAGTGTTGACGAAAAGTCGCAGCCGTTTTAAAAAAATTATCTGTAACTACAAAAAATAGTAACTGCAATAAGTAGCTACTTAAATTTGTTTAAATTTAGTACAGAATACAAACATATACGTGGAATACAGAATCTCAAAATTAGAACGTCGGACCATCAGAAAATGCCTGAACAAGAGATGTTTCTATGACGGGATCTGGAAATGCGTACCGAAAGAAGAAGTCTACAGAAATTCAGAACCTTTAGCAAACCAGATGAGGAAAAAGAGAATTTCTTTCTCCGAACATCTCTTGAGGATTGAGTCCGCCAGAATCTCCGCACAAATCATCAACTTTTTCCTAAACAGAAACTCTCTGCCCAACTGGATCAAAGAAATTGAACAGGACATGAACGAAATCCAAATCTCCTTGAACACCTGAAAAGAAAATTCGGAAATTACCGCAAACTGAACAACACAAGACTTCGACAGAAAAGACCAACCAAACGACAAAAAAATCGTGTGATAAGAAACAGAACTATTTATTTTAGCCCTGCTACGAACAGATTGAGTGTAAATAATTTGACACTCCACCTGTCTGTTATGGGCAGGCCCGATATTATATAAAATCTATAAAAATATTAGTATTGTAATCTTAATAAGAAACTTATTGGGTCAGCTATTTAATTACTTAATATTGTTAATCCATAATTTTATTCGAAAAATAACGTTAATAAATTTTATATTTTTGAAAAATTTCGCCCAATATTGAGGTTATGGGGGTTTTTTAATAACGTATAAAGAAGGGGAGATTTTTATATAAGAATAAAAACGGGGGCCACACAAGTGGCAGCACGCGCCACACTTCGTATGTGTTCGTTCCTTCAACGGGGACCACACACGTAGTAGCACGTGCTCCCAGCAGACTTCGGTTGTTTCCGCTACCTCTCGTGTTAATTCGTTAAAGTTCGGGTGGGAACGTTTAGAGCACGCGCGGGAACAGCAGCGTAGAGGTGTTTTACTTAGACACATGGGTGTCGCTACTATTATAAGATACAGTACCAATTTGTCAATTAGAACTGAGAAAAGCCCACCCGTACTCTAGTTTGACCAGATTTCTTATAGCAAACAATTCAACTTCTGTCAGCACGAATAGTCTGTTACTTATTATACTAAGTATCATTTAACCCGTCATTTTAAAATAATTCATTACCTTCCGCCACTTTAAATGGTATTATTTATAACGGAAATTTATTGCTTAAAGTCTTCAAGTAACCTAATTATTTTATAGCCTGTAATATAAAAAAGAGAAAAAATTGTAACTACTTAACTACATTGCCGATGTTGGTGAAATAACCAAATGATTTCTTAGCTGAAACCCAAGGTCCTGAGTTCGAGATATATTAAACAATTTAATTGAAGATAAAACAAACCTAATGGCAGCTTATCAGCTTTAATTTTCTCATATCCGTTATCCTATTTAGTATGGTGTAATTCTAGTATAATTTGTGTGGACAGGATTTTTAAATTGCTAAAGGTAATCTTCTCCTCGTCCTCCTCCTCCTCCTCCTCCTCCTCCTTCTCCTCCTCCTCCTCCTCCTCCTCCTCCTCCGCCTCCTACTCCTCCTCATTCTTCTTCTTCTTCTTCTTCTTCTGACTTTCAAGGATTAGGCATTTCCGAATCTCTCAAACCTGCAAATCTCTTTCTCGGGCGTCCTCGTTCTCTCTTTCCCTCCGGTTTATAGCCCAGTGTTTGCTAAGCTATGCTATCCTGTCTCATTCTGCTCACATGCTCCAACTACTGCATTCTGTTCTGAGATACCGTGTCATTTATAGAAAGATGTAGAGTTTTTCCCTTATCTCGATATTCCTTTAACGATCTTCTCTTCTACACCCATGCCTATATCGTAGAAATTTCATTTCAGTTGCTTGCTTTGATAGCACCCAAGTTTCACTGCCATAGAGCAGGGTCGGCACTGCTATTGTTATATAAAATCTCAACCTCATATTTTTGCTGGTGCTATTTTTAAGTTCGGTGGGTGATTCCGCATATTTGCTGAAATCGGTGCATATTATTGTAAGCATCTTTATCCTGTTGGTATGTAATGTTGTAACCAAGATACTGAAAGTGGGATATCTGTTCCAAAATATTATTATCTATAATAATTTTGCTTCTGACTGGTGGGAGCGAAGCTACTAAATTTATACAAACCACTATTTAAGAAGCTCAAATTGCTTACAGTTTCCTCACTTTACAGTTTTGAGGTGATAAAGTACGTTATTGCCTATAACGGGCAGGTGAAGTATTAAATTAATAGCACTCGATCTGATGGTAACAAGACAAAAAAAAATAGTTCGATAATTGTATTCGTCCATTCGTATTTGTCCATTCTAATATTTTGTAACTATAAGTATTTCCTTCGTCCAGGTATGACCCCACATTTTTAATTTTTCCTTCAAAAATAAGCGTAAGAAGCTCATACTTGTGATCTCTGTAGTAGCCTATCGTGACTAAAGTAGGCAGTTTTCCTCTATTTTATTAGGTCTACATTGAAGTTACTTTTAAATTGGTTTTGAATATAAAGTCTCTAATAGCTACATCACGAGCTGGCCACATAATAGCCGCCTGGTGGTGTAGTGATCAGTGGAAGTGGCTTCTACGCCAGGGGTACAGGGTTCGATTCTCCCTCAGCTATTTCTTCAGCAATAATTTTTATCTATCAATCTTTATCGTTTGTATTAGTAGTAGTAAAGGGCAAAACAGTTGGATATAAAACAAAACAAGTTAATAACTAACAGATATGCTACAAGACTGCTAGTAACTATTTCAATACAAATTCAAACTTAATTTTGGTAACTTACTTATTTTAAAAAAATACGCTTGGTTGAATTTATTTAAAATTAACAAATTAAGATTTAATGAATTTTAACAGAGTAGCCAGTAAATTGAAATTTAATTTAAGAAAATCTAGGTTCAAACCTCGGCTGGTTTCAGGTATTTTTATCACGTTCACACAACACACTTGGTCATAATAATAACTAATATTATTATGGTCGTAATAATTCTATAACTAATATTTCTGTTAACTTTTATTCTTTATCAGGAACTATGCCCTATCACCCTAAAATTTGATCGCAACTTTATCTGTACTTTTGGATTGTAGAAGACTTGAATTTGAAAAGGGATTCCTTGTGGGTATTTTTTTATTTGTGGCTGTCAGCTGGTCAGTGTACAAAGTTTTGTTCGAACCGGTGTTACTTAATACCAGTGACTATAAATGCGATGGCCCGAAGGTCATTCGACATTCTAAGAAAATACAAGTAAATGAAATCAGTTCCTTTTTCATATCATTATTTATACCTAATAAAATTTTAAATGAAAGTTAATTCAATTCAGTAAAAACTAAAAAGACCTAAGGTCTCTTTAATGCATTTGTTGTAAACTGATAAACAGAAATAAGAGTAAAATACAGTGAGTGAGAAATGGGCTATAAAATAAAAACGAATTAGTGATTATTCTCTTATGTTATACCGTTGTTAGCCCGTAGTCAGAAATGAAGTGCCGGAGATTTTAACGGTTGGTTAAGACAGAAATCGAGTTCTCTGGTACAGTATATTGGACAGTATTTTATAGTTGTTAGATGCGTATATCTCGGTGCTGTGCTGAAGCAACGTATGCGGAAGATGTTAGGATACACCTACGCACATGTACGTTAATGTGTACTCTCTCTCTCACACATAGACACAGGCTACAAACTCACACAAAAGCACGCGCACGGACATTCTCCTACTGTCATAGACCTACTGCTTCTCTTCTTTCTTCATTCGATATAAGTACAGTAAAGTACCGATTATATCCGAAATAATTAGGGTAAGACAATTTCGGATGACCAATTTTTCGGTTAATCGATCACACTCAGGAAAGGCAATAATAAAAAGATAAATATACTTAGTAGTGAAAAATATCAATTTTAATAGTGGAAAAACAATGAAAATTGTGAATTTATACAGAATCATAATAAATAAAAATGTTGTTGTTTAGGTCAACAACCGAAAGGCTGGTTTGAACCTCTAGAGGTTTTACTAAGTAAAACGAGGAGTGAGGTGGTTTACTATTGCCTCCTCACTGAGTACAAAAGCAGCCTACGCTTATCAGCATGCCAGGCTCTCCGAAAAGGATCTAATTTGCACCTTGCAAATGATACCTTCATTTCATTCACCACAGGGTCTGGCTGTATAATGAAATTCATTACTTTCAGAGGAAATAACTCTGACTAGTGTCTTTTACACCTTTACCTCTTCTGTTCTTAAATAGTTCAGTCTTATGTATAATTGGCTGACCACGTGATAAGAAACAGAACTATTTTTGTAGCCCTGGAACTAGCAGATAAAGTGCAAATAATTTAACATTCCAACTGCCTGTTATGAACACATCAAGTTAAGTGTCTTGATATTTTTTCATGTTTCCTCTTCTTCTTCATCTTCTTTTTCTTACTATCAAGGACTAATCCTTGATAAGCCTGTTCCGAACTCACAAACTATCCTGTCTATACAAACACCAGATATTCTCATCCGTACATCTCGACTACTGCCATCTGCTTCGAGGTCTTCCCACCTCCCTTCTTCCAACTGGAACATATTCCGTCATTTTTAAGGGTTCTCTCTTCTGGCATCCGTTCCAAATGTTGCCCCCATTGATTACGGTACTCCTCCAGTTTTTCATTGAAGCTAAATACACCAAACTCAGATCTGATTTTCTCGTTTTGTATTAGATCCAGCCTCGAGGAGCCCTTCACCCTTCTTAAAAACCTCATTTTTCTATTTCTATATTTAGTTTTCATTTCTGTTTCTTAGCTTGTTTTTGTATTCTTTCAGCTTTTCAAGCATTTATTTTATAAGTCTTTCACGGTTCGTCTGTACTAGATGTCAATAGAATCTCATTGTTCTTATTCTTACTTTAACCATTAAGTTTTGGATTTGTTTATAAATTTCTTTATTTAGAGGACTTCTTGACGAATATTTTCCATCCATATATTCAATTATCAGACCCATTATTCTCCTTGCTGTTCTTCTTTCTGCTTTTTCTAACTCTGTTCTTACACCTTTGATGTTATAGGCCTAGTTCAATGTTTCTATGGAAATAACGCTTCTGGTGACACCACTATTTTAAAGCGCATAATTTTTACATTCAATAATAGACAGTTTTTGTATGATGACATAAATTTGTATGCTGAATATAATTTTTCTATTCTAACATTTTTCGTTAGTTTTTCATTTAGGCCTAGTTCTTGTGATATCCATTCTCCTATATTTTAGAATATTTTAAATGTTTAAGTTATTTTTATTATTATTTGTTTTACGTCCAACAGATTTGTGCATTAATGCTAATTCAGACGGTGCTAATGTTATTAAAAAATTTAGAATTAACTTTAGAACTCATTTGGATTATAATAAGGGTTAACTTTACCCTAGATTACGCACAGTGCACCCAGCAGACCTAAGTGCAATGGGGTTTCAACCACCCCATCCACCTTTTCATTCTAGTAAAATTAAATTAAATAGGGCCTACTCTTTTTTTTAGCAAGAGATTGATTGATATCGACCTCACTGAATGGGAAAATATTGAAATTTGAAAAAAAATCCAGTAACTTAAGTCACCCAGGATCTCAAGTAAGCTTAGTATTAAAATTTTGTAACCTTCAGGAGCCATTGGTTTTTGTTTTTAGAAGATTCTACGTCTCTCTCTTCCCCTTTCTCTCCCACCCTCCATCTATCTCTCTCCCTACCCCTCTAAGTCTCCCTCTTTCTCCGAATATACACGCGTGCATACATTGTAAATCAAGAAGGTACTATGACTTTGATCCAGGTAAAATTTTCGAGATGTAGGTATTCCGAAGAATTTTTCGTGGACCGGCCATGTTGCCAAATTTTATTTTTTGAGATCTATGGCTGTAGACCATAATGAACTTTTTTAATCTCTAATGTGTGTACGTTGCAATCTGTTCAATATAAGAACAACTAAGTGAACCGTGCGGGAACCCCGCACAAAAGTGTAAATTTGTTTTTATAGAACTTCTCTGTAAACAACATTTTTTTGTTTTATTTGAGCGGCATTATTTTAAAAAGCAAATTATAGCAGAACCACTGAACACTACTGAAAGTAACAATAACCACGTTGGAAAGTCCAAAACGATGTGTAACTGCCAATGTGTCACTGAAATAGCTGTGCGAAATGTGGGAGGGATAAACAAAGAAAGGGATATATATATGCGTAGTGTAGTACTGCATTCGGTATACAGATGCATCGCTTACCGTATTCTCGTTCTTAATAACTTTACTATTACTATCTTTAATCTTTATTTTAGATATCCTATTTTACGGTCATAAATCCAAATAATTATAGGATTTTGGTTAGTTTTCTGCAAATCTACTCAAATTAACGATTCATTTGAACCCACTTCGGGGAAAATCGGTGAAGGTTTAGGTGGTTAAAATCGTATTGAAAAAAGTCTGCTCGCTAATAATATATAGATAAGCAACCCCATAACCCAATGAGATGAGTATGACATGTATAACGTGTAAGTGAGGTGTAGTCTTGTACAGACTCAGGCCGACCAATCCTGAGCATTTTAATGACAATAGTTAATTTAATAAAATATTTAATGAGCATTTTCGAAAGAGAAAACTACCTACCTTGGTAATTTATACGCAGGTTGACTATGAGCTACTCAGTCTTATTTTCGAGGGCGTAATTAAGAGTAGACGCAGACCTGGCGAATGAAATGCTTAAGGTTAAAGAATTTTAAGAGACTGGACAAACATAAGTACACACACTCTTTTCAGGGAGGTTCATGATAGATAAAGTTTCGTCAGCGTTGTGGTCAATCTTCATTGATTTAGATGAAATTGATAATTTTAAATGGTTATAATAATAGAATTTGTGAGAATAAATTAATAAAAACTTCAATATTTTTAGTGTGATTTTCCGCTGTTTATTTTTCATTGTTATTTACTGGTAAGTAGGTCTATGAACAGAAGGTTTATGTTTACTAAGTATAAGAACAACAACAATTTTATATTTAATTCAGACGAATCATAAAATAGGTCTGGTCCTTTCTATACACACGAATGTTATTTATGACACGTGTTATAAAAGTACAATATAACCGCTATATAACCCGTTGTTATATTTACAGGCGATGATAGGTTGATAGGGGACACACGTTAGAATAGATCAGTCAAATAGTACTTACAACACTCTCTCTATTAGGGCCACTTAATAAACTAAATCAACTTCCAATTCTGGAATTCTATTCATTTTTTCTTTCCTTGTTTACTTTTTATTCTAAAAGGTTTACATTCATATTTATTTACTCTATCGTTCTTTAGTTTTACTTTCTCTTGCCTATATGAATATATTCTAGCCCTTGGTGGACTTTGGCTTTCTCCAAAATCCTCCTTCAATTTTATTTGCTAGCTGCTAGCACCCACCATTCTCTCACATCCATCAAAATCAAATCATTTGTAACATCAACCACCCAACGTTTCATAGGGCGGATATTCCTGCTACGATTATGTAGTATTTCCTTCCATATCACCTTAATCTCCTCGTTGACTCCATTCTCCTAAAGCGCCCTAACCATCTCAATGTTTGGGGCATTATGAAACGGACTATGCCTTCAATGAGTGTACCCCCCCCCCCATTTTACGTATTCTCCAGTCTTCCACTTCCCTTATCGGCTCAAAAATCCTCCTTAGAATCTTTCTTGCAAACCTTCTCAATATGTTGCAATCTGTTTCTGACAAACACCATGTTTCACAGCCATAGGTGACAACTGGGCGTACCAAACACATGTAAATATATATTCATTTTGTGTTTATAAATTATAATTTATTCTTAAATAATTTAATATTGGCAACACAAAAAAATAACGTACCAGATTGATTAACTAAATACTTCACAAAATCTCGAACTTTCAATTTTTATAAATTTTAAAAAGAAGTACATTTTTTTAAAAATATTTCCCCGGTGATTACAATAATATATATTGCACTGAAATGTTCTGAATTGTTTTCTTTATTGATTTAGCTCTTAGCTAATGCACAAAATATGTTTTTTTACAATTTAAAAATGACTAATGATCTTTTACCACAATCACATAATTGGACACACGACTAAAACATGTTATTGAGTCCCTAAAGCAAAATTTTTTTATGGCATCTTATAAAAAATTAAAATTATTAATAATAATTCCTTGAAATCGTCACAACATTGAATAATAAATTGTTACACCGTTAGAAACTAAAGTGAAACTAAAAATGTTTATCTAATCTTAAGAGATATATAGGTAAAATTTTAACCTTAAATTTAAAAAATGTAAAATCAAAATATATAACGAATTAAAATCAAATGATTAAAATTTGATGTATCATTCTGTGAAGAAATGATAAAAAAACATAAGTGGGGAATACCACAGTTAAATATTGAATGATTTAATGTCAGAAACAGGCTTCAATGAAAGATAACACGCCCAGATGTTGCAAAAATAGTTAAAATATGTAGCTCGAGATAATTTTTACAAGTACTTATTTGTTTTTACATTAAAATATTACAAATCTGGAATTTTTGAATCCTATATGACTGACAATTTTTTTAACCATTTAATTATTTCGTAGCATTTCGCAATATTACGGAAAAATCTTGTGTGAAACACTCACATAACTTTCTCTTGCCAATGTAAATAATGAAACACAATGAAAAAGATTTAACCATAGTAAGTAAACAGTGTAAAATGTAAAAGATACTTATTTAAATCATGAATGAATGATGCAAATTGAAAATCAACCTCTGTAGGACTACCAAGGTTAAAATTACAGAAAATCACTAATTATTGCTAAATTAACTTAAGTAGAAAAAAATGCTTGAAATAAACGTAGGCTTTTGTTTCCTATAACTCTAATTTTATACAGTGAATTTTTTTATCGTAAAATGCATACTAAAGCCGCAATCTTTCAAAATCCCATTTTTTACAGATATTAATGAGGAAAATACAGAAAATCACTAAATTGGCGCTAAAATAAGCGTTGTAGAAAAATGTTTGGTATAAAGTTTTAGGTTTATTAATTACTAAACTTAAAAAAAAATAATCTTAAAAATTGCAAACATATTTTCATCCCAATAGCACAGCCTCCTCAAGAATTTCAGTGTTGTAAATGAGGCGATTTTATAAAGAAACTTTAGGAGCATTTTTTGAGAAAATCGCAAAGAAGTGAAAAATCGTAAGAATAAACTTCTTCTGCCGGTGTGTCTTTTTCTACATTGGTACGTTGGAGAGTTGTTATCGGTAAATAGCAGTATTATCCTGATTGCCTCAGTCCAGACCTATCGGGAATCGATCCCACGACCTTTTTTATGCCTAGAACAGCTGACGACTAAACGTTGCTAACCGTTCGGCCGCGGAGGCGGTACAGAGGTTTTTTCAGGATTTTTTCCTTAAATTAAGTATTTGGATTAATATTCGTTATTCCGGTAATTGGCTGGGCACGTAGGATATTACAGCAGAGTAGGTACTAAATTGATATTTCCGAGTACGGGTCATTCAGTTATAACGAAAACCCGTATATAACGAACAAATAATGCCGGTCCCTTGAATTTTGTTATAACCGAAACTTACTCTATTACTTTCTTTTGCCTATATGAATACATAGAAAGGAAAAGCATTGTTTTCAGGTCGATTTTTCGAAATCGAGTTTCACCGGATCTACACGTTTTCAGATGTTTTTAGCGTTTGGTGTGTGTGTGTGTGTGTGTGTGTGTGTGTGTGTGTGTGAACAGAATATCTCAAGAACGGAACATCGTGAGAACTTGAAACTTTAGTTAGGTATCACTAGAGAACCCGACACGAACATTTTCATCAAAATCGGTCAACAGGAAGTAGTAGTTTATTCGTGTCATTTTTAACTTTTTCGTGATTTTCTCAAAAACGGCTCCCACGATTTTTTAAAAATCGCCTCATTTACTACAATTTTTTGCTCTATAGGATAGGGTAGGTGCCATGACTGCGGAAATTCTTGGGGAGGCTGTTCTCTCATAGAAAAAATTAGTTCTTTAAGACTGCAACCTTAATAATTATGCATTTTAGCGCAAAAGTTTATAAAATAAATGTTATAGACAATTTGTAAATCTACAACTTTTATTTCAAACACTTTTTGTATAACGCTTAGCTTAGCGGTAATTAGTGATTTTCTGTTTTTCTATGAAAATTTGAATAAAAATAGTTTTTTACGATTTCGGCCGTACTATCCATTTTACGACAAAAGTGTACAATATATATAGGCCTAATCAAATTTATAGGAATTAAAAGATCTACAACTTTTATTAAAAAAGCAATTTTTCTCTACAGAGCCTAGTTTAGCGGCAAAGGTGAGTTTTATTATTAAGCCTAACTAAGATTCATTTTCTTTTTCATCATTCACTCATGATTAAAATGAGGTTATGTTTTTTGAGATTAATTTTTTTGTTTATTTCTAATATTTTATTACTAATGTTAGATTATGTTGGTCATTTTTTTCATTGGTAAGAAAATGTCGTGTGAATGTTTCACACCAGATTTTTTCCCCTGAAAAAAGGTTTGTTGTTACGAATACCATGAGGTACTCCGCATGATATGTCCCAAATATTCGTGCTTCCTACACTTGTTGGTGGAAATTACTTTCGCACATCTTTCTTCATTTTTCTGAAAATCTCTATATTTGGCATCCGATCAGTCCATAGGACTCTCAACATTTGACTGTAGAGCCACATCTCAAGTGTCTCTAATTTCATTGTGATGGCCCTATCCAAGGTCCAGGATTCTACACCGAAGGAGCACAGAAAGACATCTTAATAGGTTGACTTCCAAGTCAATTTTTACAATTTTGCTTAAAAACCCATATTGTTTTATGGTTCCTTTGTTTTTTTTAATTAATTTTCTTTGAAGTTTTAAGTATTGTAATGCTTAAATTTTTTTGACGCTGTTTTTTAGGTGAGAGACTGATCAGGTACTCAAGAGACTGGAACTCTATGAAAGACTGATGTGTGTCTCACTGAAATTTTACTTGTATTTCTATAAAATATTATATGTATTTTAAAAATAATTTACTTTGGGCTATTTTTCAATAAAACTTCATAAATAGCCTATCGATGATGCGTCTCTCTATAAAACGTTTGTTCGGCGAGTGGTAAACTTGAGTACCAGTTGTATACATAGAAGCACCAACCAGAGTCAACTTTTACAATACAAAAAAATATTTTAATAAGAAAATTATAAAAAATTAAAAGATAAAATGATTTTTTATTATATAATATTATTAAAACATGTTTAATAATGCAATTAACTAACTATAATAATAGTTAATATTATGTAATAGTAACAATAAGCTGTCAAGTTCACCAACTCATTTTTGACTCGATCGGATCAAGTAAATCACAAACCACGACTGGGGAAATGTTTTTTGAACTCATTTCAAACAGCTCAATATTGATTCAATGCAAATGAGCATCCAATCCGTCTCACGATGCTATTAAAGACACTATTACATGAGAGACGGATCAGTCTCTTAAAAGTAAATTTTACAGATCTGGTGAGAGACGTCTGGAGAGAGTATCATGGGAGTCAACCTGTTAAAGCCTTATTTATGTTGCCAGAGTCCTCAGTCTATGGAAAATAATTTTTTGGAGATTCCTATTTAATTGGGTATTCTACATAACAATATGACAAAATATTTACTTATTTAACCATATACCAATTAAAATTTCTTTGCAGTAATCCCAAAATATTATTATTAAAAACCTGGAAAAAGCTTTGAAACAAATTCAACTACAATTCGTTTAGCTGTCATGTTTAAATTTTTTTCAAAATTAATAAGACTCCACCCTAATACAGGTGTTAAAATTTCCTTGTTATAGACAGGTTTAATTTATAAATATGTTTATATACAACGACCAATAAAAATTTTTAAATATAAGTTTCAGTGTTAAGATTAAATATGGCCTTTTAAAAGCTTTAAAAAACAATTATTTATAATTTAAATATTTTTATGAATAAATTAATAATAAATAACGATTGATTTAAAGGAAATTTAATCGTTTAAAAAATTAATAGATATGTGGGTCGTGGAGAAGTGTTGTTTTTTTTTCATAATAATAACCATATCGATAGTCGATACCTTAAGGCTGTTAAAATAAATAAATAAGATCGATTTGGGCCGAATGATTAAAGAGGAAGATGTGAATTTTAAAAAACACTTAACTGACTTGTGAGAATAGGTATACCGGTTAGGTCTTCGTATTTAATACATGTTTTCTGACTCTACATTTTGTTGTTTGTTGTTCAGTAAACTTGACGACTTGACTTGGTGTTAATTTATACAGGTGCGATTTGGACGATGATCAGTGTTTCCATATAACTGTTTGTTAGCCCATTCTGACTTTTTCCTTGCTTCTTTTTTCTTCCTCGTTTTCTTCTTTCTTTATAATCCGACCTTCTACCGACTTCTTATAAATCTCAAATAGAGAACGTCGGCAACGACGTTCTCTCAGTGCCGCTCGCTTGCGCTCCGGAGAAACTGGAATTTCCAGTTCGCTAGACTTCTCTTTGAACATCTTCAATCCATATATATATTTGTTCATATATTTTTAATGCATTTTTTATTTTGATGTTCGTATTTTGGAAAACTTAGCGTTTATAATCCATAATTTTTTATATTTCAATAAATTTTTGAACTCATTTATATAAATAACTAGCTAAAAAACCAGTTCTTTGAACGGTTTCCTTGGTGCTGTGGACGGTCGGTTGGAGTACCGAGTTCGATCCTAGTCAGGTCTCATATTCTTTAAGTATTCATTGTTATCTACCTTATTTCAACGTCAGCATTATTATTTATGAAAAAAAAATAGTTGAAGGTAAAATCAAAGCGAGATCT
The DNA here is from genome assembly GCA_035578175.1 of Catonia carolina. Classification (NCBI taxonomy): domain Eukaryota; kingdom Metazoa; phylum Arthropoda; class Insecta; order Hemiptera; family Achilidae; genus Catonia; species Catonia carolina. The sequence continues at coordinate 51,233,453 of JAQMRL010000005.1, forward strand.
TGGTATTTTTAAATTAAGATATTCAGCGCTTTATTATTTTCATAATAAATGAAAGGTAAATCACAATAGGAACACCACGTTGGTAACCACTATTAAGACGACTGATTCATTTTTTAAAATGTGACCGAGAAAAAGTGTATAGGGTACTGGTGGAATAGGTAGGAAGGTAACTGACTGAATGAATACGGGTTTTACCGGCGCGTAGGCTATGTTTATTGTTCTGTTTAATTTGTATGTTCATATTCTAAAAATATTGATATGGTAATTTTTTTTAATTTGTAATATCTCCGTTATTATGCATGAAAATGAAAAACTTTACATAATCGAACTTATTTGTCTTTAAACGTTTCTAATTTCGATTATATAACATTTTTTGATACATTGACTTTTAACGGAGATATTCGTAGATTTTTGTTTACCCCTCCCTCTGACCCACCAACCCTTTGTGATATTAAAAAAATTTATAGCCTATTTTTATTTCGATTATGTCCAGAACCTAGATACCGAAATTCATTGAATTTGGTTTAGCGGTTCTTGAAATATGCCGTAACATACAAACAGACAAAAATTCAGCTGAACTGATTTTCGGTGTTTACGTGGTACATCTGGCGTAGAAACAAAATTTGGGGCATTTTAAAAAATTGTACAGACAAAATCACAATTTTATTTATATAGATAAAACACAAAACAAAACCTGATTTATTGATTTTGTACTTTCACATAAATAAAGAACTATTGCAGAAAAGTAATGTAATCGTAAATTATGTAAAATTTGAATTACTAAGTCTAAGATTTCGATTCCCAAACAGTGTTCTACCATTACTTTCACCATAAAATGTCATAAAACTAAACTAATCGCTAATAATATTCTTAGCTTTTCTTGCAACCTTACACTTCAAAAAATGCAATTGTCATTCTTTTTACTTTCTCTAGCCCTATATGAATATATATTAGGGAAGTAAAGTATTGTTTTCATGTCCACTTTTCAAAATCGAGTTTTCACTGGAAACACAAGTTTTCAGGTCCTCTGAAACAAGAAAAACAAAAACATGTTTTTAGCAATTGGTGTGTGTGTGTGCGCGCGCGCGTATGCGTGTGTGTGCATGTAGGTGTGAACAAGATATCTCAAGAACGGTACAGCATAAGAAGTTGAAACTTGGAACTTAAGTTAAGTATCACTACGGGACCCAACATAAACATTTTCATCAAAACCGGTCAACCGGAAGTAGCAGTTTATTCGTGCGATTTTCTCAAAAGCGGCTCCTACGATTTTTTTAAAGTCGCCTCGTCTACTGTATTTTTTATGCTCTATAGGGTAAGGTAAGACCAAATCTGTTGAAATTCTTTGGGAGCCTGTGCTCTTGTGGTAAAAATTGGTGTTTTTACAAGTTGATAATTTTTTTAAGATTGCGCCCTTAATATCCATTTTAGAGCAAAAGTGTTATAAGCAAGTTGTAGAACATAAAAAATCTAAAACTTTTAAAACATAGGTTATATGGGTTATTATTTACATTGGCAAGAGAAAGTCGTGTGATTGTTTTACACCAGATTTTTTTTTTTTCTATTAAGTGGTGAAGCTTACATAACCCTTAGCTTATGCGTAGGTGATGAGGTGATGAACATATGAAAAAAGCCAGACCTACCGGGAATCGAACAAGGACCCTGGCATAAACGTCAGTTGCACTGACCACTAAAGCCTACCAAGTTTATCCCTCTCCTAAGTTTCCTTGGTTCGAAATTACCAAAATCCTTTCCATCCGTCTCTATCACTGATCCGTTCTTCCGGCTTTGATTACTTGACTTCCGGTTTTGGGCCACTTCCGGTCAAAACTGGAACTTCAAACCCATTTAAGCCGACTAACTTTTTGTGTAGATTGTTTTTGTTTAGGTCATCAGCCAAAAGTCTGGTTTAAACCTCTATAGGGCTCAAAGTAAAACGAGGAGTGAGATTTTTTTTACCTTCCTCACTGAGTGGAAAAGTATTCTTATCAGCATGCCCTCTGAAAAACATCTACTTTTTACCCTCCTACTGACACCTTCACTTCATTCACCATATGGTCTGGCTGTATAATGAAATTCATTACTTTTAGAGAAGATAACTTTGACGAGAATCCTTTATACCTCTATTTCTACTCGTAAGTGCTGAAGTCATATAATTGGCTGACCATGTGATAAGAAACGGAACTATTTTTTTGTAGCCCTAGAACTAGCAGATCGAGAGCAATTAATTTAACACTCCGCCTGCCTGTTATGGGCAATTGGGCAAAAATCTAGATTGTTATTGGGATAATCTATATTAGATTACGAATTCGAAAACTATTTGTTGTTATCTCTTGTAGTTTCTGATATCTAATTGTGACTGACGGACGGACAAAACAAAATAAAAGATGACAATTTTAAAAATTGTCACCGATAACCAGTAATGAGTAAGTGAATCAGTGAGACAGAGTTAGTGAGAGCTCTTGCATGTTGTTTAGGTCAACAGCAGAAAGACTGGTTTGAACCTCTAGAGGTTTTACTAAGTAAAAACGAGGAGTAAAGTGGTTTACTATTGCCTTTCTCACTGAGTTGAAAGAGTATGCTTATCAGCATGCCAGGCCCTCCGAAAAGCACCCACTTTCCAGCCTACAAATGACACCTTCACTTCATTCACCACAGGGTCTGGCTGTATAGTGAAATTCAGTATTCTTAGAGGAGATAACTCTGACTATGCCCAAAGGAACTTAAGACTGTAGATGAGATCTAGCCAATAACAGCCAAGATCGGGTGTAAGGTTGCCCATTCTGATATCACACTCTGTTCCACCGAATTCCAGCTAACTTTTTGTTAGACTGTCATTCACAGCAGGACCACAACGTGCCAACGCAGGATATGATTAACGAAAGTCAATTTGCTCTTTGCTGTGATCTAGGTCACTATGCTCCGCCTTCATCTGCAGTCTCTAGTTCGTTAAGGTATAGTGTCTTTTACACCTCTACCTCTTCTGTTCTTAAATAGTTTAGTAATATGGCTGACAATGTGATAATAAACAGAACTATTTTTTGTACTCCTGGAACTAACAGATCGAGTGCAATTAATTTAACACGCCACCGACCCGTTATGGGCATAAGTTCTTGCATATATAATACAAATATCGGTTTCGTCATATGACGCCTGCCTCCTAATTCCAGGTTCATTTTACCCTCACACCCTGGAGCTTCAAGGCCAAGGGGAAAATTGGCCTCTCACGGAAATTTCGAGATTTTACCACGAGGTGCATGCCCGGGTGATGTGGGGGTTCCTTGACGAGGTAACCACGTTCGTTACGTAGTTTAACTAAGGAAGTTGTCTGGGCTGAAGTCGACGGCACTGTAGACTAAATTATTTATATAATGGTGTACAAGGACTTCCTGGACATAATATAAAGGCGACTTTATGTTCTGACTAATTATTTTATTAGTTTATCTTCTGACTGTTAGGACCCTTCTATTACTTTCTGACGGGGGCCTCGAGCCCCAAGAGGCATCCATTGACAAGAGGGCGAGCAGTACATACTCCCCAGGTCGGCCGACCTGGCTCAACTCGCCCTTGAACTTATTTTATTATATTAATTCTTAGTAGTTTTATATAAGTTTCTTAGTAGTTTATCTTAGTTTCTTAGTAGTTTAGTATAAGGTGACGGCAACTGTCACATTTGAATAATTAAAAGTTCTCCGGAACGGCCTCCGGGTCTATGCTTTCTGGCGACCAATCAGTGGGGAGATGGTGGGTGAAATGCTTTCAAATCATTACCATTATCCCCATACCCTCGTATCCGTAGAACTTCAACTTCTAAAAATCTGGTGTGAAACAATCACACGACTTTCTCTTGGCAATGCAAATGATGAACAATATGGCCTAACATTAGTAATAAAACATTAGAAATAAAAAAAATCTATCCTCAATAAACATAACCTCATTTTAATTTTAATCATGAGTGAAAGACGGAAAATGTAAATTAGCCTCAGGTTGGCTTAAAAATACGGAAAATCATTCTTTCACGCTAAACTAGGCTACGTAGAGAAAAATGCTCAAAATAAAAGTTGTAGATCTTTTAATTTCCTTTAAGTCTGATTATACACTTTAGTCGTTAAATGCACACTAAGGCTGAAATTTAAAAAAAAATCGATTTTTTTATACGGTTTCGTAAGAAAAAAACAGAAAATCGCTAATTACCGCTAAACTAAGGGTTATACAAATATTTGAAGTAAAAGTTGTAGTATTTTAAAATTTCTACAACTTTTATTTCACACATTTTTGCGTTAAAATGTATATTAAAGTCGCAATCTTAAAAAATCAACTTTTTCACGAGAAAACAACCTCTCCAAGAATTTCAGCAGACATGGCGCCTACCCTAACTTGTAAAGCACGAAAAATTCAGTAAATGAGGCGATTTTAAAAAATCGTAGGACCAGTTTTTGAGAAAATCGCAAAAAAGCGAAAAATTACACGAGTAAATTACTACTTCCGGTTGACCAATTTTGATGAAAATGTTTGTATTCGGTCCTCTAGTGGTATCTAACTTAAGTTTCACGTTTCAAGTTCGTACGATGTTCCGTTCTTGAGATATTCTGTCACACACACACACACACACACACACACACACACACACACACACACACGCACACGCACACGCACACACACACACACACACACACACACACACACACACACACACACACACACACACAGACCAATCGCTAAAAACATATTTTTTGGGTTCAGGGGTTCTGAAAACGTGTAGATCTGCCGAAAACTCGATTTCGAAAAATCGACATGAAAACAATACTTTCCTTCCTATATGTTCATATAGGCAAGAGAAAGTAAAAATTCTGAAAAACATTTATTTCTGATAATTTTATTTGAGAGTGGTTTCGTCTTGAACATTCTTACTCGTTTCATTTCTGAAATAACAATGAATGAGACTAAATCTGTAGTGTTAGGTATAAAGGTCTTAAGTCAAAAATTGTTGGTTTTGAGTAAGTGTACTACCCAGTTTAGAAAAATTTTTTCTTTCATTTGGAGCAAAGTGCTTAAGTGTAGCTAACTCCTGAAGTGAATTATGTTTATGTTGACTGGCTTTATAAAAATTTACTCTTTGCGTAACGGTATAAAAGTCTTAATAATTGTAAATGATACCTTTAGATTTAGTTTCTTAGTTTTCTTAGTTGTACAAAAGGTCTTAAGTTGGTTTAAGACCTTTATACCAATAGTAGTTTATTTAGTTTAGATTTAGTTTCTCAGTCTTGTTAAGTTGTATAAAAGGTCTTAAGTTGAGTTAACCTTTTCATACCAATAGTAGTTTATAATTTCACCAATATCAATTGCTGAGATCAACTGGAAAATCAAATTGAAGTGGTCGTAATGACAAGAAACCAAAGGCAAATTCGTGACTTAAGTAACTATAGTTAAGAATTTACCAGGTCAAAAGGTATTAAGTTGCACTGTAAACGGTAAAGATCTTAAGTCGTGAATTGCCCCCCGAAAAATCGGCCATAGCGTAGACGTAAACGGAATTTTTATTTTCTTTGTTAAGTAGAAAACAAAAGAAATGTGTAACCAATTATAAAAAACAATTTTTGGAAGAGACAATTGCAAAAACTATCCTTAAATAATGAAAAATATAAATTATATTGTCTCAAATTTTCATTTGCTTTTCCTGAAAATTGACCATTTTCAAGTTAAGACCTTTATACCTATCATTACAGAAATGCTAAATTAAATGTAAATTCTATATGAAAATAAAAAGAACCGCTGTTAAAAAACAGAAAAAATTATAAGGATGTTTTGAATGTTGAACAAAACCGTAAAATTTACAAAATTGCGTTAAATTTTTAGATTTACTAAAGCCAATAAATACTTCCAGATTAGTTTAATGTTATGCCTGTTCTACACAGTAGGTAATAATATTGTTTTTATTTTAAAAATATTTCTTTCTATTAACAAACCGCTTATTAGTACTAGAATACGCTTCAACATAACGCTTATCCGTTCCCTGAAACTGAAACCTATCAACCCATAACGACATTATGAGTGGCCATAAATCATTCCTTAGACTGTTAGTAATGGACTGATTTGTAATGGTTCTTTCTATTCCAAATGAAAAATTTAATTAGTTTCATGTTTCGACGGCATGAGGTGCTGCCTCTCTTTGATTATAACGATTGATTTTTTTTTACTCGTGTGTATTGGCAAAGAAATAAAATGTTCGACCTTTTTACCTTATGGTAATTCAAACTACGATCCATGATTTGTTAGTTTTGTAGTAATATGCAGGCATCCATTATTTTTTGAGCAATTGCGTCTGCGCTTGTCTTTGGAGTGCAGCTAACATCAATGGAATGTACAATAAGTATATGGTCATAACTAAGCGTATTAATATTCTACTAGTATAGTTATATACTGTATTCTTACTTTCTCTTGCCTATATGAATATATAGGAAGGAAAGTATTGTTTTCATGTCGAATTTCCGAAATCGAGTTTTTACCGGATGTATAGGTTTTCAGATCCCCTGAACCCAAAAACATGCTTTTAGCGATTGATCTGTGTGTGTGTGTGTGTGTGTGTTTGGCTGTGTGTATGTGTGTGAACAAAATATCTCAAGAACAGAACATCGTACAAAGTTGAAACTTAAGTTAGGTACCACAGAGGACCCGATACCAACTTTTCATCAAAATCGGCTATTAAATATGGCTATTAAATAACGAGACTGACGTTGTAAAAAACTTAATTTTAATTTTATAAATAATCACTTATTGTCACCTTCAATATACACTCCTTCCTATCCCTACAACGCTCCATGCGAATTTTCCATTGTTGGAAACAGTGCAGGAAGTCTTCTTCTGTCAGCTCCTTTCTGAACACGTGCCTCTTTCTCTTTTACAGCTTCCACAGACTCAAATCTTGTCCCTTTTAATGCAGATTTCACCTTAACAACACCTTGTATATTAAAAACTTAAAATCGTATTTATAGCATATAATAGCAAATTTCGCCTTTATTCGCATCTGTTTCGTAAATACGAAAATTAAGTACTACCACTAATGAAAACCTTACCTCAATGACTGTCATGCCGTTGGCATGACATTGGGCGTGACGTACGTGAGCCTCAACAAAATAAATCGGTTCTTGACAACTCAGACTCCCAACTAAATACTCAAAAATTGTTATTTATAGAAAAGATAATAAAATGTGTAGGATGCTACAAATTTAAATATTAATAAGTATTTAAATTTTAAAAATATAAATTTATTTACAAACTTATTTATTTATATAATGAATAAAGAATATTAAAATGACAAAGTAGATTTTAATTGCTTTAATAATTACTATTGTAAAAACAAGTCAGGTGTTTGTCTTTATATTCTTTCATACCAATACATTAATTGTTCGGCTAAAAAAATAGTAACAAATGCTAGGTGTAATTGGAATCGCCCACACAATTCAAAGACACTTCTATAAAAAATATATTATTTCTGATTTGAGATGTTTTTTAGTCTGGGACGGTACATAAAACTAATAATTATTTATTTTTGTTCTATTCTTTTCTTTGATACAACATGGCGATAGTGAATGTAATAAACTCCATCGTGACTTATTTTGCACTGATTCGTTCTAAGATCGATTGTCTATGGCTCTGCAAAAAGCAATGTATTGAATTTGTTAAATCCAGTTCAGAATGTTTGTTTGAGGTTAGCCCTCGGTGTATACAGGACAAGTCCAATCCTAAGTATCTTGGCAGAAGCTGAAGAAACGCCTCTTGCTATTAGAAGAAGAAAGTTATGTTTTTCCTTTGCTTCAAAAATATCTTCTTGTCCAAACACGCCAGTCTACGATAATGTTTTTTCTAACAGACTTTCGGACATGTACAACTCCAAACCTTCATTTCCTACACCATTTCATAAACGACTGCAAAATTATCTAGAAACATCCTCATTCAAGTTTACACCTGTTTTTGATCGTCAACCTTCCGTTGAACCTCCTTGGCTGTCGAAACCTTTTTTTCTGGATTTATCCATGGCTCATCTTCTGAAAAACTCAGCTAACCCTAAGATGTATCATCAACTGTTTAATGAATTATTATCAAAATACACGAACAATGTACATATTTACACGGATGGCTCTCGATCACCAGAAGGCGTTGGTTGTGCAGTTGTCTTCCCTAACCGTACTTATCAGTTCCGTTTAAATGACGTTTGTTCTATCTTCTTTTGCGAAGCTATGCTATCTATCGTAGTTTAAAACTCCTAGCCACAAGAACGGGCGAAAAGTTCACAATATTTACGGATTCGATGAGTGTGGTTAGAGGCTTGCAGGCCGAAGAAATTACAGAGCCAATTATAAAACATATATCCAACCTACTTCTACATGTTAACAGCATGAATGATGTACGCATTGTGTGGGTTCCGTCGCATTGTGGTATAAACGGAAATGAAACAGCGGACACGGCCGCCAAAGAGGCGTTAAAGACCCCACTGAGAGATAACCATCTCTCATCTCATACAGATTTCAGCAGACATTTGCACAACCAAATCAAACAACACTGGAACCAAATCTGGTCTCGACATCCTCCAACGAAACTTCACCACATCAGAAAAAACATTTTTGAAAACCCTCAGCCTCACTTGGAGCTTCGAAAGCATCAAGTTCTACTTACGCGACTACGTATTGGACACTCTACGCTTACGCACAAACACTTACTGAAGAAAGAAGAACCAAAAATTTGTACACATTGCAACATGCCACTTACAATCAAACACATCATCACAGACTGCCAAACCACACAATTCACACGAACAGTATTCAAAATTAACAACATTTTAGCACTTAATTTAATAGACAACGTAGCGATTCAAAACACAATAAACTTTTTAAAATTTAACAAAATTTAAGATTTGATATAGTTGTAAAATCGCATTCGTTTTTTTTCTCATTGTATCATTTTATTTTTTAGTCATTATTTCTCTGTTTTAATTGAACTTAACTAATTTTTCATTATGTATTTATATAATGTATCATGTGTATAATATAATGTTATATAATGTAACGTGGTCGCTAATGACCTCGTAGTCGATGCAACCTTAAATAAAAATAATAAAAAAAAACTCCATCGTTTTCTTCCGATTTTTGCAATTCGTACGTTTGGACAATTTGATTGATTTGATTTCCTCATAAATACGTACCCTATGGTGTGAGATTATTTTTGGATTTTATTTTATTCCTAATAATTTCTGGAAATTACTTTAAAATACTTAAAAAGGCTCGATTTCCAATCAGATCTAACATTTTTTATCACTCATCAGCTGCATTAGCCCGATTCAATTCTTCTGCTTCTTCTTCACTTCAAGTTCTAGGTTTAGTGAACCTGTTCCGGTACTCATTTCTTCAGTACGTTTTAACTGAATCACTGTATGACATAAAGAAACACTGCCTTGCTACCGGAAGAGAAATAACATGTAAGTGACGTAACGTAGGTATAGAAATATGAAAGAATAATGACACCCGAGACGCATCATCCGACACAGAGTTCCTTTGACGCCCGAAAGACGTCAGCCGTCACCAACGTGTTAAAAGTTTTGTAATACACAGTTTTACAAGAAAATTTATTTAAGGTGAGATTGTATGATGGTTTTCACTGAAAATTTCAATTTTCGGTTTTTTATGTTTTTCAATAGTTCAGACAAATCTACAAGACAAACATTAAAGAACTTCAAAAAAATTATTTTAATGAAAAAATTAAGTTTTTAGCAGGCATATCCAGAAAATGATCATTTCACCAAGAACCAATATTTTTCGTAATTTTATACCAATCGTTTTTGAACAAAGGGAATTTTAGGTTCTTTAAATATCTGCGTTATTGTTTTTGATATTCTCAGCTGTTGGTACAGCTTTCTTACCAACTGTTGATGGGAAATTTACTTGTTTGTGTACAATTTATTTTTTAATTTGTTCTTTTTTGTTTTTTGGCTGCTCCGTAAATTTAGATTTTAAAATTTAGGTTCATTTTTCTTGGAACCCATTAAACCTAGCTAGCTGAATTTTTTTACCAGATATTCATCTCGAACATGCACAAATACCGACATTTTAATGACTTCCTCAGATACTTCAGCAATTACTAATATGCAAAAAAGTATAAAGAAATTTGTAAATATTTTATGTTAGTCGTTAATTTGTTTTTAATTTTATGGGGGATCAGCTGGTGTTGACATAGTGAATAACATTCATAAATTTATTTTCTGATTTTCTGTGAGAAACCATCGAAAATTAATTAATTTCACAAGAAAAAAAAGACTTTATTCTTATTGGGAAAGAGAAGTTTATTTTAAAATACGGTGAAGATAGAATATCAGACACGGAAATTGTGCATATGTATGAGGTTATGTTTGTGTTTCTGTTTACATTGATTTTTTGTAAGTATTTTTCATAAACTATTGGTATATGTATAATAATCCTCCCTGTTTCCATTGACTATGGAGCAGGGAGTTATGGACAATCTCTTCAATCACGAAGAGAACTTGAAGGTGATCAACGCTCACCTAGATGTCGCACCTGAGACAACTGATACGCAGAAAATGGCATGGACTAAGGTCATGTCTAGTAAAAAACGTCCGTTGGATACGGAAAAGAGTTCCGCTGACTCGGAATTGCCTCCTTCTAAGTTTCGAGTCCCAACAACAAATAAATACGGACCTTTAGAATCGTTACAAGAAGACTCTTGCAAGCCTCCACCAATTTATTTAAAAAACGTAGAACTACGCGACTACAAAAACTTAATGTCTCAGTTGAAGAGTACAGTAACTGGTGACTTTGAATTTCAAGCGACCAACAACGACGGGGTAACCATTTACCCAAAAACATCCGAAACGTACCGTACTCTTGTAGCCTACACCGATTAAGAGAATTGGGACGCAATTTTCATTCATATCAGCTACCCCACGAAAAAGCATACAGAGTCGTGATACGTCATTTGCATCCTAGTATCGATCCGTGTGAGATCAAGGATTCCCTGGAACAACTGTCTTTTAAGGTAAGAAACGTTGTCAATGTTTTACAGGCTGGCACAAGAGTGCCCTTACCATTATTTTTCGTTGATCTTGAGCCTGACAAAGATAACGAAAAATCTTTAATGTTAAATCCTTGTTAAGCACACGCATTAAGGTTGAAGAGCCGAAAAAGAAAAGTGACGTAGTTCAGTGCAAAAGATGTTTACGATTTGGACACACCCGCTCGTACTGTAATCATCCGTTCAGATGTGCACGCTGCAGCAACTCTCATCCAACTGCTGATTGTCCAAGAAGTGCCAATGAACCCCGAGTCTGCGTTCTTTGCAAAGGCAATCATTCGTCCACGTACAAAGGATATCAAACATATAAAGAACTGAGAGATAAAAGAAATTTTAATTTTGGTAAATATTCAGTTAATAAATCTCATGTAATGTTGGAGCCTCCAGTCACTGTTGCAGTCCCCGTGAGTACCTCGGTAAAGTCAAATCATACACAGTCCACTCATACTAACACCGTCCCCCTTTCTCGTGACCCGAGATTGAATTCACGGTCATACGCTCAGATGGCTGCTCCTTCCCTTCGGCAGCAGCCATCTCATACTCGGTCATCTCAGTTATTCCAGCCCTCTCAGCAGCCATCTCAGCCTTCCATGACATTCTCAACTCTTTCATCAACAGATCCCTTAATGACTCAGAATCCTTATGATCATGTTACAGCCACTCTCAACACTTTTTTTACACGCTCTCAGGACCTTTTGACACCTCTCATTACTACGCTTAATATGGTCGTTAACAAGTTGCTAAGTCATATCAATGGCTGAAACCAGCAGGTCCCTCGTCGTTGCTCTCTGGAACTCAGCAGGTCTTGTACGTCATGTTCACGAACTCAAACAATTTTTACATGACAATCGGGTAGACATTGCACTTATTACAAAGACACACTTTAAGGACACAACACACTGCCATATCACTGGTTACACACTATATCGAAGTACACATCCAGATGGAACTAGCCATGCAGGGTCGACTATTTTTGTTCGTAATAGTATTAGTCATAATTCGTTCCCTCCGTACAGAAAATCGTACATTCAGGCTACCACGGTAGAAGTATCTTTAATTACTCATTCCCTTACCCTTTCTTCTGTGTACTGCCCGCCTAATCATAATATATCGCGCGAACAATTTACACATTTCTTCAATTATCTAGGAAAAAATTTCATTGCAGGTGGTGACTTTAATTCAAAAAAATATTTTTATTATGCCCCTACAGAACCCACTTACTATCCCCACAATAATCGTTGCCTCCCAGATATTCTAGATTTCTTTGTATCGTCTAAATTCTTCCCCTACTACGAACTTGAAACTCTTCCTGATCTATCATCTGATCATACACCCGTAATAATTACGTTAAACTCTCAACCAACCAAATTAAGGTACAGGCATTCCCTAACATCTGGTAAAATAGACTGGAATAAGTACCAACGTATATTGTCAGAAACAACAAACCTGGGAATTTCCCTCAAAATCCCTAGTGAAATCGAGCGTGGAGTGGAAATCTTCACAAAGAATCTACAAAGCGCAGCTTGGGACAGTTGAGAAGGAGAGAACATGGAATTTAAACACATACCTAACGTTTCTTCTTACATCCGTCGAATGATAGTTGCTAAGCGCCAATGTCGTCGTTTATGGCAGAGAAACAGATACCCCAGCGTTAAAGCAGAACTTAATAGGCTAAATCGTCGTTTACAGGTTGTCCTTTCGCGTTACAGAGCAGATAGATTTATGGCTTTCACCGAGACACTCTCTACTCAAAACAAAACACTTTGGCACACGACAAGACGAATTCTTAACTACAACAATCCTTCATTTAGTCTACAACGACCTGATGGTTCTTGGGCGACCACCAATAAAGAGAAAGCAGAAATGCTTGCTCAGCACTTACATAACACATTCCAACCACACAACCTACAACACAAAGATCATCCGAACATAGAAAATTTCCTTAATGCTCCTCTGCAACCTAGCCTTCCCCCAAAGCCAGTTTCCCCCGGGGAACTCTTCCGAGCAATTCACGACCTGCCATTAGGCGAAGCCCCGGGATATGATCTTATTACTTCAATACTTTTGCGCCATCTTCCTAGAAAATCCATCATACTCTTAACTCACATCTATAATTCCATTCTCCGAGTCGCTCACTTCCCTATTCAGTGGAAGTACTCTATCATAATTCTCTTCTTAAAACCAGACAAACCACCTCACCAACTAACTTCTTACAGGCCAATTAGCTTACTCTCTATTCTGTCCAAACTATTTGAGAAACTCCTTCTACCACGTCTAGTACCGTTTATCGATGCTTCAAACACAATTCCTGATCATCAGTTCGGATTTCGTTCATCTCATTCCACGCTTCAGCAATGTCACCGACTAATTGATATAATCTCTTCAGCTCTTGAAAACAGACAATATTGTTCGGCCGTGTTTCTTGATGTATCTCAAGCCTTTGATCGGGTCTGGCATGATGGACTCTTATACAAATTGAAACTAATACTTCCAGATAGCCTGTATCTAGTAATAAAATCGTTTCTAGTGGAACGTTACTTCGAATAAAACAAGGTGACGAACTTTCTGGAATGTACGAAGTCAATGCTGGTGTACCACAAGGAAGCGTACTTGCACCAAGGCTGTTTTCTGTAAGCCCAGTGACATACCAAATTGTATCTATACAACTATGGCTATGTTTGCTGATGATATGGCAGTTCTTGCGGTTGATGCCGATCCTGTAATTATTGCAACTCGAAAGACACAAAACCATTTACACCAGATAGAGTCATGGCTTAAACATTGGAAAATTAAAATTAATGAAAACAAATCGCAACAAATGACGTTTACTCTTAGACGACAAAACTGCCCAACCGTTTACATTAATAATATTCCGCTACCTCACACTACTCAAACACGCTACTTAGGCTTACACTTGGACAGAAAACTTACATGGAACGCACATGTTACACACACACGCCACAAACTCAAAACACGCTTCTATCAACTAAAACGCTTAATCGATAGACGTTCTAAATTAAATATGTCACACAAATTAACAATCTACAAGACAGTCTTAAGACTAATCTGGACATATGGAGTTCAACTTTGGGGATCTGCTAAACCCTCACACACGAAACGTATACAAGCGATTCAGAACAAGATTCTACGAACGATAACGCAATGCCCCTTTTACATCACAAACTCAATGCTGCACAAAGACTTACAAATGCCATACGTAATTGATGTCGCGAAACAACTACACAAGACGATGCATGACAAATTTGAACTACACGATAACCCTCTCACACAAAACATGTACACTAGGGCGATACCGGGTACTCAGCGCAGACGTTTGAAGCGCCTCTGGCCAAGAGATCTTCTTGGCCAACTGTAGGACTGTGGTGATGACTGCAAGTAAATGCAAGTAGTGCAAGTAAGGTGCTCCTTCAAGTAAATCAAGTTTTGAAACATTAGCTTCACATTTAGAAATTGTTATATTAATTTAATAACAGATACTAAATTCAATTAAAAGTGTCCAAAAAATTTTATGGGCTCACAGATTAAATGAAAAACTGTGAGTAGGTAGAGAAACCCGACAACTTAAAGTGTGTAAAGTTTCATTTACCTATATTTTACCAATCCTAGGAAAATGTACCTAAAATAGCAAATTTAACATTGGCGTGATACAAAGTACAGTCTCCCCTTAATAATACCATATCGATACTAGAAAAAAATCACCAGACTGAAAAATCGATCCTTTCTTAATATGCAACAACTCTATTAAACAACAAATGTAGACACATAAATCAAATCATGTCATAAAAAACTGCAATAAAAGTTATAACAGAATTTTCAAGTAACTTACTTTTCTAAGTCATAGTTAAGCATTCACATAAAATGACACTGCATAATTCACAATACGTTGTGCTTAATTTAAATAATTATTATAAACTTATTCTCGGGATGAATTTTGCTAACAATACTATTGATTTCATTTGCTTTATGTTTACAAAATACCGTATCTAAGTTTAAAGATGTCTCCAGTAAAAAAGGAATACTTTAAAGGAATTATCATAAATATAAAATATAAGTTAATTCTAAATTACTGTAAATTAAACGTCACTTTGTTTTTAACAATGAAGATTTAAAAATTGAATTTACAACTTAAATACTGTTTTATTTAGGTTATGCTAAATAATACACAAATGTGCTTATTACGTGAATTCGAAATGGTCGATTAAGAATTTTAATAAGAGTTTTTTAACAATGTCTTACTTTCCTCTTCCTGTGAAAGAATTGCTTCCTTTGACAATAGGATAGTGTGAAAAAGTGATTTAGAATTTTCGATACGTAAATTTCAACTCATTTCATGGTCCTTTGAAGCCAAAAAAAGTTTTTGTTTATTTTGAGAAAAAATTCCAAATACTATAATTGAAAAATACAGTAAAAATTTCCTGTCTGCGTACTGGAGATAAGGAAAGAGTTTCCCTCTAACTGCTTCTTTGTGACAGTGGGACAATAATGACGAATAGCTAGACCGGCGGCAGGGGTATAGTATCGATGCGCAGTATTGGGAGAAGCGAAAATAGTACAAGTAGAGCAAGCCACGTCTTCAAATTTTTAAAAATTGTAATATAATAGTTAATAAAAATCCTATTAATAAATTTCTATTAATAAAAATTTAGCAGTCCTGGTTAAGGTTTTTGTATAGTAGTTTCTCTTGAAACCATTCCAAACGAACGTTTAGTCAGCCCTGCTTTTTGCTTTCTGTGGGAGTGGCTTAACCTATCAGTGTTTCAAAAATTGACAAATGATATAATGTGTATTATTTAAAGGAAAAATAAAAGTTTATTGTAATTTTTTTTTAATTATAAATCCCGAAAGTCAAAATTCATCCTCATTTTTATAAATAATTGCTTAAACCAATGTGGATAAATAACCAAATAAAAATAAATAAATCTTTATTTGTCAGTGACCAAAAAAAGGAATAGAAATCGTCAAATATAGTAACATACATTAAAATCTATTTAACAAACAATTAAATTTTTCTTTATAATTTAATGCAGTATTCACTAAAAAAAATACTTGTACATTAAATTAAGTTACTAATACTTAAATTTTACTAAAATTTTACATTGGAATTTCAGGTTTGTCATTTACACTACACAATATTAAATCTAAATTCTGCACAAATTACTTTAAAGAGCATTCTATGTAAAATAATTTAAGAACTGATCAGAATAAAACGCATGTTTTGTTAAAAAAGCTTTCACTTCCCGATCAAAGTTTTTTAAGTTAAGGATGCCAGATCTATGGCTCAATTAAACCCTCAGTTTTAGCTAAACTACAAAGTTTTCAATCAAAACTGCTGAGTGAAGTAAAGTGTATCTTACCCGACCTGCCCCTACGGAAGAATTGAAAGCTAACATCCGAGGATCAATTACTGAATTTCTTGTTGAAATGTTAACTTCAAACCATGCACAATCTATAATACTAAGAGACTACAGGAATGTTTACGCAAAAATGGAGTTCACCTCAAAGATGTCATCTTCATGAAATAAATTTACTGTAATTATTCTTAAATTTAATGTTTTTTGCTGTTTAATGACATAAATAAATTTATTTAAAAACATTTTTTTCATAACAATATTTAATTTTATAAATTTCCTGTTTATCTGAAACACCCTTAATTACTTAAACGCTTAATGTCCTGTTAATTTTCAATTTAGAGTAACTTTGTCAATTAACGTATCTGTAGGTTGTATTAAATCTTATTGCTACAACAATGTATCTACGTAGAACTATTATTCAAACCATCAAAAGGTTGCTTTGTCTGGAAAAGAAAACGCAGAAAAAGAAAAACGTAGGAAGTTTAAGTTAGATGAAGTGTATTAACAGTTATAATTTTACAATAACTTAGTATTTGATCTGAACTTATTATACACAGTGTTAGCCATTAAAATGCAAGACAAATTTTATAGCCTTAACACCTAAATTGAAAAAATAATTTATTTCAAATAGTACAGTGCAATTTATGAGTATAATGCACTATAATAACATTTAGAATTAATCATGTGGTATTAAACACAATTATTTTCATACTAAATTGCATTTTAGAGTACGAGACGTCTGGGTAGGCCTATTGATCAAAAGACATTAATACAAACCTCTTCGAAGATCTAAATTGTATTTGCAAGTCAGTAGAAATAATAATACTTATTAATATTGTTGCGAATAATTAATTGGCAATAGGTCTGTAATGGAATAAGGCGTTGCAGTGATACCAACACGCCCACTAGAAAAATTTTCTTAGTTTAATTACGAAGATGTCTCTATAAATATTGTTTTACAATGCTTTGTAATATATCGAACTATCTTACAGCGTGGAGCATTTAAGTTATGATTTTGTATTTGTTATCGTTTAAATATTGCAAATTCACTTTTGGTAACTAGACGAGTGAATTGAATAAATAAATTGCATACACAAATTATGAAACAGGCGTGGATAGAAGATGGAATACGTTTTCTTTTTAGTTTAAATCGTTCACCTCTGGGCCAATCCAGAGTTTTAAACGTTAGCTGTTTGAAAACTGTTTCAAACCAAATTGCTTGTGGCCCAGTCAATGAAATCATTAAGGTAGAACTAATTAGGCAGGCAAATAATAAGGCATTGAATTTTGGCAGGCTTAAAGTGCATATCAAGAAAAATTAAATCCTTAAAATTCCCCACTCGTACCCCTAAACTAATTTGTTTTCCCCCTGTGGCCCTTAAACCATGAATTTGTAGTGTTTTACTTACAAGGTTTTCTCTTCTAAACTAATCCACATATCTGAGAAAACTTTGTTTTCATAGTTTTCTTAAATAATACTCTATAAAGTAGCTTCAATAAGATTTTTCAATATCTCTAATAGATTTTTCAATATTTATAAGCCCTAGTTGTTTTGTTGGAACGGTAGCTATTACCTTCAACAGAGAGGACGAGCGCGGGGGATAATATTGTCCACCGGCTGTAATCAAAAAAGCAGTCATCGAAATTTTCTTGTTTACTGTGACACGTTTCCTGTCATGTAACTTCTTAACTCGTGATTTGAACTATGTTCTGAGAAATAATTAGTCTGTGTTTGAATTCACTTAAATAGGCATACAAATCATATTACACTTCCTTCTTTTGCAACTTTTAAAATAGAAAATAGAATGTCATCGTGTAATGACGGTTTCTCAAGAATTGGAAAAGATGAATGGCAGGCTGTATGTAGTAAAGTAAAGAAGTTGAAAGTGAGTACTTGCAGAGAAGTTTCTAGGAGACAATATCTTAGATCGTTTCGAAGTTAATAGGCCTACTAAAGAAATTAGTAGTGACGAATTTAGCGAATAGAGTGAAAATGATAAATTTGATGACTCTGTTGATGCCTGCGCCCCTTTATCTACTTAATTTATTAACTTTTTAAAAAGTGACATTTTGCAAAAACCAAAAATTCTTTTAGCCGTTGCATCGGCTAAAAGAATGTAAGTTTACTCTTAATATCTGTATTAAATTTTTAATTAATTGTATAAACCTATTTTAGATTAGCGAGATAATAATATTAATCATAGACCTGAAGTAAGACAATACACATGTAGATAGTGTAATCATATGATATGGGAAATAAAAATTTAGATGCATTGTACGTAGTACTGTATTGTCAAATATGAAAAGAAAGTACAATAACACTCTCTTAGTCACCCAGTAGTTTCCAAAGCGTGCGCGCACAGCCATAGCTACCGTTTCGCCAAATGTACTATACAAAAATGTTCCTGGAAAAGTGGATTTTTTGATAACTTTTTTTAAAAGATTAAATAACGTTTTTGTACTCAAATTGTTTTAAATAAAATTTTTAGCTAACTTTATAAGCTTTAAAATGATATACAATACTTCTTTACCATTGGCGTATATAACGTCAGAAATGCGGTTTTAGTGTGGAGTCCACAACAATGAAGGGCCAACCGCATGGGGTGGCCGCTACGCAGAGTTCACAAGTACAATTCTTGTTACAATAAATGCTTATAACAGGCAGGTGGAGTGTTAAATTATTTACTCTCAATCTGCTAGTTCAAGGGCTACAAAAAATATATGTTTTTCTTATCACATGGTCAGCTAATCATATGTCTGAAGCATTTAACAACAGAAGATGTAGAGGTGTAAAAGGCACTAATCAGAGTTATCTCCTCTAACAGTAATGAATTTCATTGCTATACAGCCGGGCCTTGTGGTGAATGAAGTGAAGGTTTCATTTGGAGGGTGGAAAGTAGATGCTTTACAGAGGATATGCTGATAATTATACCTACTTTTCCACTCACTGAAGAAAGCAATGGCAAATCACCTCACTCCTCGTTTTACTTAGTAAAGCCTCTAGAAGTTCAAACCAGCCTTTCGGCTGATTTAAACAACATATTTAAGTAGTTCTTTACAACTTTCACTGCGTTACTTTTTTCAGGTCTCTCCAATATATTTAGCCCTATGCTATAAATAATTATCCTAAATTAATTAAAAATGTATTCACAGAATGATTGGAAGATGACTTTTGTGCACTTATTTAAATTTAAACTAAAATAAATAAACTGAATATGGGTACTTGAAATTCCCCACTGAGCCTAACCGTTTGTCTGATGCTTAGCTATTCAATTAGGTACATTAGTTTATATATTTTTTTGTAATGTATACTTTTTTGAAAACTTTCATCACAAATTTTTATTATTTTTACATGACAGTTCATTCATTATAGATGTTAAGGATCTTGGTGCTCTCCCGCAAGATGTTTCTTGGAATCTCTCTTTCCCTTCCCGTAGCTCAATAAATTCGGGTGCAAAAATATTAATATTTTTCAAAGGTTTTTCAAAGGTTGGCAATAGCAGCTAACTAATTATTTTATTTTATTTTGAAAGCAACGAAAAATTAAATAAAAAATTGAACGTTGAAGATTGTGACGTTGCTCGTTACCCAGAGTTGGTCGAATAGGCTCCCGTTTAGTTCAATGCTTAATTTCATTTGGTGAACCCATTCTTTTCTACAAAGAGCCATAATATTCCTAACAGTTTCTGCAGCTTTTATTATTCGATTCCTTAGATCGTAATGTGTGTTTATCCATTTAAAAATAGTAACTGATTGTATCCAATATCATAGATTTTGGATGAATTTTTCTGTAAGTAACTTCTAGGAAAAGGAAAGCGCTTAAATTTCGGCCACTTGTTCCTAACAGGTAGAAAGGAGGTAACTTTCCTAAAGCAATAAGCTTATATCTGCGTCTTCTTAACAAATAGCGATTCTGGAAATTTGAATATGCTAGTAGTCCTATTTCTAAAGTGAAACCTTGATTTCTTTTTGTTTTACGTCCGACTGTTTTGCAATTACTGCTAACGCAAACGATGAGAAGGATACATGTATACATGATACATGAAGATGAGTGATGGATAAATGCTAGACTTGACCTGAAATCGAACCCGGGACCTCGACGTAGAAGCCAGTTGCGCTAACCACTACGCCAACGGGCCGGCCATATATAATACGAGTATAATTTTATATTGAAAAGTCTGGAGTGAAATAGGTGAAAACAGTTCAACCCTCTAAGATTAGCAATAAATCTATACGCAGTGTATGGTTGCAAAGACTAGTTTAAAACATGTAGGAAGAATGTGAAAATATTTTTTGATAAGAAGATTCAAGCATGTAGGGTTATACGCTCTTGATCAAGAAGTACAGTAGATTAAACAAATTGGTAAGAATTTTGAGAGACAAAGTCCTTCAAATATTATTAAGAGAAATCAACGAACGCCTCATCACTATAAAAAATGAGAAATATAAAATAAATTTAAAAACAGAAAAAATGGATTCTTTGTTCAACACGGTTTCAATCATGTGAAAAAATAGTAAAACAAACATAGTATCTAAGTTTGCTCTTTTAAAGTTGGAATTTAAATAACAACATTTATTTTTAGCAGTTTAAATCATAAACGTTTAACCAATGTAATAAAATTCGCCATCCAAATCTAAATGTTTAAACTCAAAAGCAATGATGTAAGTAATTTGTTTTTCGTATTAAACTGAGTAACATCGCCCATCTTTGTATGTAATTTTGTGAAAATCAGTCCTGTAATGTAGGCCATTACAAAATCACATAAAAAGAAAAACAACTTGCTAAATAACAAAGTAGATTATTGGAGACAAAATCTTTAAATATTAACTTCAAAATTCTCAAATTCTGGTCAAATTCCTTATTTTATTACATTTTTATGAAATTACAAAAAAAGAAATTGTTTCTAGACTGTACATTTTTTATATGTATAATGAATTAAATATCGAGATGCTAATTTTGGTTATTTTCCTACTATTAAATAAGATTAAAGTGTGCCATGGAACACATCAAATTACATTTTACAGAACGTAAATTTGACCAGAATTTAGAATGATTAAACATAATAAACATTTTTAGCTGTAATAAATTGAAAAATTTCAAATCTAACCTAAAAACCCAAGTTATCGAATGTTTCTTCAACAGCTGGTATGTAACCTAGGTTTTTTATTCTTTTATAGAACGCTGTTCCCAGTATATCCATCATAATGATATCTTAAAACCGATACAACCTGTTGCTTTATTAAATTTCGTATCTGCAGGAGACTCTATTCAAATTGCTGACAATTTTCATGAAATTAGTAAACTTTTATTTTACAGTAAAAGTTAATTAAATTCTTTAAAACCGAGTAACTAATCGGCAATGAACAACTGAACTGACAAAAAAGTGAATGGAGGAATAACAATGGGTTTTAACGTGTTACATTAATTACACGTAGACTACTCATAACAGACAGGTTGGAGTGATCAATTATTTTCTCTCAATCATGTTAGTTGCAGGGCTAAAAACAAATAGTTCTGCTTCTTATCACATGGTCAGACATTTAAATGACTGAATCATTTAAGAACAGAATAGGTAGAGGTGTGAAAGACACTAATCAGAGTCATCTCCTCTGAATGTAATGAATTTTATTATACAGCCAGACCCTGTGGTGAATAAAGTGAAGGTGTTATTTGTAGATTGGGAAATATATGCTTTTCAGATTGCTTGGCATGCTGATAAGCATACTTTTCAACTCGTGAGGAAGGCAATAGTAAACCACCTCACTCCTCGTTTTACTTTGTAAAGCATCTAGAGGTTCAAACCAGCCTTTCGGCTGATGACCTAAACAACAACACACCAAGATAACTCATGAAAAAGTGACACTGCGTAAAGATAATCTATTATAAAAAAAGAATCAAATTAGTTTAGTTAGTAGCTACTAAAGGTGACGGGAAGAACAGGGCGAAGGAAACGCTCGAGGTTGAGGTATATTAGGGACTGAACAGACTTACGTAGGCCTACATACATTTGAGTTTAGTTCATGGTAGATTGATTAACCTGAATTGTAAGTTAATAAATGTTTTGAAAATTTACTTTATAATTGTTAAAATATCTTGTTTTTGGTTAGGTCATCAACCGAAAGGCTGGTTTGAACCTCTAGAGGTTTTACTAAGTAAAGAGTTGGAAAGTATATTTTTCAGCATACCAGGCCTCTGAAAAGCACATATTTTCCACCCAGCAAATGACACCTTCACTTCATTCACCACAGAATCTGGCTGTATAATAAAATTCAGTTTTCTCAGAGGAGATAACTCTGATTAGTTCTTTTACACCTCTATTTCTTGTGTTCTTAAATACCGGTTGGCCCATATATCAGTTTCCTTATGAAATAGGATAGTTTGTATCAATAAGTTTGTAATATTGTTATGTTAGCAGCAACCACTTTTAATTGTGTCGGGAAAAAATTTTGAGTACTGCATTGATAGATCCTTATTTTATTGAGGGAAATGTTAACTCGGAAAGTTACCAACAAGTGCTGCAGGAACAAGTCTTTCCCAAACTTGAAAACAATCCTGTTTACAATTTTCAATCGTAAATCTGGGAACAAGATGGGGCCCTAGCATATTTTGGTATCGAAGTTCAAGAGCTTTTGAATTCCAAATTTAACGAATTGATTAGTTGCTGTGGTACAGTTGATTGCCCTGCGCGCTCTCCGCACTTAACCCCATGTAATTTCCACTGTGGGGTATTATAAAAAATTGGTGTTTTTTCAAAACCAAAAAACCTAGCCTAACTAAAAAGCGTACCTAATAGGAAATGCATTTGACACCGTCAATGAAGATAAATTGATATTGTTGAAAATTTGTCAATGTTTTAAGTCGTTGTATGAAGTATAGACACTAATGGTAGACATTTTGAACAACCGTTATAATAAAGGTATTGTATAAGTACAGTTCAAATAATAAATCTGTTTTCTTCCCTTCGGTTTCTTATCCGTTAACTTGTAACGACTGTATTTTTACTTCTTCCGTATGTGGGGAAACTGACATATGGGCCACCCGGTACTTCAATCATTTAATTGTCTGAGCATGTGATAAGAAACAGAACTATTTTTTTGTAGTAGCCCTGGAAGTAACAAATTGAGTTCAAATTTTATTACAATTAAAGCATTATGTACTTTTTGCCTTGGATAAAAAATTTAATCAGTCAAGAAATCTTAGGATTTTTGTACGTTTGTGAAAAAGGTATAATGGTTTGCCGTTCACTTATATGAGCTGGGTTTAGGAGATAATATAGTTATTTCTGAAGATAAATATTCGCTGAGGTGTTGGTGCAGCCAAACTAATCTAATACTCATGTAGTTAAATATTTTGTCTCGTTTGCAGTTAAAATGTAGCGGGTAAAGATTTCTATATAAAAGACAAAACAGTGTTCTCTTTCTGTTTTAAATCCCTCGATATAATTTGTACCCGAGTAAAGAATGATGAACAGCTGATGGTATATTGTGATTGGTTTAGACCATAATGTGGGAGGAGTTTATATCGCTTCAGGGGTTGTCGGTCTCTTTGCCTTCTCTTTAGAGAAACTATAAATTGTTAGCTGTAACAAAGCTCCATTTTGACCATTGCCGCTTGCGACGTAGTCGACCTAAAAGCATCCTAATTTATCTGGCCGCCGAGACAACAAGACAGTGGTCGTCGTCTTATCGTGTGCATTCCTCTTACATTACACCGTTTCCGTTGTAGATTGAAAACAACGCTCAAATGCACGGATGCGCAAACAACCAACCCGACCAGCGGTACATTCATTTTTCAGCGCTTACCACTCTTTTGCATCACAATGCACCACATAATCAGGTGCATTTATTCCCTTCTTTTCATTTATTATTATTATTTTTTCCATTATTATCTAACTATTTTACTTCCCGTACGGACATAACATACCAACACTTATTCAATGAAAAACGTAACAAAACATCGACTTTTCACTTTTAGTTTACCTTTTTTTTTGGTTATTTGTACCGGCTGAAATCCCATCGTTAAATTAAATATCGTCTCATAAAAATCTCAATTTCAAAGAGAAACTTCTTTGAAGTATTAATTTAAAATAATAAAATACTTAACAATATGAACTCATAAAACTGGTTTATTCTATTCAAAAAAAGAAATAACAGAAATTCTTATACGTAGATATATTTTTTTTTGTTACGAGTAAAATGTGTTCCTCTTTTACAATTTTTATTGATGTGACGAATCGAGGAAGAACAGAAATTATAATCCTTTATGCTTTACTGTTTCTTCCATTCAAACTTCACTATACTCTTATTTCATCTGTGTCTCTCCATTAGTATTAGGTTGATTTCACATTTGTTTTAAATACAGTACCTGGGTGCCTCCGTGGCGTAGTGGTTAGCGCGCAAACCTACCAAGCTAAATGTCCTAGGATCGATTCCCCGCCAGAGTCTGGAAATTATTACATGTCTAAACTCACTGTTATTCCTTAAAGTAGTCGCTAATAACCCAGATTTAAATCATTTTTTTAAAAATGTTATTCTTTTACAGAGTGTCTGCGTGTTCAAGAGAGTACACATGAATTCAGTTTTTTCAAAAGAGATTTGTAGACCTACCTTCTCCGCGCATTCTTTGAGAGTTTCAATCTGCTGTATTATTTAAACAAAATGTTCTGAAAGTGAATTTTTGACCGGTAATAAGATATTTTCCATTAGTTCAGAGGTTAGTTTTTCTGATGAATAATTTCCGCATAGGTCAAGCCTGTGCGTGGGAAAGTGAAGAGATGAAAATGAGTGAAGAAAAATGCCTGACTTACCCGGGAATCAAGCTGTAGCACATTTTAATTTTCAGTTTATAACAACCAATTAATCTATAATATTAAAAAAATAATAATTTTAAATGCTCATAACAGGTAGGTGGAGTGTTAAATTATTTGCACTCGATCTGCTAATTCTGCGGCTACAAAAAATAGTTAAGTTTCTTTTTACATAGACAGCCGATTATATGACTAAAGCATTTAAGAACAGAAGAGGTGGAGGTGTAAAAGACACTAGTGAGAGTTATCTACTCTGAGTAATGCATTTCATTGACAAGCCAGACACTGTGTTGAATGAAGAGAAGGTGTCATTTGCAGAGTGGAAAATATGTGCTTTTCAGAGGGCCCGGCATGCTGATAAGCGTACTTTTCCACTCAGTGAGGAAGGCAATGGTAAACCGCCACACTTCTCGTTTTACTTAGTAAAACCTCTACAGGTTCAAACCAGCCTTTTGGCTGATGACCTGTACAGCAATGAATGTGTAGGGTAATACAATCAAAAGATGTAAAAGCATTTCGTTAAATATTAGGCTACAAGCACCTTATGAATCTAAGTTCGCGTAGTAGTTAGCGTAAAGTATAGGTAGCAATAAAATTTATTATTATAAGAATGTAAGTTTAGTGGCACTCAAATGTTTGTGTGTGCTATGTTTATACGTACAATAGCATTAACATAGTATGACGTTAGACGGCGGCTAAGATAGGAACTGATCCAATTATTTTGGCCCAAATGTTTTGACCAAATTATTTTGGCCTCCTGTCAGTAGGAAAGTGAAGTACGACCAAGTTTAATTTACAGATTTTGCAAAGTTAAATTTCGTCTTCTTCTTCTGCCTTTCAAGGATTAGGTATCTCTGCCTGTTCCGAACCTCTTTAATCTTCCCATCTGTTTCTCGGGCGGCCTCGTTCTCTCCTGCCCTCCGGCTTACAACCCAGTGCCTGCTTAGGTGTCCTATCCTCCCTCATTCTGTTCACATACTCTAACCACTGCATTCTGTTCTGAGATACCTTGTCGTTTATAGAGAAGATGTTGAGTTCTTTCCTTATCTCAGTATTCCTATAACGATCTTCTCTACTACACTCATACGTATGTCGAAGAAATTTCATTTCAGATGCTTGCAATCTACTCTCCTCTCGTTTTGATAGCACCCAAGTTTCACTGCCATAGAGTAGGGTCGGCACTGCTATTGTTTTATAAAATCTCACCCTCGTGTTTTTTATGGTACTATTTTTTAAGGTGCGGTGGATAGTTCCGCATATTTGCTGAAATCAGTGCATCTTATTGTAAGCATCTTCATCCTGCGGGTATGTAATGTTGCAACCTAGATACTTAAAGTGGGATATCTATTTCAAAATATTCTTTGAACATCCTTTTACGAATACCAGCGGGTTTTGTATGCCTGGTGTCCATTCTGTTCATTAAGGTGTCCTGAGATCCGGTCCATCCCCTTCTGTTTTTATTTCTCATCTACTCCACTATGGTGACATTCCACGATCTTTACAACCGGTCCTTTTCTAAAGCCGCTTCTTCTTATTCTTATCGTGCCCTATCCGGCCGGAGGTTGGCAATCATGACGGCTATTCGGAGCTTGGACTCCGGAGCTCTGAACAGCTCCGCTGAGATACAACGAAACCAATCGAGAAGATTCTTCAGTGAAGAAACTCTTTTCCTTCCCATATCTCTCTTTCTCTGAATCTTGCCTTGTATTATTAGCCAAAGTATTTCATATCTTGGTCCACGCATAATGTAACCCTGATATTTAATTTTTTTTTTAATGGTGTAAACCAGTTTCTTTTCTGTTCGTATTCTCAGCAAGACTATCTCGTTTGTTTCGTTACTCGTACAGGGTATTTTTTTACATACACTGTACAACCAAAGCCTTAGTTTATTCTAGGAAGTTATTTTCCAGCAATCAGCACCTTATTGAATTTTATGAGACTAGAGAACAACATTCAATTTTCAAAGATCAGCTTTATTCTGATTCATACCATTCCTGTCATCTCTCTAACTGGTTAATTCAGAAGAACAAATTCACTTGATGTATTTATTTGTTTTTATCACAATAACCAAGATAAGCTTTAAATAAAGACTAAAGAAGTCTGAATAATAACATTCTTAGAATGAAAATATAAAACACCCCCAGTAGTGTGTTTCAAAAAAAAAACTATAGCTTACTCTGAACAAAAAATAAAACTAAACTTGACTAAATGGACTAAACTATCCATTAATATCTTGAAACATACAGTAGTTGAAGCTAAAGTTGACGATGACAATGATGGAGATGATAATGATGACGATTATGAGGTGACGATAACTATTAGTAGAAGTAGAAAAAATTAATTTATTTTCCTTACTTATAAACCCATAAATCGTCATTTTCTATTCGATTTATCAATGCCTTGTCACCGACGCCCATACCATTATCAGCGCTGCATGTAGGGCCTACTGTCCTAGCGGGGAGTGCTACGACGCGGAGCCAGCAGTGCCTCCCTTCCACCATACAGTGACTCGCCGGACGAGATTTAAGCGGCCGCACCGGCCTGCGAGATGCACTCGCCATCAACTCCCGAACTGGGAAGAACGAGAAAGAAGAGAGCTAGCAAGAAAGAAGAAGAGCCTAGCCTAGACCAGACGCACCATCCCTAGTCAAAGCTACTGGCGGACGCACATTCCCGCACCGGTCAGCCTTCTCGTACCCGACCGCCGAAGGAAGCCCATGCGTGCCTGATGGCACCACGGTGAAGACTGAGTTCAGCGAAGGACCGCAGAGAAACGCCTTAGCTGCGCTAACGGCCGAGGGTCTACGCTAACCCGACACTGCGGGGCTCTGGGGGCCACCACTGTCACGCTACAGTGGGATCTCGTCTGCCGCTGAGGGAGAGCTAGGCTAGAAACCGGGAGCTGAGCCGTCACTCTTCGGGCACCGCTTCCAACACGACGGCTCACCGCTTCTGATCACCAACAACGGCCCTTTTCAGGGCCACCAACCCGCTACGTACAACGGTCGTTCTCAGGAGCCCCAACCAATTAAACGGCTCTTTTCAGGGCCACCAATGTCTCAAGCAAGGTTTTGCCATGTGTCGTCCGCCCCGGTCGGTGACAGCCTCTTGAATATTAAATAATCTAACATAATTTTAAATTACTAACGGTAAGAAATTGCCATCAATACATTGGTATCGTAAGAATTTTATCGTCATGCTATCTGAATCCTGCTATACTTAATATAAATAATTTTTCGAACAATTTTCTGTAGACACAAATTCTATTAATGTTATTTGATAGGTAAGATTATTGTAATAAAAACTATTGTTTATTTACACGTTTTTGCAATAAAATTGTAATTGTATTTACATAATTTTGTTTGTAATAACAACAAAAGTATCCGAAGTAAATTTCAAAAATTATGAAATATTACATAGGCCTTACCTAAGATCATAAGGTTTCATTTAACTGAAATGTTTCCTTATATGGGGCCCACAAGGTTTCCTTATTAAAATTTTTAGTATAAGGTGTTTTTAAAAGTTCAGGAAGAAATTCTTTACGTAGAAAAGTGATAGGCCGATTATAATATCATAGAGTAGGCTACCAGCTTTCTCGCAGTAATTCCTTCATTATTGCACTATATTTTTATTGTTTCAATAAATTTCAACGTTTATTTATTCATAACTACTACATGATAACTATAAATACATCAGTTGTCTAATAGCTGAAGTAAGGAGACGAAGGTTCCGAGGTTCAAATCCTAGTAAAGGTTACTTTTATACGGATTTGAATACCAGACAGTGGTTACCGGTGTACTTTGATGGTTAGGGTTCAATTAACAAAACTCTCTCAGGAATGGTCGACCTGACTCTGTACAAGACTTCATTTACACGTCATACGCATCATCCTCATTTCATTGGGTCATGGCTAGTTTTTAAATTGAACAGATTGCAATGTACACAGATTAGGGTAAAAAAAGTATTACATTGCTAAATCCTAAATCTATTCCAATATTACAAAAAAGTAACGTTTCTTTGTTTATACAAGGTAATCTCTGAAACTAACCTTGCGATATCAAAATTGACTTAAAGTACAAAACCCTGAAGGTTTTCAGACTTTTGCAGATTTATCAGTTTAAACAGGGTTTTTGCGCTTTATTTGGTTATTGGGATCTGATTTTTTTAACAATCGCTCAGTTTTATCACAGCTCGGAATATACTTTCTATAAATTTTATCAGGGACACGTTGTTTGTGCATGTAGTGAGCGGGGTGGCCAGAAGCCTGGAAGTGTTTTTATCGATTTATTTACAACTATAAAAGAATTAGGAATAGAATTAACTACTTTAATTATCTGGGAGAGATTATCCAACAGAATGGTTCTGATGCTATGCCCTTATAGAAATAATCGGGAAATTAGATACGGCTTACATACAGAGGAAGAAGTTTTATAACAAAAATTGTGTATCTATAAAGACTAAAGTAAGGCACTTAAAGTAAGGTACTTAAAGTAAGGCGTGGCGAGAATGGAACCAGAGAGATGGGCAAGGAGGATCCTTGATTGGCGACCATATGATGGAAGAAGATCAAGGGGAAGGCCGGAGAGAAGATGGGAGGACGACATAAAGAGAACCGCTGGAGAGAGCTGGAGGAGGGCGGCGCAGGACAGAGAAGAGTGGAGGAGTCATGAAGAGGCCTACATAGCTAATATTTTAGCTTTGTAAAAAGGGCTAAGAAAGAAAAAAAAGGCACTTAAATACGGTTGTTCTTCCACAAGCCCTGTATGCAGTGACGCTGACCCCTGTATAGGAAGGGAGACTTGGAAAAATTAAATCCATAACTAATAATAACTTAGTCAAGTTATCCTGGGATCTGTCTTTGATCCAAAAAGCAAAATCCATAAAAAGAGGTCGAATGAAGTGATTGACAAACTATTGGGTGAAACCTTGTTAACCAAATTAAAGAAAAGGAGGTTAGAGTATTATGGTCATCTGATGAGATTGCGTGACAAAGCGAATGAGACCTATAAACTAATTATTTTCTCCGTACATTTTTACGTAATAATTTAATTTCGTAGGCCTAATTTCAAACTGAAATAACTGACTTCTGCAGTGTTCAGTCGAAGAATAATTTAGTTGTAGTGCTTCAGATTACAGTCGGAAACTGCCGAGTAGCTACCGAAGTACAAAAGCAACCTTTGCGACCGATTCCCACATACAGGACTGCGCACCGACCCTGACGTACCGTGCGTGACCTTGATGTGTTGCTTCTGAACGATCGGCGACGACACGGTCGGTGCGTAGTCCTGCATAGCTCAATTTACACATGTAGGACTGTGCGCAGACCGCTCTGCTACCGTATCGCGACTGTTTTAAATAAAAAATGGTCTAATCTATTTGAATTCTTAGGACAAGTCGCTTTTAATTTTTTACATGTAGGATTGTGCTGGTACCGGGAGCAGACCGTGCTGTCTTCGACTGCTCGCGAAAGGATTCATCAAGGTCATGACAGATGACAGTCCAACACGGTCGGCGCACAGCACCCTACGGTTTATACCGGCCTAGGGCGGTCTAGGACCGCCCTAGACCACCCTCGGCCGGTCTAGACCGTCATAAATCAACCAGAACCAGTTTAAACTGCTTATTTACCAGGTTGTGAGAGAAATATCAGGAATTTCTGGAGTCCATTTGGATACAATTTTTGTGTAGCCTCATATTATAAATAAAAATTAATAACTTTATGTATTAATTTAAAGAAATCAACAAACCTAAATGTTAAGCCTAATCTCTCTTCTGGTGATATGCACCTCCGCCATTTGGTGTTGTGTTTCATAAGCTCAGGTCTTAATGATACTAGTAAATATTCAAATTTGTGGACACTCATTCGAAAATAGTTAACGAACTTCATTGAATCTTTTCTCAATTTATTAAATATTGTATGAAATTCTCCTTCCTCTTCTCTAGCCCTGTATAAATTATGAACCCAATAGGTTTATTTCTTATTTTCTTCCGTTCTTCTTCTTGTACTAGTTCATATAAGCAGCAGGCAACAATTACGTCTTCTTCGTCTCGATCCATGAAACTAAGTCTATTAAACTACGAACGAGAGACTACTATTGCACGGTGTGCAGTCGACAACAGCATCGACGGTCGGTAGGCGCACAGTACCATATGTGTAAATTGAAACGGTCGACACGCTAGCAGCACGTCCGCCCACAGTCCGACATGTATAAATCCAGCTTTAGTGTGAATCATGATGAACTGTTTCCGTACATTTTAAATGTAAAGGACTGTTTTTCGATTCCTCTCAAAATGACACAGTCGGTGTACAGTCCTCTATGTGTGAATCAACCTTTATACGTCTACAGTATTTTCCGAAATTTGGTGCGACTTTTCGTAAACACCCTGTAATATTTCTGGCAAAAAAATATAAGTTATCTGTTAAGTGTGAAGGTTTTAAAAACACAATAATTAATATTTTACACCAATTTAGCTATTGTAGATTTACAACATATATTATTGAGTAAATTGTACTGTAAATCCCCGGGTGACATATTGGAAACGATTGTTAATCGCAACGAATTTGTAATTCGATATCTTTCATGTATTTTTGTAAGCATATTAATAATTAATAACTTAATTTTCTGGTATTTTTTCATGAAAATCTGTAAAAATTGGATTTTTTAAGATTACGGCCTTAGTAAGAATTTTACTACAAAAGTAGACTATATAATAAAATTAATAGCAATTAAAATATTTACAACTTTTATTTCAAGCATTTTTCTCTACAGAGCCTAGTGTAAAGTGAAAGAATGATTTGCTTTATTATTAAGCCAAACTAAGGTTGGTTTTCATTTTGCATCATTCACTTAAGATTAAAATTAGGTTAAATTATTTGAGGTTAATTTTTTATATATTCTATAGTTTTATTACTAATGTTAGGTTAGATTGTTCATTATTTGTATTGGCAAGAGAAAGTTGTGTGAGTGTTTCGCAGCAGATTTTTACTTTAGTTATTAATAGGTTTCAATAAAGTGAAAAAATAATGAGCTAATTAATTAATTGTGGTTGATTTGTCAATAATACGTAACAAAATTCAGTTGGATTAATTTTACTAAATGCTTTGTCATCTCCGTAAGATTACCGCGTTAATAAATGACTACTTGGTGTATTAAAGATAAATTAACACTGTACTTGAAAAGGGAAAATACCAATGTATAAAATATTGTTTACTTACGAAATATAAACTTGTTCAAGTAACACAATATTTACATAAAGGTGATTACTTTAAATTCCTGGATTTAACTGATGATTTTCCGGGTTATAAAAAAAATTGTTAATAAATTTTTATTATTTGTGGGATTGTTTGATTTTGGGCTGGGTTTCTCAGAAAGGAATAGGCTAGTTTTGTTGTGACAAGTGATGTAATACGTCTCATTCTCCTGAGCTTTAATAATTGAATGTGTGTTATTTAAAAATCTGGTATGAAACATTCACATGACTTTATTTTTCCAATTTTTATAATGAACAATTTATTCATGAACAAATAATGTAAATTAAAATATAATCTAATTTTAATCATGAGTAAATGACACAAAATTAATATCAACCACTGTAGAACTTAAAAATACGGAAAATCAGTAACTGCATCTAAACTAGGCTCTGTAGAGAAAAATATTTTAAATAAAAATTGTAGGTTTTTGTAATTTCCTATAATTTTGATGATGTACACTTTTTTCGTAAAATGTAGGTATATAAGACCGCAATCTTAAAAAAAAAATTGTTTTACGAGAGCACAGCCTATCCTAGTTATGTTTATCTTATCTTGTAGAAAATAAACAATTTAGTAAATCAGTTTGCACTCGATCTGCTAGTTCCAAGGCTACAAAAAGTAGTTCTGTTTCTTATCACATGGTCAGCCAATTATGACGAGCATTTAAGAACAGAAGAGGTAGAAGTATATAAGACATTATAGTCCGATTCACGAAAGAAAACACCTGTCTTTAAACAACAATATCTTTTGAACCGTTGTATGTAAAACCAATTACTACACATCAAATTTAAGGTAGTTTTATCGATAGTTACAGGATTACATTAACATACGAGGTGTGGCTATTAAATAACGAGACTGACGTTGTAAAACTTTTGTTTATTTTATACAGAATCACTTATTGTCACTTTCAATATACACTCCTTCTCTATCCCTACAACGCTCCGTGCAAATTTTCTATGGTTGGAAACAGTGCTGGAAGTCATCTTCTGTCAGCTCCTTCAGGACACGTGCCGCTTTCTCTTTTACAGCTTCTACAGACTCAAATCTTGTCCCTTTTAATGCAGATTTCACCTGAGAGAACAGGTAGAAGTGACATGGTGCAAGATCTGGTGAATAAGGTAGATGTTCTAACACTGAGATGCTGTACTTGGCTAGAAACCTTTTGACAGATAACGCGGAATGGCTGGCGCATTGTCTTGGTGGAGAACCTATGATTTGTTCTTCCACATTTTGGGGTGGTTTTTCCTTACTCTTTGACGTAGTTTAGAAAGTACCTCAAGGTAGTAATATTGATTAATTGTTTGACCTTCAGGAACCCAGAGAAGGTGCACAATCCCATGGATATAAAATAGAAACAATCATCATTGCTTTAAATTTTGACTTTCTCATTCGAGCTTTTTTGGCTCTCGGTGAAGTTCGGCTCTTCCAGTACATGGATTGGCTCTTCGTTTTCGGATCATAAGTAAAAAACCATGTTTCATCACATGTTATTATCTTCTACCTGTTCCCTAAGGTGAAATCTTCATTAAAAGGGACAAGATTTCAGTGTGTGGAAGCTGTAAAATAGAAAGCGGCACGTGTCTTGAAGGAGCTGACAGAAGATGACTTCCAGCACTGTTTCCAACAATGGAAAATTTGCATGGAGCGTTGTAGGGATAGAGAAGGAGTGCATATTGAAGGTGACAATAAGTGATTATGTATAAAATAAAAATACATTTTTTTACAACGTCAGTCTCGATATTTAATAACCACACCTCGCATAGTCAAGATTTATATCCTCCGAGATTAATGTATTTCACCATTATCCACCTTATTATTCACCTTGTGGTGAATGAAGTGAAGGTGTCATTTGCAGCGTGAAAAGTAAATGCTTCTCAGAGGGCCTGGGATGCTGATAAGCGTACTTTTCCACTCGGTGAAGAAGGCATGGTAAACCACCTCATTTTACTTAGTAAAGCCTCTTGAGGTTCAAACCATCTTTTCGGCTGATGGCTCAAGCAACAACACAAATTAATTAGAGCATTAGAAATGAATTAGTCTTAGAATTTGGTTTAGAATTAGACTCGGATTGTGGAGGCTATGAATCGATTAGGAGCTTTCGAGGTTTGGGTATTTAGAATAATGCTACACATTTCGTGGACCAGTCAAGGATGACGTCGATTTTTTGAGACGTGTAGGAATGTAAAAGGGAGTCAATTAACATAACCAAACGAAGAAAGACTATCTACTTTCGTCATTCATACAGGGATGATCAGATGAGTTTCTCACCCTTATTTTTGAGGGCAAAGTTGAGGGTAGGTGCAGACCTGGCAAAGAAAAAATGATAATTTTTGAAGAATGTTGAGACTGGAAAAAAATAAATACGCACACTCTTTTGAGGGTGGTTTACGATAGAAAACGGATTTACCAGACTTGTAGCCAATCTTCATTGATGGAGTCGGCCTCTAAGAATTTATTTCCTTTTTACCCTTTCCGAGTTTGAATTCCAATTGTTTTAGTGTTTCTGTTCATCATCTAAGAATCAAACTTACCGAATTTCAGTTTTCTGTGTTAGTGAAAAGTTACAGAATTAGCGTGAGTAATTGAGTTAGTCAGCCAGTGGTTGGAAAAATTTCAAATTAAAAAATTCTACGTCTTATTTAACAGAAAATGTAATGGGTATTTCTCGATACCACATAGATTATGTTTAAATTTAGTTTCAGTATTTTTACTGAGAGCAATTCTGATGTTTCACGTATTTAGATTACGTCAGATATAAGTATATCAATGTATATGTTTAGTATTGTCAATGTATAATTGACAAGAAAAATTATTTCGTTTTTTAGTGGCTTAATTTTTATTTAGGAATACAATAGTAAAAAGGTTCAGAATATAAAACTTATTATTTTATCATTAAATTGCAAAATAAAGTTATGCAATATTTATTTTTAGATATTTACTTTATTTTTTTTAACAGTTATTAATATTGGTCCAGTTACAAAATCAACTTGTAAACAAGTTATTTATGTAATCGTAATTGAATATATTGCTATTAACAAAAATTTTTAGCATTTAAGATTTATAAATTTATTTTACTTTTTTCTAAAATATTGCAAAATTATACTCGTATATTATAAAATATAAGTGTATTGGGACATTGATTTGAAAAATTAAAAAAGATCTGGGAAGAAAATTTGGGGAATATGAGAAAATTAAAAAAAAGTTTATTAATTATTCTAATGTAGAAAAATTAATGATTAGTTATATGGCTTTTTTCACTTAATAAAGAAGCCATCAACAATCTATATTACGCAGAAAGGTGACTTCAGTGGTTCGACTGCTGTCTTGCAGATCAGTTAAAGAAGTGCGGTAGGCGGAAACTGAATTGATGTGAGGATATTTAACTACCAGCAAGAAAGAAGGAGCAGGAGAAAGAGAAGGAAAGCGGAAGGAGAGGAGGTGGACGTGGAGAATGAAGAGGCAAAGGAGGAGGAAGAAGAAAAGAATAAAGAGAAAGATGAGAAGAAGAAAGAGAAGGAAGGGAAAGAGAAAGAAGAAAAGGAAAAAGGAGGAAAGGAGGGGAAAGATTAACAAGAAAAAGGAGGAAAGAAGGAGATAGAAGTAGACAAGAAGGAGGAGGAAGAGGAAGAGGAATAAGAGGAAGAAAGAGAAGGAGGATGAGCAGGAAGAGGAATAGGAGGAAGAAGGAGAGGAGGAGGAAGAGGAAAAGGAGCAGGCGGGAGAAGGAGAGAAGGAAGAAAGTGAGAAGAAGGAGGAGAAATAGAAAGAGGAAGAAGGAAGGAGGCGAAGGAGAAGGAGGATGCGGGGTAGGAAGGAGACGAGGAATAGTAGGAAGAAGGAGAGAAGGAGGAGGTGGAGAAACAGGAAGAAGGAAACAGAAGGAGACAAATAGGAGGAGAAGGAGGAGGAGGAGGACGAAGAAGAAGAAGAATAATAATTTTTTCATTCTATTTTTGATTCTTTTAAAAAAGTCTACCATTGGGTATGAAATAGAGGGAAAATTTGGATCAATTTTAAATTTTTGTAGAAAAAAAATTTTTGTTTTTACGAAAATTAATTTTCGTGATATCGTTTAACCGCCTGTACGATCCAATCCCTGCAGTTTTACCGTTTTCATAATTAGCTGATTAGCTGGTAAACCGCAAAAGTTGGTATTGTATTCCAATTAATTTACCAAAACTAGGCTGATTTTCTGGAACTGTTAGGCTACATAAGTTTAGTCATTCGTTTGCATTATTTATTTTTTTAAATATATATATTTTCTTGTTCATCAGGTAAAAATATCAAGTAGGTTCATAATATTTATAAATGCTATTAAAATTTTCAAAATATTTCTTGAATTCAAAAGATTATTAACTTATAATAAAAATAATTAAAACTGACCTGAAAATATAAAATTATTATTTTCTTAAGCTATCTACAGATAATAATTATAATAATTAATATCAATTTTTAAATAGGTTTATAATTAAGTTATTATAAAATAATTAGTTTTTAATATATTAAGTGGGTTTTTCATGTAAAATATTTTTTAAGTACACCAAAAACAGTAAATAACCCTGACATCTTTAAGAGAACTTTACTCAGAAATTTATTTCAAGTGATTATTATTTTTGAGATAGGTAACAGTTTTTTAAGTGATGAAATTCTAAAATTTTATAAAATTGTGTCAATGTAAAAAAAGTTATTATTTGAATATAATTATGTGGAATTGATTTAACAAATAATTATAATTAATACCTAATGTTGAATGAGATCTAAAGTCCCTTTTCTGGCCCTTCCTTTGATTTCGTTCTGTGACTAGGTACAAAAAATAGGCAGTTTTAACCTAGTTAGTTAGACCTTCTGCAGATTTTGAATAGGCAGGTTACTCCACCCTGTGAAGAATAAAGGTTTTACGAAGGATCGGTAAATTGGACAAGTTATTACACGTTTAGTATGTTACAACGAAACTTTTTGGTGACTTGTGTTCGTAACACAGGTCAACAAAATTAAGGAAATTGAAAGTTGTTTGTAATCTGATAACTGATTTTAGTGTTATTTTGTGCGCTGATTTCAAATATGGCTACCGTTTTTTCCATCACGTAAGGATATTTCACAACACTGAAAAAAGAAAATGGAGATTGTCGTTGTAAACGAGTACAAAGAAATATTTGAAATAACAGTAGTAAGTTTTTAAATTTTCTACAATTTCGATTATACTGTACTGTATACACTTTTATCCTAAAATACATATGAAGGTAGCAATCTTAAAAAGGAACATTTTTTTCTACGAGAGCACCACAGCTTCCGCAAGAATTTGGTGCCTACGCTATCAAGTAGAGCATATAAAATGTACTAAATAAGGGTTTAAAAAAAAAACATCGTAGGAGCCGTTTTTGAGTAAATCGCAAAAACGTGAAAAATTACACGAATAAACTACTACTTCCGGTTGACAAATGTTCTTGTTGGGTCCTCTAGTAGTACCTAATTAAATTTTCAAGTTTCAACTTGGTACGATGTTCCGTTCTTGAGATATTTTGTTCACACACACACACACACACACACACACACACACCAGCGCGCGCGCGCACACACACACACACACACACACACACACGCACAGACCAATCGCTAAAACATGTTTTTCGGGTTCGGGCCTGAAAACCCAACATTTTCCTTGTAGTATGATATAAAATGTTCTGAGGGATGTGGAGGGTTGTTTGTTGATGTCGGATCAAGTGGCCAGGCGGCGAGCTTTTGGTTAGTAAGGCGGTTGTGGCCTCCTTGGGGCTGGACGAGAACGCCTCAATTGAGTCCAACACTACTTCCCTCATCGTGAGGGAGTGAACATGAGTTGTTCTCGCCGCCTCGGATAAAAAAAGGTCTGAAAACGTGTATATCCGGTGAAAACTCTATTTCGGAAAATCGACAAGAAAACAATACTTTCCTCCCTTTACATTCATATAGGCAAAAGCAATTGAAAATTGAAAATTATGTCAATCAAAGCCTATCTATGTGAAGAAGTGAGGAATTATCACTTATAAATTCCGAGTACAGTTATTTTCATACAATTACTACCCGCGTTAAAATTCATAGAAGACCAGGAAAGAAGTATCCTCAGTTTTTTATTTATCAATTAGGATCATTGGAATGTAGGATGTAATTTGGTAGATAAGGTTGTTAAATATTTCTTTTCTAAGAAACTTTACTTATACAAATGGAATTTTATTTACAGAAAATTATTCTAAAATTGTAATAAATATACAGCTGAACAAACAAACGGA
This sequence comes from Catonia carolina, assembly GCA_035578175.1. Taxonomy (NCBI): domain Eukaryota; kingdom Metazoa; phylum Arthropoda; class Insecta; order Hemiptera; family Achilidae; genus Catonia; species Catonia carolina. Next base: position 51,272,229 of record JAQMRL010000005.1, read on the forward strand.
AATATGTTTTAATCATTACATTCATCTTTTTATAACAATGATTTAATTTTAATACTAAATATTGTGTTGTATTGTAATACTGTATTTAATCTAATATTACACATAATTTTCCGTAGAAATCTTTTGTTAAATAATGAAATAAAACTAAACATTAGTACAAGGAAAGTAAGCATAAATGTCATAAAATTTTATGATAATCATAAATATTCTTACAATGTCACGATGAATATCCTAAGTGTTGATTAATAGAAATAACGTTTTGAAGTAGAGATTTCCTAGTAGACTGCGTCAACATTATACTGAAACGATTTTTATAAAAAAGGGTAATAAAATTTTAGATTAAGCTAATAATCTCATTGTTGCGTATTCTAGAAAATTTTGAGGGTATTTACAAAATAGGTAGTATATTTAGAATTCATTGTCATTTACGTACATCGAGTACATTTGCTGACATATACAGGAAGGAAAATTCATACGTAGACTATGAATTTTTCTGTATTGCTTTGACAAACCTCAATGCATAAAACATAGGCCTACGTCATCTGCATATCACCTCCTCAAGTCAAAAGTATTTAGCCTACTCAGAGAGTTAAAAACCTAATTCATGTTTGTAATGTAAAACAAACTAATTTTAATCTTGAGTGAATGACGCAAAATGAAAATCGACCTCTGTAGAACTTAAGAATACGGAAAATCAGTTATTTTCTCTAAATAGGCTCAGTAGAGAAAAATGTTAAAAATAAAAGTTGTAGGTGTTTTAACAGGTTGACTCCCAAGTCAATTTTTGCAATTTTGCTTAAAAACCCATACCTATTTTATGGTTCTTTTGCTTTTTATAATTAATTTTCTTTCAAGTCTAGCGTATTGTAAGGCTTAAATTTTTGGCTCTGTTTTTTAGGTGAGAGACTGATCAGGTACTCAAGAGTAAAAAAATCAAATTTACTGTGAAGGACTGATTCTCACTGAAATTTTACTTGTATTTCTATAAAATATGATATGTATTTTATAAATAATTTACTTTGGGGTATTTTTCAATAAAATTACACAAACATCGATGTTGCATCTCTTTATCAAGCTGTTGTTCGGCGAGTGGTAAACTTGAGTACCAGTTGTCTACATGGAGGCACCAACCAGAGTCAAATTTTACAATGCAAAATATATTGCAATATGAAAACCGTAAAAAAATAAAAAAATAAAATGATTTTTCATTATATACTATTATTAAAACATGTTAATAATTCAATAATAAACTATAATAATAAACGATATTATGTAATAGTAATAATAAACTGTCAAGTTCACCAACTCATTTTTGACTCGATCGGATCAAGCAGGGGAGACCGGGGCTAGTTGGTGCACTTTTTACATATTTTTTTTGTACCTATTTATGAAGTATTTGAGATTTTGTTTTATGCTGATGACATACCTTAACATATCAGCCTTAAAGTCCCAATTTTTTAATTTAAACATTTTGTGAGTTATGAACATATCAAGTCATTAAAACCCATGCGTCAACTTACCTCAACCTCGGGGGTAGTTGGCGCAGTAGAATATATATACCTGCGGTAAGTTGGCGCATGTTATTATTCATTCATTAAATTAAAATAAAACAACATCTGAAACGAATTATTATAATGAATGTTATTGATAAATTGGTTTATCAGAGCAGGTAATGAAAACAAAACTAACTTTTCCAGTAATCTACAGTTTTAAAAATCTATGTTTTAATGCTTATCAGACGTCTAAATAGGTTTACTCATTTTAACCAAACAAACTACAAAACTACTTAAAAATAACAGATTACTTTATATTATTTGGGTTAATTTTGAATACAGTAATAAACATTAGGAAACTTTAAACCGTTGTAGGAACCTACAATCATATGACATTGGACATATAAATCACAATTAGCACACCTAAAGAACATTTTTGGCTCTCTTGAACAGCTTCATGGACCCACAACATGAAGTGCGCCTTATCCAAGGCTCTCCTGGTTTGCTTATGTTTTTTTTTTGTAAGCTGAAAGACAATACAAACATAGTGTACTGCATACGGTGTTCTTTTCCTTTCCTCCCTGTAGTTTTTAACACGTTTCTTATCTTTGGCCGGAGACTTTCTAGAAATGTTTTCCCTTGTTCCATTTTTTAAGCTTCTAAAGAACGTTCACCTATCCTGTTGACGTCACGGGTACTGCGTTTAGCCCTTCGATCGTCTTTTGAGATACTTTCTGGCAGAACCTAGTTAGAGTTCTATCAGGGATGTCAAATGTTTTAGCTACACTTCTTATCGATTTGCTATTCAGCTTTACTTTCCTGGTAGCTCGTAACATGATATCAGGCAGAGTACTTCCCCTTTAAGTTTTTCTTTTGTAGTTTTGCATTTTCTGTAAAAATTTATAAATATTTAAGGCTTAATCCCACAAAATTCACGTCCATGACACGAGTCGAGAGACTGATGACAAAAATAAAATTCTTTTCAGAAGAGGTAGAGGTGTAAAAGACACTAATCAGAGTTATCTCCACTGAAAATAATGAATTTCATTATTCAGCCAGACCCTGTGATGAATGAAGGTGTAATATTTGGCAGGGTGGAAAGTAGATGTTTTTCAGATGACTTGGCATGCTGATAAGCATACTTTTCAACAAAGTGAAGATGGCTAGACGTTAAAATCACTCCTTCGGGTGATGACCTAAACAACAATAACAGGAAATATATCCAAAAACACAACACATTCGATTTTTGCATAGAAAGTTATGTTAAACTTCCAAAAATCAAAGAGATTGTATCATTTTACTTCCTCAAGAGGTTCAAACCAGCCTTTTGGTTGATGACTAAACAACAGAAATGTTATGCATGTGTTTTTAATTTTTATAATTAGGTTTATTCGTCTTCTTAATGAGTTATCATTAATCTGGAATTATTTTGCAGTAGCTCTTTATACCACTTACAATTTTTTGGTTACCGTAATAAAACTTATAATTTTACAATCATTAACAAATGATGTGAGAATCGACTGGACGAACTGGAACGTGTAACTTTGTTATATGTTCACGTAATATTTTTCAATGATAAATTTTAGATAACTCAACAAGTTTTATAAAACAGAAAAACAAAAACTACCACAATCTTTTGTAAAATGTAAACCAAACGTATTGTGCCGATAGAAATGTGTATAATGCTTTGATTTGAAATGCTTGAAGTAACAACAGAAAATGATAGTTTTAAAAAGCTTTCATTCTTTTTTGAAGAAAGGTGTCGTGTTTTACCTGGTGGGATAATATACTGTTTGAGGGTGTAAAGACATCGTAGAGAGAGAAGGTGTTGGTTCGTTCTTTGGTCATTTTCTCTTCAATGACAAAGTGGGGATGGGATAAAAGCGTCGGAGGGGTGTAGGAGAGGGATTTCGGATGGAGTGAGAAGTATAGAACTTTAAAGACGGGAGGGGGAAACATCACCTCTTGTCTGTAATCAGTCTTCAATGTATGATGTTAACGTGTTTGGTCGGAAAGGGCTCTCTTCAGTTCTTTCTTAAAAATATTTTACTTCTTTCTCTCTCTAACAATCTATACGACTGTCATTTGTTTTCGTTTTTATAAAAATTTTCATAAAAAGTGCGGTTTTAATTATCAATTGTGTTTTAAAATCGATTGATTGTGACATTTTTGTAATAAAAATCTATAAACAAATTTTACTTAGTGATCTATTAAAACAGGAAGTGTCAAATTTTAGTGCCAATAACGTCTTTACAATCCAAACATCAACTTAAATATTCATCCACTTTCTTTTAAATAAATTATTTACGATAATGTGTCATAAATTTATAGTTTTTATTACATTCAATGATTATTACGTTAATAAAATGATAAATTTATTTATAAAAAACGTTTAATAATGACGATTGAAATTTGTCAATTTATTTATATAAAATTTATAAATAGGTAGCAATAAAATAATAAACTTTATTATCTTATTAATCAATACCGGAAATTTTTATTTTTTAATTCAAAAACTTAGAAAAAAATGTATTTCTGAAATTTTAGTAAACTTAGAATTTACGCAAGGGCAAACACTTAAGATTTATAATAGTAGTAAAAATATTAGTAAACATTCTATTATGAAGTGGATATCCTGATAAAAGTGTCATAGTATTACATCACACAAGAAACACATTTTTATAAAAATCATTTTTGTAATACTTTTCTGGTTCGGAAAATATTTTTATCGTTTTTATTATTTTAATTTTGATTACGTAGTGATTAGCTAACTTTAGATAAGACTGAAATTGTAATTAAAAGACTGTTTTTATTAATCTTTATTAAATCTTTCGTCAACGTTCATACATTAATACACGTAAATATTAACTTCATTTTGTTTTGTCTTAAAAATATTTTACCTTTCCTTATTAATATTATTATTATTATTATTATTATTAAAACTATAATTTATTTTTAATAATTTACTAAAACCATAAGATATTGGACATAGTTTTCTACGAAACTTGTGGAAAATTGTTATTTCTGACTGTAATATAGTTTTGTTCTTGTGTAAAAGACTAGTGAATATTTAATATTATTATTTTTTTGGAGAAATATTTTGTTGATGAAAGAAACAAACCATGGATAATTTAAAACTTTTGTGAAAGTGATTTTTCGGATACATTTTCGAGTGTTTGATTATATTTATTTGGTTGATTTTATAAATAATTCCGGGATAGATCCGTGGATGATTGACGTGGAAGCCGAGAAGGCTGGGGATGATGTAGAGTGATTCCAATGAAGGGGGTGTTCTTGTACTGTCTAATGGTTTTGTCAGCGGCTGCAGCCTGCGGACCAGGCAGGGGCGCCGGGCGACGCCGGGGTCCCAAGAAGCTGACGCCCCTTGTTTTCAAGCAACACATCCCTAACGTTTCCGAAAATACGCTTGCAGCTAGTGGTCTTCAAGAGGGGCGAATTTCCCGCAACAGTAAACGGTTCTTTGAGTTAGTACCCAATTATAACAGCGATATCATATTTAAAGATGAAGAAGGGACGGGAGCGGATCGACTTATGACACAGGTAAGTGTTTTCTACATTTATTTAATTTAAAATAATTAATCATCGGTTGTATGAAATACATCATTTTCTTCTGAACTTTCTTCAAATTGAATCACTTTTTGAGAAACCAAACATGTCCATTTTTATCAAAAATGAGTTAGTGTTAAAAAATCGATTTTATTGCATTTCTATTATTTTATAGAGAAAACCACAAGTCCAGCTGCTGTAGTAGTAGATTTAGGCTGCAGAAAATTCTTTTTTGTTTGAGAAACAACATTAGAAATATTTTTATGGCCATTAGCAGAAAAAGATGATAAGCCCAAAAACATTTAGTAATAATCGTTTTTCTTGAAATTAAAATAAATAAAAAAATTTAAGTACGTTTTTAATAACACAGTATATCTTAAACAAATATTATTTAAATTAATATTATAATATAAATGGACTGGAGTATTTTAAATAAAACAAGTTGCATTAGGTACCTATATATTTATTTCATCATTATGCATTTGTTTGAAAAAACCACAAATCCTTGCTGGAAAATTCCCTCGTCTAATAATATCCATTAAAAATAAAATGAAATTTTAAAAAATTAATACATTACTTTTAAAGAAGTACTTCAAATTCATGTCAAATAATTATGCAATATGTATCAATAAAATTTAAAAAATAGTTTTCGATTTCCTGAAAAATTACTTGCGTGGGAATCGTGTTGTTTCTCTAACCTGCAATTCAATTATTTATTTTTAAATATTTGCTAAAACGATATTTTTTACTTTATTTTTGATTATTTAAACTTATTTTCGTGTTTTACTTTTCTAAATAAACTTATTCGGAATACCATATTAAAACTGTAAACACGCTAATCTTAAAACACTAAAATTTGTGGCGTTTTATATAATATTCTGATGGATTCACCTATAATTTTATTTCACATTTCAAACAATATTACTACAAATCTTTTGTAATTCATATAAGTTATTTTAATAATTATATTACGCAAAAAGTTTAGTTTCAAGCAGATACTTAAAGTGTTATTCTCCAAAAAAATCGATCATAAAGTTTCCTACAAAGTAGTAGTAGTAGTAGTAGTAGTAGTAGTAGGTTAGTAGTTTTCTACATCTTAAGTTTAAAAAATATTAGAAGACATAATAAAAGTTTTTCAGGAATGTTAGCTTTATAATTTAGGAGTACAGCCGTAGTTATAAGATATTTAGCATCTGAAATTCTCCTAATTTTGTGATAATTATTTTTAACAGTTTGTTGTTATCATAAGAAAACAAGAATAGGAACAAATTATTTCATATTTTACCGTTTATATTTAAAATTAAACCGCTTATACCTAATATTCGTAATAATGCCTTGAACTCAATATTATTGAATAAATTGTTAAAGAAAGCTTAAATTTTTTTAAATTATCAATAAAATTATTATATTGCTTCAATATTATCAGAAAACTATATTATTATATCAAATCCATATTAAAATTTCCTTGGGTTTTATCCCGAGAAAAATATTTTCGATTCCATGAATTATCTCGTGTATTAGGTACTGGTTTAATTTGAAATTTCCGGGGAATCTAACCGCATTGCCATAAATTTTATATTAATAATCATTGAAGTTGATGTTTTAAACATTCTAATATTTTATATTCATACAAAAATAAATAAATATCAACGAGATTATGGTATACTACTATTCGTCTGATTTCCTCTTAAATGTTATTTTAATGACAAAACGTGTTAGTGTAAGTTTTTCAAAAGTAACTACATTGAAAATGTATCCAACGCCTGATAACTGCTTGGAATGATATTGCGTAATCTTCGCCTTACAATTAAATAATATTATTTCGTAAACAATTTAAAAAAAACGATGATTAAGGGTTTGGAAATATTCAAAATCTGCTCTACTATGAAAATTATTGATTTCATAATATTCGGTCAACTGGGCGAAACGAATGAAAAATCTTATTTTGAATTTTAGAAAAAGTAAGAGAAATTATGGTTGTTCTGTCTTGGTACCAATACAATCTAAAGCAACGATATTCAAGTAATAAGAAAATATTCAAGATTGCGTGAACTCATGTTAAAATTCAACCTATTATGACCGTTTTTCTCAAAAACTGTTCGGGTAACCATACAAATGAAACTTTGCAGAAAAACTACATAGCCTACATGTAATTTAATAATGTTAGTAAAATTATGTGGTAGTCAAATTACTTTTACTGTTATGTAATGTCTGAAATATGAAAAAATAGGTATATAAAATTTTATCAATACTTTGTTTAAAAACAAAGTCAATTTTCAAAATCGATAAACATTTTTTAGTAATTTAGAATGGAGGTGTTTAATATTATGCTTCCAAAATTTCAGCTTGACACCTCCAACAGTTCTGAGATTAACAAAGCGTCTTTTAGTAAATGAAAAAATGAATTGCAGGAATCTTAAATCTAAGTTTTAAAAGTATTTACGACAATATTCTTAAACAAAACAACTACTATTGGAAAAATCTTAATAAAAACAAAATTCCTTTCTAAGATGAATTTTTAAAAAAAATATTATGTAAAAATTGATTTTCCGTAAATTTTTCGCGACATTACTTAAAAATGAAATGATAATTTTTAAATCTGTAAAAAACTATTATATTCAATAATTTTTTATAACTTAGTTAATTTATTCACAACTGTACAAAATACAACCAGTGAATGTGACGTTATTTACAAAAAATTGGCGTTATGACATTAAGGAGACCGGCACTACAACGATGGATTAATTTTGAATAATAAATTGATAGAATTTACATCTGCGCAGTGATATCTCTACTCCATCTTTGTTTGAATCTGCGTAGCGGATTTTCCGGGTTAGTTTGGGGAATGTCAACGTTCTAATGAAATGATTTTATGATACTCAAGTTTGCGTTTGAACCGAGAATAGATGTGATTAAATGTGTATGGAACACGTAAATCGTTGTGGAGCGTGCGATGGTAGCGAAAAACGGCGCGTCAGTCATTTGTCTAAGTCATTTGGATTGAAATCGTTGAATTCGTTGTAGTATATATGTATTGAATTCGATAATATAAATACAAAATTTTACGCAGAAGACAGTGTAAAATATTTTAAGGTTAAAACAACCGAAGATTTTTTAAAATTTCTAGTGACAGTCCTAAGACCTAACCTTAATACCCTTAAGACCTAACAACATGTCTTTTGAGCTCTAGTTTACTAAACTGTAAAACAGACAAGAATAAAGAAATAAAATTATTGCGAGAGACATCAACACAAATGAACCCCATTTCGAGTTAATCAGCCCAATGCGGTCAAGGTTTTGATTTCTCTATTTTAAAAAAAATTCACCTACACCGATATTTCAAGGTATTCTTCAAATTAAACTTTTAAACAAAGATAGTATAACCTAATAAAATTTTATAAGTATTTAAAGTAATTTTCAATTACTAAACATTTACTTTTTATATTAATAAATGTCTAATAAATGTGCAATAAATCTTTTGAAAAATAAATTTCTTTCGATATAAATTTACAAACAAACTTATTTAAGAATTCATAAACTCAATCATAAATTTTAACTATCAATATATGAAATGTAATAAAAATTTAATACGTTAATTGAAATTACTTTTTAAGTAAATAAATATACGAATAAAATATAACGTTATATTTAAATTATCTAATAAAAAATAAATAAACGTATTATTGGATAGTAAAAAAATTAAAAACAAGGTTGTAAGGAAAATAGAAAAAACTTTCTATTCAATATTACATTTTTATTTCACTGGATAATAAAAATTTCTTTATTAAGATTTTAAGAGGTTTACTACTACTAATTAAGCTGACGTACGGTACTTATAAACTAACTTACATAAATTTATGCGTAATGTACATAAAGACAGATGTATGACTCATGTAACTGACGTAAAATAATTATGTTAATTGATAAATTGTAAAGGATTGATAAGAATTATACTTAGAGTAATTTATGATAAGTATATTAATAATTTAAATAAAGTTTATGAATCAATCGTTCGATTTTTTTCCTTTTGAGACAGCAATGGATCACTTGAGTCAATTTCTGGTCACTCTCTTCTGGTTCTTTTCTTTGATTTTCCTCCAGTATTCTTTCATTCTGGCAAATATTTTTTGCCTTTCTGCTTCCGAAAAAATCACTTTCCTGCTTCCTCTTTTATCTACCTTTCCTTGGAATCTAATATTTTTATCTTTTAATAGTTTCAGCCGTTCAGTTTTATTTTCTAGATCTTCGAAGGTGATGCCTAATTCTTCTATATCCCTCTTGATTTCTCTAAACTATATTAATTCTGTCTTTTTCTGGTAGAGTTTTCTGACTATTTGGCTTGTGATTCTATTTTTGGGTGTTCTGATTATACGTCCAAAGAAGGATATTCTCTTTTTCCTTATCGTTTCTATTACCGATTCGGTCTTCTAGTAGACCTGCTCATTTGGTAGTAATCTCCATTCTTCATCTACTTGGTGTCTCTTTCCGATGTAGGTCCTAAGGATCCTCCTTTCAAGTTTTTGGATTTTATCTATTCTGTTTTCCTGGTTTAATTTGAATAGAGTTTCGCACCCGTATGTTATCTTTAGTTGTACGACCGTTTTGTATTGTTTTATTTTGGTTTTGATTGATAGGCATTTTTTATTGTAGGTCTTTTTGGTGATTAGTTGTAACGTTGTTAGTTTCTTGGTTCTTTCCTCCCATGCTTCCTTTTCGTTGTTGTTGTAAGTGATGATTTCTCTCAAGTATTTAAACGTTCTACGAGTTCTATGCATTGATCGTTAATTTGGACCTTGTTTATACATACATCGGACCTTATACATACATTGTTCGTTTATAAGAATAAACTTACGAAAATTTTTTGGGTAATTATTTTTGTATTATGTATATCCCACAGAACCGTGCAGCAGATATAAACAGACTACGGGTTGAAAATAAGTAAAAAGGATGCGTTATCATGTTTCACTCTTCCAACGCCTTCATTCAAAACAACCGGTGACAGACCGGATGTTTTATAATAGATCTACTCTATGAATTCTTTCTATTGGTACTGTCGTATGTTATATTTAGTATATGTTTTAATTAGTATATAGCAAGTTTCATCTGATAGCAAAGACCATTTTTTGTAACCAGAATGGATCGCGCTAAGTTCAATTACAATTTTAATACATTTGTGTTTTGACGTGCTGTACGGTTACATGTGATAGAGTATAGAGCATGAATCACCGAGTTGCAAATTATATGACAATTTACGATGTTTTTATAAATTTTATTTTGAGATTATAGACTTAGTCATTTTTTTATTCAAAGACTAGCAACTTTCCGCTCATTGTGCCTTATGGCAAACTAAACTTAAAGCGTTTAACTTCTCACACAACTTTACACATTGAAAGCAAAATTATGGTGTATAAATAAAACTAATTAGTACTGGAAACAGGAATATTGTTGACATCAGTATGAATCACGTCTGAAAAAACTTGATAGTAACTGAATGTGTTTAATAATGGGTACATAAATCTATTTCTTAAAAAATGATACAATCTCTTTGGTTTTTGGAACGTTTACATAAATTTCTATGGAAAAATCAGATGTGTTGTTGCGGTTTTGGATATTTATCCTGTTATTGTTGTTTAGTTCATCAGCCGAAAACTGGTTTGAACTTCTAAGGCTTTACTAAGTAAAACGAGATGGTTTACCATTGCCTTTATTGAGTGGAAAAGTATACTTATCAGCATGCCAGACCCTCTTAAAAGTATCTATTTTCCACCCTGCTAATGACACTTTCACTTCATTAGGCTGTAGGCTATAATGAAATTCATAACTCTTAGAGAAGATAAATCTGATTAGTGTTTTTTACACCTGTACCTCATCTGTTCTTAAATGCTTATCATACAATTGATTCACCATGTGATCAGAAACAGAACTATTTTCTGTAGCCCTGGAACTAGCAGATCGTGTGCAAATAATTTAATACTCCACCTGTCTGTTGGGCAAATATCTATTATGTATGGACTACAACGCTTAGTTTAGCGATAATTAGCAATTTTATGTTTTATTTTCACGAAAATCTGTAAAACCATCGATTTTTTAAAGATTTCAGCCTTGGTATGCATTTTACGACAAAAGTGTATATAATCAAATTTATATGAAATTAAAAGATCTATAACTTTTATTTAGCGCATTTTTCTCTACAGAGCCTAGTTTACCGTAAAAGAGTGATTTTCCGTATTTTTAAGCCAAACTGAGGTTGATTTTCATTTTGCGTCTTTCACTCAAGATTTAAATAAGGTTGTGTTTTTTGAGGTTAGTTTTTTGTTTATTTCTAATGTTTTTTTTACTAATGTTAAGTTATATTGATAATTATTTCCATTTGCAAGAGAAAGTTGTGTGAGTGTTTCACACCAGAATTTTTAATATCGCATCAACTAATTTTAGTCATTAGGAATCATGAGTTAGATAATTATCAAAACGTAACTGTGGCTTTCAAATGTGTTACATTTTACCAGACACACGGTAATAAGATAATAAAACTAATGCCTTTACGCTTTAGCATTCTATCACATAATCTTAGCTAGTGTTTGTGAAATATGAGATTGTTCTAACATTTTAATGTTTATGTATAGTCAGTGTTGGAATTACTGACTATTCACGTATTATTATCACAATTTGTTTTTTACAACATTATTCTCTGTTTTCGTCTGTCAAAAGTAAAACAGAAAGTATTTCGTTTCGTGTAGTTTAAAGAAATGGATATTAAAATCAGTATTTTCAGAAGAAAGGTTTATAAAAAATACAAAAATATAGGAATACAGGGTTTTTTACACACAGGTGTTTTATAGGTGTTTTAGGTGTTTTATAGACAGAGTTTTTTATAAAACGCTTGTTTGTATTACATGATTCTAATTAGCTTAAAATCGCGTAGAATGGTTTGTTCTTAGCAACTTTAATGTACTTAAAAAAAGTATCAAAGGGTTTAACAAGGTAAAATTTTCCAAACCCTGTTCTGGATTTGAAACCGGGACATTCTTCTTTTCATTTCTTTTCACCGTTTTTTCTAGATAATTTTGTGTATTTTACATTAAAATAGGCAACTTAAAAAACAGGTGTAACTGATAAAAATATTATTTTTTATAAAACCTCTTTATATAAAAATATGAAAATATATTTTTAGGTTTGAAAAAATAATTATTTTTACTTTTAACAAAACAAGGAAAGGCATTTTTAATATATAAACAATAATAAGTAAAATAAACTTTTTATAAAATATTATAGAAAACCCATTTTTATTTTTGAAGGGAAAATTCATTGCAAATATATATTGCTTAGTTTCTGAGTATAAATTTAAAATGCTATTATTGGTAAAATTAAATAATTTATTACAGTAATGAATTATAAAATACAAATTTTATTACTGTTATTATTTACTATAATTTATTTATAATTACTTATTTTTATTTAATTTTTATATCCGGCAAATACATTTTGCAACAAAAAGAGTAGCCTATGCCATTTATGCGTTACAAATTAATTATTAAATTAAAAAAACAACATATTTAGGAATGACTTCATGTGGTTAAGGAATAAACAAATCATAATTATTGTTAATAAATATAAATAACAAACAATAATAAAAAAATTACCTCAATAGATCCATAATACAATGAAATAACAGATAAAATAAATATTTTTTTAATTAACAAATTAGCTTAATTATCTTAAGATAATTTTAAAGAGCGTATTTTAAAGCAATTAGAGAGTACCTAATTATTTTTCTTATCTATTTTTACATAAGATGAAAAGTTTAAAAAATAGACTAGGCTTATTGCATTCCGTTTTTAAGTAACTCACACTTTAGGCTTATACTTGGACAGAAAACTTAAATGGAACGCACATGAAACACACACACCCCACAAACTCAAAACGCGCTTTTATCAACTGAAACGCTTACTCGATAGACGTTCTAAATTAAACATGTCACACAAATTAACAATCTACAAGACAGTCTTAAGACCAATCTGGACATATGGAGTTCAACTTTGGGGATCTGCTAAACCTTTACACACGAAACGTATACAAGCGATTCAGAACAAGATTCTACGAACGATAACGCAATGCCCCTTTTACATCACAAACTCAATGTTGCACAAAGACTTACAAATCCCATACGTAATTGATGTCGCGAAACAACTATACAAGACGATGCATGACAAATTTGAATTACATAACAACCCTCTCATACAAAACATGTACACTAGGGCGATACCGGGTGCTCAGCGCATACGTTTGAAGCGCCTCTGGCCAAGAGATCTTCTTGGCCAACTGTAGGACTGTGGTGATGATTGCACGCTCCTTCAAGTAAATCAAGTTTTGGAACATTAGCTTCACATTTAGAAATTGTTGTATTAATATAATAACAGATACTAAATTTCAATTAAAAATGTCAAAAAAAGTAACTCAAAGAATTGATCTTAAATATTTAAAAATCTGGTGTGAAACAATCATACGACTTTCTATTGCCAATGCAAATAAATAACATTATAACCTAATATTAGTAATAAAACAATAGAAATAAACACAAAAACATAACCTAATTTTAATCATGAGTGAATGAAACAAAATGAAAACCTACCTTAGTTCGGCTTAATAATACGGAAAGTCACTTTTTATGTTTTTTTTGGTGGATGTTCATATATTTCATTAATTTTACCTGTTTTGAGTTCAAAAACCACAGGTTTATTTTATAGATAATTTACATTTTGTGTAGGTAATAATTGTTTTAGAAATTTCAATTTTATCCTTCTGAAATTTTTTAATTAATTTGCAAAATATTTAGGCTAATTAAATTTGCTGTATCGTTAATTAAATTAATTAATTATGTTTATATATTTATTTATTTATTAACATCATCAAAATCGCTATAATATTGAATTTCTATCCGTAATCGTTTTTCGTCCGGAATTGATATTTTAAAATTTAATTATAATTATTAAAAAATGCATTATCAATGTAGTGTTCGGCCGGCCCGTTTGTAGTAGTCACAACAACTGGCTTGTATGCCAGGTATCCCGGATTTAATTCCGGTCTCACCTGGTATGTTTTCATCGTTATATTACCTCATACGGAGACGAAGGTTCCTGGTTCAAATCCTAGTAAAGGTAGTTACTTTTATATGGATTTGGATACTAGACAGTGGTTACCGGTGTACTTTGATGTTTGGGGTTCAATTAACCATACTCTTTCAGGAATGACCGGCCTGGGTATGTACAAGACTAAACCTCATTTACACGTCATACACATCATCCTCATCTCATTGGGTTGCTTATTGTTCTGAATTGAACATTTATTGCAACGTACACACATTAGGGATACAAAAAATATTACCTCATACCATATGTACGCACAAGCCAAGGCTTATATAGTCATAATTACCCAATATGAAAGAAGAAAAAGAATATATGAAAGAGTATTTTTGCTCTATGTAATAGTACAAGGGACTGGACTGACCTAGTTTAAAAAAAACACTTTCAAAATAAATAAAATTAATTTACTGATACTTTCATTATCTAATTAAATACCGATATGAAGACTATGGGATTCAACCATATTTAAAACCTACTTTTAATTAGGTTTTTTTTGAAATAAATTTTTTCTTTCGTTATTTAATACACATTTATTAATTTTAACATACAGTTAAAATTAAAAGAAAAAATACACAAATACATTGTGTATTTTTTTCTTGGTGGTAAATCAGTTAAATAGCTTTCTGATATGAGTTTTCATATTGTTTTTCCTCAAAATTTTTAGTGTTTTATGTTAGGTTTTGTGTTATAGTGTATGCTTTGAAAGACTTTAATTTGTAACATTGTGTTTATAATGCAATTCTGTTTCATTTATGAATAACAAGAAGGACGTGAATCCCATGTGAAACTTTCACTCAGGTCGTTTTTTTCTACAATGCATAGTTTTATTAGGCATTAAGATTTTTATGGTATTCCTAATTTCAAATCATACAGTAATTTTAGACTCAATATCCATCTTATTGGACAGAAAAAAATACTATTGTATTTTAAAGTATACAGATAACCACTGTCTAGTATTGAAATCCGTATAAAAATACCTTTAGAAATCTACCTTTACTAGGATTTGAACCAGGAACTTTCGTCTCCAAAAATCAGCTGTTAAACAGCTGACTCCAACCCGTTGGGTCCCATTATTAACCCATTGACTGACCAATTTTTTGGTGATTTATTTTATTCTAAATGACTATTTTTTTAAATATACATTTCTATGTAAAAAACACTTAAAATTACAGAAAAATAATTAAAAAATATTTCCCCTTTTGTTTGATGATTTGTTTTCAAATTTAAAATTTTAATTTCAAAATTTTGAATTTTCGAAATCTTCGTCGTTACTAAATAAAAATAACTCTTCAGTTATTTTGTCCGCAAGGTTTTCAATATTATATCACGAACTCGTTTTGTAAACAATGAAACGCACGTGGCACAGTTGGTTTCTACACCGACAGCAAAGAAAATCATATGATTATTATTTCATCACATTAAGGTTTTCTCTGTTATGATTTCCCTTCTGTGTCTAGCTTTTCAAATCGGATAATCGGGGTGGTGGTTTAGTCGGTAGTCTATAACGGGAATCCGACACTTCAGAGGCGCTTCCGTGTCGTGCGTAAATGAATTTTACCCTCCCTCTCTCTCAAAAAAAATTATATATTATATATCATAAGCCGTCAATGATTACGAATTCAAAGATTCACTCATCCCTAATTTTCTAATTTCCCGATCACCTGGAACGTTGAAATTTGTCTTATAGTTCCGCAGGGATTCAATGGAAAAATGAACCATCAATAAAGAGGTAAACAAAGAGTGACAACATAAACCCAGGTATTTCTATACCTTTCCAAAGAACTATAGTTCGGAAAATCGACATGCGTTATTGTGTAAATGATAGCTAGAAAAAATTAAGCATTTTAATTAGCCTACCACTACTTTTACCAAAGAAACAAAAAGGGGTAATTACCTTGTAGAAATAAATATTATTTTTATAACTTCCGAAAAATTTTCAGTTCCAAAACTTAATATTAGGCTATATTTTTATATTCAAATCCGTCTGCATTAGCAGAAATTGCAAAACAGTCAGATATAACAAAAATATTTATATTATAATTCTAATTTTTATTCACCTGGTGTATTTGTAACCAGATTTTAATGATAAGCCCGGGCGAAATTTCTTGTTATAAGCAGATGATCTGTAAATAAATCAAAATAAGATTTACATTAATTTCTATTCTAGCTTCTTCCAAATTTTAATCTTAGTTTTCATAATCATATATTTTATTTACTTTAGCATTGAATAAAATAGTTTTATATGATAAATTAATTACATAAATTGTAAATACAATTCAAGGTATTGAAAAAATATTTTATAAAATTTCCACCATTTAATAACGTACGTAATAATGACACATCATTTGTTACTAATTTTATTTCTTTTAAATGTCTATATTATATTTTTATTGCACGGTTTATTGTTTTTTATGACTTATTTTTATACCAAATTGAAGGTCGTTTAGGAAATTTTATTCAGTTATCAATTTTCTTTCAAGTATAAAAAATGGATTAAACCTTTGGATTTAGTTATTTAATACATAACGATAAGTTATTCTTCGGTTTTATTTTTACGTTTTTTTGTAAGTAAATAAAAGTAAAACTTTATTGGAAGTATTTATTGGAGATATTTGATGCATTTATCTGCTTCTTATTTTATAGATAGCTTTTTTATGCAGGCTATTATCATTATTTGAAATATTTTTTTTCCTTACTTTTACTTCGTTCTATACAGTTCTTCTTAATGTACTCCTGTATTTTATTATTATTTTCCTAACCTTTCCTTTGTTTTTATTTTCATCTTTGTTTTCCTTCTCATCATTATTTCATAAACAATGGATTACGGATTAGACCTCCTGACCTGTTCCGACTTCAAACTTAGTAATCCGCCATTTCTTAAAGAAGTTCAAACACCCATCTCTTCCGAGGTCGTCCAGTATCACGTAGTCTGGTTGGCTTATAACGCTTGTTTATTTCCGAACAGTTTTTGGGTGTTTGATCATCTGGCGTCCGCAAAAAAATACTATATACTAGTTTTTCTTCTATTTTTGAGCAGTTGTTGCACATAAAAATCATGTCTAATATGTTCATATCTTTTAATCCAGCAAACTATACCCTAATAAAGACTCAGACCGACCATTCCTGAGATAGTATGGTTAATTGAACCCCAACTATTAGAATACATGGATAACAACTGTCTATTATTAAACTGTAGATATATAAGTAAAACTCGTGCATTTTGCTGAGAGCTGCGGAACAGACATGCGCACTAGCAGCCAAACGTTCTGTTCCTCGTCTTTCCCATCACGTACAGTCACGTAGGCATACGTAAATAATCCTGTGCTGAATCATGCACAACATCAGTATTTACAAAACTCCTTGATTAGTTTCCAAAGTCGACTGACTGATACCTATGATGCCATTTTAGTAATAGCGTTTGTTTTTTAAACTATATCTTTAGTTACCCGTGGTGGCTTACTAAAGCATACTGCATGCATACTTAGTGCACAATTTTAAACTGTAATTGGTTTAATGTTAGTAATACTTTTCTTTGAATGTGATATTTTCGTCGAATAGTGTATTTATTTATTTATATTTATATTTGTAAAATAATACTATAATAGTCACTTGTAAATAAGTACAATTATTACAATATTATGTTACACTTCAGGTGCAATAATAAAAGAATGTAACTAATAAAGAATAAGTTTTGTAAAAATAGAGCTAAGTTCCGCGTAACCAATAAATCCAAGTAACGCATGAGGTCTAGTTTAGCACGAGCCATACTGTACTGTATGTAGCGGTGTGATTCGCAAAGTCTGTTCACGACTCGCAAATTGTATAAGCTATAGCCTACTAACCTACCTTTACGGAACCTTAATTTACCCTCAGGGTTGGTCTTGTGGTAAAGTGGTTGTTGCGAAGCAGGTATTTAAAAGCTGATTTTTGAAGGCGAAGATTCCTGGTTCAAATCCTAGTAAAGGTTTTATACTTTCATACGGATTTAAATATTAGACAGTAGTTACCGGTGTACTTTGATAGTTGGGGTTCAATTAACCACACTCTCTTAGGAATTGTCGACCTGGGTCTGTACAAGACTACAACTTCTACAACATGTCATAAACATCATCCTCATCTCGTTAGATTATGGGGTCGCTTATGTTCTGAATTGAACAGATTGCAACGAACACACACTAATAATTAAAAAAATTAAGCAAATAAAAAGAAAACAAATTTTCTTATGTAATCTGTGGTAGATTCACAGTAGAGACAAATATTATTTAACACTCATTAATTATTTTAGTGTAGAAAATGTACAGGCTAAGTTTAAAGAACCTTTCGCAAATAACTTTTTTTTAACAAATACTGAGATCTGAATGTCAATTATACTGAGTGTAGTTTGCCAATTGTCTGTATTTATTCTCTGAAGATATATTCATGAATACAAATGTACATAATCCGTGCATACATTAATACATATTTTATGTATTTTAAATTTACTTTGTGTTAAATAACTATCTAAGTAATTTTATGTCAAATACTTTTATAATTGAAAATAAATATTTGACTTACAATATTTGATTTGTACCTTAAATTTACATTAATAATTTAAATAATTTAAAACTATTAAAACACAGTTAAGGACCTAATAAAACGACAAATTTTTATTTATAAAATTATTTAATGCCTAAAACTTATAGATGTACAGCCTGTTTATAGTAAATGGAATAAAGTTGTAGATCTATTTACAAACATATTTCAACATAGTAATTTGCTTTAAAAAAAATATCTGGTGGGAATACTCACATGACTTTCTCTTGCCAATGAAAATAATGATCAATTTAACCTAACATTAGTAATAATACATTAAAAATACAACAACTAACCTCAGAAAACATAACCTTATGTTAATCATAAGTGAATGATGCATAATGAAAATCAACCTCACTTTGGCTTAAAAATACAGATAATCACTCTTTCACGCTAAACTAGGCTCTGTAGAGAAAAATGCTTTAATTAAAAGTTTCAGATCGTTTAATTTTCTATAAATTTGATTGTGAACATTTTTGTCGTAAAATGGATACTAAGGCCGGAAACTTAAAAATCTATCTTTTACAGATTTTCATGGAAAAAACCAGAAAATCACAAATTGCCGCTAAAATAAACGTTATGCAATGAAATGGTTAAAGTAAAAGTTGTAGATTTTTCAATTTTGTTTACAACTCTTATTATATACACTTTTTCCCTAAAACGGATATTAAGGCCACAATCTTACAAAAAACCTTTTTTCTACGAGAGAACAGCCTCCCCAAGAATTTCAGTAGACATGGCGCCTACCCTATCTTGTACAGCATGAAAATGTAGTAAATGAGGTAATTTTTAAAAAAATCATATGAGCCATTTTTGAGAAATTGTAAAACAGTGAAAAATTACACGAATAAACTACTACTTCCGGCCGACCGATTTTGATAAAAATATTCGTATCCTCTAGTGGTATCAAACTTAAGTTTCAAGTTTGAACTTTGTACGATGTTCCGTTCTTGAGATAATTTGTTCACACACGCGCGTGCGCACACACACACAGACCAATCGCTAAAAACGTGTTTTTTGGGTTCAGGGGGTCTGTTTACCACAGATTAGTCGGTTGCTAATTGTCTTTTATTGATTTAAATTGAGTTTGACAATGATTAACCGTGTATTAATATTACATAGACTTTAGTGATTTCTTGTATTTTAAGTTTTACAATCGTTTAAAGTAGATGTGTGAATTGTAAACAATGTTTACAATCCTTCTATCTATCCGTTCTAGCTTCTAGCTTCTATCCGTAGCCAGGGATCGGGACCTTGACTTATCCGATGCGCTATTAGTCGAATACTTTGTCAAAGCTTCATTAAATGACTTTTTTAATGTTTTATTTTGCCTATAACAGGCAGGTGGGGTGTTAAATTATTAACTCGATCTGATTTTATCAGGGCTACAAAAAAATAGTTCTGTTTCTTATCACATGGTCACCTAATTATATGACTGAAGTATTTAAGAGAAGGAGAGGTAAAGGTGTAAAGACAGTACTCAGAATTATCTCCTCTGAGAGTGATGAATTTCATTATACAGCCAGACCCTATGGTGAATGAAATGAAGGTGTCATTTGCCGAGTGGAGAGTAGATACTTTGTGGAGGGCTTAGCATCCTGATAAGCATAGGCTAATTTTCCACTCAGTGAGGAAGGCAATCGTAAACACCACATTCCTCGAACTTAGTAAAGCCTTTAGAGGTTCAAACCAGCCTTTCGGCTGGTGACCTAAACAAGAACGTTTTACATAGCTAACTGACTTAGCTAGCTCCCCCCAAATGTTGTAATGGCTAACTATAAGACGAGATTGACAATCAAAAAAGAAATATTTGGCGTACATTCTTTCATTTTTTACTGTCCTATTTATGTTCTAAAAAAACCATTATTTTCGTAGTTTTCGTTCAAAAACTAAATCTTTTAGTAGAAGATAACGCCTTTATAATGATTAATTTAAGTTTTTTAACAAGAAAAGGAAACAATATATAAAAGTTCATATAAAATTGTAAAGAACAATAAAATAATTACAAAAGTGAAGGTCTTTTGACAAAATGACATCCATAATGTTTTGTGTTTCTTATGTAAGAATGAAGAACTAAAAAGGCGTAGGATTAAACAGTATCCATCATTTTGTATCTATAAAATGAGTGTCAATTTTGTATTGTTCAAAGTGATAGATAGTTATCAAACATTTATTTAAGCTACTATTCTTTTTGTTTGTTAAATGCTAACATATTTTCACGTGGTCTATTTTATAAATTACCCTTCATAAAAAATAACTTTGAATAGACCGTTCATATTTCAATTCATTAGAGAGAGACTATTGAATCGAATTACATATTCAGCAGGGTCACTGAATTGCTAGACTTCACAAGAATAACATATCCATTCAAACACATTGATAATTTTCCGGAAGTTAAAATTATTAATCGATATGTTGTTATATGCTTAAGATGTTGCTGTTAAGGTCATCAGCCGAAAGGCTGGTTTGAACCTCTAAAACAGTGATTCTCAACCTGGGGGTCGTGGCGATATTATAGGGGCGTCGTGTAACAATAATGAAATCATTTTATGAGGAAAAATCATTTATTATTAAATCATCAGTAATTTTTTAATTTTTTTATTATTAAATCATCATTAATCAGTACACAATCCCATGGATATAAAAAAAACAATCATTATTGCTTTAAATTTTGATTTGCTCATTCGAGCTTTTTTGGCTCTCGGTGAAGTTCGGCTTTACCAGTGCATAGATTGGCGCTTCGTTTCCGGATCATAAGTAAAAAACCACGTTTCATTACATGTTATTATCGTTTCCAAAAAATTTGGGTCATTTTCAATCGCGCACAAACAGCGTACAAGTTCATTTCAGACATTTTTGAGCGGCACGTGTCCTGAAGGAGCTGACAGAAGATGGCTTCCAGCACTGTTTCCAACAATGGAAAAATCGCATGGAGAGTTGTAGGGATAGAGAAGGTGTGTATATTGAAAGTGACGTTAAGTGATTATGTATAAAAATTTTTACGTCAGTCTCGTTGTTTAATAGCCACACCTCGTATTTTTATCCGAGCATCATAGCTGGGATTTCCAACAGGAAATGAAACTTTTTAGAGAATATTTTTACAAAATAAGTATCATTACCTTTTAAACGATAACGCTTCCTACTTAATACACTACGTTATTATTTTATTGATGTTATCAAAGAATTGTTAACAAACAATGATTAAATATTGATCTGCTGACAAAGGATCATGTTGCCTAATAATTTCTGTGATTGATTAATTAATTAAATATGGTATTGATTTACCATAAAAAATGATAACAAATTTGTCAATCATTTGCTTGCTTTTGTAATTTTTGACATTTATTTAAAAGTTAAAAAAAAATACTATAGACTATCTAAAGTAGCTACTTAAAAACATTCCATTTGAATTTTATACCAATTTTTGTTGAAAAAATTCAATAACGAAAAATAATTGTTAACGTCATTAGACAAACCCCATGTAAGAAAAAATAATAAATTCTAGGAATATGATTGAGCAACTTATTCATAATTAACATAGAAGTTTTAATTAACTTTTATATAAGAAATCTGGTGTGAAACATTCAAACAACTTTCTCTTATCAGTGGAAATAATGAAAAATATAAGTAAAATTAGTAATAAACCATTAGAAATAAAACAAAAAACTAACCTAAAAAAATATAACCTAATTTTAATCATGAGTGAATGATGCAAAACCAACCTCTAGTGTGTGTGTGTGTGTGTGAACAGAATAGGATCTCAAGTACGGAATATTGTACGAAGTTGAAACTTGCAACTTAGGTTAGGTACCAACCGCAACATTTTCATCAAAATCGGTCAACCGGAAGTAGTAGTTTATTCGTGTCATTTTTAACTTTTTTGCGATTTTTTCAAAACGGCTCCTACGATTTTTTTAAAAATCGCCTCATTAACTACATTTTTTATGCTCTACAAGGTAGGGTAAACGCCATATCTGCTGAAATACTCGGGGAGGCTGTGCTTTCGAAGAAAAAAATGTTTTTTTAAAGATTGCGACCGTAATATGGAGTTAAGGGTAAAAGTGTATAAAATAATCAAAGTTGTAGAAAATTTAAAAACCTTCATCTAAATGTATACATTAAATAATTATTTCAAACATTTCTTTGTATATCGCTTAGTTTAGTGATTATCTGTTTTTTACTTTCTCTTGCCTATATGAATATATAGGAAGGAAAGTAAGTTATTGTTTTCATGTCGATTTTTCGAAATCGAGTTTTCACCGGATCTATACGTTTTCAGACCCCCTGAACCCAAAAAAACATGTTTTTAGCGATTGGTCTGTGTGTGTGTCTGTGTGTGTGTGTGTGTGTGTGTCTGTGTGTGAACAGAATATCTCAAGAACGAAACATCGTACGAACTTGAAACTTGAAACTTAAGTTACATACTACTACCGGACGCGACACGAACATTTTCATCAAAATCGGTCAACCGGAAGTAGTAGTTTATTCGTATAATTTTTCAGTTTTTTGCGATTTTCTCAAAAACTGGTCCTACGATTTTTTTTTAAATCGCCTATTTTACTCAATTTTTTATTCTCTACAAGATAGGGTAGGCGCCATGTTTGCTGAAATTCTCGGTGAGGCTGTTTTTACGTAAAAACGTTGTTTTTTTAAGATTACGGCTTTAATATAAATTTTAGCGCAAAAACTTATATAATAAAAGTTGTAGAGAATTTAAAAACCTACAACTTTTATTTCAAACATTTTTTTGTATAACGCTTAGTTTAGCGGTAATTTGCGATTTTCTGTTTTTTTTCTCACGAAAACGTGAGAAAAATCGATTTTTTTAACATTTCGGCCTTAGTATGCATTTTACGACAAAAGTGTATATAATTAAATTTATAGAAAATTAAAAGATCTACAACTTTTGTTTAGAGCATTTTTCTCTACAGAGCCTAATTTAGCGTGAAAGCGTGATTTCCGTATTTTTAAGCCAAACTGAGTTCGATTGTCATTTTGCGTCATTCACTCATGATTAAAATAAGGTTATGTTTTTAAGGTTAGTTTTTGTTCATTTCTAATGTTTTAATACTAATGTTAGGTTTATTGTTAATTATTTGCATTGGCAAGAGAAAGTTGTGTGAGTGTTTCACACCAGATTTTTCTTTTTATTAAAATCTGTAAAAAATGGATTTTTTAAGATTTCGGTCTTATACCTTAACGAAATAGAGACTGCAGATGAAGGCGAAGCATAGTGGCCTAGAACACTGCACAGAACTAATTGACTTTCGTTAATCGCATTCTGCGTTATCACGTTGTGGTCCCGCTGTAAATGACAGCCAATAAAAAGTCAGCTGGAATTCGGTGGAACAGAGTGTGACTTAGCGAAAGGGCAACCTCACATCCGACCTTGGCTGTTATTGGCTAGATCTCATCTGCAGTCTTTAGTTCGTTGAGGTATAGTGTGCATTTAATGACAAAAGTGTATATAATTAAATTTATAGGAAATTAAAAGATTTACAACCTTTATTTCAAGCATTTTTCTCTATAGAGCCTAGTTTAGCGGCAAAGAGTGATTTTCCGTATTATTAAGCCAAAATAAGGTAAGTTTTCATTTTACATAATTTACTAGATTCAAATTAGGTTTTTTGAGGTCCGGTTTTTTGTTTATTTCTAATGTTAGGTTATATTATTCATTATTTGCTTTGGTAAGAGAAAGTCGTGTTTCACACTAGATTTTTAAACTTTAACAACCTAATTAGGATAAGAAAATCTTGTAGGGAATGGTATGTTCATATTCTACATAAGTCCAAAAATGCCGTAAAGTGAAAAAGGTCAAAATTTTGACTAAGGGGTTTTCTGAAATGACTAATTTATACTATCTTTTTTTATCGATTTTTAAATGTTGTATAAAGATGAAAAGGAAGATGTGGTATTATTAGGAGTCATTGAAAATTGTTCTTTTATCCAGTTAACATTAAACTAAGTTTAATCTGAGTATAATAGCCTTTAGGGGATATAAAAGAAAAGAAACGTGTAGAATTTCAGATAATATAAATATATTAAAAACAAATCCTAGTGGAATGAACTCATTTATAGCAGTCGTAAACAAGGTTACTAATTAACAGGTAATTTGGTGAGGAGAATACTGTAAACATCGCCCGACGATCGAATAACTTTCTTTTTTTCTGCTTCCGATTCAATTTTTATAAACAGTTTTTTTTGTATGCACGATGTAATATGAATGTGTGTATTTGTTTCACATCTGTATAAACATGTAAACATGTAAAATTAAACGTGTGTATCATTAAAATCATTAACCTATTTTTAAATGCCAATATCCTCCAATTAAGTAAATAAGTTGTCACCCTAAATTGGAACCCTTTTTATTTACTTTAAGGCAATAAATCTTTTTGTTGTTAACAATACGATATAGTTTTTAAAGTTGTAAATTATTACAATTTTATATTCGTGATAAGTTTAACACTGTTATTTTTTCAATTAAATCAATTTTAAGTTGATTAAATTGAGTTATTCCTAGTTATAATTTAAAAAAATAATAATTCTAATAAAATATTTATAATATAATAGTAAAATTAATATAATAAATTACAATATAATAATACATGTATTATATATATATATATATATATATATATATATATATAGCTATATATATATATATATTTTACTTTTGAGACTTCATAGGATGACTCTAGTTCAAGTTTAGGTTTGTTCCAGTGTTGGGTTTCTTTGAAAAGCGCACTCTCCTAAGCGTGGCTTCCTTTCGTTTGGCCCACATTTTCTTAAAACGTTCCGATCTCTGTTTCCGGTCTTCATCGGTAAACACCCTGTTGTACACTCTTCAGGTTTTTGGTTCGAATGTTACCATATTAGTCTTGATTAGTTGGTTGTACTTATATTATATTATTATTATTATTTATAATAATAATAATATTAATCTGCCCATAACAGACAGGTGGAGTGTCAAATTATTTACACTGAATCTGTTCGTTGCAGGGCTAAAATAAATAGTTCTGTTTCTTATCACATGGTCAGCCAATTAAATGACAGAATCATTTAAGAACAGAAGAGGTAGAGGTGTAAAAGACACTAATCAGAGTTATCTCCTCCGAAAGTAATGAATTTCATTATACAGCCAGACCCTGTGGTGAATAAAGTGAAGGTGTCATTTGCAGAGTGGGAAATATGTGCTTTTCAGAGGGCCCGGCATGCTGATAAGCGTACTTTTCCACTCAGTGAGGAAGGCTTGGTAAACCACCTCACTCCTCGTTTTACTTAGTAAAACCTCTACAGGTTCAAACCAGCCTTTTGGCTGATGACCTAAACAACAACAACGTTCAACATTAGAACTTTTTATTAATATTATTATATTTAGTTCATAATATAAAATGGAGTATTTGTATTTTGTATAAGACGGAAATAAATTTATTTTTCCATTTAAAAATTTAGTTCACTCATTTAGCTCAAAATTCGGGGTAGTCCATCTTTTATAAATTTTTGTTTTTTATTGCATCCAGGAGACTTCTAAAGGGAATATAGAACATGTCAAAAACTTATAAGTTAACTTAATGGATATTATCTAAATATTTATACATATTAATATTTTGTTTAGGTCATCAGCCGAAAAGCTGGTTTGAACCTCTAAACAAAACAAACGATGGTAGAAGCGCAAGTGATAACAAAAGTTGGATTGCTCAAGCTAGAAAAGCCTTTGAAATAAAAAACAGCTTACTGAGTACAAACATTGATTTACAGATTATGAAAAATTTCTTAAAACATTATATTTGGAGTGTAGCATTATACGGGAGTGAAACGTGGGTGATAAGAGCTGTAGAAAGGAGAATGAGAGAAGATTTTGAAATGTGGTGTTATAAGAAAATTTTAAAGATTAGGTGGGTGGACAAAATAAGTAATTTAGAGGTTCTTAGGCGAGTGGATGAAAAAAGAAGTATATGTAAGCATCTTATCAGAAGAAGGAATAGGCAAGTGGGGTATATCTTAAGACATCCAGATATTGGTCTATAAATAATGGCGGGTAATATTGAGGGAGTGAATTGTAGGGGAAGGCAAAGGTTAGAATATTTAAAGCAAATTACAAAAGATGTAGGGTGTTACAGGTATGTGGTTATGAAACAACATGCGCAAGATAGAACAGCTAGGAGAACTGCGTCAAACCAGTCGAGAGACTTAAGACAAAAATTTTATGGAAAGGGAAAATGGATGCTGTGTACTGATTGAACGATAAGTCAATATTAGTTGTCTGGAATTGGTCGATCCATTATGTTATCTCGATATCGAACCTGTTGACCAAAATAAGAGAAAATATAAATAGAAGATGTACAAAATTCTACAGCCAGAAATTAAATTTATGGGGAAAAAAGTTGTATTCAGAATAATTTTCATTTATGATCCTATATCCTGCAGAATTACTGAATGAACATAAAAATAGTAGATGTAGAACTCGTGCATTTTGCTGAGACCCGCGGAACCGACATGCGCAATAACAGTCGAACTTTCCGTTCCTCGTCTTTCCAATCACGTACAGTCACGTAGACATACGTAAACAACCCTGTGCTGCATCGTGTGCATCAGTATTTACAAAACCCCTTAGTTTAGCATGAGCCATACTGTACTACATGTAGCGCTGTGACCGCTGTTCCACAGCGGTTTCCACATCTGTTTCACAGCTCTCAGCAAAATCCAAAAGCTACCAAATTCTACTTTCAGAAAATAAATTTACGGAAAGAAAGTTGTATTCAGAATAATTTTCATTTATGACCCCATAACCAGCAGAATTATTGAATGAACATTTTCTAACAAATTTTACAAAAATATTAAGTTTTTATAATATCATTAATCATTCATATTTAGATATTTCAAAGTATTATTGTTATTAAATAGTTGGTGTGAATAGTAAATAATGATCTAGTTTATCTCCTACAGTCCGGAAGTATCTCTCTAATCTCATTTTATCTATATATAAATATAACTACATAAAATATGTAATTTATTAGAAACCTGTCATTTATCTTGTATATGTGCACAAAAGTTTTATTGTTGTATAAGGTGTCAAAAAAGTTATTAATCACTTTATTACACTAAGTTTTGTTTACTTTTAACACAAACTTTTCATGATCTGTTAGACCCTACTTTCAAGAAATCTTCCCGATTTTATGAATTTTTTTTAGGTAAAATCAATCAAGAATAATTTGTTGACGTTTAGGTCATCAGCCGAATGGTTTGACCTCTAAAGGTTTTACTAAATAAAATGAAGATTGAGGTGGTTTACTATTGCCTTCCTTACTAAGTGGAAAATTATGCTTATTAGCATGCTCGGCCCTCTGAAATACATCTACCTTCCACACTGCAAATTCTTCACTTTATTCATCAATGGGTCTGGCTGTATAATGAAATTCATGACTCTGAGAGGAGATAACTCTGACTAACGTAAAGAAAGATGAAGCCTGAGTTTGGAACCTTGTTTCGCAGGAACTAAAAAATACAAAAATCCAGGTACGACTTGTTTTAAAGCTTGGTTTATTGGTATTTATTCGTATAAACCAGTGTTTCCCAAACATTTTTTCTCGCGGCACACTACAAAAAAAAAAACGGCCAATAGCCGCGGCACACCTATTACTTTATGCCATTGATTAAGCTTAAGTACTTGATACTGTATGTTTAAATTTAATTTAATTTATTTTCCTTGATTTCCGCGGCACACTTGGCCGGCCTCGCGGCACACCAGTGTGCCGCGGCACACAGTTTGGGAACCTCTGGTATAAACAAAATACGTTACGAAACGCGGGTTGTATTAGGCACTTTCTAGCGGTTTGGAAAAAAATAATGTGCTTGTTTTTTAGCGTATTTTTTTACTTAGTTCATGTTTCAGAACATGTAGGACGATCAATTTTAAGAGAAAAAAATATGGCATTTTAAAGGGATTTTACAACATTTATTTTTTGTAAAATTTCTTTCCCTTATTAATTAAGAGACACAGCGTTCGTTCCAACACGTTACGTCCATTGGGAACGACAATAACATTAAAAAACTGTGTAATTTCTTTACCCTTTGTACTAAAAAGCTAAATTATAGCTGAAATTAATTAGAAAGCATACTGTAACACTCCTCTAAAACCCCGTACTTTTCCTCTTAAAATTTATCGTGCTACATGTTTTGAAACATGGAGTAAGTGAAAAATGCGCTAAGAAACGGGTAAATATTTTGTTTCCAAATCACTAAAAAATGCCTAATACACTCCCGTTTTTCGTAATTTATACGAATAAAATAACAACAAACCTACCTTTAAAACGAGCCTTACCTGAAATTTTTATGTTTTCTACTTGGTGAGATACGCGATTCCAAACATAGGCTTTACCTTTCATTTTACATAATATACTAATGAAAAAATTTTCTTTTTCTTATAGTGTCTTTTACACTTCTACCTCTTCTGTTCTTAAATGATTCACTCATATAATTGGCTGACTATGTGATAAGAAACAGAATTATTTTTTGTAGTCCTGTAATAATTCAAAAATTTTTATTCTACAAAAGAATATTCAGATCGAAAAATCTAAAACCTAAAAGTAACAATAAAAAAATGTCAACATTCAAAATTTTATAAACTAAATGGGAATAGCCCATTAACGTGCTCGCCTCTCAACATGCGTTCGTGGGTTCGAGTCCCAACTCAGGCACGGCATATTTTCATACGTTACAAAAATTCATTTCATCCTCCATTGTACAGTTACGCCCCAACGTCATCGTTAATGACCGTTACAGTTGATGCGACGTCAAATAAATAAATAAAAAAAAATGGAAATTACAAATTACCAAATCCTAGACAGGTATCGAATTTGAAAATTGGATCTCCAATTTATTAATGTTGATGGCTGAACCACTGAAGCGATTAGTAATTTTTTTTGTACCATAACTATAAATTAAAAAAAAAATATTATGTTCTTTTTAAAGTTCCTGTACAAACAAAAAACACGCATGCGTAAAAATTCTAATCTAATCTATCTCGTGCTATCTTTTGTAAATATATACAAATATTTGTTCGGTTTTTAAATAACCGGAAATACCTATGATATCCAAAATAAATTTAAATTGTTTTATAAATAGGATTAATTTTACTATTTTTAGTACTACAAACATGTTATTTGTTTACTGTTATTTAAAGTTCATTGGCATCAGATTTATTGTTGTTTTTAATAGGTATGCTAATTAAAATTTAAATACAAATATACAATATTAATTTTTGCGAATTTACAAGGGAGAGCATGTATTGCATTCTTTTTTTTCTTTGTAAAGAAGTTTCTATCCGGTACGAACGTTGGCGATCATCATAGAAATGTTCACTTTGTTAACAGCAATACGATAGAGTTATGAGGAGGTTTTGTTGAACCAGGTCCTAGGATTTTTAACCACGATATTCTTCTTCTTCCTTTGCAAAATACACTGGAGCAAGGCTTATCTCGCTTCATTCCGTATAATATGACCCAGGTACTTCAGCTTACGTACTTTGATAGTTGTCAAAACTTCCTAATCCTTTCCCATCCTTCGCAGAACTTTGGCGTTGGTCACCTGCGTCGTCCACGGAATTTTAAGAATTCTTCGATATAACCAACCTCAAATACATTCAATTTCTTTGTAACAACCTAGTTTAAGGTCCAAGACTACACCCCATAAAAGAGGACAGAGAAGACGTAACACTGCAGGAGCCTTATTTTTAAACCCAAAGACGGATTATGAAAATTGTGAAAAATTACACGAATTAAATACTACTTCCGGTTGACTGATTTTGATGAAATTGTTCGTGTCGGGTGCGGTAGTGGTGTCTAACTTAAGTTACAAGTTCGTACAATGTTCTGTTCTTGAAATATTCTGTTCACAAACACACACACACACACCAATTGCTAAAAACATGTTTTTTGGGTTCAGGGGGTCTAAAAACGTGTAGATCTGGTGAAAACTCGATTTCGAAAAATCTACATGAAAACAATACTTTCCTTCCTTTATATTCATATAGGAAAGTCAAAATTGCTTTTTAAGATTGTAGCCTTAATATGCATTTAACGATAAATATATATAGGCTACATAAATTAAAATTGTAGCAAAGTAAAATATCTACGACTTTTACGTCATTCACTCATGATAAATATTAGGTTACATTTTTCACACATTGTTTACTAATGATTAAACATAGTTAATATTGTTCATTATTGGCATTGGCACGATAAAGTGTGTGAGTGTTTCACACCAGAGTTTTGCAATAATTATAACAATTTTTCTATGTAATGTAAGTTTTTCTATAAAATTTAAAAATATTAGTCATAAACTATAGCATGTAAAGAATATTTTAGTTATGATTTATCGTATTAAATATCAGAAATTATTGTAAATCGTTTAGTTTAAATCTGGTATTTTTAGTTATACTTTAGTAAATGTTATAACAGTTTTTATGACACGGACAAGTACTATACAATCATTAGTAGACTGTAATTTAAGCCTACTTCAGAACTATTTGAATATTCTTATAATAATTTTGTAGTAACACAAACTGATAACATTTTTGTTAACAATTTATTTTGTCATCGATCACTCAATGCACGATTCATTGAGATGGAATTTATATAATGATTTCCTTTATGTTTGTCTATTTTAGTATTTTATTTTAGATTAATGTTCAAAATATTATAAATTATTTCAAATTTAGGTAATTATATTCATTAAAATACATATTACATACTAAAACTGCCAATAAAATATTTTATTATTAAATTTCTTAATATTTAATTTTTTATTAGTAACCTAAAATTGTTGAGTCATATAGTTTTGCAATGTGCGATTAATGTTAAAAATAACTACATAAATTAGAGTATGCATCATATAATTGTAAGCTTCAAGGTTGATGAAGCTAGCCACAGTATTGCCGGATCGCACTTCCATGTGGTAACTTACGTGTGCAATTACCTCACTCACACAAGCACATTAACTCGTCAGTATATATCAGTAAACACGACATGTTACTCATGTAGGCCTATCTGTTTTGATTTTCAGTTCATTATGTAATTTCTTCTTCTTCTTCTACTCCTCCTCCTTCTCCTTCTCTTTCTTCTTCTCTTTTTTGTCCTACTCCTCCTCGTTCTTCTCCTCCTTATAGTCCTCCTCCTTCTCCTTATTCTTCTTTCCCTCTCCTTCTCCTTCTTTTTCTTCTCCTTCTCCTTCTTCTTCTCCTTCTCCTCCTTGTCCTACTTCGCCTCCTTCTTCTCCTTCTCCTCCTCTTTCTCCTCCTCCTCTTTCTCCTTCTCCTCCTCTTTCTCCTTCTCCTCCTCTTTCTCCTTCTCCTTCTTGTCCTACTCCGCCTCCTTCTTCTTTTCCTTCTTCTTCTCCTGATTCTTCTTTTCCTCTCCTTTTCTTCTTTCTTCTTCTCCTTCTCCTTCTTCCTCCTCCTCCTCTTTCTCCTTCTTGTCCTACTCTTCCTCTTCCTCTTTCTCCTTCTTCTTCTTGTCCTACTCCTCCTCCTCCTCTATCTCCTTCTCCTTCTTGTCCTACTCCTCTTCCTTCTTCTTCTCCTCCTTCTTCTCCTCCTTCTTCTCCTTATTCGTCTTTCCCTCTTCTTCTCCTTCTTCTTCTTTTCCTTCTCCTCCTCTCCTCCTCTATCTCCTTCTCCTTCTTGTCCTACTCCTCCTCCTTCTTCTTTTCCTCCTTCTGCTCCTCCTTCTTCTCCTTATTCTTCTTTCCCTCTCCTTCTCCTCTTTCTTCTTCTTCAGGTGCCGGATTTCGGCGGTCATCATAGCTATTCTCACTTTGTTTGTTGCGCTGGGAAATAGCTCTTCTGAGCTTTTCCCAAACCACGTTCTCAGATTTCGAAGCCACGACACCCTGCTTCTGCCATGTCTTTGTATTTCATATATTTTCCCTGCAGAATGACTTATAGCAACAAATATCGTAAGTCATTCAGCATGATATATCCAAAATATTGAAACTTCCAACATTTTATGGTAGAAATGACTTTTATTCATTTCTTAATTCTTTCGAAAACCTCTATACTTGGCATCTTAGCAGTCGATTGGACCCTCAAAATTCATCTGTACAGCCACATCCCATATTCTTCTAGTTTCCTTGTAATGGCTTTATCCAAGTTCCAGGACTCTGTAAATTAAATAAATGAATGCACCTGTAAAGTTAAAAAAATTCTCGAATTTGAAATTTTTAATTAAAAATAACTTATAAATAAAAATATTTTCTAGTAACCTTGTATAAGCTACTTAATTTCAAATTAGACCCTTCTAGGAGAAAAACAAATTAAATTAATTTTATCAAAGGTTTTATTAATTTTTTTATTTTCAATAAATATTTTTATCGGTTTTCCTAAAGCTATTTTTAAGTTAAATTAATCAATTTTATTTTAATTCAAAACAAATTTTATTAGTCGAGTAATAAGAATGGTAATTTACTTCAATATTTTTATTACTCCTTGAGTAATAGTTGGTTCTAATGAATTTTTATAACCAGTTTTTATTTGATATTTTATAACTACTTGAATTCCTGTCTGTATAATAAAACTTCAAATATTGTATCCCCGTAAAGAAATATGGTATGTACTCACAGTCCTTAACATTATATGTCTTTAAAGTAGTTGACATTATTATTTTTAAAATAAAAGAAATAGTTTCTAGCCATTTAGTGACCAAAGGAACGGAAGGAACTCTTATCTTTTATATAATAAAAAGTAAAAAATATATATGAAATTTTTATTTTTTTAAAACGTTTTCCCCGAACATTTCATATATATTTTTCAGAAGTTTATTTTACTCTCTGACATGAAAATGAAACATTATTACATGTCTTTCTTTAAATTTTAAACTTCCTTGTAATAAAAACCAGGCAACCAATGTTAACAAGTTTAGGTGTTCTGTTAAAAACAGAATAAAAAATTTTTTTAAATAAAAATAAAAATTCCGGGGAATACGTTTTTACTTTCTCTTGCCTGTATGAATATTTATAGGAAGGAAAGTATTGTTTTCATGTCGATTTTTCGAAATCGAGTTTTCACCGGATCTACAAGTTTTCAGACCCCCTGAACCCAAAAAACATGGTTTTAGCGATTGGTCTGTGTGTGTGTGTGTGTGTGTGTGTGTTTGTGTGAACAGAATATCTCAAAAACGAAACATCGTACGAACTTGAAGCTTAAGTTACTTAAGTTAGCTACCGGACCCGACACGAACATTTTAATCGAAATTGGTCAACCGGTAGTAGTAGGTAGTTTATTCGTGTCATTTTCCACTTTTTTGCGATTTTCTCAAAAACGGCTCCTACGATTTTTTTTTGTTTTTGTTAAAATCGCTTCATTTGCTAAAATTTTTATTCTGTACAAGATAGAGTAGGCGTCATGTCTGCTGAAATTCTTGGAGAGACTGTTTCCACGAAAAAAAAATGTTTTTTTTTAAGATTGCGGCTTTAATATGCATTTTTGCGCAAAAATGTATTAATAAAAGTTGTAGAAAATTTTAAATCCTACAACTTTTACTCCAAATTTATTTTGTATAACGCTTAGTTTAGCGGTAATTAGCGATTTGCTATTTTTTTCTCATGAAAACATAAAAAAATAGATTTTTTAAGATTTCAGTCTTAGTATGCATTTTACGACAAAACTGTATAATAAAATTTATAGAAAGTTAAGAGATATACAACTTTTATTTAAAGCATTTTTCTCTACAGAGCCTAGTTTAGCGTGAAGGAGTGATTTTCCGTATTTTTAAGCAAAACTGAGGTTGATTTTCATTTTGCGTCTTTGACTCATGATTAAAATAAGGTTATGTTTTTTGAGGTTAGTTTTTTTGTTTATTTCTAATGTTCTATTACTAATGTTAGATTTTCCATATTGTTCATTATTTGCGAATACTATCCCAATGAATACTATTTAATAAATAAAATTATAATGAAACACATTATTTTTTGTGGCAATTTTTAAAATTGTCATCTATCATTTTTCTTAGCCCGTCCGTCCGTGACAACCAGCTGTCAGAAACTACAAGAGATAGCAACAAGGGGTTTTCGGATTCATAATCTACACAAAAAGTTAGTAAGCCTAAATTGAGTCTGAATTTCTGGTTTGAAACCGGAAGTCAATAAATCACAGTCGGAATTTGGAAACGAAAATAGTGTCATTCGATTCCTCGTGAGTAGATATAGATACTGAAGTCACGAGATTGTCTTTTGCGTATGGATGGGCTGTGGAGAAGGGAAGTGAAAATTTAACAGTGCTACCAACCTGAACATTCAGACACTACTCATACATTTCACTACCGTGCAGTTTCTACATACATTTTGTAAGCTGTGATTTATTCCGAGAAAATGTTTCTTCATAAACCTTATAAAAAAATAATATGGCCTGTAATATATGTATATATGCCTATAGCTTAATTACATGACTAGAAATTTTTGATTTACTGTAATTACATTATACCTTTTGATTAATTAGCTACCTTATTCCATTGGAACAAAATTTTCTACGAATTAATCGCCTTCTTTACTATCGCTGTACCAGCGTCTTCACTATCAGTCTCACTAGTATCTACCTAACCATTTCCTTTATTTTACCAGGTGTCAACAAAATTGTTGAAGAATAGCTTCTTCACGTCTTTTAATTTCCTTCTTTATTTTTCGAATTATTGAAAGAGAAACGTCATAGTAGTTAGCCACTCACTCATGGCTTTTGTTAAGAGACGGGGATAGGCATTTTTTTAGCTACAACTTAACAGCATTTTATTACACTGCATATTAAATTTCGTTTAGCACTGCAAATAGCCCACGTTTTCGAGAAACTAACATTTATGTTTACAGTAACGAACAGGTATATTAGTACAGTTAACCTACAAAAAGTTCCACGATATACTGTTCATGCTCTGGATACAATATAAGTTGTTTTGTTTGTTGTACTGAAATTAGAGCAGTCGCGCTTGCGCACTGATGCTTTTCCTCCATTACCTCCGTTGCAGACAAGGACAAACTCGTGACTCAAGTAACTATACATAAATAATTGGTTTTGAAGTTTCGGTATCTACCGGAAGTGGCCTTAAACCGGAAGTCAAGAAATCAAAGTCGAAATTTGGAAACAAAAATAGTTTCAATCGACCCTCTTGAAGGGTAGATACAGAAATCACTTATGGTTTTTGCCATAAGTCAAAGATGAACCTTTTTAAAAATTACCACCAGCCATGAGAGGCGTCGTCTCAGGAAAAGGATTATTTTATCTGAATTTGTTTTTAACTAACTTAAATTAAGTTAAGAAAAATATATTTATCAAAAAAAGTATTTATTTATATTCAAATACAATATTTAAAGTTTAATTATACAGACAAGAATTCAAGTAGTTTTTTGAGATAAAAATATATTCAAAAAAGGAAATTCGTTTTTGTACTCGTTCCCAAAAGTAACAGTTTTTGGTAAATTTTTAAGGGTTGGTGAGTTCTATGCCTTGTAATATTAAATTAAAGTTGAAAACAAAAATAGTGCCATTCGATTCCTCTGAGTAGATAACATAAATAATTGGGTTTGAAATCCCGGTATCGACCGGAAGTAGCCTAAAACCGGAAGTCAAGAAATCAAAGACGGAATTTGGATTAAATTAGGTATAGGTTACAAGTCTCTTAACAACTTGAGACAACTCCATGAATCTTTTTTCAATAAAAACTTATTAATAATGAGTTTTGTATATAAATAAATAACAATGATAATAATTAGTATGTATAAACTTAGTAATAAGTCTCATGAGAATTCAAAAAATAAAACGTACGAGCTGAAAAAAGCCACTAAATTTTATTTTCTACACCTGTATCCAATACATTAGGGCTACATAAAATGGTACTGTTTCTTATCACATGGTACAATTATATCACTGAAAGCATTTAAGAACAGAAGAGGTAGAGGTGTAAAAAACACTAGTCAGAGTTATCTCCTCTGAGTGTAATATATTTTATTATGCAGCCAGACCCTGTCGTGAATGAAGTGAAGGTGTTATTAGCAAGGTCGAAAGTAAGTGCTTTTCGGAGGGTTGGCATGCAGATAATTATACTTTCCCACTCATTGAGAAAAGCAATTGTAAACTACCTCACTCTTCGATTTACTTAGTAGAGCATCTAAAGGTTCAAACAAGTCTTTCAGCTGATGACCTAAACAAAAATCAGTACATTAAATAAATATTTTTTTGTTTTATTTTGAATTTAGAACAATACAAAAAATTACACTCTGACATAATGTTTTAACAATAATGAGTTTTAGAACATTTATTTAACATTGAATTTTAGAGCTTCCACGAGGAACAACAAATTACATATTATGTTGAACAGAAAAAGGAAGAAAACGTATGGTGAATAATACTAAGAATATACAGCTGCAAAGAAATTTTTCCAACAAATGTATAGAAAATATGTGGTGTAATATAATTCAGAATGACACATAAAATACAGTATTTGACAGTGTCCCAAAAAAATAAAAATCAGTAACAATGAAACTAATAATACCCTACCTTGCAAAAATGACAAATTGACTGTCAAAATGATTTATTTAATAAAAGCACTTGACAAGATTTTTATAAAAAAAAAAATTCAATTGTACATTTTTCATGACACGAGACGTTGATATCAGTACTTGTAAATTACGGATTTGTCATTCAGATTTTCAGTTATTCAAGTTTCTATATTATCTGCAATATATAAAAAAGAAAGGAAAGCAAATTTTCATTTTTTCAAAATCCAATCAACGTGTGGGTATGTGTGCGTGAACAAAACATCTCAAGAACGGAACATCGTACGAAGTTGAAACGTGAAACTTAAGTTAGATACTACTACCGGACCCGGCACGAACATTTTCAACAAAATCGGTCAAACGGAAGTAGTAGGTTATTCGTGTCATTTTCCACTATTTTGCGATTTTCTCAAAAACGGTCATACGATTCTTTTAAAAATCGCCTTATTTACTAAATTTGTTATGCTCTTCAAGATAGGGTAGGCGTTATGTCTGCTGAAGATCTTGGGGAGGCTGTTTTCTCGTAAAAAAATTGTTTCTTCAAGATTGCGGCTTTAATATGCATTTTAGCGCAAAAAGCATAATAAAAGTTGTAGAGAATTTAAAATCCTACACTTTTATTTCTAACATTTTTTGTATAATGCTTAGTTTAGCGGTAATTATCGATTTTCTCATTTTTTGTTCATTAAAATCTGTAAAAAAATTGATTTTTACGATTTCGGCTGTAGTATTCATTTTACCATGAAAGTGTAGGCTACATAATAAAATTTATAGGAAATTGAAATATCTACAACTTTTATTTAGAGCATTTATTTCTACAGAGCCTAGCGTGAAAGTGATTTTCTGTATTTTTAAGCCACATAGGTTGATTCTCATTTTGCATCATTCACTCATGATTAAAATAAGGGTTTGTTTTTAAGGTTAGTTTTTTG
This sequence comes from Catonia carolina, assembly GCA_035578175.1. Taxonomy (NCBI): domain Eukaryota; kingdom Metazoa; phylum Arthropoda; class Insecta; order Hemiptera; family Achilidae; genus Catonia; species Catonia carolina. Next base: position 51,310,467 of record JAQMRL010000005.1, read on the forward strand.
TTTGTTTCTTATGTTTTATTATGGTACTAATATTAGGTTACATCGTTCATTATTTGCGTTGGCAAGAGAAAGTCGTGTAAGTGTTTCACACCAGATTTTTAACTTTTCTTTTCCCTGTTTCTGCTCACCGGCGACTGCTCGAAAGTGCGTAACGGGGCTCTCAATTAGAATCCGGGATTCCATTCTATGTACAAAAACAGGAGGAACATGGTAAAATTCTTGTCGATATATACAAATAAAAATAAATAAAATAAAAACGTAGCGATTTATCAATGTAAACAACTTTAAATACTTTTTGATCATTATTTCTTTCACCTTGACTTTGAAACTGAAGTTCATAGTCTTAACAAGTAATAAAAATTATAACCTTTCTTGAAAGTTAACTTTCCAGCCGATGTTAAAAAGGTTTACTTAACGTACTACTATTGAACAGTTATTATTCGCATTACGTCTATTGAAGGACATTCTGTTGGAATGTACATTTGCAATAAAGTTCACTTACTTGCATTTTGTTATGACTGAAGAGTTTAACGGTAATTATGGTGGCATTCATTTTATAAACACTGAAACTTGATGTTCGTATTGGCTATATAAAGAAAATGATCTATCGATTCAATGAAGTCGTATGCAAAATTCACGGTCAATAAAACTTGAATTTAACTTAAAAGTTATATATATATATATATTTATATATATTTTTTAATTTAAACATTTTCATTTTCTATATTTGTTTATGCAAATAAACTTACTATATAGTTTCTTTGGTCTGAAATCTTGTGTAACTGAGTTATTTCTTAAATCATTTAAGGCTTTATGCTCTGTCCATTGGTTTTATAAAGAGGAAGTAATGAGGGATTATTATCTCTTCATACTCCGAGTTAAGGTGTAAAAAATAAAGCACGCTTTCTAAACTGTTGTTTAGGTCATCAGCCGAAAGGGTGTTCTGAACACCTAGAGGCTTTTCTCATCACTAAAAGGTAAAATATGCTTATCAGGATGCCAGGTCCCCCGAAAAGCATCTACTTTCCACTTGAAAATAACACCTTGGCTTCATTCACCACAGGGTCTAGCTGTATAATGATGAAATGCATTGCTTTCTGAGGACATAACTCTGACTAGTGTATTTTACAACTCTACTTCTTCCGTTCTTTAATGATTCAGTCATATTTAATTGGCAGACCATGTGATAAGAAACAGAACAATTTTTTGTAGCCCTGGAACAAGGAGATTGAGTGCAAATAATTGAACACTCCACCTGCCTATTATGGGTAAATGCCCTGTATATAGTTTGTTTAATTTATTTTTTTAATTCCTAATGTATGTACTTTGCAATTTGTTTGATTTAAGATTAATAAGCAACGCCATAACCAATGAGATGAGGATGATATGCATGACGTGTTAATGAAGTGTAGTTTTGTACAGACTCAGGCCAACCATTTCTGAGATATTATGGTTAATTTAAACCCAACCAGCGATTCTACCACTAGAACAATTGGTTTTTTAATTCTAGGAGTAATTTTTTCCACCAACAAATTAATATTTACCTGCAAAATTTGTGATAGGACTTTTATTTGTTTCTGTTTCATTTTTTTGGTTTGTTTATTTTATTTTTTTATTTGGTTTTTTTTGTTAAATTCTGAATTTTATTCAGAGACATAATTAACAATAAAATTTATTTGATAAGTGTCAATTAATAAAAATGTTACGTCATTATTATTTTGTTTTCAGATCACTTCTCGTATCATTTTGGTAAAAATCCCACCGGGTTGGTCTAGAGGTAAAGTCGTCGCCGCGAGTCAGCTATTTAATAGCTGATTTACGGAGACGAAGGTTCCTAGTTCAAATCCTTGTAAAGGTAGTTACTTTTATACGGATCTGAATGCTAGACAGTGGTTACCGGTGTACTTTGATGGTTGGGGTTTAATTAACCATACTCTCTCAGGAATGGTCGGCCTGGGTCTGTACAAGACTACACCTAATTTACACGTCATACACATCATCCTCATCTCATTGGGAATTGAGTTGCTTATTGTTTTGAATTGAACAGATTGCAAGGTACGCACACTAGAGATTTGAAAAAAATTTGGTAAACGCCTAACAGGGGTACGAATAATTAAGCTACCACTTAATTTTATTTGCAAAATTTACAATATTATCAGAAACTGTAGTGAACATTTTATTACTGTTCATATGGCAAGGTTTTTTATTCAACTAAACTGTCGCTGCCAATAATATAATAAAAAATAGCTCCGAAGACAAAATAAGAAATGAAATAAATAAACATAAACAATCTCTAGACAAAATATAATTTCTGCATTTTTACAACAATATTTTTATACATTTTCTATATTGCAAAATATATTTTTAATTTCGTATTGTTTTCTCTTTTATTTTAGCATTAAAAATAAAAAGCATTAATAACAAACAAATCCTAACTAATGTTAAAAGTTTATTTTATGGTCACTAGAATTGTTTCAACCGTTTTTAACATTTGACGTAACAATTTCAATTCCTTCATTTGTTTTATGGCGTGGTTTTGTTTTGGTTTAGTTATATATTGGAAAAGGTTTATACTATTTTTGTTTTTAGTTAAAGTCACGACAGCTACTGTGTTTTTAACGACTGGAGTGGGAAACACAACATTAATATCGATAGAGAAATTGTGTGAATATATATTTCTGCTAGACATAACAGGGAATCAAAACTGAGACCACCAACGAGTGGTCTGTTGGTGTCTGAGGTAATACTGAAAAGTGGTCTTTGCTCTTTCTGATTTGATTCGTCAGTATTACACGTCTAGACAGAATATATTTAATGCATAACAAACGTAATATAGTTTACCGCTGGTAAGTATGCTTCTGCGGGCTAAAGCGAAAAAACGAGTTAAATAAATCCGTGCAAACATTCTACTATGTTAGTTTGCTATAGTAACCGTGAATACTAGTTTATTCTACCGTTCTGCTAGTAAACTACCATGATGTGACCACCACTTCTTGCGAGGTCGTTTATTTTTAGTAGCCCTACAATTTACGTAGTTATTCCTTGGAATAAAAAATTGGTTTAAGCGTGATTTAAATTCCTTAGAAAGTTTTTTTAGAATTGAGTTGTTTAGTATTCTTCTGTATGTTTGTTCAACCGTTTTTCATAGTTTTCTCTTCGTGACATAAATAATTCTTCTTTACAAAATACGATAAAGAACCTAAACTAGAGAGAGTAACCGTAAGAAAAACAAAATAGTTTACACTAAAGTTAGGGAAATTAATTATTAATTATTATTTTACAATTTAAACAAAAACTTGGAAGACGTATGTACGTATGTATGTACTATTTTAACCTCTCCTACTCCTGTACATCGATACTATTTCCCTACTGTCCATCCAGCTGTTAATCATACCTGACGCTGCTCCAACTATCACAAAGAGGCAGTAAGAAGAGGAACTTCCCTACTCTTCAGTTGGCGCATGCGCATCGGAAACTTTTCACTATGTTCTGTTACAGTACATTAATTGAAAGTTGTTATAACAATAAATAATACTTTCTCCCAATAAGTGTAGATATACTAACCAAAACAATATAAACAGAAAAGTACGCTAATTAATTTAGTAATCAATAATTAGAACTAACAATATAATTATTGTATAAACCATACGATTGGTACTGCTCCCCAATTATACTGCCAGTAACAGTAACAAATAATTTTTTTTGGCTTTAGTAGTATGATAAACATAACATATATTGTGTGTTCCGTGCACACAGCATACATGTCCCATACATTCCTTACACAGGCATACTTACCAGCGGTGAACTATATCCTCCTTCAATTGTCTTCCTCAAATTCTTAATTTTGTGCTCGAGTTTTATTTCTTCCAATTTTTCTTCATTAATTCCAAAAATGCTTTCTTTCTTCCACCGTTCCACTTATTAATTATTTAATATACACTTAATATATTCAAAAATGAATTCTTATAACGAATGCATCCTGCAACTTGAAGTCATTTCTATTTCATATAGGGCTAACATAAATTTCACTAAACTTTTCAGCTGCTTTGACCCTTATTATCTACTTCTACTTGTTTCGGTGATCAACTATGATCTGAGAGCACAAAACATCATTTGACATTTAAAAAATGTTTTTAAAACCTACAGATAATTTTGTATCTTTTCTTCAGTCAGCTTTTATATAGATGACTGAAGATGCAACATCTTTTGTAGGTAATAAAAAAAATTTAAAGTTCACATGACATTTTTTGTACTCTGATGATAGTGAATCCACCGAAACACGTGTAAGTAAACAATAAAAATCAAATCAGCTGAAAAGGTTGTTTTTAGGTCATCAGTCGAACGGCTGGTTTGAAGTTCTAGAGGTTTTACTTAGTAAAACAAAGAGTGAGATGGTTTACCAATGCCTTCCTCACTGAGACAAAATGTACACTTATCAGCATACCAGACCCTTTGAAAAGCACATATTTTCCACCCTAAAAATGACACTTTTACTTCATTCACCACAGGGTCTGGCTGTATAATGAAATTCATTACTTTCAGAGGAGATAACTCTGATTAGTGTTTTTTATACTTCTACCTATTCTGTTCTTAAATGATTCAGTCATTTAATTGGCTGAACATGTGATAAGAAACAGAACTACTGAAAAGATTAGTGAAATTTATATTACACAAACAGACTATTTGAAAATATGACAGAATACAAAAACCAAGAAAGGAAAAAGAAATAAGAAATCTGGTGTGAAACACTGACACGACTTTCACTTGTCGATTCAAATAATGTACAATAAAACCTAACAATAAACCAACAAACAAAATAAACAAAAAAAACTAACCTCAACAAAAACCTAACCAAACAAAACCACCCAAAACCTAAACAAAAAACGAAACCTCAAACTAACATAACCTTATTTTAATCATGAGTGAATGATGCGAAATGAAATGACCCTTAGTTTCGCTTAATAATACGGAAAAACACTCTTTGACGCTATACTAGGCTCTGTAGAGAAAAATGCCTGAAATAAAAGTTGTAGATCTTTAAATTTTCTATGAATTTGATAAAAAATTTTATCGTAAAAGGCATACTAAAGCCGAAATCTTTAAAAAAATCAAATTTTTTACAGATTTTCATGAAAAAACAGAAAATCACTAATTACCGCTAAACTAAGCGTTAGGCCTACACAAAAAAATGTTAGGAAGAAAAGTTGTAGGTTTTTAAATTGTCTATAGCTTTCATTACATATACTTTTCCCTAAAATTCATATTAATGCCACAATCTTAAAAAAGAAACATTTTTCGTCGAGAGCACAGCCTCCCCAAAAATTTCAGCTGACATGGCGCCAATCTTATCTTGTAGAGCATACAAAATGTAGTAAATGAGACGATTTTTAATAAAAATCGTAGGAGCTGTTTTTCAGAAAATTATAAAAAAGTGACAAATGACAGGAATAAATTACTACTTCCGATTGACCAATTTTGATGAAAATGTTCGTGTCGGGTCCTCTAGTAATACCTAACTTAAATTTCAAGTTTCAACTTGTACGATGTTCCGTTCTTGAGATGTTTTGTTCACACACACTTAAGGGGTCTGAAAACGTGAATGTCCGGTGAAAACTCTATTTCAAAAAATCGTCATGAAAACAATACTTTCCTTCCTATATATTTATATAGGCAAGAGAAAGCAAAAAGGCCTAATGTCACTAAATATAGACAAAGAATAGAAGTCGAGAGGAAAATTTTAACAGTAAAAACAATATATTAAGTCTATTTTGTTCTTCTCTTTCTCTAATTTCATCCAATATATTTTGAATGTTTTTATAAATCTCTTTAATTTGAATTTTCATTGACCAGTATTTTCCATTAGATTAATAATGTATTTCACAAGAATAACTTCAATTTGTTTCTTTCTTCAATGAAAATTATAAATTATGAGATAATGAATTATAAGAAATTAACTAATAGAATAACTGCAATTATTTTGCATTGTTATACAACACTGTGAAAGTAATGAATAAATCATACTCTAACATTTACTACAAATTACTATTACGTACGATGATGCGGGCATTAGAGCAAACATAAATATTGTTGTCATTTCAATTTCATTGATTGCAGTGTTTGAATACATTATCTTTGCGTCTTCTATTAACTACTGCATTCAAATGAATAAGGAAATTAATAAAAAAATTATGTATGTTTTGTACTACTTAACAGTAAAGACATCAACAAATTAAAAAAAAATTGTTGCGTAATATATTTTCTGTAATTGAATTATACTACTGTATTTGTATGTATCCTACAGTAATAAATAAATGCTAAATGAACCAATAAAATGCATAATTAAAATTAATTACTGGTAATAAAGTAATAACGCTAATTACATTGATAAATAATGTAATAAATCATGTATTTTAATTCATAAATAGATTACTTATTCATGTAAAATATATCAAGAAAAGTATCGAACATAAAAATAATTCATCTTTTGAAATAAGTTAACAGATCCTTTAAAAACATCAATGGAACAGTGTTTACAACAAACATAATATAAAAAACAATTTTTGCTATTAATAGTTCTCAAATTAATATTTTTTTTAAATGATTCTATAAAACCTACACATTATACAAACTAATGATAAAAAGATCGAATTAAAGATTAAAATGTAACTAATGTGGTGTTTTATAGGGTTTAATTGCATATATCAGCGTCGTTAAGAGAGATGAATTTTATAAATTGGCACAGCATTTTGTTTGTTGTTTAAATACCTTATAATGAGTTATAAAATTTGGTTGTTTTTAATTATACATTTTGAAGGATATTGATTGTAAATTGATTTTTTTTGAATGAGAAACCTATTCTATTTATAGAAATGAAATTTGTAACTAACTTTAAATGAGTTAACAGTTTGTTTACTAACAATGAAAAGTAAATAATTTTTTTCTGGTTTTTTTATCTAACATCTTTTTTTTATCCGAGGCGGCGAGAAAAACTCATGTTCACTCCCTCACGGTGGGGAAAGTAGTGTTGGACAAAATTGAGGCGTCCTCATCCAGCCCCAAGGAGGCTGCAACCGCCTACCAACTAAAACCCCGCCGCCTGGCCACTTGATCCGACATCCATCTCCTTCGGAACTGTTTATATAATATTAACATAATATATGTATATAGGCAGTTAGGTCCCCCTAAAGTGAAATTTCCCACCACCATTTAATTATTATCATATACGGAAGTTGTGCAGCTCAATGTACAGTACCATAATAGAATTTTTTTTTTATTCCTAATTTGTGTACGTTGCAATCTGTTCAATTTATAACAATAAGCAACCCCATGACCCAATGAGATGAGGATGATGCGTATGACGTGTAAATGAGGTGTAGTCTTGTACAGACCCAGGCCGACCATTCCTGAGAGAGTATGGTTAATTAAACCCCAACCATCAAAGTACACCGGTAACCACTGTCTAGTATTCAAATCCGTGTAAAAGTAACTACCTTTACTAGGATTTGAACTAGGAACCTTCGTCTCCGAAAATCAGCTCTTAAACGGCTGATTTTGGCGACGACTTTACCTCTAGACCAACCCGGTGGGTGAATAGAAATTAAAGAAAAAAATTCTTTCCATCATAAATAAACACATAACCAAAAACAACAACAAAATATCATGTTCTTCATTGTGTTGGTTGGTATATTTTGCAAAAATACCGTTGATAATCGCATTGTGCGTTTATTAAAGTAAATGCACGTACTTTTTTATTTACTCTTTTTGCAATGTTAACTAGTTTTGCGTTATGGAACGAACATAATGGAACTAACTTTCCTATGATCATTTGTAGATGAATGAATGGCGCCAACACTGTGGTAACGCGTTGTATTTTACTGTGTAGACCAATATTTCTGTATCTGACGGTAAATCACGTCAGATGAACGTCCAGATTTAATTTCTCCTTGTTTGTCATATTGATTTACACTTGCTGGTACTTGCTGTTATCTGCCCACGATGTAACCGCCGCCGAGGTGAGCTGTCTTAAAGAGAAAAAGAAACTCTTTCAAGTAACGTACATGTGCTATACATAATAATCCCTTTCTTTTTCTTTTTACAGTACACTGATTCTTTTTTCTTTCTCTTTCATTTTGATGTATAGCTTTAACTCTCATTTATGACATTAATAAATACTGTCATGTAATATGACTGGTTATAGTTGAACTGACATCTAGCGGCTTTACACTGAAACTCCATTATTATTATTACTTGATACCACCAATGCCGCTTCTTGTTTATTATTTGTATCATTTGTTTGCTGGGACAAACACCCACCGCCAACATCACTTATCTTTTCATTCACTTATTGTATTACACATCTTTTTATTAGGATAGTGCTGCTTCATGCTACCCATCCTTTTTTACGCGATGTCTTCTATTTTTTAATATCAATATTTATAAAAGAAATTTGCTTAAGTTAAGATGCTTTGGTCTTCGCCAAAATCAGCTGTTTAACAGCTGATTTTCGGAGACGAAGGTTCCTGGTTCAAATCCTAGTAAAGGTAGTTACTTTTATACGGATTTGAATACTAGACAGTGGTTACCGGTGTACTTTGATGGTTGGGGTTTAATTAACCATACTCTCTCAGGAATGGTCGGCCTGGGTCTGTTCAAGACTACACCTCATTTACACGTCATACACATCATCCTCATCTCATTGGGTCATGGGGTTGCTTATTGTTCTGAATTGAACAGATTGCAACAAATTAGAAATAAAAAAAAAAGTTAAGATAGACCTACCCGGTTGGTCTTGAGGTAAATTCGTCGCCGCGAGTCAGCTGATTTTTTGAGACGAAGGTTACTGGTTCATTACCTAAAATTTTGGGCCGCCTCCGTAGCGTAGTGGTTAGCGCATCAGCCTGCCACGCGGAGGTCCCTGGTTCGATTCCCGGTCAGGGTCTGGAAATTTTCACGAGTCAATTCTCACAGTTAATGTTACATAATCCACTGTAGTCGCTAATGACCAAGTAGTTGACGCGACTTTAAATAAATAAATTTTTAAAAAATCCTTAAATTTGGTTCACTTCATCTAAAACTACTATAATAAGAACGATAAATTTAGGCGGGTGGGAGTTTGCTGTGTACTCGCCACTTCCTCGTCTCACCATTCCCATCATTTGAGCAATTTCTCCTTTCTTACTGCTCCTGTTGACTTAAAACTTATACCTTATTTTACAGTTTACTTCACTTTTACGCTCAAAAAGTTTACCCCGCCTATAATATAGTCTAATACACATCAAGTGAGAGTTTATTTTATTTGTGACGTATGCGTTCAAAATCTAAGTTTTAATCGTGCTTACTTAACGAAATATTGAAAAATTTCAAACTGTTCTATTTTCGTGTTTAAAATTAGCTCATCGTATTTGACTGTACAACAAGACTACTACAATTTTGTTTTATTACTGAAAGTTGATCAAAAATATTACTTGAAAGTTCATATTTCGTACGAGTATTAAAACAAGATGTAAATTACATTTTGTTTCACAGCCTACGATTGATGTAGGTAATATAAAATTTCATAATAAATAATACAATTACGTGGATTCAAAATTACGACAAAACAAAGTTTGGTAAAAATATTGTTTTTTGTAATAACCATTGTTATAATCTAACATGTAAAAACAGTGCACTACTTGTAACACTGCAAAGAGAGTAAGGGGAGTCTGAGTACATAGGAGGTTGTGGAGGGATTCACGAGCGAGAACTCGACCCGCCTAAATCTTTCGTGCTTATTATAGTTTGTAAATGTTACCTTAAACCCGTTAGGATGTATAGCAGCCAAATTTACTGTTGTGCCAAACCGTCGGTCATTTTGAAAATACAACACTTTCAGTTCAAACTGTTAAGACAGATAACTAGTGCTCCCTTTTACGTAACAAACGATACACTACACACGGACATAAACGTCCCATATATCAACGATATCTTCCTACGCACATACACACGATTTAAAAAGAAATTACCCAGTAATCGAAACCAGCTCATTGTTGACCTAGACACACCAGATTTACCAAATTTCCCTATACGAAGACTCTGGAGTAGGGATATCATGAGACGTCGAAATTAAAGAAAAACAAAATAAAATTAAGTAAATAATGAACTAACTTAATGATAACGCTTGGATAACGATTGGCTAATGGGCAGCGATCTCCACGATGTCTTAAAATTTGTCAATATTTGTATCCTTTTTTTATCAAATTTGCTTGTTAATTTTATACTGTTGAAAATAAAAATATCTTGTACAGTCAAAAAAAAACAATTCTAAAAGGTAGCCCACTATAGTCGGACCTGAATCCTGAATCCTGAATACTGGTTGAGAGGGCTGAGAAGCCCTATGATTGCGACATCGTGTTAAGGAACACCTGATCGCTCGGGGAACAATTTTACCGAATAATTGCAACCTCATGAAATTTAGGGGGAATTTTATAGTTTAAAATTAGGAAATAGGATTCTGGCTCTTGCGGGATTGGGACTGGGACTTCAAAGGAGGTAATGTATTTTAAGAAGTTACTCGTGGATGAAAATTTATATTAAGGGACAAGTGGGTTTAAGAGCGGCTCTTTTCTTTTATTTTGTTTTCCAGTGGCCTTTTTCAGTTATGTGGGAGTTTTATTGTCTTGGGGAGGGAAAGGCAAGCACCGTACTTAACGTGGACAAATGGTACAATTTTAGGTAGGAGTTAGTTTATGATTTTAGGGGAGACGGAAAGGGTAGAGTTTGGCATAATCGCCGGCCTTTTATTTTCTAAGTGTTTAATAATTTAAAATGGCGGCTCTTTTCACCGTAGTGGAGTGATTATGCATAGGAACATGGGGAGAACTACCAACTGGGGGGCGTGAGTCATACAAGTAGATGAAGGGGCATGGGTATATAAGAGGAATACAGGGCGGAATAAAACTGTGGCAACTCTAAATTTTGATAAGTGGGTCATACTGGAATTTAGATAAAGTCGTGGAATGGTAATGGCATAAAGACTTCGGGTGGATGTGGGCGTCGGTACAAGTCCTGAATGATCTGGGGTCCGTCAGTTCTCCCGGCGTCGTATTTATCGAACTTCTATACATCGAAGTATTTCCTGAGCCCCGTGAAATTTTAATGGAAAAATGTTTCTGTATATCGAAAACAAATTCAATACAAGGTGTCCACTAAGTAGTGTGCCAAACTTTGGGAAATGATTCAGTACCTTAAAATAAACAAAAAGTTTTATATGAACTAACCTCTTATCTCGCTTCATATACAGGGTGTCTGCCATTTTGTGTTTTTTAAAGAAATTTTTTTTCTTAGGAACAGTTGAAGATATTTTACTCAAATTTGGTATGCATGTAGAAGTATTTATGTTACAAAGATGAAATTTATCTAATTGTTTTTAATACGCTAAATTTCAAAATGTTGGACGTTGAAACTTTTTAAATCAAAATATCTCAGCAACCATGCTGTTCACTGATTTTACGTTTATTACAAAAAAGTTACGCATTTTTTTTGTGAAAAGAATAACACCTTCTTTGTTCAAATACAATCAAACATAGCTTAGTTAGAGCGGAAAATGTAATCCAACTTCCTTTACCTGTTTTCACCTCTTCAGAAAAGCCAGGGCATTTGTGTTAGAAATACTGTAATTAATTCTGTGTAAAAACAAACTCTCTTTAGAATAAAAATTTCGCTGATAAGCGTATTTTGCCACTCAATGAGGAAGGCAATTGTAAACTACTTCTCTTCGGTTTACTAAGTAAAACCTCTACAGGTTCAAACCGACCTTTTGGCTGATGACCTAAACAACAAAGTTGTATTAGCCTATGTAGAATGTTCCGTTTTTGTTATTTTTCCATAACACGAAATTTCTGTAACTCGAATTTTTGTTTTTAACCCTTGAGGATTCGAGTTATAGAAGTTCTACTGTATTTTTAAGTAATTCTTACTGGCCTTAGCAAATTGTACAACGTAAGTATATTAACCAACTAGAAGTTTGATTCTTTGAGACAAATTTTAGCACAATGAAAGTTTACAGAATACTTAAAAATCCTTTCATTGGAAGATATCATTTCTTGAAATATAAACTATGAATATATTTTTACTTACAGGGAGTTGTTCCTTTCTTTTCTTCATTAAAAAGATGAGTAGGATAATGTTTATAGTTGCGTGAGCGGTAAATGGTTGTAAACTAACACTGTGTTATTTCTCATTTAATTGGCTTAAGTTTATCCTACGCTATTTATTTATCTATCAATAAATACCTTCTTTAACTCATCCTTTATCTTAGTGAGTTAAATTCACTAAGCTAATTTAAACTTACTTGTTTCCTTTTAATCCTTGATTGTTATTTTTTTATTATACTATATTACACAGACACCACTGGTCTTTATTGTACCCAATTTAATTAAATCCTGATTAAGTGAAAATAAAAGTTACTTGTTGCATCTTATATAATCTACTAAGTAATTTGTTCTTTGTTTATTCTCTGATACCTCATTCGCTACACTTAAAATTAACAATTATTTCTGTTGTTTCTGACTGAATAAGTTAAGTTCAATCATCTGTTGTAATTTAAGTCATCACACGAAATCTGGTTTGAACCTCTAGAGGTTTTACTGAGTAAAACGAGGAAGGAGGTGGATTAACATGGCCTTCCTCACATCGTGGAAAAGTATGCTAATCAGTATACTAGGCTCTATGAAAAGCACATATTTTCCACCCTGCAAATGATCCCTTAATTTAATTCACCACAGGGTCTGGCTGTATAATGAAATTCATAACTCTCAGAGGAGATAACTTTGACTAGAGTCTTTTAAACCTCTACCTCTTCTGTGATTATGATAGTTGGAGTAGCGTCAGCGATAGTTAACTGCTGGATCGGTAGTAGTGGAATAGTATGGATTCACAGGAGTGGGAGAGGCGAAAACAGTACAAGCAGAGCAAGTTACTACGTCTTGGAAGTTTTTTAAAAATCATAAAATAATATTCTGTTTATCAATATTTATGGTTAGAAGCCTATTAAAATATATTTTTAATTGTTCTAAGGCTGGTTTGAACCTCAAGAGGTTATGTAAAACTAGGAGTGAGGTGTTTTACGTCTGCGTTCCTCACTGAGTGGAAAAGTTACGGTTATCAGCATGCCAGGTCCTCTGAAAAACATCCACTTTCCACCCTCAAATGATAGTCTACCTAGTGTCTCGCTATATAACGATGAAATTCATTACTCTCAGAGGAGATAACTCTAGTGTCTTTTACATTTCTTTTCTTCTGCTCTAAATTGCATCAGTCATACAATTGGCTGACCTTAAGATGAAAAATGGAAATATTCTTTGGTCTGAGGTATTATGTAACTAATAATTTAACACTCCACATGCCTGTTATGCGCAAAAGGAAATTTTATAAAATTATAGATAATTAGATAATAATTTATTCGTTTGTTTAGTATGAAGGTAATCTGGACGGAGATAAATAATTTTTTACGTTTGAGAGTGTATTAAACCTTTAGATTCTTCCAAAATCTGGTGTGAAACACTCACACAACTTTCTCATGCCAATGCAAATAATTAACAATATAACCTGACATTAGTAATAAAACATAAGTATTAGTATTAGAAACAAACAAAAAACTAACCTCAAACATAACCTAATTTTAATCATGAGTGAATGATGCAAAATGTAAATCAACCTCAGTTTGGCTTAAAAATACGGAAAATCACTGTTTCACGCTAAACTAGGTTCTGTAGAGAAAATGCTCTTAGCTGTAGATCTTTTTATTTCTTAAAAATTTGATTATACTCTTTTGTCGTAAAATGCATACTAAGGCTGAAATCTTAAAAAAATCGAGTTTTACATGTTTTCGTGAAAAAAACAGAAAATCGCTAATTACCGCTAAACTAAGCGTTATACAAAGAAAACGTTTGAAATAAAAGTTGTAGGATTTTAAATATTCTACAACTTTTATTATATAACTTTTTGCGCTATAATGCATATTAAAGCCGTAATCTTAAAAAAACACTTTTTTTACGTGAAAACAGCCTCACCAAGAATTTCAGCAGACATGGATGGCTTCTACCCTACCTTGTAAAGCATAAAACATTTAGTAAATGAGGCGATTTTTAAAAAAATCGTAGCAGCCGTTTTTGAGAAAATCGCAAAAAGTGAAAATGACCCGAATAAACTCACGTTAAACACTTTCGTTTAACCGATTGTGATTAAAATGTTCATGTCGGGTGCTCTAGTGGTATCTAACTTAAGTTTAAAGTTTCTATTTCGTACGGTGTTCCATTCTTAAAATTTTCTGTTCGCACGCACACAGACCAATCGCTAAAAACATGTTTTTTTGGGTTCAGGGGGTCTGAAAACGTGTAGATCCGGTGAAATCTCGATTTTGAAAATTGACATGAAAACAATACTTTCCTTCCTATATATTCATATAAGCAAGAGAAAGTAAAAACGGGAGATATTTTTTACGAAATAATATTTTCTTTGAAAGAACAAATTATTAAACTATTAATTTCTAAATCATTCTGTAGTAGGCCTATATTCTTATAACGAACTATGTAAGTTGGTAAGAATGTGTTGTCATAAAGGGCCTACATGTGAGAATTCATGTTCTGTTAAAATTGGCCTTGTGTTAAGGATACGTCTACATACAAGTCTATTTTAAATATGATATCATGTTGCATTTTGTTCATGGATACGGAAGAAAGATTTCTTGTGGTTAAAGTTTTGGTGTTATTTTTCAATACGGCTCGTTGGGCAAGGTAGTTGTTGGACAAAATAATATGAAACCTTCTCACCTTAGGTTATAAAGGCCTAAAGGCTATCGTACGTCTATCTTTAAGGACCTGATTATTCAATAAAATTGTTACAGCTGCAAAATGTTGATTAAAACCAACACGTAAAAGATAATCAAATAACTAATTCTTATTCTTTGTGGTTAGCCTAGATTTATTTTAAAAAACTAAATTCTACTTATATTTGACTTAATTCCTACAATATTTTTTTACTTTTTCTTACCTATATGAAAATATAGGAAGGAAAGTATTGTTTCCATGTCGATTTTTCGAAATTGAGTTTTCACCAGATCTACACGTTTTTAGACCCCCTGAACCCATAAAACATGTTTTTAGTGATGTGTGTGTGTGTGTGTGTGTGTGTGAACAGAATATCTCAAGAACGAAACATCGTACGGATTCGAAACTTGAAACTTAAGTTAGGTACCACTAGAGGACCCGACACGAACATTTTCATCAAAAATGGTCTACCGGAAGTAGTAGTTTATTCGTGTCATTTTTCACTTTTTTACGATTTTCTTAAAAAACGGCTCCTATGATGATTTTTTTTAAAATCGCCTCATTTTTTATGCTCTACAAGATAGGGTAGGCGCCATGTCTGCTGAAATTCTTGGAAAGACTGTTTTCTCGTAAAAAATTGATTTTTTTTAAGATTACGAATTTATTATGCATTTCAGCGCAAAAATGTATAATAAAAGTTGTAGAGATTTAAAAATCCTACAACTTTTATCTCAAACATTTTTTGTATAACGCTTACTTTAGTGGCAATTAGCGATTTTCTGTTTTTTTATTACGAAAACGTGTGAAAAAAATCGATTTTTTTTAATAAGATTTCAGCCTTAGTATTCATTTTACGACAAAAGTGTATGTAATCAAATTTATAGGAAATTCAAAGATCTACAACTTTTTGATTTAAAGCATTTTTCTCTACAGAGCTTAGTTTAGCGTGAAAGAGTGATTTTTCGTATTTTTAAGCCAAACTGATGTTGATTTTCATTTTGCGTCTTTCACTCATGATAAGACAAAATCATGAGAGTGTTTCACACCAGATTTTTTATTTTATTGTTGCATGTAGTTGCGTGTTTAGTTGCTTGGTCATCTGAATATTCAGCTGCTTTGTTTGTGTAATATTATTTAATGAACTAACACATTAAATAATTAGTTTTTTATCCAACATTCTTAATTTTATCTGAAATGATAATACACTCACTCATAAATTGTAGTTACATTTGTCTATTTTATTTTGTTAACCTTCATTTAACATCCTTTTATCATAACTTTAAAAGTATTCAGTCGTACAAAAATCTTACTTTGCATAGTTCAACAAAAATTAGACTCTATGATTAGGTTAACAAACATATTTTTCTACTAAAATGCCTTTCAACAGTGGATTCTTTTCTAATTTTTGCTGTCTATTATTTCCAAAAAATTACGTTTTGAACTACACAACAACCCCAGTAACCCAAAATTTTGGATTACTGATTTCTCTTTTTTTAACATGCTTTTTACGTATAAAAATGTGCTTTAATATAAAAACTATTTCATTTTATAATGAAAAAGTTAAATGTTAATTTTCTTCTGAACATAAAAATTGATAAACTGTGTAGTTAAGAATAGAAAACAAACATAAAAAGTTTCTTAATACAAGATGAAGACTTACAATATAAATCGCTGACTGGTAAAAAATTTATCTTTTAGTTCATTAGTAAAACTGCAAGAAATTATACATTTTCCCTAATGCCTGGCTGCATAAATCATTGATTGTTTGCTGTCGTAATGCAAAAAACCGCGATGATCATCAGGATTTTTGTTCGGTGATGACTAAGTCTAGAGAATCGAACCAGGGACCCATGATGAACTTTAAATTTCCGTTCCGAGAGGGGGCTGAACCCCTAAGGTTACGTCCCCTGATGTTCACGCAATGTTTCGTCAGCATCTCATAAACATGACATCTGCGTCCTTATCGTTGTTGATCTACGTGCCATGCCGATAATACTTGGGTAATAAATTTAGCTATTGATTTATTTTTAGTTATTATAAACTTTTTTCGGATAATCCGAACAGGTCCTGGTCTCACTTAGTTCGGATTAACGGGGTTGTTGTGAAGTTTCTGAGAAATGGAATTTTAAAGTTTTCCTTGAACATGAATATAAATACCTTATTTATCACAATGAAGTACAGCTTATGTTAATTCAACAGTTGTTAAATGGTACGAAGTAATAAACATTTCTTAATACATTTAAAATGTATAATATAAAATAATTTACGTAGAAATCATTTCTTTAGAGTATTTCTGGTACAAATCTTTTAAAGTATTAAATAGTTAATGATATAACATATAGAGAACTTTAACTAATATCCGTCGCAAATCCACATAATTGGCTTGAAATCAGCATTAACGTATTCTGAAGATACACGCCACTTTTAATGTTCCGTACAAATCTGCATCAACCAGTATATCATTATATTGTAGTTCATTTTATTTATGATTTATTTTAACATTTCTGGTAGATTTTTTTCTATAAAAGGCATGTAATTAATGTATGTAAGTTTTATTGCACATGCAAAATCACGTATGTAGAAAGTGTAACAGTTACTATAAAATAACACAGTAAACTTTATTGAAGTTCTTGAATCTTCCACCACGAATTCCAATAAATAATTTATATTGGTTTACCGTTGTTTCGAATTATAAAGACAATAGCTATGTCCACACTCGTGCGATGTAGCATGCGATGTCGCATGCGCTTAGAGGCATGCCGTTTCACCTGTCCGCACTCATTTATAAAGCTTTATCTCAAAAAAAAACATAACGAATTTTGAACACTACACTAAATTAAAGCCTTTTCTTTTCTGCGTTGATTGCTTTGACTTAGATTATTTCATTTTGAAACTAGTCGCAGATGCAGCAATTTACGCGTAAAGAATAGGCCTACTCAGATTTTAGCCGGTTTTCCGTTAATGTGGTTTTTAAACGTCCGTTTCTCTGCCCAGGCTTTTCATAAAAGAACGGCGTTTAAGTACGTTGAAGATCAGAGTTTTCTCTATATAAACATTTTAAAATAGAAGTCTGATGTTTCATTTTAAAATGCCAGCCATTTTTTTAAAGTGTATTTTGGCTTCACGTAAAGATAGGGAAATGATTTTAATCTGAACCATGCATTTTTACAGCAGTATTTTGCCATGTATCGTGTTTTGCATTTGTAATTATAAATAGATAAGTGGTGTTAATAGAAAATTATTTTAGCCTCTAAACGTCTTAAGAGGAAACTGAACTCTATAGCGGTATCCGCTCCGAGTATAGTCGTTTAGAAAAACAAACTTCTGTGTTTTTCCTGCTGCAACTCATTCCGTAGCTCATTTTGAATTATTTAACGATTTTTTCTTCTTAAAAAAAATAAACGCTTTGCTTGACATAATACAGTTGTGAAAATGCATGGTTCAGACCAAAAATCATTTCCCTACCTTTTTCGTGGAGTCAAAAAAGCACTTTTTTAAAAAAATGCCCGGCACATTAAAACGGAACATGAGATTTAACTTTTAAAATATTCATATTATAGAAAAAACTCTGATCTTCAACGTACTTAAACGCCGATTTTTATGAAAAGCCTGGTCAGAGCAACGGACGTTTAAAAACCACATTAACGGAAAACCGGCTCAAAACTGCGTACTTTTTTGCGTAAATTGCTGGAGTTATCTCCGATTAATTTCTAAATAAAACAATCTTAATCAAACCAATCAATGTTTTACAAAATTGTGAAAAAGTCCCTCTAGCGATAACAAAGCAGTATAATAATAAAAAAAAACATCACTTTTTAACCATTTCATACTTTCTCTAGTTAAACAATACTATCTTAATAAATTGAATCTACGGTAACCGATTTTAGTATATCATCTAAAAAATTTAACTTAATTCAACCACAGCGAATTATCAACTGTTTTTTGTTTGAGTCATCAGCCGAAAGGCTGGTTTGAACCTGTAGAGGTTTTACTAAGTAAAACGAGGAGTAAGGTGGTTTACTTTGCCTTCCTCACTGAGTAGAAAAGTACGCTTATCAGCATGCCGGGCGTTCTGAAAATCACTTATTTTCCACTCTGCACATGACACCTTCACTTTATTCACCACAGGGTCTTGCTGTATAATGAAATTCATTACTTTCAGGGGAGATAATCTGATTAGTGTCTTTTGCAATTAGTGTATTTTTCTGTAATAAACAGAACTATTTATTTTAGCCCTGTAACTAACAGATTGAGTGGAAATAAATTGACACTCCACCTGTCTGTTATAGGCATATCAAATGTTAATGAAAAATAAATGAAACGATTTTAATGAACTTGTTTTTAAAGAATACTATTCAAAAAAGTTGTAATATTTTAAGTTCTTTATAAACTGTATTAGCAACCTTTCTTCTCGCTGCACTTCACAGCAAACTGAAATTAAACCGTTTAACTTCTCACACAATCGTCCACATTATAACTAAAATCACGCTGTTCAGTACAAGTAAAACCAATTAGTAGCTAATAGAAACAGGAATTTTGTTGGAATCAGTATTAATCACCAGTGAATTTTTTTTGTTTTACGTACGGCTGTTTTGCAATTTCTGATGATGAAGACGATGATAAAGATGATAGATGAGTGATGTAAAAATTCCCGACCTTACCGGGAATCGAACCCGGCACCCCGGCGTAAAAGCCAGTTGCGTTAACCACTAGGTAAACAGGCCTGCCAGTGGAAGGGGTAAAATATAACCTAAGTAAACTGATCAAGTTTCATAAGAAATATCGGTATTTTTCTTAAAAAACTAAAAATGGTAGGTATCTTTGATTTTAGGAAAATTTACATAATTTTACATTTTTATTTGATGGTTTGTATTTGATCTTGATAGATTTACATCGGATGTGACGTTATTTTTTTATATATCTGTCCGGGAAATAATTTTCAAAAATTTTGAAAAATGAATATAGAAAGATATACTGTATTGTAAAGCGGTGCTGTACGATACCTGATACTTCCATAAATACAATAAATTGTATAAAATAGAATATATGGGTAAAAGAACTAATCTTTACCCAAAACAAATAAAATACAAGATGACTTCATTTTATCAATCTCAATTTTATCCAAAAATTTAAAATTAGTCTATGTTACTCAGGAAGCTTTAAGCTTTACAACAGTAAATGAATTTTTGAAATCGGTAAGGTAGTTTTTGAGATACCTGGTACAAACAAATAAACTAACGTTACGTCTTTTTATTATTTGTAGTATTGATATAGGCTAAATTGCGAGCAAATTTAAATCTCTATTCTACTATAAGTAGAGATAATTGTTTTTCATTTTTATTATCCTAAAAGAGGAGAGGATCCAAGAAACTGTTATCCTTCTATCCTTTAAGGGATTTAAGGTTTCTTAAAAATACACCCTTAAAGTGCTAAGTAAAAAAAATTTTCTATGGTCTTTTATCGATCACTTTCGCTATAAAAATGTCAATCTGTGACCTCACTGAAATACAAGGTTTGGCTATTAAATAACGTGACTGACGTTGTAAAAAATTTTATTTTTATTTTATACATTATCACTTATTGTCACCTTCAATGTACACTCCTTCTCTATCCCTACAACGCTCTATGCGAATTTTCCATTGTTGGAAACAGTGCTAGAAGTTATCTTCTGTCAGCTCCTTCAGGACACGTGCCGCTCAAAAATATTTGAAATGAAGCTCGCAAAAATGTTTGTACTGACACTTTGTACGCGATTGAAAATGACCCAAATTTTTTTGAAAACGATAATAACATGTGACGAAACGTGGTTTTTTACTTATGATCCGGAAACGAAGCTCCAATCCATGCATTGGAACAGCCGAACTTCACCGAGAGCCAAAAAAAGTTGAATGAGCAAGTCAAAATTTAAAGAAATGATGATTATTTGTTTTGATATCCATGGGGTTGTGTACTTTCACTGGGTTCCTGAAGGTCAAACAATTAATCAATATTACTACCTTGAGGTACTTTCTAAATTACGTCAAAGAGTAAGGGAAAAACGCCCTGAAATGTGGAAGGACAAATCATGGGTTCTTCACCAAGACAATGCGCCAGCTCATTCCTCGTTATCTGTCAAGAGGTTCCTAGCCAAGTACATCATCTCAGTGTTAGAACATCCATCTTATTCACCAGATCTTGCACCATGTGACTTCTATCTGTTCCCCAAGGTAAAATCTGTATTAAAAGGGACAATATTTGAGTCTGTGGAAGCTGTAAAAGAGAAAACGGTACGTGTCCTGAAGGAGCTGACAGATGATGACTTCCAGCACTGTTCCCAACAATGGAAAATTCGTATGGAGCGTTGTAGGGATCGAGAAGGAGTGTATATTAAAGGTGACAATAAGTGATTATGTATAAAAAAAAAAAAATTTTTACGTCAGTCTCGTTATTTAATAGCCACACCTCGTATATTAATTTCATAGTTGATGTTAAGTTCAAAATTTAATTTTTTAGTAGCAATAAATTTTACAAAAAATGTTTTGTACCACTGATATTCTAATATAGATTTGTGTAAATAAAACGTTATAATTGCCGTGAAAATTTCAGTGTCAATATTTATTTTGGTCAATTTCTCAGAACAATTACTTACAAAATTTAACTTGTGTTTATGTAATCGATTAGAATGTATGTATAAAAATGTAATATGTTGGTCTAACTTATTTGTTAGTTTAACATTCAACATACATACTAAATAAACTGTTTAGCTGACTTGCAAAATAATTACTCTAGTGTTTAAATCGTGTTTTAAAAAAGAAATTCCATGTAAACTTGCGACACACTTTAAAAGAACCTAATTATTTAATGGTATATATTTTTTTTTAGTTTTTGTCTAAGTAATGACTTGCTAATCTACAATACTTTAAAAAATGTTATCCCTAATACGTGTATATTGCCAATAAAAGGTAGGTGGAGTGTTAAATTATTTGCACTCGATCTGCTAGTTCCAGGGCTACAAAAGATAGTTCTTTTTCTTATCAGAGGGTCAGCCAATTATATGGCAACCATTTAAGAACAGAAGAGGTAGAGGTGTAAAAAATAGTAGTCAGAGTTATCTCCTCTAAGAGTAATGAAATTCATCATTATGCAACCAGACCTTGTGGTGAATGAAGTGACGATCTCATTTGCAGGGTGAAATGAAGATATTTTTCTGAAGACATGCTGATAACCATACTTTTCCATTCAGTGACGAAGGCATGTTAAACCACGCACCCCTCGTTTTACTCAGTAAAGCCTCTAGAGGTTCAAACCAGGCTTTCGGCTGATGACCTAAACAACAATATTTGTATGTTAAAATCTGTTCAATTTAAAAATTATAAACAACCCCATGACCCATTAAGATGTGGGTGATGTGTATGATATGTAAATGATCTGTAGTACAGACTCAGGCTGATCGTTCCAGAAACTTCTACTCCGAAAATTAGCTATTAAACAGCTGACTAGCGGTGACGATTTTAACACTAGACCTTTAAATTTAACACTGGGACCTTTAAATACAACGTGAAAATTTATTTTCATTCCAGAGATATAAAGAACCCATATACAAACATGTTCACTTCCACACCTACCACAAAATCCACAAAAAAGTTAAAAAGATGCTGGAGTATAGATTTTACATAAAAGAGTGACGAAGGTATGCCATTGGGTGATATCCTCAATCAAGATGGAAGTAGGATATTAAACGTACATTTTCTTTAATCCTTAATGTGTGTACGTTGCAATCTGTTCAATTATGAACAATAAGCAACTCCATGACCCGATGAGATGAGGACGTGGCGATGAGGTATGACGTGTAAACGTGTAAATGAAGTGGAGTCTTGTACAAACTTATTCCTGAGTCTGTGCCAACCATTCCTGAGAGAATGTGGTTAATTGAACCTCAACCATCAAGGTACACCGGTAACCACTGTGTAGTATTCAAATCTATTTAAAAGTACCTTTACTAGGAATTGAACCACGGAACCTTAGTCCCCAAAAATCAGCTGTTAAACAGCTAATTTTGGCGACGATTTTGCGGCTAGACCAACCCGGTGGGTTAAATGTACTTTCTTCTTTGTATACGAGGCGGCGAGAAAAACTCATGTTCAGTTCCTCACAATAGGGGTGTAGTGTTGGACTCAATTGAGGCGTCCTCGTTTAGTCCCAACGAGGCCGCGACAGCCTATCAATCAAAAACCCGCCGCCTGGCCACTGGATCCGACATCTGCAAAAATCCTCATCTCTCTCGGAACTGTTAATATAATACTACAAGGGTAATTTTGGGTTAAAATTACAAACTGTCAGCGGGGCGTGGAAGGGAACTGTAGCCTAATTACCCCATCGATGTCACTGACCAACACTCACTCTCTCACTTTTATTCATCTCTTTCTCAGCTAAGAATATAATTGTGCATATTTTATGAGACTGGGACAAGAATGATTTATAGTGGAAGAGGGCGATCCCACTGATCTCCAGATATCTCCTCCCTCGGCAGTCTCTCGATTACCCTTTCTGCAAACTGAGTGACCAACCTGCAGCTCTCCTCATCTCGCAGCATTGCTGCCACTTCTCCCTCTGGGCTCCACAGTGCAACTCCTATCTTCTCAGTTGTCTCCATTCTTTCGAAGGCAAAAACGGGACATCTTTCAAAGATATGGGCAATTGACTCCCCTCTTCACTGTTAATCGACATTTTGGCATTTCACCAAGTTTAAACCTTGTCAAATATGCCCCAAAGCAACCATTCCCTGTTAACACCTACGTTAATTCATAGGTGGTATCACCAAATGTCCTCCTTATCCACACCTCGACATTTGGAATGAACGTCTTTGTCCACTTCCATATTATTATACTGTTCATGTAAAACTACACAGTTGTTACTAAACAAAGATGAAAAATAGCCATTTATTTAAATTATAGTCTAAAAGATTGATTGTAAGTTCTCAATAAAAAGAAAAATTTTTGCAGAAGCGCCAAAGTTGAATTCCGAATAGCTAAATATCCGTAAAGTATATCTAAGCTATTAAAACTATAAATTATTATTATTATTATTATTATTATTATTATTATTATTATTATTATTATTATTATTACTATTATTATTATTATTTATTAATTTTTAGTTACTTTTATTATTAAAACTTACTAGAAAAATATTACTGAATTAAAATAACTACATAATTTAATACATTTTTGAAACTATTTAGTTCAAAGATCTAGGTTTAAATAGAGAGTATAGAATAGTTTTCTATATTATAACTATAATAAAGAGGTGGACTAAAGAGAGTGGCGAGTGAACGTCGGTCATTCGTCTAATATTGCTTTATAATAAGTAAAACAAGGTACATAGTGAAGTGTTGTTTTGAAACTGGTATGGCGGTCGAAAAGTCTTTGTAAAACAACTAACAGCCGAACTCAAACGTTCGTGTTTTGAATTAATAAATATAAAATTTGGTAATATACTAACAAGACGAAATGAAAGAGTTCATTTTTGTTGAAAAGAAAGAGATATACGTATTGAAATAAGAGAAAAAAATTACATTGTATTATGCACCCAACGTTCAACTCTCTATTTCAACATGTATTATTTTACTTTGCTATTATTATTATTATTATTATTATTATTATTATTATTATTATTATTATTATTATTATTTATATTCTATATTTATGTAGTTTACTGTTTTTAAAATATTCTACATGTTATTTTAATATTGTATTCAATACGGTATTCGTGATATTTTGTTTGTTTAATACTCATATTTTTATAACCTGAAAAGTCATTGGTTAATTCAAGCTAAGGTTGGCTAATTTAATCCATCCTTCTTTCTTCCATTCAGCCATTCATAAAGAAGTGAATTAATTGAAAATATACTGTCATCTTTTGACCACATCTTTCAATTCGGTTTCATTTAAATTCTCTTATTCCTTTTGTTATGTATTTTTTTAATATACTTTGTGGTTTGTTTTTTGTTGTTGGTCATTTCTAATAACTTAGAATTATATTATAACAAGGTTTTATTGGTTGCCTTCTTTTATACAGTAGTAGAGTGATGAGGTTCGAGTCTTTGTTGGAATATTATTGTCATTTTAAAATTCACCGGTATTGTACATTAATTAAGTGGCCAGAAATTCCCTCTGTCACTTTTATATGACTTTTCCACATAAAAAATACTGTCGTGCTATTAGGTATTAAATATAATTTTGAAGTACGAAATATGTTACGTAGATAATTACCACTTATCAAATCGAAATTTTGGTTTACAAATTTCCAGTGCTGAGATTCGCAGATGATATAGTAGTATTAGCCGACACAAAGAAACTAGAGGATATCTTAAATAGAATGAATGAGATCATGAGAAAGGATTACTTCATGAAAATTAATAAGAACAAAACGAAAGTGTTGTGCAGCAGCAAGAGTGGTTTAGAAGAGATGGGAAATTTAAAAGTATGCTACGAAAACGTACAGGAAATTGGGAAATTTTGCTATCTAGAGAGTAAAAAAACAAACGATGATAGAAGCACAAGTGATATCAAAAGTGGGATTGCTCAAGCTAGAAAAGCCTTTGAAATGAAAAACAGCTTACTGACTACAAACACTGACATACAGATTAGGAAAAATTTCTTAAAACACTTATGTTTGGAGTGTAGCATTATACGAAAGTGAAACGTGGGTGATAGGGGCTGTAGAAAGGAAGATAGCTTTTGAAATGTGGTGTTACAGGAAAATTTTAAAGATTAGGTTGGTGGACAAAATAAGTAAATTAGAGGTTCTTAGGCGAGTGGTTGAAAAAAGAAGTATATGGAAGTATCTTACAAGAAGAAGGGGTAGGCTAGCGGGGCATATCTTAAGACATCCAGGTATTGGTCTATCAATAATGGAGGGTAATATTGAGGGAGTGAATTATAGGGGGAAGTAAAGGTTAGAATATTTAAAGCAAATTACAAACGATGTAGGGTGTTACAGGGATGTAGACATGAAACGACTTGCGCAAGGTAGGACAGCTTAGAAAACTTCATCAAACCAGTCGAGAGACTGATGACCAAAAAAAAAACCAAGTTCTATTCGTTAGCTTAAACTTCTTCTTCGTCTTTTAATCACCATTCCAGCGACGAAGAGTGTGCAAATTGTTAAGACGTTCAATATTCGCTAAAATGGTTTTTCCAGTAAAATCTGATTGGATAACACGTGTTTATTTAAGTAATAAACAAGAAAACCTCAGAATGATTAATCTTCTCATAGTTTTATAAACGAATTTATAAATCACTACTAATTAATACAAAGAAATATTATTATTTTATAAAAAAGAAATTATTTTTTAAAATTATAAATAAATTCTTTCGTTCGTTTTGGATAACCCAAGGTCTGATAAAACAGGATTTGGGTAACATGGATTTTATTGTATACATATTTTTAAGTTTTTGTGCGGGATATGTTTTGATATGATTGAATTTACGTAAAAAATGGGCAACGACAAAAGATACGGTTAAAAAAGAAATCGGTTGCATGGATCTGTTGATGTTAAAGAGAAGTTGACTCAGTCGATTTCGTGAGGTGTTTAATTGGTCAATTCGCGACACTTTAAAAGTTGCAAGATCAAGTCTGGTTAAAAAGGTAGATGATAATGTTGAGATAATAACAGATGGTTAAGTGTAGGTTACAGGTGAGAGAAGATGAAGAAGTGCTGTTGTAAAGAAGCCTTCCTTCACTTAATGCGATGCACTAACACGCTGGTACGTGCACGGACACGTTAACACATAAACACCCATCTTCTCTTGTTTTCAACTTATCTTTTGAATGGGTCTACACAAGATATTAAACAGATACCCTTTACAAGAATACATTTATAAAAAATTCTGGTCCGTTCTTTCTTGGGTTTGACTAGATGTAACCAGCAGGAGGTTGCCGGTTTATACTACGTCACAATATGGCGGTTTGCAATTATCCCTACCTAATCTTCCCAGTAACGTATCCAGCAGCCGATGTCTAGTGTCTTAGCTATATAATAACTGGACCCTTGAACGCTTGTTAACCAATCTGATCGATGTAGCTTATACATATATATATCTAGCCGTATGGGGTTTGGTTTGAACCTCTTGCATTATAAAAACCACTAAAATAAATACTAATTTATTTAAATTTAAAATACCGTTATTCATTTAAATGTAATATTTATGTTTTATATTCCATCATACGATTATATAAAATATCCGATGTATTGATATAACTTCTTAAAAGTGTAACAAAGTAACCATTTGGCTGATAAATTTAAGTAGGGAAGTCATTCCAGAGTTTTTTCAATTCCATGTACCTATTAAATGTACATTCGCTACCTTGTCTCTCTTGATTCGGTCACATATTTTTATTTTTGTCATTCATCTACATGACATATTATTTTAAGATTATGTATATTTATTATGATTATAATTGGTAACATAGTGTTAATATGTATTGGTAAATTAATGTAGCCTAATAATAGGTTAGTATTTAATAATATTGTTTTATATAATACCCAATCTTGATAATATATTTTATAATTACTTTTTGGAAAAGTAAAAATTAAAAAATAATAAACTAATGTTTAGCTCTATATTTATAATAATTGTTAAAAGCTTAGTGTAAATTTCGGTTTTTTCTTTTACTAGTATGTCAATACAAAGTCACTCAATCTGTTCGTTGCAGGGCTAAATTAAATAGTTCTGTTTCTTATCACATGATCAGCCAATTAAATGTCTGAATCATTTAAGAACAGAAGAGGCAAAGGTGTAAAAGACACTAATCAGAGTTGTATCCTCTGAAAGTAATGAATTTCATTATACAGCAAGACCCTGTGTGAATAAAGTGAAGGTGTCATTTACAAAGTGGAATATATGTGCTTTTGAGAGGGCCCGGCATGCTGATAAGCGTACTTTTCCACTCAGTGAAGAAGGCAATTGTAAACCATTTCATTTACTTCATTTTACTTAGTAAAACCTCTACAGGTTCAAACCAGCCTTTCGGCTGGTGACCTAAACAACAAATACAAAATAAAAGTTTAAAATAGTATAGCACAATTCCATAGTCAAACGTATGTGGGAATTGAAAAAATAGTTACATAAGATTTATTTTATATTGTTCTTGATAGATAAATAAATAAAAGTATTTATTTTGCTTCAGTTTTCTCTCGTTTCAGAAGTGATATGAAACTCTCTTATTTGCAATCGATTGGCGTAGCTTCTTCACTTTTCATTTCTTTCCCGATTTACATCTGATTCATCGCTAAGTGGTTTTTTCTTTTTTCCTCCGAATTTACAAATGATTTATATCATTTTAAACCATACTAATGTCAAATATTTTCCTTGAACTGATTGACGTTATTTTCCATAAAACAATTTTCATTTTCGTTGTGTTATTTAAAAGGTTTTGATAAATTCAAGTCTTGAATGAGTTAATAATTATTAATGCAAACAGTTATAATTAAGTAAGATAGTTAATCTAAATATTTACTCATAAATAAATATTATAAAACATAGGAGAAAACCCGTCAGTTAAGATAATACGTAAATCTATTATTATTAGACCTACTATTGATATTATCAAATTATCATAAAAATCGTTTTTACTAAATGTCTATAAATTTTAATTGTGCACCAATTATTAATAGTCGAAGAAAAGCAGAGGGTTTTGAGTGGAAGCTCTACAGCAAGATAATTCCCGAAGTTAGTAGACGGACAGCACAGGTTACGAGGATGAGAAAAACCAACGAATAATAAAAATAATCAGAAAATGAAGACTAAAATTCTACGGACATCTGTTTAATTTGGATGACAAATGGTTGGCAAAATAAATTTTTAAGACACTTAACTATCGACCAAAGGTGCAGTAAAAGTGGTTGAAATAAGTCAAAGAGGATATTGAATAAACTGGAATAAACTTACAAAAACATTATGGATCAAAGTAAATTCAGCCGGCCACATTGGCGTAGCTGGTAACGTGCTCGCCTCTCATCATGCGGTATTGGGTTCGAATCCCATTCAGGCACGGCATATTTTCATACGTTACAAAAATCATTTCATCCTTCATCGTCTGCATTAGCAGTAATTGCAGAACAGTTGGACGTTAAGCAAAAAAAAGAAAACAGAAAAGTTAATTCAGACTACTGATTATTGACTTCCATGAGCGCTTCTATGAAGAATAAATGTCAAATGGATGGAAGATAGGAAAGAAGCCTACGGTGAATGAATGCTCAGAGTTAAACAGCTAAGTAAATAATAATAAGCAATTTTCAGCGTAACTGTGATAACTAAACTGTACTAAAGGATCTCAAAACTAAAATAATAGTCTATTGAATTTTTTTCGGAAAACCATTTTAGTTTTTATTACTTTTTTTATTTGCAAGTTTACAGCAGGCGTTCCCCAAGATGGTGTACTTACTCTTCTCCTGTTTGTACAATATATTTACTTCCGACATTCCAGTAAAAGATAACGTAGGCAATTATTTGCTTCTTAAACTGACAACTTTGTGATACGAACTAGGTAAAAATGTCTTCAGAAATATTTCAGTTGAAATGAGTTCAAATAAAACCTTTTTAAATATGAAGGCACTGACGGTTTCAGGTGAATCTATAGAAATAAGTCCATTTAACTTTTAGATTCCAACCAAATATAATAAAATGTCCATCGATAACGCTACATGGTTTAGTAATTCTCCAAGAAACTTGTGTAAAATACGTCGACTTCTTTAAATAAAAATAATACGTCAACTTCTATTAATCACAAATTATATTAAGAAAACCCTATTTTAGAACAGAAGAACAAACTTAACGAAATTCATGATTTCTAACCAAAATTTCTGAGGTTCACAGCTGGAGATTCTTTGTCAAATGAAAATTTACATCGTGGTCTGAAGACGCCTCTTGCAAGGGATGTAACCAAAAGTTTGATCATTCAACTATTTGACTAGTTCCACCGGTACGCCTAAAGAATTCGTTTTAAAATTTATCAGTGAGACAATTTCCAAACTGACTACTTCAAAAATCATGAATTAGTTACTGCTTACGTTAAAGCTTCAACAAGTAAATTTGCTTCTCAAGTATGTTCTGTTATCATGTAAACTGAATTCATATTTTTACTATACAAATTTAAACTTTTGGAAATCTAGAAAATGCTTCAATAAAGGCACGTTGCACCATATAAATCAAATAGAGATAAAATTTAGTATGAGATTTTCAGGTATACAATGCTGGATATAATATTATTAAAGATAAAACTATTTTGATTTCTTAGCCATGTAATTAATTAGAAACATCTTCTTTAGGTGCCAATTTGATTTCGATTGTAAGCGGATACCATCGTTTTCTGCACCTTATTCGTTGCAATTCCGAACATATCCTCCAAACTCTTGTCAAACCAAGTCCTAAAGAACATTCCACACAGCACGTGGCGTACGTGTCTGGACGTATGCTAGCCACTTTTAAAAATATCGTTTCCCTGCTTATCAAATGAGATTGTTCAAACTGCAGGGTCATGGCCACGCGCCACGTCAGATACACTGGACACGCGTGGCTACCGTTTGCTCTCTGAGCGATCTTTCTAAACGTGATGGACACGTTTTGGCCCGCGCATGCGTAGAGCGAAGGCTAGATCTTGTGGCAACCGCCAAGAACTACACTCTCTGTAGGTTTTGTCGTTTTTCCTCATGACACCATCAACCATTGTCAGGGCCTCATTGAACTGGTCATGACGAAGTGCTGAATTTGTCATTGTCCGCATTAAGTTATGATATTCGCCATAAGACTTTTTTCCAATTGATTGGGTGTATCCACTCGTTTCTTGATACCAGAGAATACAACAAAACCAGCTCATTATCACTACTGCTGCTGCTGGAGTTATCATACCAAGGTAAGCCGCATGAAAACCCAAATTCACACCACGGGACCGTTGGAGCTGACATCTTTCTGAATACTGACGATGAACGTGACTGGTATAGCATCACAACACTCGCTGCTATATGAATTGGCACGTGGCTAGTGTGGCCGGCGTGGCGTAGATCCAGACACGCACATCATGTGTTGTTTGGAATGGCCTTAAGGTTTACTAGCCAGGATATTCTTCTTCGTCCTCGTACTCTCCTTCCTACGACCTTACCTTGGAGTACTTGCTGAAAAAAGATGTATCTTTCTGCGTTTCTCATAATGTTACCCAATTATGACAGTTTTCGGCATTTAATTGTGTGTTAACGAGTTCCAAGTTTCTACTGAATTAGGAACATGAAAATTCCAAAATTAATTAACATAATAATAGCCTACAAAATTATATATCGGGGGTCACTTAATTTGAAGGACTGTTAACCGATATATGTATTTTATGTTTTAACTAGGCCTAATAAATAAATCTAGTATTTTTTATTCCCTACAGATGTCAAAAATTTCTTTACTTATAGCACAGGTGTAATTGCTAATAAGCTATATAAATCTTACATAAAAGGTTGATGACCCTTTGTTGTATCTAGGTAATCTGTATGCATTAGAATATAGAGTAGATAAATTTAAATAGCTGGAAGGCGTGAGATTGTTAGCGGTGCGATGAAAAGGCGAGGTGTCAACTTGATCTGATCTGAACGTTATGTATTAACTTATATTATAAAGTCAGTAAAACCCTATTACAACATATTCCGCCATCTTTAGGCCACCATTATTTTCCCGAAATTCATTATGAAATAAACTTTAGTCGAGCTGTTGTTGAAAATAGTTGCGGAGAATAAATTATATGTATATGTTCTTCCATTAAGTTCGTATCGTCCGTTATCTTTTAAGTTGGGCGTCCTCTGATGACTGCAAGGTCTGGTTTGTTGGAAGATCATCATTTTTTTAAATTAAAAAAGTAAAATAAAAATAAATAAATATAAACTTGCTCCACCTCTTCTTCTCGGCAATACTATTTCCTTCTTCACCTTCTCTCGTCTTCGTTGTTTTTTTGAACATATCTTCGTATTATAGTTAGTAATCTTCATATTTTAATTCTTCATTCCATATCACTAGTATGATTTATCACCTGACCGTATTTTCTGAAGGTTATTAAAACGGGATTATTGTTATAAATTTTTATATTTTTTTCTTAATTATCTGATTAATAATGATTTAAAAAACTATTTAACAATTCCATTCTTAAATATAAAAATATATAGAGTTAGTTTCCAATCTTCTTTAATGTATCATATTTTGATTAAATTTTATAATTTCTTTTTTTATTAATTTAAGAATAAAATAGCGTCGTATTAAGAATTTTAACGAATTAAGTAAGGAGGATATATTAAAAGAAAATGTTTTTATACTGTAAGTTCGTCAAAAACTTTGTGTGTGCTTGAAATGCAGCATTTTTTTTTGTTTTAATTAATTATTTTCATTATGGTCATCATCATTTTAGTTTCAACTACTTCATGTTTCAAGATATTATTTGACAGTTCAGAGTCAAGTTCAGTTTTGTTTTTTGTTCAGAGTTTAGACTTTTCTTAAAACACTCTGTAGTGTGTTAAGTCTTTTTTTGAAACACTAAAGTGTGTTTCAAAAAATTACTAAACTCTGAACGAAAACAAAACTAAACTTGACTCTGAATTGTGAAATAAAATCTTGAAACATGAAGCAGTTGAAGCTCAAGATGACGATGACAACAATGGAGATGATAATTTCCCGATTTATGAGAAGACAATGATAAGGATTTACTAAAAAAATGGCTGCATTTCAAGTACACTCAAAGTTTTTGACTGATTTGCAGCATGAAAACATTTTCTTTTAAAGAATCATTTTAACGTTTTGTATTTTCATTCTAAGTACACTATTATTCCGACTTTTATCGTCTTTGCTTGTAGTTTATATTTACGTTTAAAAAAACTGGAAAAGAATTACACTTCAAAAATTCTTAATAACAATTCGTACTTCAATAGACAATTAATTGTTGTTTAGGTCATCAGCCTAAAGGCTGGTTTGAACCTCTAGAGGCTTTACCAAGTAAAACGAGGGGTAAGGAGAATTACAATTGCTTTCCTCACTGAGTTTAAAAGTATGCTTATCAGCATGCCAGGCCCTCTGAAAATTTTCACCCTGCAAATGACACCTTCACATCATTCACCACAGAGTCTAGCTGTATAATGAAATTCATTACTCTCAGTGGAGATAACTCTGACTAGTCTTTTGCATTACGGAATTGAGGCCTGGACTCTTAACAGAAGCAACAGTCAACAAATTGAAAGGTTTTTAATTTTGACCGTATAAGATAAGGCTGCGAATGTCCTGGACGCAGAAAATTACTAATGCGGAAGTGCTACCTCGAATGAACAAGGCAGCGGATTTGATCAGCGTAGTGAAGGCGCGAAAGCTGCAATATCTCGGTCATATGCGGGATGAGCGCAGGTATGACTTGCTCCTGCGCATTCTGCAAGGCAAAATCGACAGTAGAAGGGGACCAGGGCGCAGAAGAATTTCATGGATGGCCAACCTGAGAGTATGGTTTAACAAAAGCTCAGAAGAACTCTTTCGGATAGCTACCAATAAAGTAAGCATCGCCATGATGGTCGCCAACTTTCAGAACGGAGAGGCACCATGAGAAGAGAAGAAGTGTCTTTTACACCTCTACCTCTTCTGTTTTTAAATGCTTCAGTTATGTATCTGCCTGACCATGTGATAAGAAACAAACTTTTTTGTAGCCCTGGAACTAGCAGAATGAGTGCAAATAATTTAACACTCTATCTGTCGGGCTCCTGTATGGGCACTGAGTTGATTTATCCTTGAATATGCAAAACTAAAATTGGGTAGAATTATTTTTTCGATCACAAATTTAACTTCAGTAATTTTACGTTTTAAGCTGTAAATTAATAAAAGAAAATTAACTATTACAGAAAATTAATTTCTATTTAGATATGTTTTTGTATTATATAGAAAATAATTACTGCTCAAATTCTTTTGGAATTCAATTTTATTTTAAACTTTTAGTAATTGAATCTATAAAAAGTGAAAATCGTTGAAATTGGGTTACTAATTTGTTCTAAGATTACGTCATCGTATTTAAATAGTGTCGCTTAAAATAAATTCACTAATGTAGGATGTCTGGAATAAATTAAATATATTCACGTGTAAAAATTAGGTACCTCCTATAGAAAGTGTATTTTGAAAATTCCAAAAAATACTAAACTGGACTAAAAAACAAGATTCGGGACTAAATTACTTAAAAAACAAACATGTAACTGTCTGTATGCTAATAAATTAAAAATTCTATTTAATTAAAATTTACGACTTTGCAAAAATTTTAATTTATTCAGTTCACATACGCAACTTTACAAGCACACACGACAAAATATTCGTGAGGATAGAACTGAAATTTGATACAGTGGAATTAACCACTTTCTCTCGACTTATAATATTTTGTGGTTTTCAATTTTTTAAATGTCTGGTTCAACAAATTCTTGAGAAGTCTCAAGGTTGAAATTCTGTCTCGATTAATTTCTACTACATTTTTTCATTTTAAATATTGATTAATCTCTAACCAAAATCTAATGTTATTGATCTATCTCAAATATTTCTCGGCCATAATATTTTTCCACAAAAACTTGACGTAAGTTTTTTTGTTATTTTTATAATCCTTACAAGTTAAATTTTTTAAATAATTTTTCGAAAAAATTGTTATAAATAGTAAATTTATTAAAAAAACTCAATTGATAAAGATCTACAAGTAATAATTACTATTTTCAAAGGGGAGTAGCTCGATTTTAATAAACAATATCGATTTTTCGATTTTACCATGTACAAAATCCAGTGGGTTGGTCTAGAGGTAAAGTCGTCGCCGCAAGTCATCTGTTTAACACCAAATTTTCGGAGACGAAGGTTCTGATTCAAATCCTAGTAAAGGTAGTTACTTTTTTACAGATTTGAATACTAGACAGTATTATCGATGTACTTTGATTCTTGGGTTTCAATTAACCATACTCTCTCAAGAAAAGTCGGCCTGAGTCTGTACAAGACTACACCTAATTTACATTTCATACACATCAACCTTCATCTTATTGGGCCATGGGAGTCGCTTATTGTTTTCAAATTGACCAGATTTTACCATTAGTCTACACACATTAGGGGAAAAACCATATACAAACCTTTAACGTATACTAGTAAATTAAACTAATATAAGATTAATTGCTAAAAACATGTTTCCTGGGTTCAGGGGGTCTGAAAACGTGTAGATCCGGTGAAAACTCGATTTCGAAAAATCGACATGAAAACAATACTTTCCTTCCTATAGGCCTATATTCATATAAGCAAGAGAAAGTAAAAATATTGAAAATAAATCATACAAATATAAAAATTTATTTATACAACAATAATTTTGCATGAGGGTAATTAAAAACAAGTATCTACAACATTATGTTTAAAAAAATTTAATTATGAACAATTTTAACTAACGAATTTAATTACTTTACTGCACTAAAATTACCAGATATTAATAAAATTCAATTATGAATACCTATCATAAATTTTATTAATATAAATCCACTTAACCTTTTACAATTTGTAAACTGAAAAATTATTGAAACTGTTTTTAATATAGGCACTCACTAGATTACATTATCAATGTTAAGTCGTCGACATCATTAAGTATGTAAAGAATAAAATAAATAAATAAACAATAAAAAACAAATCAATAAAAATAAGTAAATAATGCAACAGCGATTTACTTGTTAACAAATTGATAAGATAACTCGTTTTCAGTGTGGTAGGCCTCCTTGAAATGTTTTTGTATTTAACAACGGGATCTAATCTATTTATGAATTTATAATAGTAGCAACGACTTAAAAATTAAAACATAATTTAGGCTTAATAACAAATAAATAATAAAAACAAAGGACGTATTAGTGAATTCAGAATACTCTGTTTTATTACAAATTTATAAGTGTTCCATGGATATTGATAAAAAATATTCAATTAATTTTTAAATTTAATAATTTAAATTTTATTTATTTAATTATTTCAATTTAAAATTATAAAATTTAAAAGATAAGTCTTTAATATTTTTACTTTCTCTTGCACTATGTGAATATGTAGGGTGTTAAAGTATTTGTTATATCGATTTTTCGAAACTAATTTTTTTTTTTTTTTTGGTTTAACGTCCGACTGTTCTGCAATTACTGCTAATGCAGACGGTGAATGATGAAATTATTTTTTGTAACGTATGAAAAAAGGCCGTGCCTAAATGGGATTCGAACCCAAGATCACATGATGAGAGGCGAGCACGTCGCCTCTCTCGTTTTTCGAAACGAGTTTGGGTAGAAAAAAGAAACGACAATGTAAATGAAATCATATTATCAAAAATTTCAGAAAAATGGAATTTTCTGAAAAAGTTGTAATAAATTTTTAATGGTTCCATGTACCGGAAAATTTCACTGGGCAAAAAATATACGCCTCCATTTTTTTACTTTCTCTTGCCTGTATGAATATATAGGAAGGAAAGTATTGTTTTCATGTCGAGTTTTCACCGGATCTACACGTTTTCAGAACACCTGAACCCAAAAACATGTTTTTAGTGATTGGTCTGTGTGGGGTGTGTGTGCGTGCGCGCGCGCACGTGTGTGTTTGAACAAAATATCTCAATAACGGAACATAGTACGAAGTTGAAACTTGAAAATTAAATTAGATACCACTAGAGGACCAGATACGAACATTTTCCAAAAAAATCAGTGAACCAGAAGTAGTAGTTTTTTCGTGTAATTTTTCACTTTTTTGCGATTTTTTCAAAAACGGCTACGATTTTTTTTAAATTCGCCTTATTTACTACTTTTCTAATGTGTTATTACTAACGTTTGGTTATATTGATAATTTGGGTCTTTTCCGTTTTCTGGATGCCACTATCAAATACAATTCTCTGAAGGGTTGCACACTTGTTAATTTCTCCCACTCCCTGCCTTATTGAATACTTAACCGAGATAGACACACTCACGCACGCGTACACACGCCCTTCCCAGTACCAGTATATAGCACTATGTTACACGTTCTGTTGTTTTATTTCTGATTTTGATTGATTTATTTTGCTATTACTACATTCTGCCCATAACTGTCAGGTGGAGTGTCAAATTATTTACACTCAATCTGTTAGTTACAGGGCTAAAATAAATAGTTCTGTTTCTTATCACATTGTCAGCCAACTAAATGACTGAATCATTTAAGAGCAAAAGAGGCAGAGGTGTAAAAGACACTAATCAGAGTTATCTCCTCTGAAAGTAATGAATTTCATTATACAGCCAGACCCTGTGGTGAATGAAGTGAAGGTGTCATTTGCAGAGTGTAAAATATGTGCTTTTCAGAGGGCCTGGCATGCTGATAAGTGTACTTTTCCACTCAGTGAGGAAGGCAATGGTAAACCACTTCACTCCTCGTTTTACTTAGTAAAACCTCTACAGGTTCAAACCAGCCTTTTGGCTGATGACCTAAAAAACATTACTAAATTACTATTGCATTATATTTTTTAATTATTTCCATTGGGAAGAGAAAGTCGTGTGAGGGTTTCACACATAATATTTTAGTTGTTACATCTTCTGGGATTATGCAATAACCGTCTTTCCTGAAGGAACTCTGCAGCATCTTCCTCCGTCCGAATATTATTAGGTAACTACAAAGTTCATAGCAGACTGTAAATCTGAGGGGATTTGACATTACGCAGGAATATTGCTAGTCAGATTGGCGCGCTGGACGCAGGAGTGGGAGAATTGTGAAACCTTCAAGGAATTCGGATTTGATAGTGGTACTCAGAAAACGGAAAAGAGCCGATCATTATTTGCATTGGCAAGAGAAAGTCGTGTAAGTGTTTCACATCATATTTTTACTTTCTGAACTTTCAGGGGGTCGTTTTCAGACCCCCTGAACCCAAAAAACATGTTTTTAGCGATTGATCTGTGTGTGTGTGTGTGTGTTTGAACAGAATATCTCAAGAACAAAACATCGTATAAACTTTAAACTTAAAACTTAAGTTACATACCACTACCGGACCCGACACGAACATTTTCATCAAAATCGGTCAACCAGAAGTAGTAGTTTATTCGTTCAATTTTTCACTTTTTTCGATTTTCTCAAAAACTGGTCCTACGATTTTTTTAAAAATCACCTGGTTTACTAAATTTTTTTATGCTCTACAAGATAGGGTAGGCGCCATGTTTGCTGAAATCTCGATGAGGCGTTTTTCACGTAAAGAAATTGTTTTTTTAAGATTGATGCGTTAATATGCATTTTAGCGCAAAAATGTATATAATTAAAGTTGTAGAAAATTTAACATTCTACAACTTTTATTTCAAATATTTTTTTGTATAACGCTTAGTTTAGCGGTAATTAGCAATTTTCTGTTTTTTTCTCACGAAAACGTGTAAAAAAATCTATTTTTTTAAGATTTCGGCCTTAGTATGTGTTTTACGACAAAAGTTTTGCTATATAATTAAATTTATAGGAAATTAAAAGATCTACAACTTTTATTTAGAGTATTTTTTGTACAGTCTAGTTTAGCGTGAAAGAGCGATTTTCCATATTTTTAAGCCAAACTGAGGTTGATTTTTATTTTGCGTCTTTCACTCATGATTAAAATAAGGTTATGTTTATTGAGGTTGGTTTTTTGTTTATTTCTAATGTTTTATTACTAATGTTAGGTTTATTATTAATTATTTGCATTTGCAAGAGAAAGTCGTGTGAGTGTTTCACACCAGATTTTTTTTTTCTATAATACAATTGCATTTACAATAAATTTTATGAATTTAAAAAGAAAATGTTTTTTGAAATGGTAGTATACACCCAGTTTTCTGCCTCTCCGCCAAATCTATTCTTACCACAGACAATTAGTATTTCATTTACATCATAGTACTTAATGCAGCCTTATATGCTTTGTGCATTTTTTTTTATAAAATTTAATCAATCGTCTTGTTCTTTATAACAATTTTTATCTAAGTATTTGTAAATTATTTTATTTGTATTATTAATAAATCATTCAGGTTAAATTTTTAAAGAATTTTAAGCGGCCAATATCAAAGTACACTAAAACAAATATAAATAATTTTGTCCTTTTATATATAATATAAATAATTGTAAAACATTTAAAAGAAATAAAAAAGTAGTTAACAATGTAAAGTATATGACTAGGTGGCAAAGGGACCGAACAACGTGATAGGCCTACATTTACTTAAAGATGGGGCGGCAAATTCTTTACAAATCCTCATTAATTATTTCAATTTTTATTTTATTTTCATTTGGTTAACTGTTTTTTGATTTTTTTCCACCCGGCGGTATGCGCTTTATCTATTGTCTTATTTTCCATTCACTTGTCATTTCTCCAAATCTTGTTTGTTATTTGAACGACAACTTTTTTTGGTTTTCTTTATCTGACTTTGGAATTTATTTGGGTGGCCATTAGTCGCTAAAGATCAATTAAATCACCATATGTATTGACTCGGACAGGTCTCTCGTTTGTCTCGCGTTCAAATTATTTCTTTAATTAGGTGCTCGGTCTTTGTTTTTATATTTATATATATGTACTTTTTTATTGTAGTTTACTTATTTATATTGTTTAATATGTTTTTATTTGATTAATGTTACAATGTAAATTTTACACATTGTATTGCGATTTAGTAACTTAAATCCTTTATAATTCACAATAAAAATTTAAGTAGCCCAGTCAGTCAGCTGGTAGGAAGTCGCTATTTTTTGTCAAGTAACACTAGTAGGCAAGCGACTTGTATGGTGACCAGCTGACAGCCATTCCTGAACAAACTCCACTCGGGGTACCTGTTCAAATATTCATTCCAAATCACGTCAAAAAATACAGCGAAAATCAGCGATCAAATAGGATGGTTGTCATTAAAGTAAAGTTCCCGATAACAATTAAAAGCTAAAAAAAAGTGCATGCCAAAAAGTGCATGCGGGCAGTTACACAAACTGTGTAAAGATTTTGGCTTAAAATTGTCCATTGATAAAACCAAAATAAGGGCTTTTAAGGGAAAATATCATGTTCTTTCGAAAATAGTTGTGGACAATACCGGTATGGAGAGAGCATCTTACTTTTGTTATTTAGGGTGTAGGCCTAATGTGCGATTTGATTCTGATCTGGATATAGAGCAGAAATTATGCCTATTCCAGAGGATATGCGGAACTATAAGCAGAACTTTGGGTAATCGAGCGAGAAAGG
Source organism: Catonia carolina (assembly GCA_035578175.1). NCBI lineage: Eukaryota > Metazoa > Arthropoda > Insecta > Hemiptera > Achilidae > Catonia > Catonia carolina. The sequence continues at coordinate 51,350,465 of JAQMRL010000005.1, forward strand.
TTGCAAAACTTAAGTTGTACAAAGTTATGGCAGCTCCAGTTATTCTGTACGGAAGTGAGGCGTGGACAACGACGTAAACCCAAGAGTGAAGAATCCAGACAGCAGAGATGAGATTTCTTCGAAGAACTAAGGGGTGTACACGCTTGGACAGAATAAGGAATGAGGAAATCAGGTCAGAATTAGGTATCTACAACTTGAAAGAAAAGATAAAGAATTATCGCCAAAGTTGGAGACAGCACATGGGAAGGATGTTGGATCACAGGATACCTAAGCTGGCACACTGGTATGCTCCAGAAAGGAAAAGGGATGTCGGTAGGCCTAGGAGAAGATGGAGATAGATGATACAGTTTGTGAATTCGGAACAGGCTGCGGCCTAATCCTTGGCTGGAAGAAGAAGAAGAAGAAGAAGAAGAAGAAGAAGAAGAAGAAAAAAAGTAGACGGGTAGCTGTCAGCTGGTAGAAGTTTACTATTAATTGTTAAGTACCACCGGATAAGCGAGAAACTGTATAGGCCTATGGTTAGTCTACACAAGCAAACTCCAGTGAGAGTTCATGTTGATTTTTTTCTATTCACACACTTAATTTCCAAGTTACAAATTTTCCATTGGTTTTTGAAAAAATAAAATAGGTTAATTACTTATCCACACACAATACATTTTCTAATTAAACTAAATTTATAACACAATAATTAACCAAACTTACAACATTATTATACCATTAACTGGGAAAAATGTGGTTAGGTACCTCACTGAAAATTGTATTGAGGCTCTAACAACCTCAGAAAAAGAAAGTAAAGTCAAGAGCCAAACTAAAAAAAAATATAAACATTTAATTTTAGTCCTAAATGAATAGATAATACCAAAAACAAATAAGAGTATTTTTTTTAAATAGGCCTATATATGGGTAAAGACTACATTATAAAACTGAGATACGATATTTAAATATAAAATAATGATATTAGCCAAATGTATGTACTAATGATACAAAAACTCGACATAATCTTGTAAAAATAACTAGGATTTCAATTATTTTAAAAAATAAACAATTTTTACAAATAAAGTTACACTTAAAAGCAAATAATTAAAAAAATTGAATGAACAAAAGAAGAAAAATTTACGGTATGCTTCAATATTTGGTTTTATTAAAACCGATTTTTCAACCTTAATCGACTTGAATACACTTTAGAATTACTTACTACGTCCCCGCCTCTAATAAAAATATATTCTGAGTACTCGGTGTACAACTTCACGTCTATTGAAAGTCGAAATTACGACAGGAAAGATATTAAATTGGATGGTTGTCTATAGTTCCCGATAAAAAATCAAAGTCAAAATACGTTGGTTCAAAAAAACATTTTAACATCCAGATCTAGAAATTTTCAAAAGTTAAAACCCACCGTTTTTATAGCCGATAGGCTGGTTTGAACCTCTAGAGGTTTTACTGAGTAAAAGGAGGAGTTAGGTGGTTTATCATGCCTTCGTCACTGAGTTGTAAAGTATGCTTATCAGCATGCCAGACCCTATGAAAAGCACATACTTTCCACCCTGCAAATGACACCTTCACTTCATTCACCATAGGGTCTGATTACATAATGAAATTTATTACTTTCACAGGAGATAACTGTGACTAGTGTCTTTTACACCTCTACTTTTTCTGTTCTTAAATGATTCAGTCATTTAATTGGCTGACCATGTGATAAGAAGCAGAACTTTATTTTGTAGCCCTGGAACTAACAGATTGAGTGCTAATATTTTAACATTCCGCCTGTCTATTATAAACATTACTGTGAGATATGGAAAGGTTTTAACTTTAAATTTCCAGGTTTTAATAAATTTCTAGGTTTTAATTAATTTCCAGGTTTCAATAAACTTTTAGGTTTTAATAACTTTCTAGATTTTAATGAATTTCCAGGTTTTAATAAATTTCTAGTTTTAAAAAATTTCCCGACTAAGCGTGAATATTACTTGGCGCCTACCATTTTGTAATGATGTACAGTTGGAAGGTATCTTCAACTTAAATAAGAAAATAAAAGAATATCGTGAAGACTAGAGACAGCACATACAAAGGATGGCAGCTCAAAGAATACTTCTACAAGTCCGATGGTATGTTCTGAAAGGGAAGAGAGATCTTGGAAGTTCTAAGAAGAGATAAATTTAAATGTAGTTTGTGAGTTCGGAACAGGCATACGCCTACTAGCCGTGTTTGTAAGATGAAGCAAAAGGACTTCCGTTTTGTGGTCGTGCATTATATTTTCCCACGGCTTCTTCACTGAGTTGAAAAGTATACTTATCAGCATGCCAGGCCCTGTAAAAAGCACATACTTTCCACGTTGCAAATGACACCTTCATTTCATTCACCACAGAGTCTGGCTATATAATGAAATTCATTACTCTCAGAGGGGATAACTCTGACTAGTGTCTTTTACACCTCTACCTGTTTTGTTCGTAAATGCTTCGGTCATATAATTGCCTGACCATGTGATAAGAAACAGAACTATTTTTTGTAGCCCTGGAAATCACGAACTATGTTTTAGTATTATCATAGTTTAATGAGGAACTCCATTGTAACACTGATTTTTGGCGCGTAGATAATGTGTAATATTACAAGTAAGTTATAATAAACTGGTGAAGTAAATCAATTTCGTTAATAAATATAAATAAATTCCAAAGAATAACGAAGTTGAAGACGAATGGAATTTACTAATCCGAATGATAATACCCAATTATCGACGTATTGCAGGAATAAGTAGTAATATGGAAATTAAGAGATGGTAATAATACTGATGATAAAGGTGGTGAAGAAACTGGTTCTACAGCCTTGTAAAAAATGCAGCCAAACGGAAGTAGATGCTAGGAAAAGATCCTATTAATACACACCGAATTAAAAGGCGACGTTAACTTCAAATAAATTAATCAATGAATAAGTTTTATCTTTTATTTGTAATCGGGAACTCTAGTTTAATATTTTAAACATGAAAGTTTAAGCGACAATTTCAATCTTAAACAGTTTTACCAAGTTTTAGACGAACGAAAAAATTACTTATAACTTCAAAACTCTTAATCTATATAGCCAGCAAATCTGGAATTTTAATACGAAGGAAGTTTAATTAATGTAAAGAAAAATCGATTAATTAATTGATGATGAAACTTACAGTACTTTTCAATATAATCTTCAGCAACATTTAAACACTTTTCCTACCGTTGTGAAAAGAGTATTAGGTTTATCTTTGCTGTTTGAAGTGTTCTTGTACTGCTTTCTTGATCGCTTTGTTGTCAAACTTCTTGCCACCTAAAAACTTCCCAACCCAAGTTCTCGAACGTTTCTCTCGTTCATATATGAGATGATATATCCAGCATACATCCAATTTGGTCTTTGAAGGGACTTGTATATTGTTAATTTGCCTAGTCAAAAGTATTGGCCGGCCTGATGGGGTAGTAGTTAGAGTATTTTGGTTCTATGCTGGGATCCCGGGTTCGAGTCCTGGTCAGGTCTGGCATTTTTTATCACTCATTATTATGCATCATCATTCTCCAACGTCTGCATTAGTAGAAATTTCAAAACAGACAGACGTAAAACCAACAAAAAAAATAGTTGAAGTATTGAAAGTCGAAACATCAGTATTTACAATTTAATGTCGAAGTTGTTTTTTTTAGCTAAAATATGTGTGTGTGTGCATGCGTACGCACGCGCGCGTTTGTTTGTGTGCGTGTATTTGCGCGCGCGTGTGTGTGTGTGTGTGCAAGGGAAATTAACAATTAATGGAAACGATTAGAAAAAGGCCAAAATTTTACGACCACCTGTATAAAATAGATGACAACCGATTGACAAAACACATTTTTAAGACACTGAACAATTTTTAGACCTAAGGTGTCAGTTAAATGGTTTTAAGAAGTCGGAAAATATACTGAGAAAATTGAATTAAATCGAGAAAATTCTATGAACCAAACCAAATCCAGATAACTAATGACGAACTTTAATTAACGGCTTCCATGATGAGCAAAAATAGAACACCGGGACAGAAGAAAGAAGAAAAGCCTATAGTGAACAAATGCTGAGAATGTGGTCTGTAAAAAGAGCTCCCACAAACGTCTAAAGTGTGGTGACATGTGTTCTAAAATTGCCTCTATACAAGGAAAAAATATGTGCGTTTGTCTGATATTGTGTAGTACAATATTTTATTTTGCCCACTCCCCTTAAAAAATATCTGAATATTTGCCTGAAATATGATTGACACAAAGGTTTTACACTACGATGACACGAAATTGAAAAAAAAAGTAATACAAAATATAAAAGTTTTTTAATAGTTATATTTTGGAAACTGAAAGTACGAGAAAACTGAAAGTATAATGAGTTTTTTTTAATTTTCTTAAACGTACGTACGTATAACTTATATTAATTATATAAAAATTACAAAAGATTGATTTGTCATGGTTATAAGATTAATAATTAAAACATTGACAGGACGAAATTCAATAAGTGCAATTTATAAGATTATGTAAGTACTATTTCGTCAGAGTCATTAAAATGTAATTTGATAGGCCTAATTATAATTAATAAGGGTCCTTGACACTTAAGTTCGCTTTACTTTTTGTTTAGTCTATGTAAGTGTCTGGTAAATAAATTATTTTTTTTTATGAATTATAATAATATACGTAAACTTACAAAAAAATCTGGTTTGAAACACTCACATAACTTTCTCTTGCCAATGCAAATAATTAACGATATAACCTAACATTAGTAATAAAACATTAGAAATAAACAAAAATATAACTTCAAAAAACATAACCTTTTTTAATCATGAGTGAATAATGCAAAATGAAAATCAACCTCAGTTTGCCTTTAAAATAAGGGAAATCACTCTTTCACGCTAAACTGGCTCTGTAGAGAAAAATGCTTTAGATAAAAGTTGTAGATCTTTTAATTTCCTATAAATTTGATCATACACTTTTGTCGTTAATTGCATACAAAGGTTGAAATTTTAAAAAATCGATTCTATTTTACAGATTTTCATGAAAAAACAGAAAATCACTAATTACCGCTAAACTAAGCATTATACAAAAAATGTTTGAAATAAAAGCTAATAAATGTTTGAAAAGGATTTTAAATTCTCTAAAAATTGTTCTGTATACATTTTTGCGCTAAAATGCATATTAAAGCCGCAATCTTAAAAAACCATTTTTTACGAGGAAACAGCTTTTTCAAGAATTCAGTAGACATGGCGCCTACCGTATCTTGTAGAGCATAAAAAATTTAGTAAACGAGTTGATTTTTTAAAAAAATCGTAGGAGCCGTTTTTGAGAAAATCGCAAAAAAAATTTAAAATGACATGAATAAACTACTACTTCCGGTTGACCGATTTTGATGGAATGTTCGTGTCGGGTCCGGTAGTATTATCTAACTTAAGTTTCAAGTTCGTATACGATGTTCGTTCTTGAAATATTCTGTTCACACGCGCGCGCGCGCACACACACACACACACACACACACACACACACACAGACAGACAGACAGACCAATCGCTAAAAACATGTTTTTTTTGGGTTCAGGGAGTCTGAAATCGTGTATATCCGGTGATAACTCAATTTTGAAAAATCGACATGAAACCAATAACTTACTTTCCTTCCTATATATTCATATAGGCAAGAGAAAGTTAAGAAAAGTTATTGTACTCGTACTTTAAGTTAAAAGGCCCTAACTGATCTCACTGCCCGGTTTTCGGAACAGGCAGTAGGCCTACTGCATAATCCGTGAAGTGAAGAAGAAAAAGGAGGAGGAGAAGAAGATTTGTGAAATTACCGATCACTTTTGTCATTTTCAAACAAAAGAAGGGGTGGGGCAAAATGTTTCTTTTCTCAAATGAGTTACGTTAAATCCCAGTCACGGTAAATACAAGACCGGTAAATCGAGAACCTACTGTATTTAACTGTATACTTCAGTTTTTCAAACTTATTTAAAACACATTATTTACAGGACAGTTGAATAAGGGATAATAAGGGCCTTTATTCAATATTAATTTTGAACCAAAATATTTCATTGTCATGATTTTCATTAACCTTGATTAATACAATTTTCCAAGAAAATTTGTATATAGACTACTTTATTAAACGGTGAATCAGTATTAAGATTGTATTTCAGCTCCCACAGTAAATAGATTTAAATTTAACAGTAAGAGTTATTTTAAGAAAATAATTAAAACTATTGTATAATTACGATGAATTCTTCAGCATATTACCTGAAACTATTTTTAAACTTTTATAAATTTTAAAATAAAAGTATGCAATTTGTCTGCTTCTAAATAGTAGGTATATTTATTTAAAGTATTTTTATAGCATTATATAAACATCAGTTTAGTAAGTGTACACTATTTACGGTTGAGTTGTGTGTTATACGGACACATTATAGGTAAAATACCTTTAAACAGTTGTCTTAGTTATTTCCCACGTGCGGTTTCCTTGGATCTAAATTAGTACCGCTTTAAACTTTTGAAATATATGGACATACTTGTCTGTCTGTTTCTATTTTAAAAGAACACCTCCTACCACCTGGTGTGCGTTTAAGAATGTAAATAAATAGTATTGCTAGTTATAAAAAGGTATATCTTTTAACTAATACAATATTATTGTACAATGCGTATACACAATACTTTTTACAAGTAATCATAAACTTCTTCTTAAGGTTTAACACTTATAGTTTAGCGGACATTTTTACTTAAACATCATTGAATATACTGCTAAATTTACTCTCTCATGTTCTCCTACACCCTCCCCTTCTATTTTACTACTTCTCTTTCCTTTTTTATCACTTTCTTTTTTCTTTCTTTCATATTTTTACTCCATTCATACAACACTGTGAGAACTAAATTCTCAATGAAAAATCTGAATGTTAGTAATAAAAATTATCTAAATTATAACTACAAATCTCTAATATAATAAACTTTTATTACCCTCGGAGGAGTGAGTTAAATAAATTGGTTTATTGTTTTTTCCGATTTTAATCCGTATTCTAATTTTTTGAATTTGTATGTCTAACGTCGATAATATAGACTCGAACATTAGCTATACAGTTAAAGTATTGTGATAGAAGTTAAAATTCTCGTAACATTTTCTATTTCATATAAACAATTGCAAATTTTTATTCATAACATTCTTACATTTTAAAGGATTTCAGAGTTATACAGTGGAGCGTCAGTTATCCGAACTAATTGGGACCAGAGTGGTTCTGATAATCAAATAGTTCGGATAATCAAATATCCTAAATAGAGTAATTTGATACACTGTACTGCAACAATGCAATATAACCTAAATGTTTAACAGGTTAATAAAGGCTAACATAAACTTTGGTTTAAAAAACCACTAATTTATTGTAACTGTAGTAGTACAATCAATAAGATCATAAAAATAAAGGGAAAATACAGACCTTTAAAACTGAATAAATTTAACGAAGTAAAATCCGTTAGGAAATATTTTTTAACACACTTGTACGAGTGTTCATGCCAGTAGTGGTTTGGTCAATAAGGAATACTTCTTAGGAGTTAAGCGTGGTTTACGTGAAGCAATCCGCCGAAAATGTTCAGAATTGTGCCAAAACCGCTCGTGGAAATTGCTTCACGATAATGCTCACGCTCACGCTTCATTGCTTGTCCGTACTTTTTTGGCAAAGAATAACACCATTATGTTACCTCAGCCACATATTCACCGGACACGACCCCCGGCGACTTCTTTCTATTCCCGAAGCTGAAGAAAACCATGAAAGGACGACGTTTTGCCACCATTGAAGACATAAAACCAGAATCACTAAAGGAACTGAAAACAATAGTACCAAAAAGTGAGTTCCAGAAATGCTTCCAAGATTGGAGAAAGCTTTAGCACAAATGAATTATATCTGAGGGGATTACTTTGAAAGGAAAAAATTGATATAGATGAAAAAATAAAGAATGTTTAAGAAAAACTAAAATTCTCGTCATTTTACTATCAAACCTCGTTCATACTATACAGTAATTATTAAAAAAATCTTAAATTTTTTTTGAACTAAGACTGAACTTATTTTTGTGGTAGTAATATCTCCATTCCTTTAGTCTTTAGTCATTCATTTTCTCAGCGTTCAGGGCAGTAAAGGCCTCTGCGTGCGTAAATAGGCTATGTAATCTTTCCATCGATGGTGGTTCGGATAATTGACGGTTCGGATGACTGACGTTCGAATAATCGACGCTCCTGTGTAGTTATTTTGATTATTGTTTGAAAAGACTATTAATAATTAAAATGATCAAAAAAGCATTATTATTTGATGTATAATAAATATACACCTGTCAGGTGGAATGCGACAAATAGTGTACCTAAATAAACGCAACTACTGAAAGGTTAAAGAAGTAAAAATGGATAATTGCTGATACCGTAGCAGTTGATAACCTTTTACATAAACTAATCAAAATCATGTCAGTTTATAATCTATTTAAATAATTGTGTTGTTTAGGTCAACAGCCGGAAGGCTGGTTTGAACCTCTAGAGGATTTATTAAGTAAAAACGAGGAGTGGGGTGGTTTACTATTACCTTCCTCACTGAGTTGAAAGAGTATGCTTATCAGCATGTCAGGCCTTCCGAAAAGCATCCACTTTCCACCGTGCTAATGACATCTTCACTTCATTCACCACAGGGTCTGGCTGAATAGTGAAATTCATTACTCTCAGAGAAAATAACTCTGACTAGTGTATTTTACACCTCTACCTCTACTGTTCTTAAATAGATCAGTCATATAATTAGCTGACTATGTGATAAGAAACGGAACTATTTTTTTGTAGCCCTGGAACCAACAGATCGAGTGCAATTAATTTAACATTCCACCTGCCCGTTATGAGCATCTATTTAAATTAATAAGTTTAATTAAGTTAAATTATCTAAGCATGAACTATTATATAAAGTTGTCCATAATTTTGTTTTAAATCCCAAATGTGTGTACGTTGCAATCTGTTTAACTTAAGAACAATAAGCAACTCCATGACATAAATAGATAAGGATGATGTGTATGACGTGTAAATGAGGTGTAGTCTTCTACAGACCGACCATTCCGGAGAAAGTATATTTAAATTGAATATCAAGAATCAAATTACACCGTTAATACTGTCTAGTATTCAAATCCGTATAAAAGTAACTACCTTAAGATTTCAACCAGGAACCTTCGTCTTCGAAAATCAGCCATTAAACAGCTGATTCGCGGCGACTTCTTAACCATTAGACCAATCCCGGGAAATTCATAAATTTGATGTTTATTTTTTGTTTCAAAATTAATAGCAACGGTTTTTAATGATTAAATAGATATTTGTTGTTTAGGTCATCAGCCGAAGGCTATTTGAACCTGTAGAGGTTTTACTAAGTACAACGAGAAATGAGATGGTTTAAAATTGCCTTTCTCACTGAGTGGAAAAGTACGCTTATCAGTATGCCGGGCCCTCTGAAAAGCACATATTTTCCACTCTGCAAATGACGCCTTCACTTTATTCACCACAGGATCTGGCTGTATAATAAAATTCATTACTTTCAGAGGAGATAACTCTGATTATTGTCTTTTACGCCTCTACTTCTTCTGCTCTTAAATGATTCAGTCATTTAATTGGCTGACCAAGAAACAGAACTATTTATTTTAGCCCTGCAACGAACAGATTGAGTGTAAATAATTTGACACTCAACCTGCCTGTTATGGGCAGAAAATAGAAGATATTAAATAATTATTAAATACTGATCCACCTGGTTTGTCTAGAGGTCAAGTCGTCGCCGCGAGTCAGCTGTTTAACATCTGATTTTTGGAGACGATGGTTCCTGGGTCAAATCCTAGTAAAGGTAGTTACTTTTATACAGATTTGAATACTTGACAGTGGTTACCGGAGTACTTTAATGGTTATGGTTCAATTAACTGTACTCTGTCAGGAATGGTCTGCATGGGTCTGTACAAGACTACGCATCATTCACACATATTACACGTCATTCTCATCTATTTGGATCATGGGATTGCTTATTGTACTGAATTGAACAGATTGCAAGGTACTCACATTAGGGATAAAAAAAATATAAATTTGTATACGTGAAAAGTAGCTAAACGTCAGTTACTTAATAAATTCTGGATTATAATTGGTTAGAAATATTTGAGTTCTATGTGAAGGAATATTACAAAAAAATCTATTAATTAATTGTTTATCAATCAATTTAGTAAATATTAGAATTTTTTACAAAATAAATAGAAATTATTGGATAAATTATCGGTGTTAGAAAAGTCATAAATTTTGAAGTAATTTCCTCAGTATTTTAGTGAACTATTGTTTGAAAGGAAAATAGACATTCAGCCCATTTGTATAGCATCCTTCTCAATAAAATACTAGTAAAGAGCGTGGGAAACATACAAGTTCAGGTAATTGTTGACTCCTTGCTGGGTTGTTAGGACATCAAACAGCGCATTGTATGCTTCTTTTTCAATTGTTTATCTACTTTTACTTCTTTCATTATGTGTTTCTTTCTATACCTTTTACCAATAATTTATTTTTATTATCTGTTCCGCCACACATATCCTTTTACGATTTTATTTCTTTCGGTTCTTCATTTCCCATAAGTTCTAATAAAACTGTTTCATCTATCTGTTCTTTTATATGCTTTTTTGATGAAACTTAAAATTTTATTCATTCCCAAAAAACCAATATTATCTAATCTAAAATAAAAACATACCTGTTAAAATGTACAGTAAGGATTTGTGAGTATCGTTGAGTCGTTTAATGAAAGAAGACAGAGTGTCCGAAATAATATTAGCTCTCCATCTGTTTTTAGGCGATTTTTTTTGTTAAACATTTTTCTGTGTATGTTTTTAGTGCTTGTTTAGCAACCATAGACCACTTTAGTCAATTTGGAAGCTTTCAGTCTCTTTTTGGCGTGATATTCTCTCATGTTCTGAGCACGCTTCTGTTTGGCTGCTTCTGAAAATTCCCTCTTCTTATACTTTCTTTTCTGTGTCGTAAGCCGATGGTTGTAGTCCTTGATGACCTGTTTGTATTTAGGTGATTTTTCCGTTAATCTTCGTGAGTTAGTCCAAGTTCTTGTAAATCCCTTTTGATTTCTTTGAGCCACATGTATGCGTTACCAGCGTCCGTTTTTCGTCTCATTGCATGGTCAATTATTCTGCGTAAAAGTCTGGTGTTAGGTGTTTTTAATATATGTCCAAAGTACGACAACCGTTTCTTGCGCATGGCCACTGTTATTGGTTCTATGTCTCTGTAGACTTGATCGTTAGGTAAAAGTCTGTAGTGATTGTCTACCTTGTGCTTCTTGTTTATGCTAGTTCTTAGTATCCTGCGTTTTACTTTTCTGCAGGTTTCCTTGCAAATTCACAATAGATGACTCTCACTTGATTAAAAAGTCAATAGGTCCTTACCAATTTGTATCATCCATCTTCTATAGCAAAATAAAAACATCAATGCATGCACACTTTCGGAAATTTGTCATGATAATACCAACTTTTTGCCGATCCTTACGGATCTCATGTTTTTACGGAAGGATACAATGTATCCTTCTTCTATTGCAATATAAAAACATCAATGCATGTACACTTTCGGCAGTTTGTCATAACAATATCCCACGTTACCCACCAATACCCACGATTTGCCGATTTTGATGAGAAGAAAAATACTAATTGACGCTTAAATAAGCGTTGTAGAAAGAGGTGTTTAAATCAAAAGCTGTACGTTTTGAATCCTCTACAACTTTGATTATGTATACTTTTGTCGTTAAATTCATTATCACAGCCACAATCTTAAAAAAAATATCACAAAAGCACAACCCCCCCCCCCCCAGATGCCAGAAACATGGCGCCTACCCTATCTTGTAAAGCACCAGAAATGTAGTAAATGGAGCAATTTTTTTAAATTGTGAGAGCAGTTTTCGATAAAATCGCAAAAAAGTGAAAAATTGCACGAATAAAATACTACTACTTCCGGTTGACTGATTTTGACGAAACTGTTCGTGTTTGGTCCCCTTGAGGTAGTACCCTAAATTAATTTCCTAAGTTTTAACTTCGTATGATATTCCGTTTTGGAAATATTTTGTACACACCCAGGTAATCGGTGAAAACATGTTTTTTGGGTTAAGGGGGCCTGTAGACGTGCATTTCTGGTGAAAACTTGATTTGAAAAAATCGACGTGAAAACAGGGCTTTTCTTTCCTATGTATTCATACACGGGAGGAGAAAGTAAAAATCTGTGAGACTGGTTTCATTGTTCCTCTGTGGAACTATTTAAGCAAGCGGTGTCAAAAGTAAGAATTGCGGGTCTTTTCCGTTTTCTGTATGCCACTATCAAATCCAAATTCCCTGAAGGGTTACACAGTTCTCCCACTCCTTCGTCTAGCGCGCCAATCTGACTAGCAATATTCCTGCGTAATGTCAACTCCACTCCGATTTCATAGTTAGTTACTACACAGTCTGCTATGAATTTTGAAGAATTACTTAATAATATTCGGACGGAAGAAGATGCTGCAGAGTTCCTTCAGGAAAACGGGTTATTACATAATCCCTGAAGGTGGGACAACTAAAAAAGTATGTGTGAAACACTCACACCACTTTCTTTCCCCCTGTAAATAATTTAAAAAATATAACTTAATAGTAATGTAGTAATAGCAAAATAAGAAATAAAACAACAGAACGTGTAACATAGTACTATTTACTGGGACTGAGAAGGACGTGTGTACGCGTGCGTGAGTGTGTTTGTTCAGTAAGAGTATTCAGTAAGGCAGGGAGTGGGGGAAATGAACAAGTGTGCAACCATTCAGGGATTCGGATTTGATAGTGGCATACAGAAAACGGAAAAGACCCAGAATTGCTGTTATGACCGCGAACCTCTGATGAGAGAAAGCAACCACAAAAGAAGATAATCAATGTTGTTGTTTAGGTCATCAGCCGATAGACTGTTTTCTACCTCTGGATGTTTTCCGAAAAGCATCTACTTTCTACCCTGCAAATGATACCTTCACTTCATTCACCACAGCGTCTGGCTCTATAATGAAATTCATTATTTTCAGGGGCGATAACTCTGACTAGTGTCTTTTACACGTATATCTCTTTTGTTTTTAAATGCTTCAGTCATATAATGGGCTGACCACGTGACAAAAGAACAGAACTATATGTGTGTAGCCCTGGAACTAGCAGATCGAGTGCAAGTGATTAAACACTCCACATGTCTGTTGTGGGCAGATATCAATGATGTTGATGAATTGAGAGACAATATTTTGGGAAGAGAGGAGGATGTTGAAAGGAAAGGGGGAGATCGATAGGAATACTTCATATGAAATTATGGTGAATTTAAATCTGCTGTGTACTTTTGACTAAAACAATTAAAGATCCCTAACAGATATGCCTGGTTAGTGCTGTAAATCTTATGATTTATTTTGACACGTGTAAAACGTTTAATAACCATAAAACATTGACATAATAAAATGGAAAATAATGTATTAGGTAATACAGTATTATAATAAACTGTTAAAAAGACATTTTTTATGTTTATCGTTATCGAATATCAGTTAGTATTTTAAAACCTGTCAGCCTTTAAACTCACCACTATGTGTCAACAAGAAAAAGAGAGGGTGACTCTAACCTATAAGATGTTTAGGGGTAGAAGAATCAATGGAAGGAGGGATGTTGTCTTGTATTTGGACATCCGACCACCCACACATTTCCTTTGTCGGCATTTTGAATAAATAAAAAAACGTTTTACTCTCCTCGCTCTTCATGGGCTTAAATGTATACCACGGTTAAAGATTTCGCACAGGAAGTGACCAATATAACCTAACCTAACCTACAAGTTACCTGTTTTTACACCTAAACAAACTAAAATCAATTATTTTTACACTTAGTCACACTACTAATATTATACCCATTACTATTATATAGTTAATAATATATAGTTCATTCTGTGTATTTAAAAACCCAGGATGTAATACGATTTTAAAAACCTACTAACCTAAGCATCAATATTTTTTATGTGTTTTATAACCTTTTTTTGGTTCGTTTATTTTTATTTAGACATAAATAACTAACCTGTAAATCATATCTTTCATTCATTCAAAAAGGAAGAAGTAGACTAAAAACCTACACCTTACTATAAATGTTTATCTACAATGCTTTACTTACTATACTAACAGACTATAAAATCTATTAACTGCTTAATGTACCGGAAATATACGTGCATGTTCAAATTGATCTGTTTACAGTACTTTGATTTATAATAGTTCAACAGTGTTACTTCAATTCATAAAAACAAAAATACTGTACGGTCGCGGTAATCCGAACACGTAAAATGTTCGACCTGTGTGGATTAACGAAGTCTACAATCATAGATTTCGCCAATAAAATTATAAATACAGAATACTGTTTTAGGATATAAAATATTTTAACAATATGAGAACGCAAAATTATAAATGACTTACCTTTATTTGAAATCTGTTACAGTATTACTTTTATATAATTTAAAAAAAAACACTTTTAAATGTATACATGTACAAGACCCACCAAGCTGGTCAAGAGGTAAAGTCGTCGCCGTGATTAGCTGTTTAACAGCTGATTTTCGGAGACGAAGGTTCCTGGTTCAAATTCTATAGCTTAACAAACTAACGGGTGATTCAAAAAGAGCGCCGGTTTTTAAACGGCTGGTAAATTTTTTTTTATCGGTTGGCAACATTGTTAGACCTCATTTCTATTTCGGAGAACATTCCGATTGACGATTCAGTTGTAGTTTCTCTTGTTCGCAGTGTAGTACTCTCGCAGTCTGTGTCTAACCATGGAGAAGTTTACTATTGCACAACGAGTGGTTAATCGTCAAAACATTTTACCAGAGTGGAGAGAGTTATGCGGCTACTGTCAGGCGACTTCGCGGTACTCTAGGACGTAATGAAGCACCGAATGAATCAACAGTTCGCAGGCTCATGAAAAAGTTTTTTGAGACGGGTTCAACAGTCGACCTTAAAAGTTCTGGACGTCGTCGTTCTGACCGAACTGAGCAGAACGTTGCGTTGGTTCGTGACAATGTGGCTGTTAGCCCAGCAAAATCAATACGTCGCCGTTCTCAACAATTGGGTTTACGATGTTCTTCTGTACGGAGAATTCTTCGTTACGATCTCCAATATCACCCGTATAAAATTCAGTTGCTGCACGAGCAACAATGTTGTTGCTCCGTGAACGGTTCCAGGATCGCATCATTTCTCGTAATTCCGACCATCCATGGCCACCAAGGTCGTGTGACTTGACGCCTTGTGACTTTCATCTTTGGGGTCATCTGAAGTCATTGGTGTATGCCAATAAACCCCGAAACATCAATGACTTGAAGGAGGAAATTCAACGGGTTATCGGGCAAATGGAAGTCGAAACTTGTCGTGCAGTAATATCTAATTTCATGGACAGAGTTGATGCGTGCCAGCGCAGTAGAGGAGGACACATGCATGACATCATTTTTCATACATAAAATCGGAAGGTAAGATGAACTTGTTGATGTATTTATTTTCAGTTTTTCAATAAAATAAATCTCTTAATTTGATATATCAAAACCGGCGCTCTTTTTGAATCACCCTATAGAGACTGCAGATGAAGGCGGAACATAGTGACCTAGATCGCAGCACATAGCCAATTGTTACGTTAATCGTATCCTGCGTTGTCACGTTGTGGTCCCACTGTGTCTGACAGTCTAACAAAAAGTCAGCTGGAGTATGGTGGGACGGAGTGTGACTTAGCGAAGGGGCAACCTCACACCCTACCTTGGCTGTTATTAGGTCATCAGCAGTCTTTAGTTCGTTGGGGTATAATATGCTTTTCACGGTTGAGCTCTGCTGTTCCACGCGTTTAGACCAATTAGAACGTTTGCCAGATTGAACGAATGTTTTAGCGTGACAAACATTACGCGCGCATGCGTATAAGAGCCGCAGTAGTGCACTCGTATCTTGCATCTCGTACTGAACACATCGATTATAGAACGCGTTAACATGCATTACTTTATTTTATAATCAGTTGATTGTATATTCATAGGTTATAATTGTTATTAAAAGACCAACTAAACTGCTGGCGAAATACAAGTATATCACAGAGCTACGAGAGAAAATGTTGGCAACGTTGTTGGCAAGTCATTGGCTAGTTATGAAGTGGGTTGGGGGCAATCCGTACGTTTAGAGCTCATCAGCCCTGAAAAATAGTATAGTAACGGTAGTTACTTTTGTATGGATTCGAATACTAGACAGTGGTTACCGGTGTACTTTGATGGTTCGGGTTCAATTAACCATACTCTTTCAGGAATTGTCGGCCTGAGGCTGTACATAAAAGATTACGATACAGTATATAAGCTACTTTGCCTTGAAAAAATCGTTCATGTTTTTTTATGCATTTTTTTATTTTCAATGAAAATGCTTTCTCCCGTAAACGCCGAAGTAGCAAAACATCTTCAAGTGGATGATTGAGTTGATCGGCCCACGATAAACACTTGTTGAAATAGTCTTGTGCTGAAGTGTGCGACACTAAATGTTTGCCTGTTGTACCGTTATCGCCATTGTCGTCTTCGTCATCATCCTTCTCATCTAATACCTGGTTAATGATTTCTTTGTCAGTCAGATTTTCATTGCAAAATTTATTTACAGTGTCTTGAATCCATTCTTCAATATCCAATTTCTCGATCCTAGGTAATTGTTCTGATACTGTAGTCAAATCCGTTATAACATCAGCGTCGTTGGCATATTCTTCTACATTTTCAACTAGGGAAGGGCATAGATTTTTCCATGAAGATTTTTATTACATCTCTGGTATAATTTATAGATTGTATCTTAAAACTAAACACAAATTATCAAATCAAATACAGTATTAGACGTTTTTAAAGAATTTTTCTAACTGCTAAAAAAATAATTAAAAACATGATAAGTGATCGTTCGGATTACTGGAGGTTTCGGATTACCGGGGGGTTCGGATTACCGAGATCATACTGTAGTGTGAAATGGACACACGACGGTTCCTCAGTCCTGAAAGTGTTTAATGGTTCTAATAACTACAACAAAAATATAAATAAAAAATTAGGCTAAATTTCAAAGAATATCTATTACAATCTTCTTTTTCTTCTTCTTTTGGTGCCGTTTGCAATCATTCTGGCAATGATAAGTCTATTCGCTGCTACTTTGAAGGGTCCTGTAGTAGAAGTTGGAAATCAGGTCCTCAAGTTCTTTAGCCAGGATATTCGTCATCTTCCGACGTCTCTCTTACCCTGTACCTTTCCTTGCAAATACATTTCGGCAACTTATACTAATTGTCATTTCTAATGATGTGTTCTAGATATCTAGATAATGATATCCTAGATAATTGTCTTCTTTTTACTGTGCACTTTATTTGCTTTTCTTTACCAAGTTTTTGAAGGACCCTGATGTTTGATGTTCTATCCATCCACGGTATTTTAAGAATTCTTCTGTAAGTCCGAACGCTTCTATTCTCTTTATTTTTTCTTTCATTATACTCCAAGATTACACTCCGTACAATTAAATCGTCGGATGATTGAGTAGTTCCTCATTGCTAGATCACGGGCTAGTTGGTTACCTACAAATTACTGAATAAATCTTGTTTCCTAATGAGTTAATCTATTATTATTCATAGTTCAGCTTATCTGAAATGGGCTTGGTTCGTATTATTGAGTAACCGAAAGTTTATAACTTTAAATCCTAGGATCATCTGTGATCCAATTGGAAACAGTTACTTGACATAATGGTTTTCCGGAGCTTATCTTAGAATAAAATTTATGTTTCTTCAATTTTATAGCAAAAAGAATGAATTCGTTCAGATGTTTCGAATATAAAATAAGTAGGAAACAATAAAAATTTATTGTCTTAATATTGGAAGGATCAGTAGTAAATTTTTTATTGGAATTACCATAAAAAGTGTTCCTTATATGTACATTTTCCGTTCTTTATTATGTTTCTGAGTGAATTTTTATAGCAGTATAGTAAGAGATTGTAGCGGTCAATATGGAAATGTACGGAGCAGGAGACAACGAGGAATCGTAGTCTCGGTCAACAAGAAGTTGGTAGGGTAATGTATGTAAGGGGGGAAACGACACAAAAGTGCACACCGGTGTATGTTAATAGACGGGCTACGGTAATCAATTACACTTGGAATGCTGGCTGTTGCTGGTAGGTTTGATGTTTAAGTGGGGGCAAGTGTCTTGTCCATGTCCAGTGTTAAGGAGACAATAAATTGTGTTCTCTCCTTCAGCAGCTGCTTTTAAACGTGTTTGCACACAAAACACCCACACCTTCTTTTTATCCATTTTTTAATTCTTTGTATCTTTAGTCTTGTCTCCGATTTTAACTGTACTTAAAAATCTGGTGTAAAACACTCACACAATTTTCTCATGCCAATGCAAATAATTAACAATATAACCCAATATTTGTAATAAAACATTAGAAATAAAATAAAACTAACCTCTAAACACATAACCCAATTTTAATTATGAGTGAATGATGCAAAATATAATCAACCTCAGTTTGGCTTAAAAATATGGAAAATCACTCTTTCACGCTAAACTAGGATCCGTAACGAAAAATTCTCGAAATAAAAGTTGTAGATCTTTTAATTTCCTATAAATGTTATTATATACTCTTTTATCGTAAAATGCATACTAAGGCTGAAATCTTAAAAAAATCATTTTTACACATATTCGTGAAAAAATCAGAAAGTTGCTAATTACCGCTAAACTAAGCGTTAAACAAAAATAAATGTTTGAAATAAAAGTTGTAGGATTTTAAATTCTCTACAACTTTTATTGCATGCATTTTTGCGCTAAGATGCATATTAAAGCCGCAATCTTAAAAAATATTTTTTTACGAGAAAACAGCCCCCCAAGAATTTTAGCAGACATGGTGCCTACTCTATCTTGTAGAGCATAAAAAATTTAGTAAATGAGGTAATTTTAAAAATGTACTAGGATATGAACCAGGAACCTAAGTCTTAGAAAATCAGGTGTTAAACTCGTGTTGCCGCAAGTCAGCTGTTTAACAGCTGCTATTTAAAAAAAAAAAAAATTTTTAAATTGTATATTTCATAGTTTATTGTATAGGTCATCAGCCGAAAATCTGGTTTGAACCTCTACAGGTTTTACCACGGTAAATAGAAGATCTCTACCGTGGGTTTCTAAGTGTCTATTACCGTCTATTTACCGTGGGTTTTACTAAGTAAAACGAGGAGTGAGTTGGTTTACCATTGCCTTCCTTACTGAGTTCAAAAGTATGTTTATTAGCATGCCAGACTCTCTCAAAAACACATATTTTCCACCTTGCAAACGATACCTTTACTTCATTCACCACAGAGTCTGGTTATATAATGAAATTCATTACTGTCAGAGAAGATAACTTTAACTAGTATATTTTACACCTCTACCTTTTCTGTTCTTTAATGCTTTAGTTATATAATTCGCTGACCATACGATAAGAAACAAAACTATTTTTTGTAGTCCTAGAACTAGCAGAACGAGTGCAAATAATTTAACACTCCACCTATGGACAGAAATAGGATTATTATCAAATCGATTTTTCATGAACTTTTGAATACTCCTTGTAAGAATGTTTAGTCGACCACATTGCGTTAGATTCAAGATAAATCACCCGCTCTTCTCGCTGGTGATATTGTTGATTCGTTATTAATTTTTTTTTTATATAGAACCTTTATCTTTTTGGTAAAGTAGGTAAGCTATCCCAAAGAGAATAAAATGTAAAACATGAAATAAATTAGATGGAATGGATTCTTGATGCGGATCAAATCTCAGTGTGTTTGATCCTTTAAAAAACTATATTATAATATAATATAAACACCAAACTCCCTGCAGAGTTAACATAGTTTAATAAGATAATATCAAAACTTCATATCATTAGTCAAGCATTCTGTAGAATTAGAAGAAATTAACGGGGATCGAGTTACCATTAGGGAGATACAAGTAGTATATCATGGACACGTATATAACTGGGACCAGTGGTTGGTCTTTCTTCAACTCGTTTTCATTCTTCATTCTTATCCATAAAAAATAATTTTTTTATTATTTTTCTTTATCTCTTTTTTACACATTGTCTTAGGTTTGTCTGGACTTTTTCTTTGTACTATTTTCTAAAATTTGTGCTTTAATTTATACTGTTCAACAGCTGATTTTCGGAGACGAAGGTTGCTGGTTCAAATCCTAGGAAAGGTAGTTACTTTTATACGGATTTGAATGCTAGACAGTGGTTACTGGTGTACTTTGATGGTTGGGGTTCAATTAACCATACTCTCTCAGGAATGGTCGACCTGAGTCTGTACAAGGCTACACCTCATTTACACGTCATACACATCATCCTCATCTCATTGGGTCATGGGGTTGCTTATTGTTCTGAATTGAACAGATTGCAATGTACACAAATTAGGGATTACAAAAAAAAATTATATAAAACTAGCTAAAGTACCCGTTCTTTGAACGGTTTTCTTGGTGCTGTGGACGGTGTGTTGGTGTACTGAGTTCGATCCTTGTCAGGTATGATATTCTTAAGTCATTTATTGTTATCTAGTCGTACCTCCTTTCAACGTCAGCATTATTATTAATGAAAAAAAATACTTGGACGTAAAATAAAAGCGAGATCTTGGCATTTTTAAATTAAGATATGCAGAGCTTTATTATTTTCATATAAATAGGAACACCACGATGTTTAACTAACGAACTATTAAGAAATCGATTTATTTTTGACAATGTGACCGAAAATGGGTGTATAGGGTACTGGTGGAAAGGGTAGGTAGGTAACTGACTGAATGAATACTGGTTTTACCGGCGCGTACAGGCCTATATTTATTGTTCTGTTTATTCTGTATGTTAATATTCTAAAAATATTGATATTTATTTTTTTCTTGATTGGTAATATCTCCGTTATTATGCATGAAAATGAAAAACTTTACATAATCAAACTTATTTGTCTTTAAACGTTTCGTAATTTCGATTATATAATATTTTTTGATACATTGATTTTTAACGGAGATATTCGTAGTTTTTTGTTTACCCCTCCCTCTGAACACCCCATCTCTTTGTGATATTAAACAAATTATAGCCTATTTTCATTTCGATTATATGTCCATAACATAAAAACCGAAATTCATTAAATTTGGTTCAGTGGTTCTTGCGTGATGCCGTACCATACAAACAGACAAAAATTCAGCTGAACTTATTTTCGGTGTTTACTTGATAGATCTGGCGTAGAAACAAAATTTGGGGCATTTTGAAAAAATGTACAGACAAAAGCACAAATTTTATTTATATATATTTAAGGTAATTTATTTCGGACTTTTATTAAATTTAAACCAATTTTTACTTTCTCTTACCCTATACATGAATACACTTACATAAATACACACAACATATATAAATCATGGTAACTTACAGTCATAACGTTGGTGAGGCACATAGCAGGCAGGTAGAGTGTTAAATTAATTGCACTCGATCTGCTAGTTCCAGGGCTGCAAAAAATTGTTCTGTTTCTTATCACATGGTTAGCCAATTATATGATTGAACCATTTAAGAACTGAAGAAGTAAAGGTGTAAAATACACACCAGAGTTATCTCTTCTGAGCATAATGAATTTTATTATACAGCCAGACCCTGTGATGAACGAAATGTAGTTGTCATTTGCAGGGTGGAAAGTAGATGTTTTTCAGAGGGCCTGACATGGTGATAACCATACTTTTCATCTCATTGAGGACAGCAATAGTAACCTCACCTCACTCCTCGTTTTACTAAGTAAAACTTCTGAAGGTGCGTCCAGCTTTTTTTCTGATAACCTAAAAACATCGTATGAATATTTATAGGAAAGGAAAGTATACTGTTTTAATGTCGATTTTTCAAAATCAAATTTTCACCGGAAATAATCCTTTTCAGACTCATTGAACCCAAACATGTTTTTAGCGATTGGTTTCTGTGTGTCTGTGTATCTACAAAAATATCTCAAGAACGGAATACCTTATGAAGTTGAAACTTAGAACTTAAATTACGTACCACAAGGGGTTCGACAAGAACATTTTCATCAAAATCAATCAACTGGAAGTAGTAGATACTTAATTATTCGTGAAATTTTTCACTTCTTTGCGATTTTTTTCAAAAACGGCTCGTACTTAATTTTTTTAAGCTTTATAAAAGTATAAGTACAAGTAAGCGCCTTGTATGCTAAAATTTGTGAGACAGCTTAACTCGCGTGGTAAAAAGTGTTTTTTTTAAGATAGCGACCTTAATACGTATTTTACAACCAAAAAGTATATAATTAATGTTTTAAATTAAGAAACATACAACTTCAAAAGTGTTAATAATGGTTTATTTTTCTAAAACTTTCAGTTTAGCGTCAATCAGTTAGTGATTTTTGGTATTTTTCTCACCAAAATCGGTAAAAAAAATGACAAAGGTCTTAGTGTGAATTTTACGATAAAAGTGTATGTAATCAGAGTTATGGGAAATTAAAAAATTATACTCCAATGAACTAAAGACTGCAGATGAGATCTAGCCAATAACAGCCAAGGTCGAGTGTGAGGTTGCCCCTTTGCTAAGTCACGCTCTGTTCCACCGAACTCCAGCTGACTTTTTGTTAGACTGTCATTCACAGCGGAAGCACAATGTGACAATGCAGGATACGATTAACAAAATTCTATTGGTTCTGTGCTGTGATCTAGGTCACTATGATCCGCCTTCATCTGCAGTCTCTAGTTCGTTGGAGTATACAACTTTAGTCAATTAGTGATTTTCGTATTTTTAAGTTCTAGAGGTTGATTTTCATTTTCCGTCATTCACACATGATTAAAATTAGGTTTTGTTTTTCATTTTAAATTGTTTACTAATGATTATTAAATATAGTTTATATTTGTCATTTTTTACATTGCCAAGATAAAGTCATGTGAGTGTTTCACACCAGATTTTTAACTAGTGAAGATTGTGGTGAAAAATATCTTTTATACTACATTAATTTGGGGTATGGTATGAATTTCAATGAAGTTTTTAAGCTGAAGGAACTCCAGTTTATTAATATTATAAGTTACTCGTTAGTTTATGCAGGCGTTGAAATAACATGAATTGCTTTCACTTTTGTGCGTTTTCATTGTATAATTAGCCTAAGAGTTGTGCCTAAAAACCCATTTTAAGCCTATAAAGTGCACAACACTATTACATACATTGCAGTATAAAGGTCTACACGCATGACTACTTATGACAATGTAAACTTGTACGAATTTCTTTGGTAATACACTATGTTAAATGAACACAAATAAATAAAAAAATTAATAATTAATAATATACGACACCGCCGATAATCAATGTTTGACATACATTCACCATAACGTAACTTTTCAAGATAAAAAGTCCTATAAACGTCAGGTTAATACATGAAACCTTTTAATATAACGAAAAAATTCAATTTACTTTATGTTGTCTGGTTAATTTAATCATGCTGATTATAATAATAAAATTATTTAATGACTGTAAGAATTATTTCGTAATGAAATGCAATCACAAAATACACGATTATTAATAAAATAAACTGGCTCTGTTTTTTTACTCGACTGTTCTTGCAAAAGAGAGTATGGTTTTCGCTCTTATTACAATAACCTATCCTGTAGTCCGGGATTCTATAATCCGGTACACCTCGGTTCAGATCTAACAAAAAATATTACTACTACTTATTTTGTAGCAAAGCTTACAATTCTCCAGAACTTTTAAATTTATACTATATAATTCGGAATGATTTTTTGAAGAAAAAATAGGAATCTCGAAAGCAAAGGGACTTTTTTAAGGGGAGTAGTAGTTCGCCCAATACTAAACCATGTTAATGAAAATGCACTTTTCTCAAACCACTAATGATATTTTACTTCAGTTTTCTTTAATATGAAATTTACTCTACGTTTTAACAAATGCATTTTATGTTTTATGCATAATTTTAATAGTTTCGAATTTTTTTAAATTGTTTTTTTCACCGATAAAAATTATTTTTCATCTTTTATAATAGGTACTTTATTTTTACATTTGGATATGTTAAAAGTTAAATCTTACTGTAAGGGAACACTAAAAATTTCACACTGATATCTAAAGTAGGATCTGAGAAAACTGCAATATCAGAAAAGGTAATTTTCGTTAATTCCACTTTAAAGGTAAGAATAACTAAAAAGTGGCACTAACTTGTACATAGTCTAAGTCGAACGCCTGTAACTCGAATTGAATTTCAGTCCCCTTTAAACCTTCCCACACATTTACCACGTAAAAAGTCATCTATAACTCGAATACCGCCATTTCTCTAAGTCGAATTAATTATTTCGTTTCTTTTGACAAAATTTGTATATAGTTCTCAAAAAATAGCGGTTTCGGTGTTTTGAAAATTGAAGGTACAGTGCTGCTTCTTTCATTATAAGAAGTTATGTTCGACCTTAAAAGGGAACAGACCTTCAAAGTCTATAGCCCTAACAGGCGTAAACGAAAACAATGAATTTCTTTGAATCGACGAATCTTTGGTCGACCACAGAACAATAGAACCGTAGTCTGTCGGTACAATGTACCGTATTCAGCATGTACTGCGTAATTTTGGAATACCGAATGCAATATTTGTACAGTACTTAACATTGCAGCTAATAGCTAAGCTAAATGTAACTTACAGTACTGTATTACGAAATTGCGCATGTGCAGTAGGTCTACATATTCCACATCTTGTAAGGTACTGTATTAGACTATGTGCAAAACTCTGTTGTTTTTTTTACTTTCTCTTGCCTATATGAATATATAGGAAGGGAAGTATTGTTTTCATGTCGATTTTTCGAAATCGAGTTTTCACCGGATCTATACGTTTTCAGACCCCCTGAACCCAAAAAACATGTTTTTAGCGATTGGTCTGTGTGTGTGTGTGTGTATGTGTGTGTGTGTGTGTGTGTGTGTGTGTGTGTGGGTGGGTGTGTGTGTGTGTGTGTGTGTGTGTGTGTGTGTGTGGGTGTGTGTGTGTGTGTGTGTGTGTAAGTGTGTGTGTGTGTGTGTGAACAGAATATCTCAAGAATGGAACATCGTACGAACTTGAAACTTGAAACTTAAGCTACATACTACTACCGGACCCGACACGAACATTTTCATCAAAATCGGTCAACCGGAAGTAGTAGTTTATTCGTATAATTTTTCACTTTTTTGTGATTTTCTCAAAAACTGGTCCTACGATTTTTTTAAAAATCGCATCATTTACTCAGTTTTTTATTCTCTACAAGATAGGGTAGGTGTCATGTTTGCTGAAATTCTGGGTGAGGCTGTTTTTACATAAAAACAAAGTTTTTTTAAGATTACGGCTTTAATATGCAATTTAGCGAAAAAAATTATATAATAAAAGTTGTAGAGAATTTAAAAACCTACAACTTTTATTTCAAACATTTTTTTGTATAACGCTTAGTTTAGCAGTAATTAGCAATTTTCTGTTTTTTTCTCACGAAAACGTGAGAAAAATCGATTTTTTTAAGATTTCGGCCTTAGTATGCATTTTATAATAAAAGTGTACATAAATAAATTTATAGAAAATTAAAAGATCTGCAATTTTTATTTAGAACATTTTTCTCTACAGAGCCTAGTTTAGCGTGAAAGAGTGATTTTCTGTATTTTTAAGCCAAACTGAGGTTGATTTTCATTTTGCGTCTTTCACTCATGATTAAAATTAGGTTATGTTTATTGAGGTTAGTTTTTTGTTTATTTCTAATGTTTTGTTACTAATATTAGGTTTATTATTAATTATTTGCATTGGCAAGAGAAAGTTGTGTGAGTGTTTCACACCAGATTTTTTTTAAACAATTGCTTTGTTTTTATTTTATATAACTCGAAATTTTTGTAACTCGAATTGTTTTCGCCATCCTTTGGGATTCGAGTTATAGAAGTTCGACTGTACTTATATTTACCTGATGAATTCTGCAGAATAAGTAATAATAAAAGTTATATCCATCCGATTGTTATTTTAAACGTACCACCATTTCAAAGAGAAATTTCAAATAATCAATCTAAAAAAAACACAAAATCGAAGTTAATTTGGTTTTTGATGAATTACTCCCCTTAAGTACGTTAGAATATAGCCTACCAAACCTACATCAATAACTAAGTTATAATACATACAGTAGGCTAATGTAAAGAATCATTTTTTTTCTCTTTAATTTTTTATTTACAACTGTAAAATGTTATAACAAGCAAATGTGATGATTATCGTGATTATGTAAATGACATGATAGGCATGAGAGGGGTAGGGCCCCCATTGGTGCCTCCCTAAGAATGAAATGTGTATATCAAATTAGCATGTCTCTACTCCAGCGTCTTTTAAGGCGTCTAGGAGGATTGTCAGGTAAATGGACGGAGGAAAGTGAACGCACCAGGGGGTTCTCGTGATCGTGTGACTTGTCGTGAAAGCGTTTGTATAGGTATTCAATGGAATTTTGTACAAGTGGTGTTTTCAAATCTGTATGTAAGGTTTTGTTGCTAACGTAAAGAGGTGCTTTTGCTATAAGGCGTAATGTTTTTGACTGGAATGCTTGAATTCGTAGCAAGTTGGAGGGTTTGGTTGAACCGTAAATTTGGGATCCGTAGGTCCAAATAGGTTTCAAAAGAGAACAATATATGCGTAATTTTTGTGCCATTGGTAATTTTGATCGTTTGTGAAGTAGGGAATATAGAAGTTTAAGTCGGGAATTCAGTAATAAACGTTTCCGTTTGATATGTGTGCTCCAAGTTAGTCGTTTATAAAAAGTCAGACCGAGAAACTTGACCGTATCTGTTTTTGTGAGAATCATTTAAATTTTTTTTAAATATAGTAGTTTTTAATTTTAATAAGGCTACTAGT
This sequence comes from Catonia carolina, assembly GCA_035578175.1. NCBI lineage: Eukaryota > Metazoa > Arthropoda > Insecta > Hemiptera > Achilidae > Catonia > Catonia carolina. The sequence continues at coordinate 51,377,336 of JAQMRL010000005.1, forward strand.
TTTTAATTTTAATTCGTTTACTGTTTTCTAACTTCCATGTAATTGTAATGTCTGATCTTTCAATGTTTACTTTTTCATTGTTTTAAATAATTTTTCGTTTAAATCTACTGTAAAATTACGCATATATTGTTCTCTTTTGAAACCTATTTGGACCTACGGATCCCAAATTTACGGTTCAACCAAACCCTCTAATTTGCAACGAATTCAAGCATTCCAGTCAAAAACATTACGCCTTATAGCAAATGCACCTCTTTACGTTAGCAACAAAACCTTACATACAGATTTGAAAACACCACTTGTACAAAATTCCATTGAATACCTATACAAACGCTTTCACAAGTCACACGAACACGAGAACCCCCTGGTGCGTTCACTTTCCTCCGTCCATTTACCTGATAATCCCCCTAGACGCCTTAAAAGACGCTGGAGTAGAGACCTGCTAATTTGATATACAAATTTCATTCTTGGGGAGGCACCAATGGGGGCCCTACCCCTCTCATGCCTATCATGTCATTTACATTATTATCATAATCATCACATTTGCTTGTTGTAACGTTTTACAGTTGTAAATAAAGAATAGAAGAGAAAAAAAAATCTACTGTGTTCTAAATAGGCTACTATAATAAATAATTATTTCAGTGTTTTTCGTAATTAGTTGTGAATGCTAAAATCGTTTGTGGTCTACCAGGTATTTACAATCTCCAAATATAATAAGAATGCGCATAGAATTGTAAATACAGTACAGTCAACTTCGCGCATTCAGTATTCGCAGCTTTCATAATCGCGGTACCATTTATCGTTACCAATTTCGGTTATCGTGGTGAGATAAAATGTAATATTCGCGGTTTGTTCCGCATGACAAGACTTTGGAAAACGATGATAAAATACATGACAAAGATGATTATGCAAGTAAAATGTTCTGTACATCAGTCCTGAATAATGTACTTTTACCAGGTGTGGCTATTAAATAACGAGACTGACGTTGTAAACATTTTATTTTTATTTAAACATAATCACTTATTGCCACCTTCAATATGTCTCCTTCTCTATCCCTACAACGCTCCATGCGAATTTTTCATAGTTGGAAACAGTGCTGGAAGTCATCTTCTGTCAGCTCCATCAGGACACGTGCCGCTCAAAAATGTTTGAAATGAAGCTCGCAAAAACGTTTGTACTGACATTTTGTACGCGATTGAAAATGACCCAAATTCTTTGGAAACGATAATAACATGTGATCATAGGTGGTTTTCTTACTTATGACCTGAAAACGAAGCGCCAATCGATGCACTCGAAGAGCCGAACTTCACCGAAAGTCAAAAAAGCTCGAACGAGCAAGTCAAAATTTAAAGCAATGATGATTGTTTTTTTTATATCCATGGGATTATGTACCTTCACTGGGTTCCTGAAGGTCAACAATTAAGCAATATTACTACCTTGAGGTACTTTCTATACTACGTCAAAGAGTAAGGAAGAAACGCCCCGAAATGCGGAAGGACAAATCATAGGTTCTCCACCAAGACAATGCGCCAGCTCATTCCGCGTTATCTGTCAAGAGGTTCCTAGCCAAGTACAGCATCTCAGTGTTAGAACATCTACCTTATCCACCAGATCTTGCACCATGTGACTTCTACCTGTTCCGTAAGGTGAAATCTGCATTAAAAGGGACAAGATTTGAGTCTGTGGAAGCTGTAAAAGAGAAAGCACTTTTCCAGCACTGTTTCCAACAATGGAAAATTCGCATGGAGCGTTGTAGGGATAGAGAAGGAGTGTATATTGAAGGTGACAATAAGTGATTTTCTATAAAATTAAATTTTCTACAACGTCAGTCTCGTTATTTAATAGCCACACGTATTACGTGGATTAATACAGTTGTATACTTACGAAACATCGAGTTGCTGGTTTTAAAACTGGTAAGTTATGCATGTTTATATAAAACATATATTAATATTTACAACATAAATTGAGTAGGCCTATGTACAGTATCTTTGTATACCCAAAACGGGCAGGTGGAGTGTTAAATTAATTGCACTCGATCTGTTGGTTACAGGGCTACAAAAAATAGTTCCGTTTCTTAACACATAGTCAGCCAATTATATGACTGAACTATTTAAGAACGGAAAATATAGAGGTGTAAAAGACAGTAGTCAGAGTTATCTCGTCTGAGAGTAATGAATTTTACTATACAGCCAGACCTTGTGGTGAAAAAATGAAGGTGTCATTTGTAGGGTGGAAATGGGTGCTTTTCGGAGGGCCTGGCATGCTAATAAGCATACTCTTTCAACTCAGTGAGCAAGGCAATAGTAAACCACCTCACTCCTCGTTTTTTACTTGGTAAAAGCTCTAGAGGTTCAAACCTTTTTTTTCAGCTGTTGTTGACTTAAACAACAACAGTACCTTTGTAGGTAGGCCTAGTACCTCGAAATTCAGTTTTCGTATTCGCGGTTTTTGTATGTATTCCGTATTCGTGGCAAATTTTCAAAACCTAACCCCCGCGAATAATGAGAGTTTACTGTATTTTGTATTTGATTGACTGCTCGTGTTCTTAAATTGCCTAAATCCGTATTCCGGAAAAATCTGTAATCCGGAAAGTCCCGAAAGTACCGGATAAAAGACAAGTTGCTCTACTATGTTAAAAATTTCCCTATATATATTTTTACCTTTATTATCTCCCCATAACATAAAGGTGGAGTGCCAAATTTTTACCACTCAATCTGTTAGTTGCAGGGCTAAAAAAATATTTCTGTTTCTGATCACATGGTCAGCTAATTAAATGACAGAATCATTTAAGAACAGAAGAGGCAGAAGTGTAAAAGACACTAATCAGAGTTTTCTGTTCTGAAAGTAATGAATTTCATTATACAGCCAGATCATGTGGTGAATGAAGTGAAGGTGTCACTTGCAGAGTGAAAAATATGGGCTTTTCAGTTGGCCCGGCATGCTGATAAGCGTACTTTTCCACTCAGTGAAGAAGGAAAATGTAAACAACCTCACGCCTCATTTCACTTAATAAAACCTCTACAGGTCAAACCTGCCTTTTGGCTGATGACCCAAACAACAACACCTTTATTAGTATCCATAACTACTGTCAAATTAATTCCTTTTCCTCAAAAACCTTGATAATTTCTACTTTTTATGAGCAATACCTAAACCATTTATCTTCTTAAAAATATGGAAACTTAAGAGAACTAGATAGAAAAAAACTGTTTGAGACAAAAAATTCGATAAATAAACATCAACTGTAAGTAGGATTTTTATATTTAAAACCCTACCATTCCTTTATGATGACCTGTATAAAAACAATAATTTTTAGCTACAGAAACTATTTTTATGCCGATTGGTAGATAACGGAACGCGTAATTCAGGGGGTAGAAACTTTATATTTGATGGAGCGAACCTTTTAAAATAAATCCGATTAATTAATACCCTACCAGTAGGAAAGAGGGTTAAATAATTATATTATAAAAAGATATTAACATTTATTTTAAAATATTTTGATCATAAAAAATTAAAGTGGATCGGTATTATAAATATTATAACATGACAAACAAGAATTTCATCCGAATTCACCCGGTGGTCAGAAAGAATTTAATAGTAATACAATAAAAAAACTTGTCAACATCCCTAAAAATTCACACTCCGTCACTTCAGTGAATCAATTAAGATAGATGGGATATTAGTGTTACTTTTATTATTTACTACTACTAATGCTACTAATAACGTACAATGTAGGCATATATATGATTCTTATTTACATAATATGCATCTTCCCGTTCGAATTGAGGACAGAACGAGGCGCCGTTTGTTGTGTTCAAAGTTAATATCTAAATAACACTGTCAACTTAATGCTTATGCTTCGATGAATTTGTACAGGGATTATATCCCACGTGTTTAGACGCTTCTTAATCAACCCTAATATATATTTTTTTCTTTATTATTTTTATTTAATTTGATATAAACCTTTATTATCAAAATGATCTTTTAAGTCGGTTATATCTAAAGATTATAATATATTTGTGATATTTAATATAATTAGTTTGTCACCGTTAAATTATATAATCTGATTTTAAGATTTTAACCTGCAAAGGCTTTAAATTTAAATATTATAAAGTTTATTCTGGGTTCTTTTAAGGATCTGGTTGTTAATAAATGAAGATATCAGGAGAAAACAGGCTCAGACACATTTACTTAACTATTCAGGAAATGGTTTCCAAGATTTATAGCCTAGTTTTCCCTTTGAATTTGATAGTATTGAATTTAATTTAAAGAAGGTACAAAAAAAATTTCTGTTGTAAAACACTTACACGATTTCCTCTTGCCAATGCAATTAATGCACCACATAACCTAACGTTAGTACTAAAACATTAGAAAAAAATAAGAAAACTAATCTAAAAAAACATAACCTAATTTTAATCATGAGAGATGCAAAATGAAAACCAACCTTAGTTTGGCTTAATAATATGGAAATCACTCTTTGACGCTTAACTCTGTTGAGAAAAATGCTTAAAAGAAAAGCAGTAGATTGTTTAATTTCCTGTAAATTTGATTATAAGTTAGGTATATACTTTTGTCGTAAAATGCATACTAAGGCCGAAATCTTCATTTCCGAAGACCAAAAAAATTCATTTTTTTACAATTTTCATGAAAAAAAAACAGAAAATTACTAATTAATGCTAAACCAAGCGTTATAAAAAAATATTTGAAATAAAAGTTGTAGATTTTTAAATTGTCTACAACTTTTTTTATATACTTTTTTGCCCTAAAATGCATTTTAAGGCTGCAATCTTGAAAAACCCCATTTTTTACGAGAGAACAGCCTCCCCAAGAATTTCAGCAGACATGTCACCTACTCTATCTTGTAAAGCATAAAAAATTTAGTAAATGAGGCGATTTTTAAAAAATCGTAGGAACCGTTTTTGAGAAAATCGCAAAAAAGTGAAAAATGACACAAATAAACTACTACTTCCGGTTGACCGATTTTTATGAAAATGTTCGTGTCGGGTTCAGTAGTAGGCTAGTACCTAACTTAAGTTTAAAGTTTCAAGTTCGTACGATGTTCCGTTCTTGAGATATTTTGTTCACACAAAACACACGCGCGCACACACACTCACACACAAAACAGATCAATCGCTATAAACATGTTTTTTTTGGTTCAGGGGTTCTGAAAAGTGTAGATCCGGTAAAAACTCGATTTCGAAAAATCGACATAAAAACAATACTTTCCTTCCTATATATTCATATAGACAAGAGAAAGTAAAAAAAAATATATTTTTCTTGGCTTACTCCCTCCTTTTATTTAATAAAGTGTAATTTTTTTGCAGTTAGGTTTTTTTAAATATAAGTTAATTATAACTTAAACTTTAAAAAATATGATAAAATTCTGAGAATAATAACGTATTAAACTGAAAATATGGAACTCACTCAATAATGTGTTTCAAAAAACTAAACTGTTGACTAAAAATAAAACTATACTTGACTGAAATGTGAATTAATATCTTGAAACATAAAACAGTTGAAGCTGACGATGACGATGACCATAATGGAGATGTAATGATGATGATTTTAGTAGTGGAAGTAGAAAAAAGTTGAATGAGTTAAATGATTAACAAAATCGTGTAGGTAAGTGTAATGTTAAACGTTTCAGTATATGTGTGAATATCTTTGCTGTTGTTGGGAGGTTAATTACGAAAGGATTTTGATGCGTTTTTAATTTTTTTAAATATTACTCGCAAATTGTTTAATTTTTACTTTCTATTGCCTATATGAATATATAGGAAGGAAAGTATTGTTTTCATGTCGATATTTCGAAATCGAGTTTTCACCGGATCTACACGTTTTCAGACCCCCTGAACCCAAAAAACATGTTTTTAGCGATTGGTCTGTGTGGGGGGGTGCGTGCGTGCGCGCGCGCGCGCGCGCGCGTGTGTGAGTGAACAGAATATCTCAAGAACGGAACAACGTACGAACTTGAAACTTGAAACTTAAGTTACATACCACTACCGGACCTGACACGAACATTTTCATCAAAATCGGTCAACCGAAAATAGTAGTTTATTCGTATAATTTTTCACTTTTTTGCAATTTTCTCAAAAACTGGTCCTACGATTGTTTTAAAAATCGCCTGGTTTACTCAATTTTTTATGCTCTACAAGATAGGGTAGGCGCCATGTTTTCTGAAATTCTGGGTGAGGTTGTTTTTACGTAAAAACATAGTTTTTTTAAGATTACGGCTTTAATATGCAATTTAGCGCAAAAACTTATATAATAAAAGTTGTAGAGAATTTAAAATCCTACAACTTTTATTTCAAACATTTTTTTGTATAACGCTTAGTTTAGCAGTAATTAGCAATTTTTTTATTTTTTCTCACGAAAACGTGTGAAAAATTGATTTTTTTAAAGATTTCGCCCTTAGAATGCATTTTATGACAAAAGTGTATATAATAAATTTTATAGGAAATAAAAATATTTACAACTTTTATTTAAAGCATTTTTCTCTACAGAGCCTAGTTTAGCGTGAAAGAGTGATTTTCCGTATTTTTAAGCCAAACTGAGTTCGATTTTCATTTTGCGTCTTTCACTCATGATTAAAGTAAGGTTAGTTTTTTGTTTATTTCTAATGTTTTATTACTAATGTTAGGTTTATTGTTAATTATTTGCATTGGCAAGAGAAAGTTGTGTGAGTGTTTCACAACAGATTTTTTATTTTATAAAGGGCAGGTTTAGATCGTTCAATATTTCATTGTTTATGTACCACGGAGCTGCAGTGAACAGGTCATGCATTTTGATTCTATATTTGATGAATTAGTTGTACCCCGTAACTTTAACCCGTATGTCCGAACTGTTTTGAGTGTTACTGTTTATAAAAGAACTTTATTTCCAAGGGAAAGTTGAGATTTACTGCCTAAGAGCCAAAATAATTAACGTAAAATAATAAATATTTTGAGGAAAGCATATTTTTAAATATGATGGAAAATCATAAAGATAACCTAAAAGAGAACGGATTTATTTCAAATTAATTACTGACCTATTTTTGAAACCGCATTCTTTAATGTATTCTCGCGGTAAGCCCCACAAAGTTGTGGTTTTTGTAACCAAGCCGGCTTACTCCAAAGATGAATAACACAATAACTTTTATCTGTGTGGATCTATTGTAAAGAACACAACATAATATTTTTAGAAAACATATTAACCACTTTTGTTGAAAGTGATAGAATGTTTCCAATTTAAATGATTTTTGAATGGTGTGTTTGGAGTACCGAAACTGCCAGTTAGTTTTTCGTAAAAATCTTTCCCTCCCTTTCAATCTTCAACTCCTTAACAAGGTTGTGAAAGAAGATCACTCATTCGTAACGTAATTCTATTATGTGGTAGTTTGAAATATGAACCTGTAAAGATACTAGTTCAACATATCCAAACTGTAAATATTCTTAGGGTAAACAGCATTTTGAGTGGAAATAATTCATACAGTTTTCAAATTTGGTACTCACAATCCTGCCAAATTTATCTAAAATATAATACCAAACTCTTCTAACTCTATATGAGCTTCGTTTGCCATATTGTAAATTTCGTGTTTCTCGCTTACATTTTTATACAACCGGGTTATGGTCTAGGTATGGTCTAGAGCTGTTAAACAGCTGATTAATCTTTCGGAGACGATAGTTACTGGTTCATATCCTAGTAAAGGTAGTTACTTTTATACGGATTTGGATACTAGAGAGTGGTTACGTTAATGGTTGAGGTTCAATTAACCATACGTCTCTCAGGAATGGTCGGCCTGGGTCTGTACTAGACTACACCTCTTTTATACATCATACACATCATTCTCATTTTATTGAGTCATGCGGGGTTGCCTATTGTTCTGAATTGAACAGATTGCAACGTACACACTTAGGGATAAGAAAAGCTAATTATTATTGTGTGATAAATTCGTACGGATCAGCTAATATGTTTTAAAAAAGCATCAAGTGTTTGTTCAAATTTCATGTTTTTTTAACATCTGAAGAAAACTTAAGGTTAATTCGGAATTCATTATTCAACTTCAACTAAACAAAATTTAGAGATCGTTATTTTCATTAAAAAAAATATTCAAAATAAAATTTTCTCAAAAAAGAACTACACATTTAATGAACTTCCCTCACATGTTTTATGTTTGATAGACTGCGTAGTTATGGGAAAGTCGTGGGGACTTAACGGAAATTTTCAGTGGAATATTAGTTTTATCAAAATTACAGCCGAACAAAAAAGTAAAATTCACTACATAAGAAATTTCATAACATTAAAATGGTTTTTCTTAGTATATCAAAAATGTAAGGGGTTTTTATCGCACTTTCACTTAGGTTTAGTTATTTTACAGAGAAATTTCCGTATAAATTACCAAAACATTGAAGCATTTGAGATAAGATACTTCTAGAAAATTGTTAAACCCCTCTCTGTTGAACATAATTCGGCACTCTTATCCAATTTATGTGAAGATTTTTTGATTCAGTTAGTAGGGTAGTATTTTACAAATATTTAAAAAAACCGATATAGAGGAATAAGAAAAAATGGAGAAAAGGACAGAACGAATAATGTTGCAGATTAATATGACGGGAGGAAGTAAGAGCGATTGGGAGGGGGAAAACAGATTTAGATTCAGTGGTTGAATTATTGTTTTGAAATCGACCGCTGCGCCATCTTTTGACAATGCACTTCTTTTCTTTCTTCTTTTGTTTTCTTATTTCTAATACTACTATCTATGCTGTCCTTTTCTTGTCCCTAACATAATATATCGTGCTTATTCTTTTCATCTAAGCGAGTTGTTCACTGGCTACACAGTACGGTCATGTAATCGGACAGTATTGTAAATTTAATTATAGTCCTAATAATTATAAGGGATATTTCGTTAAAAAATATACAGTAAATAATAGTTGGCACGACTGAATAAATTTATAACTGTATCTAATATTGTATTTGTTAAAAATTACAAATAGTAAATTTATTCCTGTTTAATTTTCAATAACACATGTTTTTTTGGAAATGAAATATATGAGGTCTGAAGTATCAAAATGCCCAATCTCCACTTAGTACAATTTTCAAAAAACGTTAAAAGTTAATACGAAAGATTTAGGAGGCTTCAAATAAATGGTATATTTTCGTTGTCAAAGTGTAATGTGCCTACAAAGTTTCCAGATGTTTACTCTTAATTAATTAGAAAATTACAAATTAATTACAAATTGGAGGATGATCAATTCGATCTAGACTTTTAGGTATTGGTCGTTTTGTTTATCAGATTTTGAAATATTGGTCGTTTTGATCCTACCTCATTAACTTCGGAAACAACAGCATAAAATTGACGGCCCGTTGGCGTAGTAGTTAGCGCAGCTGGCTACTACGCCGGGGTCCCGGGTTCGATTCTCGGTCAGGTCTGGCTTTTTTCATCACTCATTTTTATGTAATATATAAAAATGAGTTAATTATCATTCATTTAATTACTATGTCATTTAATACTTTAAATGAGTAAATTATCATTCTCCACCATCTGCATTAGCAGAAATTGCAAAATAGTCAAATGTAAAACAAACAAAAATAATTAAATTGCAGTTCATGAAAAGTGAGTAGTGAATATTTACGACATTTATAGAAAAGTGAATAGTGAATATTTACGACATATTTATTTCTTGAGTAAAAATAAGTAAAACTATTAAGTAACACTAATGCCGGCCGCATTGGTGTAGTTGGTAACGTGCTTGCCTCTCATCATGCGGTCTTGGGTTCGAATACCATTCAGCCACGGCATATTTTCATACGTTACAAAAAATCGTTTCATCCTTCACCGTCAGCATTAGCAGTAGTAATTGCAGAACAGTCGGACGTTAAACCAAAAAAAAGTTAAAACTAACTATATATTATTAATGAAAATTAATTAATTAAATTACTTTGTTAAAAATACTTTAAAGCTGTAAAACAGTTAAGGGTCAACCAACTGTACCAACCTCTGTTCTCTCTGTTCTCTGTTCTGTTCTGTTGTATTCTGTATCAAACTATGTTTAACCTCGAAAAAATATTTTGCAATTAAATGAGCGGGAATGAATACTTTTTTCTGATTGGTCAGTTCGGAGATTGGCAATTTTGACCACAACCCTATAATGGAGAAAGGTTGTTTTGATTCGAACTCTGTTTTTAAACAAGAAAAAAACTGATTTCTTGGCTGTTCTGGCCAAAAACGATTTTACCGCTAAGAAGAGCAATGAATTTACTTTAAGATAACACTGCTAACTAAATTTCACCAAAAAGTGGAGATTGTTTGTTTTGATATTACAGACATTTTATTCTACTACGCTTGAACATGTACACGATATTTTAGTAGCAGAGTGGAAAAGTTTACTTTAAAAAATTAAAAGAATATTAGTTTGAAAACAGTCCCCAGTTGTAGAAAATTCCAAAATTAATATTTATCAGGAGGTACAAATAATTTTTTGGGTCCGGGAGACTCCTAAGAAGTATCTTCTTTTTAAAGTCCCTCTTTTATCGGAAATCGAAATCATCATCTTTATACGAATTTTTTCGCTGCTGCACGGAACCGTATTACTACTGCAGTCAAACCAGTCCCTCAGGTTCTTTAACCAGGATGCCCTACTTCTCCCGACGTTCCGCTTGCCTTTTATCTTCCCTTGCATGATTAATTGTAATATGTGACATTAGGACCTTTAATCACATGTCAATACAATAAAATGTCAATACAATGTCAATACATGTCAATACAATAAAATCAAAACAATAAAAATGTTGAGATTCGCCGATGATATAGTAGTATTAGCCGAGGCAAAGAATGAACTAGAGGATGCCTTAAATGGAATGGATGAGATCTTGAGGAAGGATTACTTCATGAAAATTAATAAGAACAAAACGAAAGTGTTGTGCAGCAGCAAGAGTGGTTTAGAAGAGATGGGAAATTTAAAAGTAGGCAACAAAAACGTACAGGAAGTTGGGGAATTCTGCTATCTAGGGAGTAAAATAACAAAGGATCGTAGAAGCACAAGTGATATCAAGAGTAGAATTGCTCAAGCTAGAAAAGCCTTTGAAATGAAAAACAGCTTACTGACTACAAACATTGATTTACAGATTAGGAAAAATTTCTTAAAACATTATGTTTGGAGTGTAGCATTATACGGAAGTGAAACGTGGGTGATAGGGGCTGTAGAACGGAAGGGGATAGAAGCTTTTGAAATGTGGTGTTATAGGAAAATGTTAAAGATTAGGTGGGTGGACAAAATAAGTAATTTAGAGGTTCTTAGGCGAGTGGATTAAAAAAGAAGTATATGGAAGCATCTTACCAAAAGAAGGGATAGGCTAGTGGGGCATATCCTAAGACATCCAGGTATTGGGCTATCAATAATGGAGGGTAACATTGAGGGAGTAAATTGTAGAGGGAGGCAAAGATTAGAATATATAAAGCAAATTACAAAAGATGTAGGGTGTTACAGGTATGTAGATATGAAACGACTTGCGCAAGATAGAACAGGTTGGAGAACTGCATCAAACCAGTCGAGAGACTGATGACAAAAAAAAAAAAAATCACATGTCCAAAATATTGGAGTTTTCTCGTCTTCACTGTCTCAACCAACTCACATTCTTTGCTCATTTTGTCAAGTACATATATATTATTCATTTATTTTATTTATTTGTTTTGTTTAGTTAAACATAATGCAATTATTACTATACTAAGCTATAAACAATATTTTTAACTAAATATAGGCTACTTATACGCAAAACCTCTTCTACACGAAGAGTTCTGTCCGCACATAGGAGTAAACAAAAAAAATTATTTAAACAAATTTATAAATAGCCTACTAATAACTACTATAAAAAATACTATTATAAAATCTAAAAAGGGTAGGCCTACAAGAAATACATTAAACAGTTTTTGTTAAAAGCATTAAAAATAAATGATAAATACCACTAAATTTATATATAAAAAGTGTCAATAATAATAATTTTAATAACAATAAAAATTTTAAAAATTACCTTAGATTAAGTACAATTGTATTAATAGAGAAAAAACTACTTTACAATATACTATTTTAGGGAATACAATGTGGATATTTTTACTTAATGAGAATTAATTAAATTTATTGAGCACAGAAACAAAAAAAATTAATCCAATGAGGAAAGCAAAAAATAATCAGAGAACAGTTATTTTAAAATTTGGAAAAGTTTCTCAAGTTCTTGCTCGTATATCGATAGGATATGATATTTAAGTTTATGTTTCATAAGATGTGGTGATATAATACTGTGTATGTACGATGGAAGTACGTTGACGAACCGCCCCTCAAGATAGAGAAATGACTTCTGAAAAAATGTACTATTTGGTTTTCTTGTCCTTATTTTTTCCAGCATTCCTAGTAGCACAATTGGTTTTATTGAGATCAATTATTACTTATTGGTTATTCTATCTGTCACCAGCATTTCGAGTGATGACTTTAATAGCCTAACAACAGCACTTAAACAATAAATTTACACTTAAAAACTTAAACAACAGTTTAAACAGTTTAAAAAAATTTTAATTTTTGCAGAAAGAGGAAACGTAGAAATGATACTCAATAAATATTGGCTCACTTATTTCTATATTTGTTTTATTTTATTTGGTAATATAAGATATTTAGTTGCCCATAACGGGCTACTGGCGTATTAAATTAATTGCACTCGATCTGTTGGTTCCAGGGCTACAAAGAATAGTTCTGTTTCTTATCACATAGTCAGCCAATTATATGACTGAACTATTTAAGAACAGAAGAGATAAAGGTGTAGAAGACACTAGTCAGAGTTATCTCCTCTGAGAGTAATGAATTTCACTATGCAGCCAGACCAAGTGGTTAATGAAGTGAAGGTGTCATTCGCAGGGTAGAAAGTGGATGTTTTTCGGAGGGCCTGGCATGCATAATAAGCATACTCTTTGAACTCAGAGAGGAAAGCAATAGTAAACCACCTCACTCCTCGTTTTTACTTAGTCAAACCTCTACAGGTTCAAACCAGCCTTTCAGCTGACCTAAAAAACAAGATATTTAGATTTACAAGGTATAGGTACTTTTAGATTGTAATTTTATTTAAAGTTGCATCAATATCTTGGTTATTAGCGACTACTTTGGGTTAAGGAACGGTGGGTTTAAACGTGTAATAATAATTTTCCAGACTCTGGCCGGGAATCGAACTCAAGAACTCCAAGAAAAGTATTATTAACATGTAATTATTACTATTATATGATGTTGATTTAACAGTATGATCGATTTAGAAGGTAATTCTATTAAAAAGATTTTAATTTCATCCATTTTAATACAGTTTTTTACAATCTTTTATTCTACCACGGTTAATTAATGTAAAGTACATTAACAGTTTGTTGACTGCAATTAATAATTATAGTTTTTTTTATACTGACTGAATTATAGCGGACGTGACTAAAGCGCGATTAGAAGCGAACGTGTGTAATCAAAAGCACGTTAATGAAAGGAAAATACTACAATTAAACAGTTTAATCTTGAGATAACATTCAATTTAACTATCAAAAATTATAAAAATGATTGGCTTTCTATCAAAATGTTAAATACACAGGTTCATCGTTTATCCGAATGTCAGTCATCCGAACCACTATCGATGGAAAAAATGCATATTTACTCACCCAGGGGTCTTTTCTGCCCTAAAAACTGCAATGCTATAGTGCGAAAAACTGCCTGAATTTAGTGCTACTGAAGCATTGTTATTAAAAAGAATGAGAGATTCGCTGCTACAAAAAGAAGTTCAGTCTTAGTTCAAAGAAAACTCAAGATTTTTTAGAAATTACTGTTTAGTGTCCATTAGTGCTTTAAAAAATATAGGGTGATCAGTTTAAAAATACACCTTTATTTCATAAAATTAATTTTAATCTTGTTTGTTATTTTTATTCTGACTTTATATCAACTCACCTACAGAAAATCCTGGAAGTGGTTAGCATTTTGTTCCAGACACTTATTTATAGGCCTACGTTTAACCATTAGACTACTGATGGTTTTTAACATCCCAGCCCTAATTGTTTGTATTGCAGCAGTAATGTTCGTCTTAAGTTCTTCTAAATTCCTATAAAAATAAATCCAATCTGGAGAGATCTGTGGATTGTGGTGGCCACAGATCTCTAGAAATTATCCTTTCTTCAAAAAACCCGTTAAGAAACTCCATTATAGAGTAAGCAGCATAACTGGTAGCTCGTGTTATAACGAACAGTCCATTTTTTCCTCTTCTAACAGTGCGATTAAGCTGCATAACTGTCACATGGTAGCGTTCAGAATTTATAGTCTGATCGAATAATATTGGCCCAAATAATCTCGTTCGTGGCATAGCGCACTACACACCTAATTTTTGCACATAAAGAGGTGACTACAAACATATGAGGATTATCTGCATGCCACACATAATAGTTTTGGCTGTTTTTTTATCCACTGAGGTTGAACCATCAGAAAAATGTTTGTTGAATCTTTCAGTCAATTCAGTCATGCATTGATTAGGGCTTATATGAACTTGTAACTAAATGCCGTTCGACCACGAACACCCTTTCTTCTGTTGGAAAACGCATATTAACCCAAAAATATTCAAACAACTAACCTTGCGCCGATGGATGTAACCAGCAACTGAAACAATATTACGACCTAGTCTAAATATTTTTGTCTTGGATACTAACTGTACAACACTTACTTACTCTCATTCAAATGAAATATTCCCGCTACAACTAATTCAGATATAAATAATCGCAAAGAGGTAGCGGTGTACTTTTAAACTGATCACACTGTATTTCCTAAAGGATTTTATCGCAGTTAATTTTGTTAATATATTCAGTTCTGAATTTAATACCTTTGGTATTTTGATATTTTTATTCCTTTGGGTATTTATCCAAAGGTATAGTAGTCTAATATTAATAATATCAATCTTCGTTTCTTATTAGGTATAGGCTACGAGATGTGGCTATTAAATAACGAGACTGACGTTGTAAAAAATGTTATTTTTATTTTATATACATTTACATATTGTCACCTTCAATATACACTCCTTCTCTATCCCTACAACGCTCCATGCGAATTTTCCATTGTTGGAAACAGTGCTGGAACTCATCTTCTGTCAGCTCCTTCAGGACACGTGCCGCTTTCTCTTTTACAGCTTCCACAGACTCAAATCTTGTCCCTTTTAATGAAGATTTCACCTTAGGGAACAGGTAGAAGTCACATGGTGCATGATCTGGTGAATAAGGTGGATGTTCTAACACTGAGATGCTGTACTTGGCTAGGAACCTCTTGACAGATAACGCGGAATGAGCTGGCGCATTGTCTTGGTGGAGAACCCATGATTTGTCCTTCCACATTTCGGGTCGTTTTTTCCTTAAGTTATTCTTCGACGTAGTTTAGAAAGTACCTCAAGGTAGCAATATTGATTTATTATTGCTACTGGTGAGGCTGTTTTCACGTATAAAAAATTGTGTTTTTAAGATTGCGGCTTTAATTGCATTTTAATGCAAAAGTGTATTCAATAGAAGTTGTAGAGAATTCAAAATCCTACACTTTTATTTCTAACATTTTTTTTTATAACGCTTAGTTAAGCAGTAATTAGTAATTTTCTGGTTTTTTCTCACGAAAACGTGAGAAAAATCGATTTTTTTAAGATTTCAGCCTTAGTAGGCCTACACATTTCACGACAAAAGTGTATAGGCCTATAATCAAATTTATAGGAAATTAAAAGAACTACAACTTTTATTTAAAGCATTTTTGTCTACAGAGCCTAGTTTAGCGTGAAAGAGTGATTTTCCGTATTTTTAAGCCAAACAGGTTCATTTTCATTTTGCGTCTTTCACTCATGATTAAAATTAGGTTATGTTTTTTGAGGTTAGTTTTTTCTTTACTTCTAATGTTTTATTATTAATGTTAGGTTTATTGTTAATTATTTGCATTGGCAAGAAAAAGTTGTGTGAGTGTTTCACACCAGATTTTTAAGTTTAGCGTAAAATAACTTTGTTAAATTCCGAATAAACACACAAAACATTTTAATGAGTTTAATTTTCATAGATATTATTTATAAGAATAAAATTCTCTACAATTTTCATTAAAACATTTTGGGTGTTTTTCGTTATTTAACAAAATTATTTTAAGGTAAACTTAAAAAATGTAATTTCTAACCCTAATTTTTAATATTTTCACAAATTTCTTAAAAATAAAAGTTTCTTAAAAATAAAATAAAAATAAAAGGTTTCTTAAAAATAAAAGCGATACAGTTCTGGGACTTATTTTTAAAAGTTTTCTTCGTTAAAAATCATAAGAAACCACTAAAATTACCCCTTAATTTACCTTCTCAGAACTTCAGTATGGCTTTATATCAATCTTAGCCGACGAATCATGGCGAAATATTTCGCCAGGGCTAACTCGCTAATGAAACATTTCCGGACCTATGTTCATGTGAACATTTTTGTTATTTTTAGCTATAGAATCATCTCCCTAGAGCTTGGCGTGCAATTTTGAATCACCCGGTATTTTACTCCTTTTTTTATAAAGAAATGTTAAGTTCGCAAAGAAGTTCATTGTTAGCCATTTATTTTAGGCTGAAAACTTCCTAACGAAATAATAAAAAGTTTTTTGTGACATTGCTATTTAATGGATACATAACTACTTGTTATGAGGTATTTTATGAAATATAAATAATTTTAATTTTTATAAAGATATAAAAGATAGAACAAGGCTTAGTAGTAATAAGTGGAGGGCTTAAAAAGGAATACATACATTCTTGAAGAGTCTACCGGTACTAAAGTACTAAAATCTAATAGAACAAGATATGAGAAAAATGACGATCCGACAACAGTGGATGTAGCGGTGCGTTGAATTGGTTGAACATAGAAGACGATGAAGAAGAAGAAGAAGAAGAAGAAGCAGAAGAATACTAATAGTAAAAAAAGAAGGTGGGAGCCATTTTGTTTCTTTTTTGTAGTTAAGGTGGTGGCCCGTCTTGTTCTTTTTTGTTCATTTTGTTTCTTCTTTGTGCGCCGAGAGAAAGCCCCGCCTTTCCATCTAGTAAGATCAAAATATCTTCGTCTCGCGTTCAGATTTCTACAAGGTATCTTGCTAACCTTATGCTTTTCAAATCAAGTATTTTTAAAGGAATAGTTTCTCCCTTATTATATTTATTTACTTATTATGTTAAATAACAATTATATCATTTTAAATTCATGATTTTAATGGCAATTTTAAATTTTATAAGTTAATATGATAAAAAAAAAAAATCTATTATATCTTGGCGAAATTCCATGTAGGTTAATATACTCAAAGATATCCAACAAACGTGTTTTATTTCAACAACATTTTATAAAATTGAACTAGTTTTTCTGAACACAATTTTCTTTTTATTTTATATATTATACAAAATAAAACTACTTATGTTTTGTCTAATTGCTTTAAAACAAATTGACGTCGGTCGACGTAATTGTATTTATTAATAACATTAAATATATAGTTACAAATATAACTAACATGAGTTTTTCTAACCAAGTGAAGAAGGCTTTGCTCATTAATTTAACAGATATTTAACTCAATTCACAATTCAATTATAAATAATATATAATCTTCTATACTAATGTAAATAAGTGATCTTGTATTTATTTTTTCACTTTCAAATCTCTCTCTTTTTGCAATTGCAAATTTTCTTTAGATTATGAAGCAGTAAATAAAACATAAATAAACAATCTATAAAAATAATTATTTATGTATTTCCCATACATATTTTTTTTAATTAAATTAAAAATACATACATGAAGTGTATTTAAATGAATATAAATTCAAATGACGAACTTTTATTAAAAAAATAAAAACAATTTTATTTTTATAAGTTAATGTACGAGTATAACTAATGTAACTTGACAAATAAAAAAGTTTAGATGAAAACCTTTTTATTTTTATTAGAGCCTAAATAAGATATTGTCATAAATTTGTTTATTTTTTTTACATTTTATTTTATCTTGTGAAATAATTCCAATAATTTCTTTCATAATAAACTTAAACAGGTAATTGATTTCCTTTTTACGTTACTTGTGTGCCTTTTTAAATATCCGTCATAAAGTCCATAGGTTGTTAGGATGACCGCCCACGATCAAGTATTATAACGAAAAAAACTGATACTAAATATCATAGTACAAAATTTATAATTATTTGAGTTTCCATCATGTCAAATTCTCAAAATTCGAGGGAAATTACATACTTTTCCATTTTGAATTTCTTTTTTAACTATAATCATGCCTAACCAGGAAGCGGAAATTGTTAAAAATTTAATTAAATTTTTTTAAATTGTTAACCCACCGGGTTGGTCTAGTGGTAAATTCGTCGCCGCAAGTCAGGTGCTTAACATACCGTGGTTTGAATCCTAGTAAAGGTTGTTACTTTTATACGGATTTTAAAACTAGACAGTGGTTACCGGTGTACTTTCATAGTTGGGATTCAATTAACCATACTATCTCAAGAATGAAGAAGCGAAATGAAGAATGAAGAATGAAGAATCTTTAATTCGTAAAATCAAAATGTTGTATGTGGAATGTGAAAGCTGTATTCAAATTGGAAATGGTAGATCGGAATGGTTTCGAACTAAAAGAGGTGTTCAACAAGGAAGCGCACTCTCCCCACTTCTTTTCATTGCTCTCATGGATGTAATTATTAAAGAAATCAAAGCTGTAAATCCTGGAAATTTGAATGCATTAGTGTTTGCAGATGATGTGGCCATCTGGGGAGAGACAGAGCAAGAGGTGCAGGAAAAGTTGGATTGCTAGAACAAGAAATTTAAGGAGTTCAAACTAACCGTTAGTAAGCAGAAAACAGTAGCAATGAAAGTCAGCAGAACACCTGCGCAGTGTAACATAAAACTTGATGGAGAAAGGATTGAATGTGTGGGAAGTTTTGGATATCTTGGAAGCGTCGTCTCAAATAATGGGAGTGCTAAGCTAGAAGTTCTAAATAGAGTGAATAAAGGATCCTCCTTCTTTTACCAAGTGCGGAACTTAGTCTGGGATAATACAGTTCCCATAAGAGCCAAACAGACCATGTTTAAAACATATCTTCTTCCAATAATGACATATGGCCTAGAAAGCTGTGTCTTATCTAAAGGGGACATTAGCAAATTACAGGCATGTGAGATGAAATTTTTAAGATCAGCCTTGCAGAAGACCAGAAGAGACAAGGTCAGAAATGAATATATAAGAAGAGATATGCAGGTGACCTTAACGATGGAAGAAAGATTACGTACCGCAAGACTCAAATGGTTTGGACATGTACAAAGGATGCCAGAGGCACGTATCCCCAGACAGTACTTGGACATGGAGGTATCTGGAAAGAGACCCGTTGGGCGTCCCAGAAGAAGATGGACTGACCAAATAAGGGATGATCTCCTAACAAAAGGAATGACACTACAGGATATCAGAATAAAAAAGGTATATCAAGATAGAGATAGATGGAGGCATATCGTCCACTCAAATCCTACCCGGCCTGCTGGAAGGATACCCAGATGATGATGATGATGATCTCAAGAATGGTTGGCCTGGATCTGTACAAAACTACATCTCATTTACACGTCCAAATTTATCTAAATTATGGTAGTCCTGCAAAATTTATCTAAAATATCATACCAAAAAATTTTGACTATGAGCTTTGTTCACCAACTGGAAAATCATATTTTTGTTGTTTAGGTCACAGCCGAAAGGCTGGTTTGAACCTCTAGTAGTTTTACTAAGTAAAAACTAAGAGTGAGGTGGTTTTACGCCTTCCTCACTGAGTTAAAAGAGTATGCTTATTAGCATGCCAGGCCCTCCGAAAAGCATCCACTTTCCACCCTGCAAATTACACCTTTACTTCATTCACCACAGGGTCTAGCTGTATAGTGATATTCATATCTTTCAGAGAAGATAACTCTGACTAGTGTCGTTTACACCGCTACGTCTTCTGTTCTTAAATAGTTCAGTCATGTAATTAATTGGCTGACTATGTGATAAGAAACATAACTATTTTTGTAGCTCTGGAACCAACAGATCGAGTGCAATTAATATAACACTCCACCTGCCCGTAATGGGCATCTTATCACATGGTCAGCTAATTATATGACTGAAGCTTTTAAGAAACAGAAGAGGTAGTGGTGTAAGAGACATTAGTCAGAGTTATCTCCTCTGAGAGTAATGAATTTCATTATACAGCCAGACCAAGTGGTGAATGAAGTGAAGGTGTCATTTGCAGGGTTGATAGCAGATGCTTTTCGGAGAGCCTGGAATTCTGATAAGCATAGGCTACTTTTCCACTCAGTGAGGAAGGCTAATGTAAACCACCTCGTACTAAACCTACACCTAAACAACAGCACTTTATACAAGCTTACTGACTTAGCTACCTCCTTACAAAAAGTAAATAAGTAAGTTGATAAGTTTTAAAAGTTGATTCTAGTAAGTTTTTACAATAAATTGGATGAATTGTAACCACTTTCTTGTTTAAAAACTATGTATATACTTTTAGGTACAAACAAGTTACGGTAAATTGCATAATGAAATTCTGGGAAGAGATCTATTATGTTTCAAAAAGTTTCTATTATATTGTAAAAATCCAATTATATTTTGCCGAACTTTTCTTAGCTAAAAACTTAGTTAAAAGATAATTTTTATTGTAAAATGAATGTATAGTTGGTTAAACTAAACCTAATATTATTTTTACTTTTTAGAAAATATAAATTGTGTTTGCAATGCGCATTAGTAAGTTTATAAAAACCTTAAAGGATCGATCAAAGTTCGATAGGGAGCTGTCAGATTGAAGATCAATGTAAATAGATTTACAGGGAACCCGTTTTAAAGGACGAATGAACGTAAAAGAGTAGGTAATCGTGGTTCATAAAGGATTCGTTCATTCGATTGATTACAGAAGAATAAGTTAACGGATGAATGGACTAGCCGTTTAAAAGTTTTTTTAAAGTTTTCTGATCTGGACCACCATGATACTTCGATGTTGTTATACTTGTGAGGAAGTAGTAGTGATGTCAATAATGTGGTTAAATTCAAAAACAGAATAATAACATGAAATTTAGTACAACAAACAAGTTAGCCGCTTTTTAAAACTACATCAAAACTTTCCTCCCTATCTCCTTGTTCGTAAGCTTGTCATTTTAAATCAACTATCTTTTTCTATATATCTTTTTTTTTCAATAGTATGTGTACAGCTTGACACAACAATGATTCAAACCGTGCTAACGTTGACTGCAGGATAGAACTACAGTATTGTTATTTTAAAATCGGGTCCATTTGTAAGGCAGCGTGACCCCTGTCAAAATACTACCTCCCTCACCTTTAACATTGGTAAAGAAGAAGAAGAAGAAGAAGAAGAAGAAACAGTACCTCGTCATCCTTTTTGACTCCCTAGGGACAATAGATATACCGCAAAAACCACTCTTCTCAACGAATCGTCGGCGTTTCCTTTTTTTATATATATACTATATGTAGGTCTCTCGGTAGAAAAATAATTCACTTGATCTTGTTTTTATAATAGATGGTTATCTTTTGGTATAAATATCTATACCCCCTCCTAATTTCTCCCCTCTTTACCATATACTATCACACTACCCCACTCCATTATTATTTTTCAATAGATTTAGTGCACCTCAAAACCACGTTGATTCAAGTTTAAAATCCTCGCCGGAAATAGATCGTTTATCATTTATTCTTCTTATTCAGGAAGTTTTATACCTTATTTATGTGTTATTGTTAACTTTTGCAAGTCACATTATCAGTGTCAATTTATCCAAATAATATATGGGATATTCAATTATTTCCTCTTTTCAATAAACTTCATATTAGTAAGGTATTTAATAATTATAGGATATTCTTGTATTAGTATTAACATCTTTACATAATTTCCACTACAATTCAGAAATATTTATACCATTTAATAAATCATAGGATGTAATAATACCTCATTATTTAGTGATGTTCCACTTTCCTGAAGGAATAAACTCTATAATGCGAATTTTAAATTCTCTTCTACTCCTTCTTCTTCTTCTTCTTCTCCTCCTCCTCCTCCTCCTCCTCCTCCTCCTTCTCCTTCTCCTTCTGCCTTATTCGTTCATATACAACTCTACCAAGAATTACAAATAAATAAATAATAATCTGTCAAAGACAGAAGAAGCCTGACAAAGAAGTACGTTTCTTTGTTTGTTTATTTGTACAAGGTAATCTCCGAAACTACTCAACCGATTTCAAAAATTCTATCATTATTAGAAAGCTTAGAACGTTCTGAGTAGTATAGGTTACCTACAGGGAAGTACTAGGTACACATTTTTTAAATTTAAAAAAAATTCTGGTTAGTAAAAATACTCTCTTAGGAATGTTCGGCCTGGGTCTGTACAAGACTACACCTCATTTACACGTCATACACATCATCCTCATCTCATTGGGTCATGGGGTTGCTTATTATTCTGAATTAAACAGATTGCATCGTACACATATTAGGGATAAAAAAGTAAAAGTAGTCATCTTTTATTTATTTGTTTGGTGTAAGGTCGTTTGGGAACGTAGTTCTTTTATAGAGTTATTACTTTAAAATTGAGTTCCGCCCTACAATGTATCTAAAAGTGATAGATAAAAATGTCTAACCCTTTCCTCTTTTCAAAATTTTTAAAACAATTTATGGTACAGATAGGTAGTCTATCCAAAAAAAGACTCCCGATTTCTGCATAGAAAGTTTTGTAAACCTTCCAAAAATCAAAGAGCTATAGCTATACCGGTAGGATGTTGCAGTCCCAGTGCACATGCGTCAAGAAGTTGGGGTAAATCGCCGCTACAAATAGTCTCACTACGTTAATATCAAACTTTTTGTTGCCGAGTCTCTACTGCGAAATACTACAATGGTGGGGGTAATGCTTCCCCGCCAAGGTTGACGCTTGGAACGCTCGCACTGCAATTTCCTGACGGTATGCCTATAGTAACATTTTTTTAAGAATTAAATTTTACCTACTTTTTCCTTGTGTAAGGAACAACTTCAGTTATTCTCAGATCACATTCTCTCCTTCCACTGGTGACTCGTGTTTAAGTCAACGAAATTCATTTTTACAGTACTAATAGGTTTTAATTGTACAACGTGTTTATCGATAAACGTGTAAGTTTATGTGAGAAG
The DNA here is from genome assembly GCA_035578175.1 of Catonia carolina. Lineage (NCBI taxonomy): Eukaryota > Metazoa > Arthropoda > Insecta > Hemiptera > Achilidae > Catonia > Catonia carolina. The sequence goes on from JAQMRL010000005.1 coordinate 51,400,492, forward strand.
TTAAACGCTTAAGTTTTCCATGAAGCACAGCGAATGGGGTGTTGCTAATGAATTATTATTTCGTTAAAGTTTGTTGTGTAAAAGTAACGTTAAATAAAATAGGAATTATGTAAATTAATACTAACAGTAACCAAGAAAATCAAGCATTCCAAGTCCTTAGTACAACTAGGCCTGTTGTTTAGGTCAACAGCCAAAAGGCTGGTTTGAACCTCTAGAGGTTTTACCAAGTAAAAACGAGGAGTAAGGTGGTTTACCATGCCTTCCTCACTGAGTTGAAATAGTATGCTTATCAGCATGCCAGGCCCTCCGAAAAGCACTCACTTTCCACCCTGTAAATGACACCTTCACTTCATTCACCACAGGGTCTGGCTGCATAGTGAAATTCATTACTCTCAGAGGAGATAACTCTGACTAGTGTCTTTTACACCTCTACCTCTTCTGTTCTTAAATAGTTCAGTCATATAAGTGGCTGACTATGTGATAAGAAACAGAACTATTTTTTTTTTAGCCCTGGACCAAACAGATAGAGTGCAATTAAAATAACACTCCACCTGCCCGTTTTGGGCATAACTAGGCTTATAACTTCTAAAAATCTAATTTTTAAAGAAGGCATCTTTCGATTAGAAAAATACGCTCAATGAGCGACACTTCTTTTACACTTTCCTTCCAAATTATAAAACACGCTTCTTAGAAATAAAGCAGACCAAAGTGAAATTAAATTTCAAGATGAAATCCAAGAATGGGTTATTGATGTTGGAAGGAAATCATAGAAGTGTTGTTGTACAGATTATCAGCGGAAACCTCTAGCGGCTTTACTAAGTAAAACGAGGAGTGAGGTGGTTTACCATTCCTTTTCTCACTGAGTGGAAAATTTTGCTTATCAACATACCAGGTCTTCTGTAAAGCATCTACTTTTCACCCTGCAAATGGCACCTTCACTTCTTTCACCACAGGGTCTGGCTGTATAATGAAATTCATAACTCTCAGAAGAGATAACACTGACAAGTGTCTTTTCTATTCCGTCTACCTCTACCTATTCCCTCTACCTATTCTATTCTTAAATGTTTCAGTCATTTAATTGGCTGACCATGAGATAAGAAACAGAACTTTTTTGTAGCCCTGGAACTAACAGATCGAGTGCAAATAATTTAATACTTCACCTTCCTGTTATGGACAACATAGAAGTGATGATAAGTAAAATAAAAAGTTATTTGTAAGCTCACTTTGTGTAATTTCACAATATTTTAACTTTTCATATAAATATCCTGGAACACGGTTGTTTAATTACAACTGGATAAATACATTTCGACCACCTCGACAAATGGAATGCTTGAATTAATACAGATGAATTATATGTAGGTACAGATTATTAAAATATAAGTTACACTATTAGGTAATTTTGGGGGGAATAAATTAGTATTTATTATTTTTTTCAATTTTCTTTTATTATATTTAAAACAAAATATCTGCGCATACATCTGGACCAAGCGGTTCACCTGAAAGAAACAAACATATCACGGTAAAGATTAAACAACAGGATTTGAAGTTCATCCAAATAAAGTGGTTGCTTGGATGGACTTTAGAGCTCTTTAATAAAATCATTAAGATGATAGTATGTAAAGTCATACTGAAGCCTGTCTGGACGTATGGATTGCAGTTGTTGGAACGGCAATCAAGTCAAGTGTCGACATTTTAGAAATTTTCCAGTCAAAAATAATCAGACACATGAACATTCCGTCGCACATAAGTTACGAACAGGCATATATACATATACAAGTATCACGACTTACACATAAACACATTAAAGAAGACATCTCATTGTTCAAGGAACGTTATAAACAACGGTTAGACCGTCATCCTAATTATCTGGTATATTTATTTTGCTAAATAATCAAAATTGTTACTTAACCAATTTATTAGATTTACCATTTAGATTTTATATATGATTCTTTCTTCTTTTAATTTTAAATTTAAATTCAAAGCAATAAATTTGCTGCAAATGTACTGTTTTTATTTAGTTATACGTTTATTTTTTCTTATTCTTTCGTAAGGGGTTTTCGGGACATTTTATCGTAAAACTGTAGTTTTAGTAACCTTCCAGAGTTCATTAAAAATGATAATATGTGAGGCAGAATACGAAAAGGTGCCTTGTGTCGGAAAAATAAAATTTTTAGTAAACTATAAGGAAAATGAGTTTTTGAGTAAACACTATAATTTTTTTAGCTATTTTTATTTGTACATTTTTTACTGACTACAATTTGATCGCTGCTGTATTTATTTTTTGCAGTGATTCAGCATTAATTTTTGAACAGGGATCCACAATGGAATTAGTTCAGGAATGGCTATCAGCTTGTCACCATACAAAGTCGGTTGTCCAACTAGTGTTGCTTAATAAAAAATAGCGAATTTCTACCAGCTGACTGACGGGACTGGCCTGAAGGCCAAATTCAATTTAAATTTTAAATTATTGAAAGTCGTTATTAATTGTTAAGTAACACCGATAGATTTTTCCACTGGGAATCCCTGTTCAATTCATGCTTAATCACGTCAAAAATACAAGCGCAAAATCAGCGAAAAAATAAGGTGGTTGTCTTTACTGTGCAGTTCCCGATATAAATAGGATATAGAAGGTAAAAAAAAATTGCAATTGGCCGCCTCCGTAGCGTAGTGGTTACCGCATTCGCCTTCCACGTGGAGGTCCCGTATTCGATTCCCGCCCAGGGTCTGGAAATTTTCACTTGTCAAATTCCACAGTTACTGTTAAATAATCCACCTTAGTTGCTAATGACCACGCACTTGATGTGACTTTAAATAAATAAATTAAAAAAAATTCAATTATAAATTTGTTTATAATTTTGTATCTTTGGAATCAGATTCAGTGGGTTTCTGATTCCAAAAATATAAGTTTCTATTGTTAGTTAAATTACTTATTGTTCTGATATTCTAAAGAGATTGTAACGTTGCAGTTTTGTTATAAAAAATATTATTATTGTTGAAGTTAAAATAATCTATTTCTCCTCCGTTGAAGTTTTTGTGAGTGAAACAGAAAAATCAAATTTGAGACGCAAAAACTAGATGTGTTTTACAATTTTAACATTTTTATGAACACAATCACGTGTGATTAGGTAGGCTGTGATTCTTTTACTTTTATGGATAAAATAAGGTGACTTACAAGGTAATAAATTGTAGGTTGTAACTACAATTACCGTCGTTTTATTAGGATGTTATTTTGTAATTCTATTGAATAAGATTTCACATTTAAGGGAAACAATTACGTGATTTTATTTACTTTCATTTCTAATGGAGACTAAAAATTCTTACGATACCAGTAAGGTAGACGAATCTGGCGGTTTTTCTTACTGCAACGACTTACTGCTCTTGAGACAACAAACAGAAGAGTCTGAGCAGCTCAACGCCCTCTGAGAAGGTCACTACCTTATATCTTTCGTTATGACGTCACCCCATTATGAAATTAATGGTCGCTATTTCTGTTCTATGCTCTGTCCAGTACAGGCCTATGCAGTTTTTTTTACTGCTAACTCCTTCATCGTCTTTTTATTATTTTTTGCGTTGTTTTTTTCTGTCTATTTTTATATATCGAATAACACGGCCAATAGTACTTAATGCATCCACGGCCCTCTGTATTATGTATGCAGTAATATTGTTGTGTAGCCTAAACCATGTTTGAATTCATTAAAAATAGATAGTTAGATACTAACCTTAACTAAGGTTATGTTAGGTTATGCTTTAAACCACTAAACCACGGATAACCATACCGACAACTATAATATTTAATTTAATGTTACTTATGTGATGTAATAGAACATCCATTTAATAATTCGCTAATATTCTGACTTATGTTTTATGTGCATATAACGACTAACGAGTAAACTAACCTAACAAAGGTTAGTTAGGCATCTCTTTTACCTTTCATATTCTACCCGTCGTTGTTTTTTTCTTTTTTTCTAATAATAAAAATGAAGTTTTAAAAAATTAATTCTTAGTTGCTGCATTTAGGCTCTACAAATTTATTACCAATTATTTATTTTTTTTTTATTTTTTTTTTACTTTTATATAAAAGTTTTCTTAATTTATTTTTATGTTCAATTATTGTGTTTTATTTATGAAATTTTTCATCAAGATTTTTCTACTGCAGTAACAATTAGATTTTTTTTTATTTACTGCAATTTATTACTGTTTTTATTTTATTATTCTTTCGTAAGGTTTTTTTCGGGACACTATAATCTAAAGCTGTAGTTTTAGTAATCTGGCTAAGTTCTTAATAAATCATTAATTTGTGAGGTAGAATTTAAAAAGGGACCTCGTGTTGGAAAAGTACAATTTTCAGTATAAGTAAAATGAGTTTTTGGGTAAATATATAGAAATTCGGTTTTTTTTTATACCTAGATTATTAATTAATGTAGTTCTGTTGGATTTTAGATGTAATTACTCCAGCAGGGATGATTAGGTAATGAAAAAGGATATGTATTCAAACACATTCAGATATTTTGGAAAAAAGTTCTGTTTCTTATCACATGGTCATCCAATTATATGACTAAAGCATTTAAGAATAGAAGAGGTAGAGGTGTAAAACACACTGTTGTTTAGGTCAACAGCTGAAAGGCTGGTTTGAACCTCTAGAGGTTTTACTAAGTACAACGAAAAGTGTGGTGATTTACCATTGCCTTCCTCACTTAGTTGAAAAAGTATGCTTATCAGTATGCCAGGCCCTCCGAAAAGCATTACTTTCCACCCTGTAAATGACACCTTCACTTCATTCACCACAGGGTCCGGCTGTATAGTGAAATTCATAACTCTCAGAGAACTCTGACTAGTGTCTTTTACACCTCTACCTCTTCTGTTCTTAAATGATTCAATCATTTAATTGGCTGACTATGTGATAAGAAACAGAACTATTTTGTAGGAACCCTGGAACTTGCAGATCGAGTGCAATTAATTTAACACTCCACCTGCCTGTTATAGGCATAAAAAATACACTAATCAGAGGTATTTCCTCTGATATTAATGAATTTCACTATACAGCCAGACCCTGTGGTGAATGAAGTGAAGATTTCATTTGCAGGGTGGAAAGTAGGTGCTTTTCGGAGGGCCTAGTATTTTGATAAGCATACTTTTTCAACTCATTGAGAAAGGCAATAATAGTAAATCACCTTATTCCTCGTTTTTCACTTAGTAAAACCTCTAGAGGTTCAAACCAGCCTTTCGGCTGTTGACCTAAACTACATTTTGCTAAAAATAACACAGATAGCTTCTGGTCCTGAAGTTGAACATGAACCAGTTTCTGAAGCCTGTATTGGGAATCCTGAGCTTGTACCTGACCTACTAAACCCTGTGGCAAAAGCACTTAAGAAGAGCCAAAGACACTACGTTCAAAAGACTTTCAGCAGCGTCAAATGTCAATATTTTTAAACAACATTTTTAGGCCTAGCATTTAAAAAGGGAATTCAAGAACTTTTTTTAAGTATTGCGTATTTGTTTTTTAGCTTTTATTTGTTGTCGGGAACTGTACTTACTTTATTGACAACCACGCAATTTGATCGCAGCTTTCGCTGTATTTTTTGACGTGATTCGGCATGAATTTTTTAACAGGGACCCCCAGTGAAGTTTGTTCAGGAATGGCTGTCTGCTGGTCACCAAACCAAGTCCCTTGCCCAAATTTTGTTACTAAACAAATAATAGCGACTTTCTACCAGCTGACTGACTGGGCTGGCCCGAAGGCCTAAGTATAGCATAATTTGTTTCTTAAATACGTAAAATTTAATAGGGTGATATTGTAGAAGTTTTAAATACTTTATGAAATGATTTTTCAATTTGATTTTTTGTTTGATAATTCAATAAATTTAGATTGAATCAAACTGTTTTATTTACCATTTTTTATTTGTATTTTTTACAGAGATGTCTGGAAAAGTTAAATACGCTTGCAATTTCCGTGATGAACCAGTGGCCAGGTGTAAAATTAAGAGTGACAGAAGGCTGGGACGAAGAAGGCCATCACGCGGACGATTCCTTACATTACGAAGGTCGTGCTGTAGATATTACTACCTCAGATAGGGATAGAGCGAAGTATGGCATGCTTGCCAGAATGGCTGTGGAAGCAGGGTTCGATTGGGTTTACTATGAATCCAGGTCGCATATACACTGCTCAGTTAAGTCAGGTAAGCTTAATTTTACTATATACATGAGTTTTCAAAGTTAATACATTTTTTATGTTTTAAAGGTAAGAATGAAGTAAAAGTATGTAGTTCAGATCATCTGCTTAAGGAATATAATTTTGTTGAGTAAAATAAAAAAGGAAATTGTACAATATTGTCATAATTTTTTTCATTTTAAACATAAAAAATGCATAAAAAATGTAGTACATGAGGCGATTTTAAAGAAAATCGTAGGAGCCATTTTTGAGAAAATTGCAAAAAAAGTGAAAAATGACACGAATAAACTACCACTTCCGGTTGACCGATTTTGATGAAATTGTTTGTGTCGGGTCCGGTAGTGGTATTTAACTTAAGTTTTAAGTTTCAAGTTCGTACGATGTTCCGTTCTTGAGATATGTTGTTCACACACGCGCGCGCGCACACACACACGCACGCACGCACGCACACATACACACACACACATATGCGCGCGCACACACCAATCGCTAAAAACATGGTTTTTGGATTCAGGGGGTCTGAAAACGTGTAGATCCGATGAAAACTCGATTTCGAAAAATCGACATGAAAACAATACTTTCCTTCCTCCTAATTCATATAGGCAAGAGAAAGTAAAAAGGTTGCTGGAATACATTACAAAATTTTAATTTTCAAACACGTTTTAAAAAAATATGAGTTTTATATTTTTGGTAGCAGACAGATAGGGACAGATAATTGTGGTAAAGTAATTTTGTGAAAGTAGCATCAACAGTTTGGTCATTAGCGACTACGATAAGTTTTGACTTGCATTCATTTCTGGATCCTAGCTGGGAATCGAAATCGGGACCTCCGCTTTGCAGGCTAGTGCGCTAGCCACAACGCCATGGAAACGATCTAATAAGTATTTTTATTTGTTATTTCTGGGAAGTGTAAAAACTGGGTAGCCTCTTTTTAATGAGAAATTTAAAATAATGTTGCAAAAATGTAGATTTTTGTTATGTTTTACAATGTATTTTAAAAAAACAAATGGATGAAAATTTTGCAACATTTAAAAAAAAGTAATTTGATAGCATACAAATGAAAAAACTATATTTTTCTATCGATAACTCTTCGTAAATTTACTATTTTGTTTTCTAGTTATTACTACTTTACTTGAATGGTTTTACTGAATCATTCAAATAGGTAGGTAACGTCATAAAAGTTGCCTAAGTTTGTCGTTCTTGGAAAGCCGTCGTAAACACATATAATTAATTTAGTGTTTCTGTTTGTATACATTTTATAACGTATTTAAGTTTTATCTTTCTAAAAACTAATTCAATTTAAATACCGATCGATCATTCTTCAAACTAATAAAGCCTAGTGTCCCACAAGGATCTATTCTCTCACCATTACTGTTCAATATTTACGCTGCTGAGATTCCTACATTTGATCACACTTTTACCTTCGTTTGCTGATGACACAGTAATACTTTCTTTAGCCCTTTCTGCTGTTGATGTACAAACAACATCGTTAACTTACAACACCACCTAACTATCTTACAATTATCTTAGAATCTTAGAATTATGGTTTACTGGATAATTAAAATTAACTCCGATAAAAAAAACAAGTCATTTTTACTCTGAGACGGCAAACCTGTCATCAGTATTTTTATTTAATTCTCCTTTAACACAAGCTAACAAAATTCTATATTTCTGAATTCATATCAGACGTGCCAACTCTTCCGCATTTGTACTGATTTGTAATCTCACCCGCATGACCCAGCCGAATCTTCCGCCAATAACAAATCGTCTGCAGCAGCGCAAAAAGCCAAAAAGGCTACAAAATTATACAATAAAGAACACTCACAAAAATAAATAATAATGAAAAAAATTAATAATGTGTATGTATGAATGTATTATGGTTTGTAAATATAATTATAAAATAGGCTACATAAAATCCTTTCTAATTTAATATTATGTTTGAAATCTATGTAACCATTCATATTGTTTTTATAAGTTTCGAATTGATAAAATAAAAGTTCTGAGAAATTTAGAAAGTACGATACTTTTTTCCATATAAATATGTTTTTACGTTATCTCCCACATTTCCATCTTATGTTCTCCCGCAAAATGTTGACAATAGGTTGGCATGTGTATCATATAGACATAATGCTTACGTGGAACGAACATGTCAGCATGAAGCCCAAACTTTAGATAGTAAACGCAAACTGCTAAACAGGCTTTTGTCCCGGAGATTAAAATGACCACCTCATCTGAAAGTCTTTATAAATCCTTACTCAAATCAATGTGGATATACGGGGTGCCATATCTGTGACTCAGCTAAACTACGTTTTGCTGTTTTGGCTAAACTACGTTTTCAGTCAAAACTGCTGAGGACAGATAACGCTTCCTAGTATACCCGGTTATACACTGCACACAGAGCTTAACATCCCTTATACAAATGAAACAGTTCACCACCAGACATACCAACGGTTTAAATGAAAATTAGAAAACAATAAAAACCCATGAATCCGCGATCTAGATTGTGCACATTTACCAGGTAATCCCGATCGTTGGCTCCGCAGAAGGTAGAACAGTATTAAGGATAAATTTTACAAGTTATCAGATTTTTTTTTATTCTTCTTAGTAAATATATCGAAAATTGGGTCTTTCTGTTATTCCCCCTTCCCACCAGCATAAATTTGTCACATTTTGTAGATATTTCGTATGTAGGTAATCTTACAGCATTTTTAACGATAAAAACGGGGAAAATATTTAAAAAAATCAACGTTAAAGTTGTTATTTCTTTTTTAGTGTTGTTGTTTAGGTCATCAGCCGAAAAGCTGGTTTCAACCTGTAGAGGTTTTACTAAGTAAAACGAGGAGTGAGTTGGTTTACCATACCTTCCTCACTGAATGGAAAAGTACGCTTATCAGCTTGCCGGGCCCTCTGAAAAGCACATATTTTCCACTCTGCAAATGACACCTTCACTTCATTCACCTCAGGGTCTGGCTGTGTAATGAAATTCATTACTTTCAGAGGAGATAACTCTGATTTGTGTCTTCTACATCTCTACCTCTTCTGTTCTTAAATGATTCAGTCATTTAATTGGCTGACCATGTGATAAGAGACAGAACTATTTATTTTAGCCCTGCAACGAACAAATTGAGTGTAATAATTTGACACAACACCGGTCTGTTATGGGCAGATCTTTTTCAAGTTAACATTTAACTAATTATTGAAAGTTATTCAGCAATTTAATAATATTTAATATAATGCAGTTAATTTAATTTAATTATGTTAAATTTATTTAATGACGTCATGTACTCAATGAGTTTATGTTTCATTATTGCATACAGTAACAATATTGAGAAAAAGCAATGTATTTACCCTACTTGTATTTAACGTTAACTTTAAAAATATTGGTGTGAGATTTTTTAAATATTTTCCCGTTTTTGTCGTTAAAATTATTGTAAGATAACATACGAAATATCCTCAAAATGTGACAAATGCTGGGGGAGAGGGAATAACAGAAAAGACCCAAAAAATTATTTAATCTGTAATTTTTACAAATCAATTTTATCAATGTCCATGAAATTTAAACGTGGGTCGTGATAATTAGTGGTGTTCTCCTTAAAATTGGTAAAGTGATATATAAACAAGCTGCAAATAAATTTACTGGTTTTGCAGAGTTGTTTAATTGCAGATTTAATCAAATAAAGTGAATAAAATTAAAATACCTCACCCCATTCAAAAACACTATGGTTGCATCAAGATAATTTTTAGCGGATGCGGTATGGCATAATCTTGCTCGTTTTATATAAATTTTTAAAATTTAATTTAAATTTTATTATTGTAGAATGACCGTGGGAATATATTTTTTACAATACTTAGTTGATAGATTTAAATAATTTATAGGAAATTTATTCAAATTTGTAATAAAAAAGGTTTTATATTTTTTACTGTTAAGTGAGTATACATGAGTAATAGGAAAGAATTTTTTTACGATGACGGTTTATAAATTTAAATAAAAAAAGGTATAAAATGGAGCTATTTCAACGGATATTTAAAGTAATATCATGAATAATAGTTTACGTAATAAAAAGGGGGTTGGGTTATTTAGGAAAGGGAGTGAGAATGAGAGAGAGAAAAAAAGAATATTTCTTCACCTATTGGCGGTATATAAATTGGTGGAAGGAATAAAATATAAACGAATGAGCGGAAGATAAAATGCATACAACATTGTAGAAGGCAGTGGCTGAGATACCGTATTTGATAAATACCGTGTAGGAAAGAAATAGCCGTCGTGATGTGTTTTGGTCAAACAAATGAGCGACGTGAAAGCCTTATATAGTTGGCGGTGGCTGTTGTAATGTTATCAAATATCGTGCATCAGAAAATTTTCATTCTTTCCTTTTCTTTTACGTCTGTAAAACCGGCATTAAACAAAGATAAAGAAGAAATGAAGGTTAAAAAGAATGTAAAGTACACCGGAATAAACTCTATTTCCATGTATTGTATTGTAGGCCTACATACTTGGTTAGATACAACCATTATTGGTTATGCACTTCATCTTCTAACAATAAATAAATAAGAATCGTAATAAATGTATGGCAAGTTAATCTTGAGACCGCCTCTTTTTAAAATGCCCGCCCATCTCAAAAAATAAACTTAAAGGATAAAGTTCCAAGCTTATTATTGTATATTCCGCTAGCAGGCTGCATTTTATTTTGGCTTATTTCTGGTGTCCGTTCCAGATGCAAGAGGATTCTTACCCTTAAGGAGTCAATTTTTTTACAAACATCTCAAAAAGTGCTCAGAAATTCAGGAGATGTGACTTGCATAATAGTAAAAAGAAAACTTTACACCAACATATATCTAAAAAATGTTTTTTTTTGGTTTATTGTCTGACTGTTTTGCAATTACTGCTATTGCAGACGGTGAAGGATGACATGATTTTTTAACGTATGAAAATATGCCGTGCCTGAATGGGATTCGAACCCATGGTAAACTAACCAAAAATAGTTAGTTTACCGGTTAGCCTCCACTGTGTTTTGTAACTTTGAGTAACTTTTGTAACTTTTTGTAATTTGAAAGAAATTTCTAAGGTTGGTTCAAGAATCCATAGTTTTTAAATTTCAGTTCAGTCGGTACAATAGTTTTCCCCAGAATGAATAACATTCAGGCGCGCGCATGAATATCCTTTGACGATACAAAATAAAAAACGTACATTTAAGAACGTAAACACTGTTTATCTTTCTCCTTTATACAATATAATGAAATAAATTACAAGTTTAACTTTATGAATGGAAAAGAATTTTGTATCCGGGAATATCATCATTAAAAATCGAAGGTGTCAGTGTTAATATTTTAAAGTTCTTTATCGTTTTAACAAACTACTAACAGTTTTTTTTATTTATAATAATATAACTAAGGAACAAAATCATTGACTGTGAATAAGATGGCATTGTGCGCGTGAAAAATTTCCTATTATGAATTTCTTAATCCTTTGGATTCTAGTTGACCATTATTATAGACTTACATGCAGCAGTTTAAAAAGAAAGAAAGACGTTCATGAAAAAAGAATGACTTCTATAATAATAACATTCACCAATCCATATTCATTATTTCTATACCTTTAATGTTATTATTCTTAGACTAACATATAGCTTGTTAAAAATACCGTTAAGCTTAAGTAAGTTATTTATCCAAGAAAAGGAAAATTATTTTTCTAACCTGTCACTTATCTAAATCCTGTATGAGTCTATGTGACCGTAACATTTTCGAATACGGCAAAAGTTATTATTATATTATTTTCCTTGTTTTGTTTCGTCTGTCGGAAAAAGATGCGTGTAATAACCTAACCTTGTCAAAATGTCAATTTTGTAAATTAAGAAGTAGGAAGGTAAACCTATCAGATTTTTGTTGTTTGTATTCTTTAACGTTGATTGACATCAAGTATTTTTAACGTTAAACCCTTTTTAAAGATTGGTTAAACAAGCGAATAAAATGATTTAAAGTTATTATACTCAAAATCTTGTTAAGTAAATATTTTACACACTTTAACGCAAACAGGTTAACAAGATCGGATTGTTAGTTTTTGTGAGCTTTCACTTTTACTTTTAATCGGAAGTGATTCCTTTCGAAATTCTTTTTACCAGTAAAATGAAATGATTTGTAAAATTTTTTAATGTTACAAATTTACTTAAATTTATTAAAATCCATAAGACTATATAAATTTATGAATTGCTTTGCCGTCTGCCCATTACAGATTACCCATTCGTCTGCCCATAACAGACAAGCGGAGAGTCAAATTATTTACTCTCAATCTGTTTGTTGCAGGGCTAAAATATCACATGGTCAGCCAATTAAATGACTGAATCATTTAAGAACAGAAGAGGTAGAGGTGTAAAAGACACTAATCAGAGTTATCTCCTCTGAAAGTAATGAATTTCATTATACAGCCAGACCCTGTGGTGAATGAAGTGAAGGTGTCATTTGCAGAGTGGAAAATATGTGCTTTTCAGAGGGCCCGGCATGCTGATAAGCATACTTTTCCATTCAGTGAGGAAGGCAATTGTAAACCACCTCACTCCTCGTTTTACTTAGTAAAACCTCTACAGGTTTAAACCAGCTTTTCGGCTGATGACCTAAACAACAACGAATTGCTTTATCTTGGCCTTCATGAAATTAATATAGGTTAGAAAAGTTTTCATATCGATTTATCGAAATCGAGTTTTTACAGGAAATAAACGTTTTCAGGTCCCCTGCTCCCAAAAGAATAATGTGACATTATCTCTAAGGTCCGTTTCGGGATCTGGGTAAAATAAAAAATGTACACACTAAAGTTTCAACCCACCGGGTTGGTTTAGAGGTAAAGTAGTCGCCGTGATCAGCTGTTTAACGGCTGATTTTCGGAGACGAAAGTTCGTGGTTTAAATCCTACTAAAGGTAGTTACTTTTATACGGATTTGAGTACTAGACAGTGGTTACCGGTGTACTTTAATGGTTGGAGTTCAATTTACCATACTTTCTCAGCAATGGTCGGCCTGAGTCTGTACAAGACTACACCTCATTTATACGTCATACACATCATCCTCATCTCATTGGGTCATAGGGTTACTTATTATTCTAAATTGAACAGATTGCAACGTACACACATTAGGGATTAAAAAGAAGAAAGTTTAAAATTACAAGTATTTATTACAAACTAAAAGTACAATTAATAAAGTGCCTTAAATCTATAAGTGAATTACAGTTATTACAATTAAATTAATAATTACAATAAATAAACTTAACTCGCTCTTAATTAAACTTAATACTATTACTTACAAATAATACTAAACGTTAGACAATAATTCACAGTAACGTTGACCTTCTTTAACGCACTGTTACGCACTACGCAATTCGCTCACTGAATCACAGACAAATCGAGACTGATTGACTCTAAACAAACCGGCTGCATTTATATAGGTGAGCTATGGAGATTTCGAGAAGGACAGAGATTTTCGATACAAAAAATACAAAATCCTTCTGACAGCTTCTGGATAAATGTTAACAAATTTTAAACAAATTAGGATTAAATAAAAGGAGTTACAAAAAGGCCAATTATCTAAATAGGTAACCGACTCTTTTACAATAGCCGTACAACAATAGGCAGCCCTACCTGTAGGCCTACTATACATTATCATTTATAGTACATAATATTTCTAACTATTTCTTGGAAACCCTATTCATCACTCTTATTATTTACGTTAACATTTTCAAAATATTGATCCTCCTCGAAAATTCTCGAGCACATACCTTTAAATACTGTTAAAATAGATTTTTACCGATTGGTCTGTATGTAGGGCCTATGTATGTTTTTGATCAATAACTCAAACAACGGAAAACACTAAGAAGTTGAAACTTGGAACTTAAGTTAGGTACCACATGAAGAGCCGACAGGAACATTTTTATAAAAATCGATCAACCGGAAGTAGCAGTTTATTTGTACAATGTTTTTACTTATTTGCAATTTTCAGAGGAATGGGTCGTACGATTTTTATTAGCATCTCCTCCGTTACTACATTTTCTGGGCTCTAAAAAAACTGGGTGAAAGGGCATATATCTGGAGAAATTTATGGCTGTGTCCTCGTGAACAAAATTGTTTTTTTTTAAGATTGCGGCCTTAACATGCGTTTTAGGGTAATGGCGTAGTCAACAATATAGAAAATTGAAACCCTACAAGTTTGATGCATGCGTTTTTTTCTAGAGAGCCTAGTTTAGCGTTGATTAGTGATATTATCATATTTCGCTCATTGAAATTGGCCAAGAATGGTTGTCAAAATGGGATTTTTTTCTATCATGGCTTAATTTTTTTATAGAACTACTTTTTGACTTAAAAGGGGGGTTGATTGTGTGCTGAATTTACAAAGAAATATTGGTAAATTTAAATTTAAATTTGGTAAAGGTATTCTACAGATAATAAAAGTTTTTGAAAATTAAAAACTCTACAAGTTCGTTCGAACATATTTTTTAAAGTCACTTCAACTGCTTCGTTATTAGCGATTACGGTGGATTATGTATCGAGAACAATCGGATTTGAGGCCGCCTCCGTAGCGCGTTAGCCTACCACGCGGAGGTCTCGGGTTCGATTCCTGGCCAGGATCTGAAAATTTTCACAAGTCAAAATTCACAGTTACAGTAATATAGCCTAATCCACCGTAGTCGTTAATAACCAAGTTGTTGATGCGACTTTAAATTAATTCATTCATTTTAAAAAAATAGATTTTGACTTGTGAAAATTTCCAGCCCCTAGCCGGGGGGGGGGGGGGTCTACTCTGGAACCTCCGCATCAAAGTCGTTCGAACATTATTAATCTATCTTACTTCCTTTTTGTGGCAGTTGGTAATTTTACATTTATAATATAAGTACAGTTTATCAAAATTGGTCCTTACATTAGCAGAAGCAAGAGAAAGTCGCGTGAGTGTTTCACACAATGTGTTGACAAAAAATGTTAACAAAATATTCTGTAAACTACAGAAAATATGAGAAGGGATGAGAATGTTATTTTGCTTTCGTTCATCATTCCTTAGGAACCTAAATTTAGGGTTTTAACTTTTGAACATTTCCAGATCCTCCTTGCCGGGTATCGAACCCGGGACCTCCGTGTTCTAGTCGTTCGAACATTATTAATCTGTCTAACTTCTCTTATGTAGCAGTTGGTAATTTTACATATACTGTTCCTAAAAATTGGTTCTTACATTTGCAAGAGCAAGAGAAGTCGTGTGAGTGTTTCACACAATGTTTTGAAAAACATCTTAACAAGAAAAGTCTATAAACTACAGAAAATATAAGAAGGGAATGAGAATGTTATTTTTCTTTGGTTCATCGTTCCTTAGGAACCTAAATTAGGTTTTTTGACTTGTGAATATTTTCAGATACTAGCCGGGAATCGAACCGGGGACCTCCGCGTTATAGTCGTTCGAACATTAGCAATCTATCTTACTTCCTTTTTGTATCAGTCAGTAATTTTACATAATTATACTGTTCATCAAAATTGGTCCTTATATTGGCAAGTGCAAGAGAAAGTCATGCGAGTGTTTCACACAATGTTTTGAAACAAAATGTTAACAAGAAAAGTCTGTGAACTACAGAAAATATAAGGCCAACTGTATTTGAGAATGTTATTTTTCTTTCGTTAAAGGTTCTTTTCGAATCTAAATTTGTTAGTAAAAATATTAACACATTGTATAATTTTGTTACTGCTTATTTGTAATAGTGGTATTTGTAATGTGCAGGTTTATGCCTGCATAAGTTCATGATTCATTATTAGTGTTCAACTTTTTATTGTTTCTATTTGTATGTGTCCTTTCCTTTATATTAATCCTAAAAATAATCATCTAACTCGGTGGTTTACCTCTCCAATTAACAACTATTGATAAATTGATAAAAATTTAAATAATGCAATACGTTTTTTAATGTATTTTCCTGTTTCAAACTTTCAAGTGCAATATGTATTTATTCATTAACTTTTTGCATTTAAGTAATTAAATGTTTTATTGTTAATGAGTAACACTTCAAATGGAAATGAATTACGTTCAATTTTTTTATTTTTTAGGAGAGGTTACGAGTAGGTGTTTGTGAAAATAAATGTCTAATATTTATTTATTTAACGTCCCATGCAAATTGTTAAATTGAACAACAGAATCAACGATACATGATAATTTTTTTAACTAAGTAGATAATGTTTTTTTGTAAATAGACGCCAGTTTTTTTTATTACGAAGTAGTCTCATTCGATGAGGGAGATGATGTTAATATTTTTATCTTATTTTTACAATTTTATTAAATTGAATGAATGGTTCCTAAACAATAAAATCTACTGACATTTTAGGTAATCTTCAATCGCATTGTACTATTTTGTGATTTTGACCGATTTCAATGGGCATGATTTGTTTGGCAAGAGATGGATTTTGCTTTCTAGATCCGCAGTGGTTCTACTATCGGTTTCATACCCGAGTTTGAACCCCTTGCATCTCCAAAACCATGAGTCGGATTTCAACAAACGTTACATCAAAATTTAGCTTATATTATTCTGCGTTGACCTGTAATTGTCCTATATTTTTAAAGTGGTTTGAAAATAGTCATATCGAGGTTGGAAGAAAAATAGATCCGGTTTTTTGGTACCGCAAAGAATTTCATGGGTTTAGAGGCGTATAAGTTGAGAAGTATTTGACCGACAAGTTTGAAATGTTACCGCAACTTAGCGAGTTACAGAGTTACAGAGTTCTTACAGAGTGTAGGTCAGTTAAATGTTTATTTATTAACAATATTCTGAACCCTTGCTATCTCGGTAACCGCTCAATCGATTGGCACGAGCAAACTATCTTTTTATTCAGCGTCATTAAAATTCAGCAATTAAATAACTTTTTTTTAATAACTTTTAAGAAATTCTGGTAGATTTTATTTAACCATTTTGGATTTAACGGTTTGTGTAATGTATATCTAAATGTTACGGCGTATTTAATGGGCTAACACCGATGCAAAAAAAATTGTTTGGTAGGCTAATAGAATTGAGAATTTATTTTCTCTTGCTTAATTGAATATCTAGGAAGGAAAGTATTGTTTTCATGTTGATATTTCGAAATCGAGTTTTCACCGAATCTACACGTTTTTAAACACCCTGAACCCAAAAACAAACATATTTTTAGCGATTGGTCTGTTGTGTGTGGTGTGTGTGTGATATGTGTGTGTGTGCGCGTATGTTTTGAGTGAACAAAATATCTCAAGAACGGAACATCGTACGAACTTGACACTTGAAACTTAAGTTAGTTACTACTAGAGGACCTGACACGAAAATTTTCATCAAAATCGGTCAACCGGAAGTAGTAGTTTATTCGTGTCATTTTTCACTTTTTTGCTATTTTTGAAAAAGCAAAATATTTTGCACTGTTTTGCTAAAACGGCTTCTACGATTTTTTTTAAATCGTCCCATTTACTAAATTTGTTATGCGTACAAGATAGGGTAGGCGCCATGTCTGCTGAAATTCTTGGGGAGGCTGTGCTCTCGTAAAAAAAAGTTTTTTTAAGATTGCGACTTTAAATGCGTTATAGCGCAAAAATGTATATAATAAAAGTTGAAGATAATTAAGAAACCTACAACTTTTATTCAAACATTTTCTTGTATAACACTTAGTTTGTCGGTAATTAGTGATTTTCTGTTTTTTCATGAACATTTTAAAAGATTGATTTTTTAAAGATTACGGCCTTAGTATGCATTTTACGACAAAAGTGTATATAGACTAATCAAATTTATAGGAAATTAAAAGATCTACAACTTTTATTTAGCAAATTTTTTCTACATAGCCTAGTTTAGCGTCAAAGAGTAATTTTCCGTGTTATTAAGCCAAACTAAAATTTTCATTTTGCGTCTTTCATTCATGATTAAAATTAGGTTATGTTTTTTGAGGTTAGTTTTTTTTGTTTATTTCTAATGTTTTATTACTAATATTAGGCTACATTGTTTATTATTTGCATTGGTAAAAGAAAGTCGTGCGAGTGTTTCACACCAGATTTTTCTGAAAGGGAAAAGGTTTAATAGAGGTTATAAGAGCGAGGAGATTTCTTTCAGTGAAAGAAGTGAAAGAAAACTATTTAGTTATGTACTTGTTATATTGACACTATTTCGGTGGAATGTATACGAAAGATGTTAGGTTAAAGAATAAGAAGAAGAAGAATTGAAGATGGTGTTTTGTTAACCACTTGAATAATAATATTAATATTATTCTATGTTCATCGTATTTTTTTCTACTTATAAGGGAGATGGAAATGACCGTTGTTTGTTTAAATATGGGAAAAACAAACTAAGGTAGGTCTTTTAAACTCCCCCTTGTTGTACCATGTATTTATTTATTTCTGTTTATTTGAACACGAAGTCGAAGACGACGGCATTTGTCTGTTCGTTTGATTTAAATGGAAGAAACAAGCTCTCACATTTTCTAAACATAACTTGACGCTATTATGTTGAGACACTTACGTCTCAGTTGTCGTTTTATGTAACGTATTTTTAAAAAGTGGTACTACATCGTGACTTATCGGTAATCGTCTATTCATAAAATCAACCACTGTCGTACATTAAAAATATTTCTATCACATTTTTTTGTTTCGTAAAATCAGATCTACAAATAGAATATTAATAATAAATTAGCTATAAACCATACTGATTCATGGACAAACAAAAATAAAACAGATTGAAAAACAAGGAAGTAAAATCCTTAGGAAACTAAGGATCGATCAAAAATTAAACCACAATCATCAGAAACCTACTAACACACAGAATGATCACAGATACTTGTAAAAGTAGAATAGTGAGATTTTAAGGACTCAAAACATCACAAAAACCTCCATAAAATATAAGTAAAATGGTTAATTGAAACAGAAGAAGACCTCAAATAACTAAAGATCAAAGAAATTGACATGAAAAATCAGACAATATCAAAAACAGAAATTTAAACAAGATACAGAAAGGAGAGGAAGCTAATAGACAGAGGAATGAAGGAGGGAACATAATGAACACATGATGATGAGAATTTGGGAAAACCGATGGACGGCCAGAGAAACAGAAGGAAAACGTGAAAGCATTCAAGTTTTTTATTATTGTATAGGACCAATTTTATACCTCGTGAGGTGCTTTAGACGTTTCTGGAAGATCTTTTTGCTGCCCACATTATCAGTATTCACTCACTGTATGCTTTTATCCTTTCTTCTGTCCACCCAATGTTCTATTTTTGCTCTTTATGGTAGCCCTTAAAGTCCATAATTAATTGTTTGAATTTGGTTTGTTTCATTAAGTTTTCATAGTTCATTCCAGTTTTCTCGATTCCTTTCTGATTTTTTAAAACTATTTATCAGACAACCTTAATAACCTATTGCTTAATTTCTTAAAAATTTGTTTTGTCAACCAGTTGTCATTCATTCTATACAGGTGTCCATAAAATTTAATTGTTTATTTCCCTTGTACAGTTCTCCTCGACCTCGTAACCTATATTGTCCATCTTCAGATGATTCCATTATCTTGCAAAGGATCTTTCAAATTTCTTTGGAAAGTTATTCACATAAATAAATAAACTTTTATTCAAGTTCTATGCTCTCTAAACGGGGAATAAACGTGAATAATAATGATCTTCTTCTTCTGCGTTTCAAAGATTAGGCATCTCTGCCTGTTCTAAACCTCTCAAATCTGCCCATCTCTTTCTTGGGCGTCCTCGTTCTCTCTTTCCCTCCGGTTTATAGGCTAGTGTTTGCTTAGCTATCCTATCCTCCCTCATTCTGTTCATATGCTCCAACCACTGCATTCTGTTCTGAGATAACCTGTCGTTTAAAGAGAAGGTGTTGAGTTCTTTCCTTATCTTGGTATTTCTGTAGCGATCTTGTCTACTACACCCATACGTATGTCGAAGAAATTTCATTTCAGATGCTTGCAATCTACTCTCCTTTGATAACACTGGCTTTGATAGCACTCAAATTTCACTGCCATAAAGTAGGGTCGGCACTGCTATTGTTTTATAAAATCTCAACCTCGTGTTTTGCTGGTGCTATTTTTTAAGGTTCGGTGGATAGTTCAACAAATTTGCTGAAATCGGTGCATCTTACTGTAAGCATCTTTTTCCTGTTAGTGTGTAACTTTACAACCTAGATACTGAAAGTGGGATATCTGTTCCAAAATATTATTCTCAATAACAATTTTGCTTCTGACTGGCTCCTTTCCTCTGAATGCCATTATCTTTGTCTTCTTTGTCGAAACTGTCAATATTCTTTGCACAATTTTTTCAGCATGAACAGTGTTCTCTGCAGATCTTCCTCATTCTTCTGTAGCACTATCAGGTCAGGTCATTGGCAAATAATAGGTAGTTTAAAACCCTATCTTCTCCTATGAGAATACCAATGTGTATTAGAGACTTCCATCTTCTGATCACGTCATCCAAATAAATATTGAAAAAAGTGGGTGATAGACCACACTCTCTTGTCTTACTATTAATAATTACTTCTTCAGAGATTCTCCATTGCTATAATCCCTCTGAGAGGGATAATAATAATGATGAATTGGCTAAAAAGATACTGTCAGTTAATGAAGTAAAACTCACTTACTTTAAGCGGGGATCCTACAGCTTTTGCTACACCCTGCCCCTCATTCTCCACCTTGGTCTGTTCAGCCAGTCCTCCTCCTCCAGCCCTCTCTGCTGCATAGCCTCTCTCACCCCTATCTTTCCAAGTTTCGCAGGGTCTACCTCTCTTCCTCCAAGCGGCTGGCTGGTAGCTCAAGATCCTTTTTGACCAATTTCCTCTTCCATTCAGTGTACATGACCTTACCAAACCAATTGTCTTTTTTCTATCCTTTCTACGATTGTATCATGGACCTCTGCTCGAGCCCGTACGTCTTCATTTCTCACATGTCCCAGCCAAGAGATTCTACAAGCTCTTCTCAAATAATCCATTTCCACTGCATTCAGCCTCACCTTGTTCCACCTACTACTTTGCTAACATTCCGCCCCATGAGTCATTATTACGTCCACCATTGCTTGGTAGATTATCTTTTTCATTTAAGCATGCTAATAAGCATACTTTTCCACTCAGTGAGGAAGGCAGTTATAAACCACCTCACTCCTCGTTTTACTTCGTAAAGTCTCTGGAGGTTCAAACCAGCATTTCACCTAATGATCTAATAAAATTGATAAATTTTATTTAATTCTTTTTTTTAAATATACAAAATAAAAATAAACTACACTGGTTTCGTGAAATCAAAGAAGACCTAGAAGAACTTCAGATTTCACTTGAACAGTTAAAAACCAAGAATAAAAATATCATAAATTGAAAAACACAACTCCAGCAAAGGAAACCAAGCAAACGTCCAAAAGCGGTGTATTTTGAGGAAGAAAGGAAAAGAAGATCTAACGCAAAACAAAAATTATTGGGAAAACATTAAGAATAAGATCATCACAAAAATGGATAAGATTCTAAACTTAAAGAACTGATGTAGCCCTATGAGGCTATAGAAAAAAGAAAGAAAAAAATAATATCTGCGAAGGAAACAATTTCTGAGCGCAGGTATGAGTCTATTTGTTTTTTCTCTTTACAGTATACTGAACTAATTAATTACATTACAATATGACATATTAGATTTAAAACAGATACATATACACACAACCAAGTATAAATAACTCACTGAAATTTTGGTTTTTATTTAAAATAAATATTTTTTTCTGGGAAGATGTAAATGGATAATAATAAAAATAGTAAATAATAGTAATAGTAAATAGTAATGATAATAACAATACCAGTAATAGTTAATTGAGTTATTCACATGTGTCCTATTTTAAGTAAGTTCTTAGTAGAATGATTTATATATTATTGTTTTAGAATAATAAATTTAAAATGATACTTGAAACAATCCATTTATCAACATCTTTAAGGAGTGTTTTATTAAGATTATTATACATAAATTGGTTTTGTATTAAATTTGTAAGTTTTGTAGAGATTTATATGAACTTCAGACATTTAAATTGGTACGGATTCCTTGAAAAGAGACTGTAGAAGGTCGCAGGTCATAGGTGGAATTCTGACAATTAAGAATACTAAACAATTTAAATGCTAAATGATTTAAACAACAATTAGACAATATATCCTATCCTGACTCATTTTTCTGGAGTCTCCTGGATGCAATTATTAAAAAACATTTAGTCCAAATTAAGGTGGTACTAATCACAGGTTACCTTTTCTGAGCTGAAAAAATAAACGGTGTTTTAGATCCTAAAAGAGTTTATCCAATATGAAAACATCATTAAATTTTGAGTTAGATTGTACTTGTTTTATTTATCTTAAATGAGTATTTTATCCGACTAATTGATATATTTTATTAAACAATATCCCTTATAATATCTAAAAATATAAAATAATTTATTAAAAAATAAATCTGTCATTTGAAATGAATAAAATAAGAAAACAGATTATTTATTCAAGTATCTTTCTGTGAGATATGGTATTATGAGTGGGTAGTTATTAAACATGAATTTAACTGAAAATAAAAAATAAAAAAGTTAAAAAATTTTAATGTGAATAATGTATCATCATCAGTCAGAATTTTTATCAGAGATGAACAAAGAGGTTTTTATAAAATAGTCTATAAGATAGCATATTTAAAATACAAAGAGGCTAGCGATTGTCAACTCTACGGGGAGTTGAACCTGTCACTGACTAACCTAACCTCCATTTTATATTTTGTTATCTTTGTCTTATTCGTTATGTTAATTTTATATTACGCTCTTTGTATATATGTCGGTAAATATTTGGCATGAATGTACGTGCAGTATATAAATTTAAAAACAAAAAATAAAATATATGTTTCTGCTTCCTTTAAATGAGTTTTATACTTTTAATTTATTATCATTGCATTCACTAAAACAAGTTTTATTAATTGTATAGTTTATTTGTATTTTAATTTATGTCTTGAAATTTTTTATTATATTTTATAAAATGGCTTATATGTGTCACTAAACTCTATAAGGAGACCTATATTATTGTTTTTAATAAACTCTTAAATAAATGAATTTAGAACTGTCTCGGTAAAGTACATAGTGGCTGTAGACCAAAGTTTTTATGGGACTAATGGGAGCTGGGCGGATGGAGAGAGTTGACGGAGGTATTATTTTATTACCAAAACTCTAAATATTTAACAGACTAAGTTCCCACCTACACCTAAGGTAACTTACTGGATTTGTTGCATGTTTTTAATAAAAACATGGACTTGTAGTGTATTTAATAAAATGAAGCCAGTCTTTACGACACATGACTTAACGCTCAGGACCAAATTATGCCTCGTAGAATGTTATGTATACATGGTGCTTCTGTATAGGATGGAGACATGGACCCTCAATAAAACATTTACAAAAAAGATTGAACCCATCGGGTTCATCTAGAGATAAAGTAAAGGTATGTGTGTCACTGTGTGTCAGCTGTTTAACAGCTGATTTTCGAAGATGAAGGTTCCTGCTTCAAATCCTAGTAAAGGTACAGTATTCAGATGAACTAATGTCGCTAGCCGTGGGAATGAGAGAATGCATAACGCTCTCACTCGCACAAGCCATACGCGCTGTTCCAATAACATTGTCTTTAATTTTACTCATTGTTGTGAGCAAGCGCTTATGTATGCAGTAAACTAACAAGCAAGATAACGACTGTAGTATGTTTTCAGATTTGGATTATAACGGTAAAGACCTTTGAGCGCATGTGTAGTTATGCCACATATCTCCCTCTCACTCACTTGGCTATGGGACTAGTTCGTCTGATACCTACAGTTACTTTTATACGAATTTGAATACTAGACAGTGATTACTGGTGTACTTTGATGGCTGGGGTTCAATTAACTATACTCTCTCAGGTATGGTTGGCCTGGGTCTGTACAAGACTACACCTCATTAACACGTTATCACGTCATCCTCATCTCATTGGGTCACAGGGTTGCTTATTGTTCTGAATTGCTTACTGCTATGAACAGATTGCAACATATTAGGAAAAAAACAAAAAAAAAGAATATCGAAGCCTTTGAACTGTGACACTACTGAAGAATCTGAAAGATAATATGGACGCAGAGGGTGATGAATTTGGAGGTGTTGCGAAGAATAGACAGAAACTTGGAACTCATCAACATAATGAAATGCCAAAAACTGTCATACTTGGGCCACATTACGAGAAATGAAGAAAGATACATCTTGCTTCAGCAAATACTTCAAGGTAAGGTCACAGGAACGAGAACACCAGGACGAAGAAGAACATTTGCTGTCAAATCTTAGGACTTGGTTTGACAAGAGTCGGACAAGAGTTTGGTGGAACTGTTTTGAATTTGCAATGAATAAGGTGCAGATAACGATGATGATCACCAACATTCGAAATTAGATTGGCACCTAAAGAAGAAACATTTTTTTGGAAATTTCAACACATTAAACCCAACACTGGGCTCGGTGATTATGATTTCCTAGTCCAACATTGTAGTACAACAAGAATTTATGAAGTTGAAACCCCTTCTTACCAACTTTTTTTTTTTTTTTTTTTTTTTTTTTTTTTTGGTTTAACGTCCGACTGTTTTGCAAATTGCTGCTAATGCAGACGGTGAAGGATGAAATGAATTTTTTGTAACGTATGAAAAAAATGCCATGCCCGAGTGGGATTCGAACCCAAGACCGCGTGATGAGAGGCGAGCACGTTACCAACATCGCCAACAGCGGCCGGCTTCTTACCAACTGAGATGATAAAATGGAACTGCTATATATAAGACATATAAATTTCTTTAAAATGTGGGTGAACAAACACATCCTTTGTATTTCCTGGATGGCGAAGATAACATACAATGGAGGTTCTTCGCAAAATGGGTTGTGACCTGCTATAAATGTATGTAATTAAAACAAGTAAACTGTAATGATCCAATTTTTGGATCATATAATGCAGAATGAATCAAGATATTAATTATTACAAGCCATTCTGCAGGGGAAAATATGTGGAAAAAGAGAACCCAGCAGAAGACAGGTGTCATGGCTTTGATATCTGAGAACTTGGTTTGGAAAAAGCTCAGAAGAGCTATTTCACAATGCAACAAGCAAAGTGAAAATTGTTGTGATGGTCACCAACAATCGAAATAGATAAGCTCATGAAGAAAAAAATGAAATATTTCAGTCATATCAAGCATAGCTAAATTCTGCAACATTCTGCAACTCAACGTACAGGGCAAAGTCCACAGTAGATGAAAAACTGGGTGAAGAAGAGACTCGTGGTTCAAGTATTTGCACATATGGTACAGCAGGACACCATAAGAGCTGTTTCATACTAATATATCCAGGGTTCAGGGAGTCATATTAATTGCCAAACTCCAAAGATAGAAGATAGTACTAGAATAAGAAAATGTATGGTGTTGTAAGAATCAACTGTTACTGTTCCATTTCCCACCAAATACCATCATTACTCAAACAATTAATGCAAATTTAAATCAATAATTTTAAGAATATAAATATTTGCAATAGTTTTGTATTTTCAAACAATCATTATTATCATTTTTTTGTCAGGATCTTTATATAAATAATTTAAATTTTAAAATGTAATAAAATTGTTCACGTTGTGCATTTTACCTCATTTTATAGTTAACACGACTTTTCTGTCATGTCAACTTTGAACACTTATTATTCAATAACAAAGGTATAGGGTGATTCAAAAAGAGCGCCGGTTTTGATATATCAAATTAAGAGATTTATTTTATTGAAAAACTGAAAATAAATACATCAACAAGTTCATCTTACCTTCCGATTTCATGTATGAAAAATGATGTCATGCATGTGTCCTCCTCTACTGCGCTGGCACGCATCAACTCTGTCCATTAAATTGGATATTACTGCACGACAAGTTTCGACTTCCATTTGCCCGATAACCCGTCGAATTTCCTCCTTCAAGTCATTGATGTTTCGGGGTTTATTGGCATACACCAATGACTTCAGATGACCCCAAAGATGAAAGTCACAAGGCGTCAAGTCACACGACCTTGGTGGCCATTGATGGTCGGAATTACGAGAAATGATGCGATCCTGGAACCGTTCACGGAGCAACAACATTGTTTCTCGTGCAGCAACTGAATTTTTTACGGGTGATATTGGAGATCGTACCGAAGAATTCTCCGTACAGAAGAACATCGTAAACCCAATTGTTGAGAACGGCGACGTATTGATTTTGCTGGGCTAACAGCCACACTGTCACGAACCAACGCAACGTTCTGCTCAGTTCGGCCAGAACGACGACGTCCAGAACTTTTAAGGTCGACTGTTGAACCCGTCTCAAAAAACTTTTTCATGAGCCTGCGAACTGTTGATTCATTCGGTGCTTCATTACGTCCTAGAGTACCGCGAAGTCGCCTGACAGTAGCCGCATAACTCTCTCCACTCTGGTAAAATGTTTTGACGATTAACACTCGTTGTGCAATAGTTAACTTCTCCATGGTTAGACACAGACTGCGAGAGTACTACACTGCGAACAAGAAAAACTACAACTGAATCGTCAATCGGAATGTTCTCCAAAATAGAAATGAGGTCTAACAATGTTGCCAACCGATAAACAAAAATTTACCAGCCGTTTAAAAACCGGCGCTCTTTTTGAATCACCCGTTATAAATGGAAAAACAGGTTTCTCCATTGTTTTTCTTGTAAAATTTTACATCTAAAACATATATCATAGTCTATCTTCCAATTTGAAAAAGTATAAGTTTAATTCAATATGGCGGATCAAAGATGGTGGACAAAAATTTAAAACCTATCATAATGCAGATTTTTAAAAATATGTAGAACCATATTTCTTTCTGATGCAAAATAGCTACCTCTCAGTGTAGTAGACTACGACGTGGTGGTTCCGGGTTTGATTCCTGGCAAGAGTCTGGAAATTTTCTTAAGTTTTAATAACCAAGCTGTTGATCCGATTAAATAAACTAAAAAAAAAATACCTCTTACCCTGTATGTGATTATCAGGTTAACAACTATTATAAATGATTTCTTATTATATTACAAGAGTAACATTTTGTAGTATTACACATTGTGTTATTACAATCGGAAATTATTATTCATTCGTGATTATCACAAAGAATCTTAAATACAAGATAATTAAAGTATGAATAGCATTTAATTGTGTTTGCTCATTATGCAGTCATAATCGTGTTATTTTTTCTCTCTACTTTATTCTATTCAATTGTTCCACAAGATTGTCGTATTTTAATTTGTAAAATAAAAACAACTTTGTTTTAGCGTTAACTTATTATGTGTAGAAGTTGGATGAATAAGTCCCTTTCATTACAAGTATTAAGTTATTAAAATTGTTATCTTTTAATTTATCAGGAATTTATAAAAGAACAACATTAGTTTTAATTGTTTGTTCAGATTTTTATCACAAAAATATTTTTGATTGATTTATATCAAATCTTTATTTGGCTGATTATTTTTGACGTGTTTTACAAATGATGTATAAACATTCTGGATTTCTAATAATAGAAATCCTTGATTTATCAAGTCCTTAAATGATAATAGCAATAAGTTAATATTTTCTTTGGTATTCTTCTTGCCTCTCTTGTATATATATTATGTTTTCATATAGCCCTGTATTGCCCTTAACAAGCAGGTGGAGTGTTAAATTAATTGCACTCAATCTGTTGGTTCCAGGGCTACAAAAAATAGTTCTGTGTTTTATCGTATGGTCAGCCAATTAAATGCCAGAACTATTTAAGAACAGAAGAGGTAGAGGTGTAAAAGACACTAATCAGAGTTATCTCCTCAGAGAGTAATGAATTTCACTATACAGCCAGACCTTGTGGTGAATGAAGTGAAGGTGCCATTTGCAGGGTGGAAAGTGGGTGCTTTTCGAGGGCCTGGCATGTTAATAAGCTTACTCTATCAACTCAGTAATGAAGCCCGTTGTAAACCACATCACTCCTTGTTTTTACTAAGTAAAACCTCTAGAGGTTCAAACCAGCCTTTCGGCTGTTGACCTAAACAACGACACAGCCCGGTAAAATATAAAATATTTTGTCTTCAAATTAGGTTGAAGTGTAAATTAATTTGATATATATGTATTAAAAGAAATATGTTGTTTCTTTGTTACAGAGTCATCGCAAGCTGGTAAAACTGGTGGTTGTTTCACAGGAGACAGCCAAGTTTTAAGAGAAGATGGGACATTAGTAGAATTAAAAGATCTTCAACTTGGTGATTCCGTGTTATCAGTGGATACATCAGGAAATCTTGTGTATAGTGAAGTTATATTATTTTTAGATCGTGATTCGAATGAGATGAGGCCATTTTTAAAAATTACAACATCATCGGGTGCAGTGATAAAAATGACACCATCACATTTAATAATGAGAGTGGACAATACGGACGATTTATCAATATCGCCTGTGTATGCAGATAGTTTAATAATAGGCGATAAATTATTAATACGTAATCAAACTAATAATAGACTTATAGTTGATAGTGTTATTAGTGTTAAACCATTTAGAGAAAAAGGTGTGTACGCACCTTTGACAAGGACTGGTACGATTATTGTTAATAATGTAACTGCTTCTTGTTATGCATTATTTAACAGCCAGACAATCGCTCATCTTGCATTCGCACCTATGAGATTGTATATTAATATTAAAGATAGTTTTTATCGGTTTTGGACTGTTGTTACAAGTCCAGTGAAGACTTTAAGTAATAATAATTATTACTATGATAGTAATAATCACATTGTTAGTAAAAGATCTGATGAACTAAGACCTTCACCTCAAATAGGAATTCACTGGTACGCTAAAGCTTTATTTAAACTTTCTCATTACGTTGTTCCAGATTCAATGATGCATAAATAAATTATATTGTGTGAGATGTATTAATTGAATAATTTTCTAAATTTAAATTACTTTACTGTATGGTCACAAATAGTATTATAACTTTTTAATATTACTTGCTAAAGTTTTAGAAAAACATTTTTCAGAAATTATTTTAATTAATATAGTCTGATTCAGAGTGTATGGCACCACCAGCAGTAATATTGACTGTACATGAAACTTCGCTTTGCTTCCAAAAATTCTCTCATACAAGCAGACCTAAAATCTGAAACACTTTTGTCACTTAATCCTGTTACTGTTAACTGTCATTAAATTCTGTATTAATATTGTTTTATTCAAAAATATATTATAAAGTAAAATTTATATACCTATTTCTATTTCTTTTTATCAATTAATTATTGGTACAAATAATTAAAAAATTGATACCAATGAATATAAAAAAATTAGGCTATCTTTGTAAATAGATGTAAAATTGTAAATTGCAGATAATTATAATAAAACAGTTTCAAAGAAACTACGACCGTTTTATAAATCTTCGTTTCTTCATGATATTGGCCAACTAGCCTGTTTCCACATTCAGAATGTTTTATTTCTTATTAGAAAGATATAAAAGTAAGATAAATTACTCCCAGGTCTGTAGAGCTCTCCCGGCCTTTTGGTGAAGTGGTTACCAGAATTGGCTTCTATACTGGGGTCCCGAATTCAATTCCCGATCAGGTCTAGCATTTTTACATCACTCACCTTCATCTATCATCCTTTTCACCACCTGCATTAGCAGTAAATAAAAATTGTCGAATGTAAAACCAAAAAAAACATTACCAAATTTTTTCCCGCAAATCTGCATCCCAAAATCCGCTTGGAAATTTAGTCTTCCTTCATTCTTTGAAAAATATAATAATATATTTATTGTGATAATAACTGATTCTCTCATTTATACTTATTGTTTACAACTCTTTCCTTGTATTGAGATTTTGAATTCTGTCCTCCCTCATGTAACCCTTGACCCTTCGTACAAAACACATCTTCACTGTTTCCAATTACTGTTTCCTTTTTCCTTTACGATCCTAAGATTTGCTACCATTCAAGAATCAGAACTGTCATTACATCATAAAATCTCATTAAAGTATCTTTGTGAGCTCTTTTCCTCAATGTAGTCACAGTTGTTCCACATATTCTCAGGAAACAATCTGCTTTTGTCAGCATCAAGTGCTCCATCAAAACCAATTTGGCAGCCCAAGTAATTTAATGTTTTAGAGGTTAAAAAATTGTTTGTTCATTAACTCCTGGAATAGACATGATGGATAATACAAAATCAGTACAAATTTGACTCATTTGAGTAACTTTTCATTCTATTAATAACATATAATATTGAAGAAATGCTACTTATTAAGAAAATAGTTGATTTTTTAAGCTGAAGGTTCCTGGTTCAGATTTTAGAAAATCTTTACTTACTTACTTACTTTTACATACTTTTATACGGATTTGAATACTTGACAGTGGTTATCGGTGTACTTTGCTGGTTGGGATTCAATTTTAACCATTATCTCTCAGAAATGGTCAGCCTGGGTCTGTAAAAGACTACACTTTACTTACACGTCATATACATCATTCTCATCTCATTGGGTCATGGGGTTGCTTATTGTTCTGAATTGAACAGATTGCATCGTATATGCATTAGGGATTAAAAATAATATGGAAATGAATCATCACATCTACATCTTTACATCTCAGTTTGATTTGGTGCATTTACGTTTATCTCATGAAGTGAGGTTTCTTCCTTCTGGCTGTTAACACTGATACTCCAGCATGCTTCTATGCCGAGGTCCCGGGTTCTCTGCATTAGCAGAAATTCCAAAACAGTCAGACATAAAACAAAAAAAGTTCCATCATGCATAACTGCTGCCATGCACTCTCAATCAAACTGTAGCTGTACATACACCAATTTATTGATCTGAATATTCACAATATTGTTGTAAGAGAAAAGTAAATTTTATTTGCTTCATTGCGTTATGCTCTGTTTAAGTTGATTTGGCACAATACAGATTCATAAGTACACATAGTTTGAAATAAAATATGAACTGATATTTATTTAAAGAATGTTTTTGAAATACAACAAACAAAAACAGGTTATTACTAAAAAATTCATTATTATCATTTTATTTTATTTAGCAGCTTGCTGTTAACAGCACTCTATAAAAGAAAATGTAAAGTTAAAGAGAAATTATGCGTAGTTCACACGGTTACTCATGGTTTTGTGACTAGTGTACATTTACGAGTGTAAAGTAGCATAATTTACTAAATTTAGGCAGTCTACGTAAAAGGGGCATATAGACGCATGTGCCTTTTTTATACAGAACGGTTATTTGAATTCCTCGTAGTTTCAAGTATATGTGGTAAAAATTTCAAAGGGATATCTTGAACTTTCATGTTGGTACACCGATCTATAGTCAGCTGGGTACAACATTTTGTAATACCTAACAAAAATCTTGACATAAATTATCTATCACAATACTTTTTTTATTACATATTAAATTTTATTTAAAATGTATTATATATTTATTATCTTATATTTTGTTTTCCAATTTTACCTATACAAAAAAAAATAACCAATCAATAAAATCTTCATCAGCATTTTTCTCAAAACTATATTTTGGCGTATGTGCCCTTATTACGTAGACCGCTTCAATTCTGAGCACTAGAAAATTTTAATGATTATTTAATTATTCCTTATCTTGGTGACAATGATTCTATTACACATAGATTTACAATTTTTATTACCACCTTAGAAGATAATATTATTTCTACTCTGTAAATATGTTAAGAGTAGAACCAATGTCTTACTGTTTAAACATGTCGATTTGTAATGTTTATTTTTTCACGTTTACTAAAAACATAGTATTTTAGAAAAAAAAAACCATTATCTCATAAACTACTGAAGCTATTGAACTGAAAGTTTTAGGAGGTTTTTTACAGTATAACAATAGAAATATTGATGGGACAGTTAGTAATTGATAGTTTTAAACCCCAGTTAGGCGTGTGGCTGCTTTGTTGACACATTGGATGACTCCATGTTGATAATGGTATATTATATTCACGCGAGGATTAACAGCCCCAGCTGTGTCTTGCTTCCTAAGCTCTCTCTCTGTCTCGTCAGTCCCCATTGGAGAGCTGCCGCAAAGACATTGCCTCCTGCACCCCATCCAACCATGTCACTTCCAGCCTACCCCTCCTTCTTCTACCGGCTGGCGTACACTCCCTACCCTCTTTGGCCACCTACCATCCTCCATCTTCTACAAATGGCCAAACCTTTTTAACTGCTTCTGGGATATGGTATCCATGATATTTCCTTGATTGCCAATTCTTCTCTTAATTTCAGAATTCAGAATTTGATCGATCCACGACACACCACAGCTCCGCCTCCAGAAATCCATCTCCACCACTTTTAGGCGATCCTTCTGTCTCTTTGTCAATACCCACACTTCCGCAGCATATGTACACACACTCAGGATGATAAATATTTATCTTTGTCTCCTTCCATATTTTATCATTCCAAAAGAACAAAATTTAACTGCCCTATAATCCTTCGCCCTTGCGAAATCTTGCTTTTACTTCCGCTGCACTTGTTCCGCTCCTATCAAAGATGACTCCCAGGTATTTAAAACTTTCACAGCTTTTCACTACACCCATACCCAGCTGAATATCATTTCCTGGCTTACCAACAGTAAGGTGTTCAGTCTTGTATACATTTATACTGAGGCCCCATCTTTTATACTCCTCTTGCAACTTCCTTATCATGGTAATGATGAAAATTAAATTTTTCTTGGTTAGAAATAATCATTTTACAAAAACCTTTCATGTAGATTTTTATTAAAGTCACTGAACATGAGGTAAAAATTAAAAGCCAATATGTTCATTGGCTGATAAGGAAAGGGTCAAATATTAAGAGTAGTTAGATAGTCATTACAAACTCTTTTAAACAAAGTTTGGTTTTCTATTTTCTCTTTTTATAACATGATTTATAAATTTAATTAATGTCTGTTAATTACATTATTGATTAGTATTTCTAACAATATATTCCAAAAACAATTCAAAGTATGTATGTTGTAATATAGTGGTGAATTTAAATATAAAACTTAACCATGTGATGAGAGTGTGAACTATGATTTTCAATCATAAGTATCTATTTCGAAGTGTCTAAAAGTAAAAATATAAAATGTTACATTACTTCTTGTATTTTTCCCCCATTCAGGGCCAATTTTAAACCACAAGAGGTGACTTCAGATGTTTCTGGAAGCTCTTTTTGGAGCCCACATTCTCAGCATTTGTTTACTATATGCTTTTCTCCTTTCTTCTATCCACCCGGTGTTCTGTTTTTGCTCTTATGGAAGTCCTAAAGTCCATAATTACTTTGCGTTACTTATTGTATGTTAATATTTAGGTTTATTATTAAAATTTTACAATCAAATTTTTTGAATCTTGTTTTTGTGAGTAAATTAAGAGTGTTACACTTACTTAAATAGATATTAACCAAAACTGTAGATATTTCACCAAAATGTTGAAATAGTAACTGAAAAAGTAATATGAAAAGTGTTAAAGGAAAACATTTTGTGTGAGATTTTAGTTGTAAACATATGTTTGAGTTTGATTTTTATCACTCATCCTTAATATTTTGAATGTTTCTCATTGATGTTAACACTGAAATTAATATGAAATTTGCTGATATAACGATAGCATATTTATCTGATCGATTTTAAATAAATCTTATTTAACCCTTTTGGTGCCCAAACAATATTTAAAAGTTTGATCCTAAAGTGCCACGTAATTATTGTATAAGGATGCACAAAAAATGCCAACCCTTTTTCGGCAACTTTTAGGTGTAAACCAGCCATTGCCAATCAAAATTTCAACGTTACAGAAAAATAAAATTTTTTGTTAAAAATTAATTTTTATTGTGTTCATAAAAAAAATAAGTCGTTCTAACACTAAAAATATTCAAAGTACTTTTGTTAGTTTATTTAAAGTCGCATTGACAGCTTGATCATTTATGACTACTGTGGGTTTTGGTACTGTAACGTGTTAAAATTTCCAGATATAGCCGGCAATTGAACCCGAAACCTTACACTTTGTAGGCTAGCGCGCTATTCACTACACCACGGCGACTGTCTCAAAATACATTATTCCATTAATTTTTGTTTAAAAAAAATATTTTTGCAAACTTTCGGTTATCCGGATGTTGTAACTTTATGCGTAACTTACGGGTCCAGTAAACCGGATGCTGTATTTCCCGTAAAAGATATCGATGTCCTGTTTTCCGGACGTTGGCACTGAAAGGGTTAACTGCTAACTAGAAACTAAAAACTAAACTATTAGATTTAAATATTATTCACACTTTTTAATTTTTCGTGGAATTTTCGGAAGCTCAAACAGATATGATGCTTCAAGATATTGCAAACTGTTTACTTTTATAACAAAAACATAGTTTCATGTAAATGGTAAGCACATAAAAAGATTTTCTCCTGTATCTTTCTAAGTAATAATACTTGTTTATTTTAAATATTGTTTTTACAAAATTAACAAACTATTTTATAATCTGAAATTTATAGATTTCCATGTGTTTCTACTGCAATATTAGACAAATAATTGCAAAAATAGACTTATTGTACTAAGGCACAAATTAACACAGCTTTTAAATTTGAAGTAATTTTACCTATGTGCAACATAATAAAATAAATAACTTATTTATTTTTAACTTATTGTTTTATATTTAAATAAATGTATGTATAGTATTAATATTTATTCTTTGTAAAAATTCTAGTACCTATATAAAAATAATTTGTATATAATATAAATAAATTTGAAAATAATAAAATAAATTGTTAACATTATTATGAACAATTAAAAAAAAGTTATATATTATATATTACAAATATGTTGATGTAATTACCATTTAGTTTTAAGTAAGTTAAGATTTATTATTATATTTTTTAATATTTACATGAAAAATAAATTATTACTTTCAAAACTTATGATTTTGTTTATTACTTTTATATTTTTACCATTACAGTCAAATTTCTTTAAGGTAAGACTGTACTTTATATCCCGCCAATGTTAAATTTGCTATTTTAGGTACATTTTTCATAGGATTGGTAAAATATAGGTAAATTAAACATAACACACCATAGTTGTCAGGTTTCTTCTTGAGCTACTGACATTTTTTTCAATTTAATCTTTGGGCCATACCATTTTTTTTAAATATTACGAATAACATAACATTTTTACAAATTGTTTTTTACGGTTTTTGCGTATTACTAACTTTTGGAGCACCTGAGGAAGTCATAAAAATGTCGGTATATGTGGATATACAAGATAATTAACTGGTAAAAATTTCAGCCTGGTAGATTTATTGGTTTCTGAGAAAAATGTACCTAGTGTTAAAAATCTAAATTTACGGGAAAACGC
The DNA here is from genome assembly GCA_035578175.1 of Catonia carolina. Classification (NCBI taxonomy): domain Eukaryota; kingdom Metazoa; phylum Arthropoda; class Insecta; order Hemiptera; family Achilidae; genus Catonia; species Catonia carolina. The sequence goes on from JAQMRL010000005.1 coordinate 51,435,956, forward strand.
AAGAAACAAGAAGGCACAAATCAAAAACAAAATGTACAAAAACAAGTAAATTTCCTATCAGCAGTTGTTTAGAAAGCTGAACTAACAGCTGAGAATACAAAATACAGATGCAGATATTTTAAAAACTAAAATTCTCTTTGCACTAAAATGAGCAGTATAAAATTGTGAAAAATATTCGTTCTCGGTAACATGATCATTTTTCTGTGTAAACTTGATGAAAACTTAATTTTTTCATAAAAAAATATTTTTTTGACCTAACTTAATGTTTTTTCTGGTAGATCTAGGCCTTAACTATTTAAAAACATAAAAAACCAAAAATCAAAATTTTGAGTTAAAACCATCGTGCCATCTCCCCTTACGTCGGATAAATCGGGAATGAGGCCGATCAGGATATAAAATATTTGGGATAACTGCAGAATATAAGAAAATTAATAAAAAGAAAATGTATTTACAGAAAACTGCATTTATATTGAAGATTACTCATACATTTACAGAGTATGACCATACAGTTGTATAGTAAAGTTTTGTATATCACCAAAACTTATACAGTGAAGTCTAATTCTTCAAAAAGTAGCTGGTAAGCTTTTGCTGCTTTTAGTTTGGTATATCACTTGCTAGTTACATAATCATGCAACCTCTAACAAAAAGAAACTCAGCTGTATGTTGTCTCCACCCGATGCTCATAATATATCACATAAGATCTTATAACTTGGATGCTGCTTCTGCGTGACTTAAGAGGTGTGATCAAAAACACAATGAATGATTTTACTACGAATGAACTGCAGACACTATGTCCATTTGAAGTAAAAAGTTCAATAGCCTGGTTCTTTGAGATAATCAGTATCAAGTTCGAACAGACCCACCGGGTTGGTCTAGAGGTAAAGTCGTCGCCAAAATCAGCTGTTTAACAGCTGATTTTGGGAGACGAAGGTTCCTGGTTCAAATCCTAGTAAAGGTAGTTACTTTTATACGGATTTGAATACTAGACAGTGGTTGCCGGTGTACTTTGATGGTTGGGGTTTAATTAACCATACTCTCTCAGGAATGGTCGGCCTGGGTCTGTACAAGACTACACCTCATTTACACGTCATATACATCATCCTCATCTCATTGGGTCATGGGGTTGCTTATTGTTCTAAATTGAACAGATTGCAACGTACACAAATTAGGAATAAAAAAAATAAGTTCGAACAAGTTGCGACTTGTCAGTCAGTTTCCAGAGCCGGAAGAGTGAGGTCATGTTTCCCGTGTCTGTCATGCATTATGGATTTCGAACATCAAGTTAACATTAATTTTGTTTTAAGTTCCAAAAAAGTGCCATAGAAGCTCATGAAATGTTAAAATTAGTGTATGGCAATAATATGATAACTCTGAAGACTGTTAGTGGTATAAGCGATTTAAAAGCAGAAATGAGTCTATTGAAGATGAGGAAGATGTCCTTCGATCTAAAAAAAACAGATGAAAACATGCAAAAATTGGTAAAACTGGTTTGCTCAAACATACAATTGACTATTCAAGAGCTTACTGAAGAACTAAACATCTCATACGAGTCCGAACAAAGGATTTTAATCGATAATTTGCAAAAGAGACTAGCGAGTGCAAAATTTGTTCCCCTTTTTTGATGCCCTTGCCACACCTCACTTTTTGATCCAGAGTTTTCGGCTAAAAAAATATTCCTGTCTGTCTACATCCGCCTTACTCTCCAGATTTAGCACCATGCGACTTTTAGCCCTTCCCAAAAATAAAAACTGAGCTGAAAGGAAAACATTTTGACACCATTCCCGATATTGAGAGGGTCTTGACAGAGCAGCTAAAGGCCCTTCCATAAGAAGCGTACCAGAAATGCTTCCAATAATTGAATCAGCATTCAGATAAGTGCATTGCTAGCCAAAGAGAGTACTTTGAAGGAGATTAATTCAAATTTGATATAAGCTTATTACTTTTTTCGTAATAAAATTATTCACCGTATTTTTTGATCACACTCGTATTACTGCTAGTTGGTAATCATTATCAACATATTTCTCCTCACCAATATCAGATTCACCATGAGACGAGTATGCAATGTTTTCTTGTCTGTTATTATGCTGTAAGCCTCGTCATTGTCTGCTTCTAAACGGAACAACAAAGTAAAAAATGGGCATGCGCCACTGAGACTGTGGAATAGTTCCCTCTTTACTGCCTCTTTGTTATAGTTTGTGTAGGGTCAGCGATGATTAGCAGCTGGGTCAACAGTAGGGGAATAGTATCAATGCACAGGAGTGGAAGAGGTTAATACAGTACACGCAGAGCAGCCATGGCTTCCAAAATTGTAAAACAATAATCGCATACATCATAGACATCAACATCTCCTCAACTGTCAACATTGTGACGCATTATCAGTAATTTTTGAGGTTCATTTGTTGAAGTCCTTTTTCATTGTAGCTTTTTTATTTTCATTGTGGTTGTATTATAAATTCTTAAAATTTCATAAATGATTTGTGTCCTAAATCAGTCCGCGTTACTTGGTTCAAGTACAGATCTTAATTAGTTTTCGTTCAGCACTGTGAACAGTTCGACCGCATTTTCGAGAAATCGACATTGCCATTTATGGTAACAAACAATTATATTCGTACAGTTAACCTACAGAAGGTTCCGCAATATACTGTATGTGCTATGGGTATAGTTTACATTGTTGTGTTGGCGAACTGATACCAAAGCAGTCGCGCAAGCACACTGATGTTTTCCCCCATTTACCCCTTGTTAAAACCAAAGGTAAATTTGTGACTCAAGTACTATACCGGCAGCTTGATTAGGGTAATTATGATGGTTTACTGGACTAATCCCTTAACGGGGAGTCAGAAAATCATTGACATGTGGCGCCATCTCCAAGTAGATCAGTGCGGTTCACCAGAGGTAATGAAACTAACTGAGGCTCAGTAAGAGAATCATGAGCATCATATCATACTGTTGCTTGTGAAGTACGTGGACTGGATAGGAAGCAGATTATGGTGGCTGTGAACCTGTTAATGGGGCACTGTCACCTTAGGAAACATCTATGTAAGAAGAAGATCTCTAGTTTTGACCCTGTATGTAGACCATGTAGAAAGCAAGAGTCAAGAGTATCTGCCTCCTATATTATCTTTAAATACAAAGTGCAGCTTGAAAATAATTTTATTTTATAATATAAATTTCACTAACCTTTTTAGCTGCCTTTATCCTTACTGTTTACTTACACATGTTTTGGTGGATCCACCATCATTAGAGTACACAAAATATCACTTGAAACTTAAAATTTGTTTATTTAAAACATATATAGAAGATATTACATCTTCAGTCATCTATATAAAACTGCTCTGTTATTCTAATCTATCCCTTGTCATATTTATTACAAATGGTAGCACCAGTCTATTGCAACCAATTTTTGTTACAAAGGAATAATAAAATGTAATAAGAGCAGTTATAATAGAGAAGATAAAAATAAGATTGAAAAATATGAGATGTTCCATATTTATAGACTCTGAAAATGTGTATAACCGGTGAAAACTTGACTTCGAAACAACTACATAAAAACAATACTTTCCTTCCTACATATTCATACAGGCAAGAGAAAGTAACAAAATTGATACATTATTAAATTGTGCGACAAAACGAACATAATAAAATTTTGATATGTAATAGCCAATTTTAACTATTTACTACAATGAAACTAAAACCTAGCAACATTGGAAAGAGCAAAAGCAGGTCATTTTAAATGAATAAATTAAATTTAAGAATGATGTCATATTGACTGCTGCTGCCATCTGTAATAAATTTGATTAGGGATAAATTTGAATACAGATCAGTTTTATATGGATGACTGAAGATGTAATATTTTTTATAGGTTTTAAATCAAAAAAATTTAAGTTTCAATTGATATACGGTACTACTCCGATATAATGCGGTTCGATATAACGCAGATTATAACCTGCTCCCTAAAAATACAGTATTTAAATAAAATAGGATAATGAAATGCTAGTTATCCTAACTCTGCATTGGATATAAATCCACCATTATATTCTTTGAAATAGTCAACAATAGGCTTCTAATATAGGTAACTTCTGTCACTGTTGATTTGTCACGACCAATTTTAAAGCCTTGGAATTTCCAGAAATATGATTCAATAAAACTAAACTACGATTCTAATACAATTTTGATTCTAATTGGAGGAATTCTTGTGATATGGTACACTGTAAATGCTTGTACGAGACACAGTACATATGATATCTGTGTCTAAGTACAACCTAACGAAAATTTATCTGAAGAAGAGGAAAGTGTTACTGAGATTACTGTTACGGAGAGGTCTACACCATCAATAAAAGACGTTATAGAAAATATAAATAGTGTAATAACATAGATGGAGCAATAAAGTGATAACCATCATTTATTGCATTTACAAAGCGTTAAATCATATATTATAAAAAATAAACGTATAACCACTAAACAAAAAAACAATAACTTCTTATTTTAAAAATTAATTTACATTTACAGAAAAAATATTATACCTTTCGCATTTAACTTGCTTCTATGTAAGTACACATTACACAATTGGCTTTTATTATTAAACAATTATTCCTTGATTTCTGCAGTTAGCCTTTTTTTGCGTTCAGGAGACTCCAGGAGGAGTATAGGACATATCAGTTATAACACCTGAAATACATATAAGAATCATACAATGTATCACTGCTATCAAGAAAGAAATTCTTGTACACTATAAAAAGTTTCACCGATCAAATAATTTTTTAGATTTCTTTTAAAGGGATGCAAATTATCACAACATTTTAAAAATTGGGGTAATTTATTCATGAATTTTCTCCCTGCATAAGTAGGTTTTTGTTCAAACAATTTTGTAGGGTGATTAGCCACATAATAATCATAATGTTTCTTGTGTTATGATTGTGAACATTGAAATTTTGCATAAAATTATTTTGCCTAACATACATAATCACCTCAAAAATGTAAAGAGAGGGAACTGAAAGCAATTTAAGCTTCTTAAATAGCATTTAACGCCTATAACGTGGGGTCAGATACGTCCCCCAACACCCACGTTTTAGCACAGGTATACTGTATTGTGAATTCTGATGATGGTGGATCCACCAAAACATGTGTGAGTAAGGATGAAGGCAGCTAAAAAGGTTAGTAAAATTTATATTATAAAATAGAATACAACGTGTTAACTGATAGGAAGTAGTTAATGCCTGACAAAAAACTGAAATGACGGTTTAAGCGTATAATTACATGCTCCCACTGTGCGCACTTGTCAGCATGAATTAATACCTACCTGCAACCAGCGCTATTAAGCAACCTGCGACCAGCGTTCACTGTGTGCTTACCCTAAGGTCTGAAGATTTTTACATCAAAACCCATTATACCATAACAACAGTAATCACTAGGTAATGCCTAAGCTGACGACAGTATGTTAACCCTTTGATGAGAATTGATGCTCTGGAACACCAGTATACTTGCTACAGCTCAGAACATCAACATTACAAAATGTCATCAACATGTCCTTAAAATCTATCAAGTAGCATTGCCATTAAGAAACATTCGGTTTATTCAAATGTTTCTGAGCATCTGCTGCACTCTGTTGTTAAATATTTTAACACCTTTCTTTCTACTTTGTTGTAATGTCATTTTGTCACATGATTTTTGTGCCAGTTGCAAGCGTGTTTACATTATGTAGACTATATGATATTCTAACCTGTGCTGGTGACATTGTTTTCTCTGTCCAACAGCTGATTGTGATTTGTTCTGCATAATAATAAGTTAGTAAATAGTCTATTATGCTAATAAAAGTTTTATTTTTGTATACAGAGCTTTAGTTTTCTATTGTGCGTGCCCTTGACGTTACAAAGTTGTGATTGTCGGATCAACAAATTGGTGAAATTATTACACACAATGACTCAGATGGTGGTAATCAAACACTGTGTAATATAAAAATAAGCTTAAAGACTTAAATTTAGCAGAACTAGAGATAAATATGTTAGAATTAAGTTAGAGAATGACTTTTAAGGCGAATTATAAATTAAAAGAAAATTTTGCTCCCACTGGCAATATGTGGAACTAATAAGTCATTCATTAAAGGGTTAAATAAACTAAAAAAAAAACAAGAGTAAATTTCTAAAATTAGCAGTATACTAATATAAATATTCAATAAATATTAGAATACAATGCACAATTTCTTACATATATATAATTCATGAAGATAGAGATTTTTAATCTCTAAGGACAGCAACCAAATCAGAATTTTAAGTTTCCAAAAACAAGTTAAGCTTAAATATTTGACAGAATACCCCTGTGTGAATTTACTTCATTAGAAAGTAAACATCTTAATGAAAACTTCTCTTTTGAGACAATGGACTGATGAAATAGATTTTCCCAAAAATATCTTAAAATAAAAAACACTGTCGATTATAATAACTATTTTGCATGAAGAATAATTCATGTTACATAAAAGAACAAAAGTAACTTCCTACATCACTGACGCATGTGTTAAAAAAGTAAACTGGGAAAATTTTAATTTTTTTGTGAAACAAATGAAATTAAAACAGTATACTATCCAGTGTCAACGTCTAAAAAATTCACTTGATTTCTCCAAAAAAAGCATTGCTATCTTTTCTGGAAGAGTGTGGTAAAATTTAAACCTATGCAAGGAATATTGGGAGGGAATATTTTTTGTTACCACGTTACTTTATAATGTCACAATTTATAAAAAACATTATACCTAGTACATGTAATGAAAATGATGATTAACAATTAAAAACACCGCTTTTATCAATAGTAACAACTACCGCACTCTGGTATCTATAAAAAGAAACAATTATCAAGCAGACGACAAAATTGTTTGGTTTCTGTTGACGGTTCGAGAAGCCGAGTGAACAAATTTTGTATTTTTAAACATTACGTTTAAATGAGACCAGCTAAAACAAATTACGCGTAATTTAAATTTGAACACAATTTTATTGATAAATTGAATATAACGGCTATTACACAGTAAGCTTATTTAAAGAAGTGCAAGTACGGAGTTATTCAACCATGACGAATATTTTGTATTTTGGAATGTCGTTTTTACTCTTGCATGGTTGTGTCTACGAAGAGTATATTCCGCCGTAGTTCTGGTAATTTATTTAAATATTTATTTGTCTTTAAATTTGGACGTGGGCGCATGTTTCTTAGGTTATGTTTTTGTTGGGTGCATATATTAGGTATTACAATTACACTCAGTTGATAAAATCAAGCACGGAACTTTACCATTCTTTGTAAAATCTCATGTCAGATAATTTCCTATTACTGGCAGGAATAATGGTAGAAAACAACTTAAAGAAACACTAAATTAATGAAGTAAAAGAATGTACAGTAGATTTAAGGACTTAGTCTCATAGGAAACATTGGTAGGAAGTTTTATTGCAAGTCCAATCAGGGAAAAAGAGTACTGCATTGCACAACATTATATAATACTGATAAAGTTGAAAGTTTAGAGTTATCTTTGAAAATAGACTGATAAGCTGATGTTAACTTTTCAACTGCTGAAATTTGAGGATATTCTGTTTCTGTCATTGCATGCATCTCCAAACCAAATTTAACCATAACGTTCATAAAGACCAAATTTGTCAATAACAGAATTAACTTATTGATGCTGTATGGATCCATTGACTTATAGCTAAAAATGTTTTAGCAATAGTAGTAGTTTGAGTTAACAGGGGGCTATTTTTTGAAGTGCTGTGTACACCTTTTGGATTTTGTGGATGATTTTACAGAACTTAACTATTTATAGTAGCTTATAAAAATCCTTCATTTCATTTATATCATGGTTAGAGCTGCAAAATTTATTGAGAGTTAAAAAAGTACGCTCACTATGCAACCTATAAAAAGGCATCTATATACAGAATTCACTTTATCAAGAAAATAAATAAAGAACAACTTGGTTTGAGTTCTATTTCATTTTAGTTATTTTAATGAGGGGTATATTTTAAAAATAAGATTTCAGGATATTTTTTTATCGAGCGATGACGGCTTGCCTTGTGCGTAGGTAATTTGTAAGTGGTGATAATACAGTTGATTCGGGATAATTGGTTCACTGGTTAATTGGGATAGCAGGTTTTTTGGGACATTTATTTAAAGAACAAAAACAAAACAGGATTTTACATTGATAAGTAGTCCGTTTATTCGGTCCATAATGCTACTTATTGGGGCCATTCTGATGTATGTACATATGTTTTATTAAAACTATTACAGGCCAGCAACAAACAACATGTCGTTCTAAGCGGCAAGCTAAGATAATCGGCAGGATAGATGCAGTAAACATTTTGACGGATAAACAACAATAATCACATATCAGTCATAACAAAGATGTTGTTTGTAGTACAATGTGTAGATAATCTTCATTGCACGAATTTTAGTGAATCATATCCACTAGTTATGCCCAACCTCACAAGCTGTATAGCCTCCTTGCAATTTATGGTTAATTGTTACTTGTCATACATAATATACTGTACATAGGATGTTTGTCTGCCCATGACGGACAGGTGGAGTGTCAAATTATTTACACTCAATCTGTTCATTGCAGGGCTAAAATAAATAGTTCTGTTTCTTATCACATGGTCAGCCAATTAAATGACTGAATCATTTAAGAACAGAAGAGGTAGAGGTGCAAAAGACACTAATCAGAGTTATCTCCTCTGAAAGTAATGAATTTCATTATACAGCCAGACCCTGTGGTGAATGAAGTGAAGGTGTCGTTTGCAGAGTGGAAAATATGTGTTTTTCAGAGGGCCCGGCATGCTGATAAACGTACTTTTCCACTCAGTGAGGAAGGCAACTGTAAACCACCTCACTCCTCGTTTTACTTAGTAAAACCTCTACAGGTTCAAACCAGCCTTTTGGCTGATGACCTAAACAACAACAACAACAGGATGTTTGTAATTCCATGCTGCTCATCAGTTTTTAAAAAGTAGAAGTTTTAGTAAGTTTTTAAAAGTACTTTTTTTAAAAGTATGATAGCTTGTATTGTGCTCCAAGAAGATAAAATACATCAAGAGTGAATATTAAAAGATCATGGAGTATCTCTGAAAAGAAAACGTGAAGGAAAGGACCCACTTGTTGAGAAGCGTTGAATGAATGGTTCGCCATTGTAACTTCGCAAGGTGTTAGTATCAATGGTCCTATGCTTAAAACCAATGTAAAAAGATTTTGCTAAAAGTTTATCATTGTTCTGATACCCTCTTATATTTTTCGTGGGTATATGGATAGAACTTGTATGTAAAATGTATGTGTGTGGTATGTTTAATATAATACTGTATCGTATACGCTACAGTTTACGAATTCGTTTATTAGGGCCAGCCGTTTAAATGGGCCAAAATGCTCCAGTCCCAATTATCTTGAATCGACTGTATGTACCTTACAGATGGAAAAATCCCAGACCTGACCAGGGATCAAAACAGATGGAAAAATTCCAGACCTAACCAGGAATCAAACTTGAGTCCCAAGCATTGAAGCCAGTTGTGTTGACCACTACACCATGGGCTGGCCAAATTTTGCAATAGTTTTTAATAGACCACTTCATTCCTTAAATTGGTATTCTCCTTTACTGACTAACCAATAATATAACACTGTTTTTAAAAAGGAAACTTGTAAAAAATTTTAAGTTTAATGCCTAATTTAATAAAAAATATTTATTTTTCAGGTATTGTTTATGAGATTCATGAAGGCATGCAAATTTCAAAGTGAACGATTCATAAACACATTATGGAATTTATGTTTTTACTCGATATCAGTTTACCTTGGTTATTATTATTATTTAATTCCACTACCATTAACTGGAAACAGTTTAGAAGAATTTTTAAATGGAAGTTGTTCGAAATGTGTTAATGGTACAGCTAATATAATTTTCCAAGAAAAAATATTTTTTTCGCTTCTTCTAGGTTTCTATATAAGTCAAATATTAAATAGTCTTATAGATTGTAAAGATGATCTACAAGAAGAGTTTTATGTTACATTGTTTTCTAGTATTTTCTTATACACATCATATTATATCAGGTAAGTTACTTTGCTTTGTTGTTGTTTAGGTCATCAACCGAGAGACTGGTTTGAACCTCTATAGTAACGAGGAGTGAGGTGGTTTTCAATTGCCTTCCTCACTGAGTAGAAAAGTATGCTTATTAGTATGCCAGGCCCTCTGAAAAGTATCTACTTTCCACTCTACAAATGACACCTTCACTTAATATTCACCACAAGATCTGTATAATGAAAGTCATTACTCGCAGAAGAGATAACTCTGATTAGTGTCTTTTATTGCTCATAACAGACAGGTGGAGTGTCAGATTATTTACGTTCAATCTGTTAGTTGCAAGGCTAAAATAAATAGTTTTCTTTCTTATCATATGGTCAGCCAACTAAATGACTGAATAATTTAAGAACAGAAGAGGCAAAGGTGTAAAAGACACTAATCAGAGTTATCTCCTCTGAAAGTAATGAATTTCATTATATAGCCAGACCCTGTGGTGAATGAAGTGAAGGTGTCATTTGCAGAGTGGAAAATATGTGCTTTCCAGAGGGTCCAGCATGCTGATAAGCGTACTTTTCCACTCAGTGAGGAAGGCAATTGAAAACCACCTCACTTCTCGTTTTACTTATTAAAACCCCTATATGTACAAACCAGCCTTTTTGCTGATGACCTAAACTACAACAGTGTCTTTTACACCTCTACCTCTTCTGATCTTAAATGCTTCAGTCATATACTTGGCTGACCATGTGATAAGAAACAACAATTTTTGTAGTCCTGGAACTAGTTCATCAAGTGCAAGTAACACTCCACTTGTCTGCTATGGGCAGTACTTTTCTTTATTAATTCTGTTGTGATAGATATAAAGGTCTTAACTTGAAAATAGTAATTTTTCAGAAGGAGCAAATGAAAATTTGAGAGTATAATTTATATATTTTTTTATTATTTAAGGTTTTTGTAATTGTCCTTTCCAAAAATTGGTTTTTATAATTTGTTATACCTTTCTTCTTTTTCTACTTAGCAACGAAAATAAAAATCCCTTGTATAACTACGCTGTGGCCCTTTTTTTGGAGGGGCAATTCATGACTTGAAGACCTTTATACCTTTTCACTGGTAAATTCTTACTATACTATTTTTCAAAGCTGATGAGCTCTAAACATACACATTGCCCCCTACCCACTTTATAGCTAGCCAATGACTTACCAGCAACATTGCCAATACTTGCTCTTGTAGCTCTGCTATATATTTTGTCAGCGTTTTTTTTTTTTTTTTGGCCTTTCTATAATAATTATAATCTATGAACATACAACCAGTTGAAACACGAGTGAACTACTGCACGCATAATGTTTGTCAAGCTGATACATTCGTACAATCTGATAACGCTGGCAAATGTTCTGTTTGGTCTAATCGCGTGGAACAGCAGAGCTCATCTACCATGAAAAGCATTATAGTAATGTTTATTCCTCTACAAATCACTGTGATAAAGGCTTCTGAATAAATTTATATCAAGAATAATAAAATTTTATTTTATAATGGTAGTATATTTTACAAAACAACATTAGATATACAATACAAGAAAACAATAAAATAGCATTTATTTTAAATAAATAGTGTTTTACTACTGGAAAGAATCAACAACTACAGATGATAGTGGTTGGCTCATATTGGAAAAATGAGTGTGAACTAAATCCCCAAGGTGATTGAGGGGTACAATCTGAACGGGAGAAAGAGCTTGGGAAAGCCAAGGAAAAGATAGAAGAACCAGTGATCTTGTAAGCCGGATGCTTAACAGGTCATGTGCCTAATACTTGATGATAAGAATATAAAGAAGAAATAGTACAGTTAGATCAATTGCTAAAGATGTTAATAAATATTTTGCCCTTTTAATATTTTAATAGTGGATTTTTCATAGATCACAGTTAGGAATTGTAAATTACAGGTACAGTATTCAGATGAATTAATGTCCCCTAGCCGTGGGAGTGAGAGAATGCATAACGCTCTCACTCGCACAAGCAATACGCGCCGTTACAATAACATTGTCATATAATTTTATTCATTGTTGTGAACAAACGTTTATGCATGCAGTAAACTAACAAGCAATATAACGACTGTAGTATGTTTTCAGATTTGGATTATAACGGTAAAGACCTTTGGGCGCATGCGTAGTTTTGCCACTATCTCCCTCTCACTCGCTCGGCTATGCGACATTAGTTCGTCTGATGCTTATAAACACAGTTCATGTTTGTCTTGTGTAGAAGCTGAATAAATGTGAAGAAAATATTAAAATTGTTCTTACCATTTATTATTATTTAGTTTTAATTTTGTTTATTTTTCAGAGGTGTAAAAATTGCGATACTGTTTGGATGGATCATGAATTTACCAAATTTTATGATTGAAGTTAGCAAGTTGTTTTATATTGGAAGCATTATATTAAATTCTCACGCATCGAAAGTACTGTCTTATATTGCATTAATTATCTACATGATCTTATGGTAAGAATTTTTAAAATACACATTAATATTGTTGTTTAGGTCATCAGCCGAAAAGCTGGTTTGAACCTGTAAAGGTTTTACTAAGTAAAATGAGGAGTGAGGGGGGTTTACCATTGCCTTCCTCACTGAGTGGTAAAGTATGCTTATCAGCATGCTGGGCCCTCTGAAAAGCACATATTTTCCACTCTACAAATGACACCTTCACTTCATTCACCACAGGGTCTGGCTGTATAATGAAATCCATTACTTTCAGAGGAGATAACTCTGATTAGTGTCTTTTAAACCTCTACCTCTTCTATTTTTTAATTGATTCAGTCATTTAATTGGCTGACCATGTGATAAGAAACAGAACTATTTATTTTAGCCCAGCAACGAACAGATTGAGAGTAAATAATTTGACTCTCCACCTGTCTGTTACGGGCAGACATTAATATTATGAAGATTATTCAGCAGAATACCGATTATCCAAATTAAGTTAAGCGAAACTGGATTTAGCTCATTAGTAATTTGTATAATTGTATAAAGTATGCTACTATTATATGCCATTTATAGGATATTCTATTTTATTCAATAAATTTCACTAACCTTTTTAAGCTGCCTTTGTTTTTACTTTCTCTTGCCTATATGAATATATAGGAAGGAAAGTATTGTTTTCGTGTCGATTTTTCAAAATTGAGTTTTCACCGTATCTACATGTTTTCAGACCTCCGAACCCAAAAAACATGTTTTTAGCGATTGGTCTGTGTGTGTGTCAACAGAATATTTCAAGAACGGAACATTGTATGAACTTGAAACTTAAGTTAGATACCACTAGAGGACCTGACACGAACATTTTCATCACATGGTCAATCGGAAGTAGTAGTTTATTCATGCCATTTTTCACTTTTTTGCAAGTTTCTCAAAAACCAGCTCCTACGATTTTTTTAAAATCGCCTCATTTATACATTTTTTTATGCTCTACAAGATTGGGTAGGCGCCATGTCTGCTGAAAATCTTGGAGAGGCTTTTTTTCGTAAAAACATTGTTTTTTTTTAAGATTGCAATTTTAATAAGCATTTTTGTGCAAAAATGTATATAATAAAAGTAATAAAAATTAATGAATGGGAGATTATTCCAGAGGTTAAAATTCCAAGAGTTGGAACAAGATGGAGTGAGGAAAGAAAAGCTGATTTTTCTCAGAAAATGAAAGGCTGGTGGGCAAACAAGAAAAACAATATAAAATATAATACAATAATATAAAACAATAAAGTCCAATAATCAATGATCGTGAATAATGCTCAGCGTCTTCCACTTCGGGAGCTATACGGCTAATAATAATAATAATAATAATAAAAGTTCTAGAGAATTTAAAAACGTACAAGTTTTATCTGAAACATTTTTTTGTATGACACTTAGTTTAGCAGTAATTAGGGATTTTCTTTTTTTTTTCTCATGAAAACGTGTAAAATATTGATTTTTTTTAAGATTTCAGCCTTAGTATGCATTTTACGACAGAAGTGTATATAACCAATTTTATAGGAAATTGAATGAAAGATACAACTTTTATTTAGAGCATTTTTCTCTACAGATCAGGTAGTTTTGCGTGAAAGAGTGATTTTCGGTATTTTTAAGCCGAATTGAGGTTGATTTTCATTTTGCGTCTTTCACTCATGTTTAAAATAAGGTTATGTTTTTACGTTTAGTTTTTTTTTTTTATAATGTTCATTATTGTTCATTATTTGCATTGGCAAGAAACAGTAGTGTGAGTGTTTCACATCAGATTTTTAATTTACAGTCAGTATTGGTGATGTACATACAATTGTAAAACATTATTTCTTTTTGAAAAAGTTTGTAATAAAACCTTGCTTTAATGCAAATTTCGCTTATACATGGTAAGATCATGTAATCGTTTTACACACAGAACCTGAGATGCAAAAATTAAGAGTAATATTATTTTCAAAACTTGTTAGTGAATATAATATCAAAATATTTATTAATACTTTAGGATACTATCAATTATTTTCAGGACTTATGTTTATATTTGGCTGATACCATTACTGTTTTTAAATATGAAAAATGATGAGTCAATTGAATCATCTTCATCACTGTTTAATATGGTGCTGTGTGGATATCTCGGAAGTGAAGTAATTGGATCATTTACACTATTTAATATAGTGCTGGTTGGATATCTTGGATGTGAACTGATCACTTGCGTAAGTATTGTGAATGCTCTTTCTTTTCAAGTATTTACAAAAAAATTAGTGGTGTTAACAATCATTATTGTAATATGAACTATTAATTCATTAAATCTTTACAAGTATTTACGGTTTATGTATACAGAAGAGTTTGTTTTTCTAAAAAAAAAACAATTTTTTCACTTAAAATGATTTTGTAATGCATTGTAAATATTCAGCTAAAGGAATATAAAGTTTTTTTTTTTATCAAATGACATTATTTCCAATCAGTTTTTTTTAAAATAAATTATAAACAAATGTTGAATTTACAAATCACAAGTTGAGGCCTCATTATCCTGAGTACCTCTCATTATATCAGTTATTCATATGTTAAAAGAGAACTCCATACAAAAGTAACTATCTTTACTAAGATTTGAACCAGGAACCTTCGTCTCCAAAATCAGCTGTTAAACAGCTGACTCAAGGCGACGACTTTACCTCTAGACCAACCCGGTGGTTAGGAATAAAAAGTGTCAACAATTTTTTTTTAATTAGTTGTTTAGCAGCTGATTTTTGCCCTCTTAAAGGAAGCTCTTGATTAGCAAAGAGGCAAATAGTATCAATGATTCGTTTTAGTATAGATTTGTTTTAGTACTGTTTTTCTTCACTTATTCGTTGTGTTTGCTGACATCATTTCTGTGCTGATCATCCATTAGGAGATCAACCTGTTGTTAAACAGGTTAAACCAATAAAAAATTGGTTTTTACAGTTGTCGCTGCCTTCCCTTTCATAACTGGTTCTTCCACTCCAATCTGCTAATTCAACTTCACTTCTCAAGAACCCTTCCATTCATAGTCTGATCTATCTCAACCCTGAGCAACCTTCTGGGTCTACCCCTCCCTACAGACCTTTATTCTGTCACTTCACCAATCCATTTATTTATTGCAACTTTCTTAAGTCTTTGAATTCTTCTTCTTAAGAATTTGATTTATGTACTACTCATTCTCTGCAGTGTTCGTGATAGGTAACTAGTTTTTTAAACAGTACAAAAAATTTTCTGCTTCACTCTCACTGCTACTTTCTAGACTAAATTTATTTCTGTTTTATTGCAAATAAAGCTTCAAATTAATTAAATTGTAACATGAATATTGTGGTCTTAAGTGTTTTTTTCTGACAAAAGTTAAATTAAGGGTATTTGATGTAGTATTAACTATTTTTACATTATTTTATGTCGTCAGTCTCTCAACTGGTTTGATGCAGTTCTCCAAGCTTTCTATCTTGCGCAAGTTGTTTCATATCTACACACCTGTAACACTGTATATCTTTTGTAATTTGCTTTAAATATTCTAACCTTTGCCTCCCCCTACAATTCACTCCCTCAATATTACCCTCCATTATTGATAGACCAATATCTGGATGTCTTAAGATATGCCCCATTAGCCTATCCCTTCTTCTGGTAAGATGCTTCCATATACTTCTTTTGTCATTCACTCGCCTAAAAACCTCTAAATTACTTATTTTGTCCATCCACCTAATCTTTAACATTTTCCTATAACACCACATTTCAAAACCTTCTATCCTCTTCCTTTCTACAGCCCCTAACACCCACGTTTCACTCTTGTATAATGCTACACTCCAAACATAGTGTTTTAAGAAATTTTTCCTAATCTGTAAGTCAATGTTTGTAGTCAGTAAGCTGTTTTTCATTTCAAAGGCTTTTCTAGCTTGAGCAATTCTACTTTTGATATCACTTGTGCTTCTACGATCCTTTGTTATTTTACTCCCTAGATAGCAGAATTCCCCAACTTCCTGTACGTTTTTGTTGCCTACTTTTAAATTTCCCATCTCTTCTAAACCACTCTTGCTGCTGCACAACACATTCATTTTGTTCTTATTAATTTTCATGAAATAATACTTTCTCATGATCTCATCCATTCCAGGCTGGCCGCATTGGCGTAGTTGGTAACGTGCTCGCCTCTCATCATGCGGTCTTGGGATCGAATCCCATTCAGGCACGACATATTTTCATACGTTACAAAAAATCATTTCATCCTTCACCGTCTGTATTAGCAGTAATTGCTGAACAGTCGGACGTTAAACCAAAACAAAATCATCCATTCCATTTAAGATATCCTCTAGTTCTTTCTTTATCTCAGCTAATACTACTATATCATTGGTGAATCTCAGCATTTTTATTGTTTCTCCTTGAATTTTTATTCCTGCGTCAAATTTTTCCTTCACTTCATTTATAGCCTCTTCTATGTACAAGTTAAAAAGTAGTGGTGACTATGAACATCCTTGTCGTATATCTTTTCTTACAGGAGCCTCTTTTTCATACCCTTAAATTCTCAAAACAGCCATTTGATTCTTATACGTACTGTAGATAACATAGTATGGCTGAATCTGTAGTAAAAGACTTAAAAGGAATTCCTTTGAAAAGTGGCGTAAAACAAGTAATAAGAAATATTTTTGTATCGTTAAGGAATGAAAATCCAAACGATAGCGAGTTCTTCTGTGTTTTTAGAAAAAAAATGTTAAAAAATAGTGCTAGGTACAATTTAGTATGGATCGCGATAAGCAGTCTGGGTTGAATTCTAGCCATTGAGAGAGAACTGTATTGTTGACATTTACTATGGAATGAAGCATTCAGAAATGAAGAACAAAATATAAAGGTGAGTCATATGAAAAAACCAAATGGTTTTATTTTTATTTCTGCTCAGGTATCTAACCTTTTTTCTTCATGCTCATTATTACAGCACTTGCTTGATTTTATTCATATTGGTCAATAAATAAATACTTTGTCTATGGAAAACTTATTCATTGTAGTTACTTGAGTCAAGAGTTTGCCTTTAATTGTAATGAGGGGTAAAGAGGGTAAGGCATCAGTGCGCATGCACGACTGCTTTGGTATCAGTTGGCCACCACAACAACTTAAACTATACTTAGAGTTAACTGTACGAATATAACTGTTTGTTACCGTAAACGGAAATGTCGGTTTCTCAAATGCGGTCAAACTGTTCACAGTGCTGAACGAAATCTAATATGCAATATAATAAAATGTTGTGAAGTTGAAGCTAAACAAAAATACCTTTCCATGTCTCTTAACAAAAGCCATGAGTGAGCGGCTAACTACCGTAATGTTTCTCTTTCCACAATTCTAAATATACAGAAGGAAGTTAAAGACAGTAAAGAAGATAATTCTTCATCAACAGTTGTTTTGATATCTGGTAAAAAAAGGAAATGGTTTTATCTCAATATGAAAGTGATAACAACATATGAAAAGTTATTACCGGTTTTGAAAGAAAGGCCGGCTGCATTGGCGTAGTTGGTAACATGCTCGCCTCTCATCATGCGGTCTTGGGTTCGAATCCCATTCATGCACGGTATATTTTCATACGTTACAAAAATCATTTCATCCTTCACCATCTGCATTAGTAGTAATTGCAGAACAGGACATTAAACAAAAAAAAAAATTGAAAGAAAGGCTAAGTTTTAGTTGGAAACTTTGTACATTAAGAAAATTTTTAAAGGAAATGGAATTGAAGTACAAAAAGTTTCAGTCATAACGAAGTATATTAATTGAAAGGCAACGTCTGGTTAACTAACGGTGTAAGGTAGTAAAATATAGTGGCTCACTGTTGAGGTTGGCAGCACTGTCAGATTTCTCTTTCTTCCTCACAGCCCTTCCATATGCAAAAAACATTCTCGTGACTCACTATCTATGTATTATTTTATTTTTTCAGACATGTTCCAGAGTTGTACGTTCATTATTTTCTAAACGATCATCAAAAAACAATTTAGAATATTATTTATATTATTCAAAAGAGAGTCGTTTTAATTTATATAAATATATAATATCAAACCACCTAGATTTTTTAGAAAACTCAAGGTTTGTATGTATTAATAAATAGCCTAATGTCTAATATTAAAGTAAATCTTCATAATGCATCCTGCAGTTTGAAATTATTTCTATTTCATATAATGAATTTATATAATAATTTCACCAACCTTCTTTTTAAACTGCGTCACCTTTATTTTTATTCTTACTTACACGTGTTTCGGTGGATCCACCATCATCAGAGTAAATAAAAAAAAATTAAAACTAAAAAATTGTTATCTCACTTATTTAAAACTTGCAGAAGATGATACATCTTCAGTCATTTGTAAATTTATACTCATTTGTATAAAAAGAAGGTTGGTAAAATTATTATATAAATTCATTATATGAAATAGAAATATTAAAATAGTTATCTATTTATTAAATAATTTTCTCTATTTTTATTATTATTTTAATCATATAATCACAAATCTATAGTTGGAACAGGATTTTTCTGTTTGTACTACAATTCAGTACGGGTATTGAACTGTAACTGTAACTGGAGACAAGGTTAAAGAGTTTAAAACACTGAAATGTTACTACATTATATCAACTTATAAAAAAAAGGAAACTGTAAATTTGGTAAGATATACAAACATTTCAGAATAATAGAACCATGTAACCATAAGAATTTAAAAAAATCTGGTGTGAAACACTCACACAACTTTCTCTTGCCAATGCAAATAACGAACAATATAATCTAACATTAGTAATAAAACAGTAGAAATAAACAAAAAACTAACCTCAATTAACATAACCTAATTTTAATTATGAGTGAAAGACGCAAAATGAAAATCAAACTCTGTTTTGCTTAAAAAAAATGGAAAAATCACGCTCTTTCACGCTAAATTAGGCTCTATAGAGAAAAATGCTAATATTAAAGTTGTAGATCTCTCAATTTTCTATAAATTTGATTATATACACTTTTGTTGTAAAATGCATACTAAGGCTGAAATCGTAAAAAAAAATTGATTAATAAAAATTATGCGATAAAAGTTTTGAAAATTCAATTTTTAGTTCTTTTAACTTTGGAAAGAACATACTAATCTACTGTAGAACATTTTAGTTACTAATAATAATTACATTAAAAGTTTGTTAGTTAAAAATTTATGTATAGAACTATAAACACAAGAAATAATCAGCAATAATAAATTTATAAAAATTTTATATCAGTTTTAGTCAACGTACTAATAAAAGACGCTGGCATTTTTTGGTTGAACTGCTGATGTTGTGATATTAGGATGCTGGCACTGTAAGGGTTAAAAATATAGCCAGATCCTGTGGTGAATGAAGTGAAGGTGTTATTTGCAGGGTGGAAAGTAGATGCTTTTCAGTGGGCCTGGCATCGTAATAAGCATACTTTTCCACTCAGTGAGGAAGGCATACTGCCCGTCCCCAAGCTTTGTGCAGCTGAGAGGTATGCATTATGTCACTAGTACTGTGAAAGATTGCGTTAGTAGTAGTAACGTTTTACTTGTATTATGTTTGTAGTAGTCAAGGGTACTATCCAAACTACATATATTCTGTGTCGCCGTCTACAGCGAATAGTCAAAATAACACCCATGTATGTCACGCACTAGGCAGCCTACTGCCCAGCGAAGAGCAATGAGATGATTAGTACAGTGTTATGACATAACAGCAGTCTGGTACTTCGTCTTTCCCCTTCATCCCGCAGCTGCACAAAGCTTGGGGACGGGCAGTAGGTAAACCTCGCTCCTCGTTCATTGTAAAAATGTAAATAAATAATTTAGAAACATTGAGTATAAAGGAATGTAGAAACCTATTAAAAACTAAAATTGTTCGATCAGGGAATTTAATGTTTAAATATTTCTCCAGTTGAATAACCATTACAAATTTTAAACATAACCTTGAAAATTTTTAATTCACCGAGTTGAGTGTAGTAGCAATGTAAAATTTTATGTGAATAAAAATAATTATGCCTGTATCTTTATATTGCTTTTATAACTGGTGTTTTAGGGCAGTTTATCGTTTAGAGAAGAAAGAAGTTAAAAATAAAACTAATGATATTAAAACCAAAGAAAATATAGCAACTCTATATCAGACCGTCAGATGTGAGTAAGTACGTTGGATTAATAAATAATTCTTTAAAGTAGATACAGTAATTTTTTTTGTTGGTACAGCATAACCACAATTACATATAGGGTGTCACACAAGTAACTCGACATATCTCTGAGGTGTATTCCTCTTATCAAAATAATGAAAAAAGTTCATACAAACATAGGTCCGGAATTGCTTCGTTAACGAGTTACAGCTGGTGAAAATTTCAGTTACCTGGCAGAAATGAAGCCCTGCAAAAATTTTTGGAGCATTAAGTTGTGAAACTAAACAGATTTTAAGTAAAATGAGCTGAAAAATTGATTAAAACAGGTCCCAGATCTGTAACTAGAGTAGTTTTTGAGACGTGACAAAATATATTAAATTTGATCTCGAAAAACTGTTTTCTTTATGGTTTGAAGTATATTAACTTTGTTTAATGGGTAACAAACATGTAAAATTTTTAAAAAAATCTTGTAGAGAATTTAATTCTAAAGAGAATGATGTAAAGAAAACACAAACTATAGAAAACCGGGTTTTGTGTCGTTCGTAAACATATGATCGGAAATAGGGGACCTTCCTTTTGTTGCTATTGAAGTTTGAAGCCGATAGCACATTTGGTTTTTGTTTTATGTGTGTTTTTTGAAAGTAACTTTTTCATGGCATTGTGGAAATAAGTGACTCACATTATAAGTGAGGTTAGCGATTTGTTGTCTCGCATTCAGAGCGACGGCAGGGATTGGATGAGTCGGGTAGTGAATAGAGATGAGACCTGGATATTTGAGTATGACGCCGAGATTTGTAAACAAAGTCAGCAGTGGGTAGAAAAGGGTGGGAAGTGGCCAACAAAAGTCAGGATGTCCAAGTTGCGATTGATGGCAGTGTTGATCGGTTTTTTCGATACCCGCGGCATCATTCATTGTGAATATGTTCCTGCTGGCCAGACAGTGACTGGACAGTTCTATGTTGACATCCTGGAGCAGCTATGAGCACACATTTTATGTGTACAGCCTGAACTCACCGAGGATGGCCGGATCTAGCACAACGACACCACACCGGCCCATTCATCGTTCATTGTGCAAGAGTTTTTGGTGAAAAAAGCACTCTAATGTTGTTGCACACCCACCCTATAGCCATATCACTCCCTGTAACTTCTTATTATTCCTCAAGATAAAGTCACACCTCAAGAGAGCTTATTGTGGCGACGTACAGGAAGTCAAGGAAGCTGTAACCATAGTGCTGATTGAAGTAACTTCGAAGGATTACCAAGGGTGCTTCAAATCGTGGAAGCAATGTTGGAATCGTTGTGTAGAGTTAAAGGGAGACTATTGTGAAGGTCGATAATAAAATTTTGCTCGTAATTTAACTTGCTTGTGTTTTATTGACAAATTCCCAGAACTTAATTGCTACACCTCATATTTATCTTAACAATACGTAAGGACTAACCAAGATAAAATATTGTTTTTTTCCAGGTTACATGAGGGTAAAAAGAAAATTAAAAAATATTAGAAGTAAAATTGAACAAAGAAAATTAGAAAACGAACAGTTAAAGATCGCTGAACAAATGAAAGAGGATAATTCTAATATAAGCGAGGAAAATTCTTCCAGCTTGAACATCACATTATGATTAAAAAGATTGAAATCCATTCTAAATGAAAGTTTTGATTTGAGGCTTGTCAGAATTTAAACTAGGAAAAAATTAATGTGCATTTGAAAGATCTGGAAAATGAAAACCTATGTAGGTGCATTACGAAAAGCAGTCTGTTATACCTAATTATTTATTATACAGTATTTTATGTATTTTCCATATATTTACATTATTAATGTTATATATGTTATATCTATATATTATATATGTTATGTATGTTATATGTTTACTTATATATGTTTTATGTACTTACAAATTTTTAGATGTGAAAAATGATTGTAATTGCACCCCTTTTCCACAGATAAGTAAAAAAGTAATGATTTTAAAAAGGCTTTTTAACAGGTTGGTTGCCACGATGTATAAGAGTAAGCCGTTCGCACAGGCAACATTATAATTAGTAAACTTTCACTGGGGGCCGCGCAGAAAAATTGCAAAATAAGATCAATTACGTTTCATATATTGAGTATATAATAGTAAAAAGTTAATACAATATCAGATAAATAAAAAATGTGGTGAGGAAACATTTGATTCTCACAGCCTACCAGAAAAAATATTCTCGGAACAGGCTGCATGTAACACATGTGATCCTCACTTACAATACTAGTTAAAAAATAAGCACGAGTGAACAAATCTATATACAGTAAAACCTTCTCAAAACAAACATGTACGGTGAACTCAATAAGTGGTCATTTTGGAGAAGTGGAGGTCAGGACAATACCCTAATTAAAATAACTTCATTATTATGAAAAGTGTATGATTATTTACCCCTAAAATATTGTGTACATGAAATTTTAATTTTTTGTACTAGAACACTACATCCGATGTAATTACAAACTAACCGAAATGAATAAATTACACTTCTGAACTATATGAATGTTTATAGGGTTCTGTACATAACAACATCTATAGTCAACGGCGTACGTGCAACATTACATTTCTGGTAGGGCAGTGGCGGATTAACACATTTGCCGCCAGTAGGCTGTTCAAATTTTGCCGCCCCTTGTGATCTCTGCATTTCGATACCCTACACGGAGATAATAAGGTGGAAGAAAATGTCAAATTTTATAATTAAAAAACTAAAAAATGTTATATATTTTTATTGGACTTACAGTTTAAAACAATATGCCTATTAAATTATGTATTAAGAATCCGCTTGATGATGATAATAAAATCAATTAAAATATAAAAGTTTTAAATTACCTTTTTGCGCGATTTTATATTCGCAAAATCGTCAATTAAATCGTCGTATGAAATATTGTTCATAAGTTCTGACTCTATGCACAAAAGAGCTAAAGCATTTAGCTTTTCTTGACTTAATGTAGATCGTAGATAGTTTTTCACCCGCTTTAAGCAAGAAAAGCTTCTCTCACCCGAACAATTTGTTGCTGGTGTACACAAAGCCATGCGAACTGCTATATCCAAGTTATATCCCGCGATGACCCGCCCGCGCCTTGTGCTCGTGCGCCCGCGACATCATTTCAGCCAGACACTCAGCGAATGGTCATGTCATTCATTACCGCACCGCAAATACATAGTATAAAAACAGTATTTGCAGATTGACAAACGTCCAATACCCCATGTTGGCGCTTGTAAGACGCCGGAATAAAAGACAGTGAAACGAATTTAAACTGAATAATTTTATAGAACTTAGTAAACGATTAATTAACTTATTTCGGAGGACCAGGTCAGTTTTAAGCGGCTGCCGACCACAGCTAAAACGATTTAAAGAATAAACAAAAGGCTTAGAAACAGGAGGAATAAAACAAAGAACGGTAACGGACAAAATTGATAGGGAAAAACAAGGGGATACACACATTTGAAATAACTAACTGTAACAACGGAAAAATGCTCTTACCTGGAGTCCATTAACAACTTGAAACTTGTAGAAAATCACGTGGAAGCGCACTGGTAACATTGCAATGAATACACTAAGACAGTTTACAATAAAAAGCACATGAGCATTGAATATAATTCACATAAGCATAGAATAATGAACAGTTTAGGTTTGTGATAACCCAACGAGAGACGAAACGAACTGATTGAAAACGAAGAAATTGGCAGGGCATCGCTAACCCAAGCCACGCGCTAATCGCACTAGATAAGAACACAACCGTACATCACAGCAGCTAAGACAAAAGTGTGTAAGGGAGAAGCCGGATGCTTGAGAGGAAGAGGGGATACGGATGACGTGACTTAATGATGTCACACGGAAGCAGATGCAGGAACACATTGTTATTAGCGGGGAAAACAGTTTGAATAACCCCGGGAAGACTGGCGCTAACACCCCACTTTGACAAATTAAGTAGTGAAAACTAATAACATTTAGGTAGGTATTTGTTTATTTCTGTAAGAAAAAAATTTTTTGGGGCCGAATTTGCCGCCCTAGGCTTCAGCCTACTCAGCCTGCTGGTAAATCCGCCACTGTGGTAGGGGAAGAGCCGAAGATGTTTATGTCGTTTTTGTGGTTTTTCCACTAATACAATAGAAGTTGAAGCTTCTTAAATTTTTTGTGTTATACTACGAGTATATAAACTGTATAAGCTTTTAAATCTGTCAATACTCGAGGTAGCAGTATCAATACGTAGCGCATGGCTATTCTGTATTACATAAATTTGTCCATCTACCTTTAATTTCTATGATATTATTAAATTAAAGTGGTGCCTTTTGCTCATTTTTACCAGTCGCAGTCGGATTAGAGAGTGGTCGTTTAGTGGAGGTAAATTTTTATGGGGAAGAATAGTTAATATTTTGGTTCCCAAATAAACTGGTCGGTTAGAGAGTTGGTCGCTTAGAAGAGGTGGTCTTTTGTGGAGGTTTTACTGTATTAAAACTCAAAATTAATGTATTCACACAATTCGAAAAATAAAGAAGAAAATTTAAGATGTAAAGAAGCTATTCTTCAACAGTTTTACTGTATAAATGAAATTTATCACCTTACTTTTGGTTGCTTATTTAAGTTTAAAAAACTTACGTGTGTTTCAGTGGTACCACCTTCAGAGCAATTTAAAAAAAATTAAAATTTAGAACGGTGTTTCCATTCAGTCATTTAGATTAAAACTGTGGTTGGCAGAATGCATTTCAAAAAATTTATTCAACAGTTTTATTGATCCCTGGTAAAAAAAGGAAACGATTATGTACTTAAGATACTATTGAGACTGATAGTGAAGACACCGATGACAGCAATAGTAAAGAAGGCGATTCATTCATAGAAAATTTTGTTCTAATGGAATAAGGTAGCTGGTAATTACAGTAAATCAAACATTTCTAGTCGTGTAATTAAGCTATAAGCAAAATTACAGGTCACATTTATTTCATATAAGGTTTATGAAGAAAACATTTTCTCAGAATAAATCACAGTTTACAAAATATCTGTAGAAACTACATGGTAGTGAAATGTACAAGTAGTGTCTCACTGTTGAGTTTGGCAGCACTGTCAAATTTTCTCTTCCCTTCCTCACAGTCCATCCATACGCAAAAGGCAATCTCGTGACTTCAGTATCTATAGTATTAACTAATTTTGGCAAGCACAGATGATACCTGCATACAGATATATTTACACTAGTTCCAATAGGCCTGCAACAAATTCAATGTATTCTTAGTAGGCCTACAAAAGTTATGATGAAAGAATCACAGTGGTGTCTGGGGAATCAGCATGGATTCTCGCGGCCTGTGGGGATAAACCTATGAGAATTTCCAGCGATCCTCACGGCCTGTATTGACGAAACACCTGAGGATCGCATTGTGCATCTCATGACAGCCAACCTGTTAAGATTAAATCTGGAGTCCAGATATAGAGCCAGTTACTTCCGGGGTAATCAATAATTATCCACCTGCTTTGATTTGTTCATTGACTAACCACGCACCCTATCTAGCGGCCCCATATTAATCTACAATGGATTATCGACCTCCCTACCTTGAACTATTCCTACCTCTGTTTCCTTGCATTAGAATCTGTATATCAACATCTGTTTCCTTTCCCTGTTTTTAACTCTCACTTCTAGTTTAGTGTGTGCCATGTAATGTATTGATTTTACCGGTTTTACCTGCTTTATTCGTTCCAAGGCTTTAAATTGTTGATAAATTTATACTGCTAATTAATTATGTATGTACTTATTTTGTGACTTATGTATTTTAATATTCATAAGACTTTCAGTTTAAGTAATTTTATCTTCAACAATACTTGTATGCTTAACATGGACACTTGTGCATTATATTCATTATGAATATAAATAAAAACCCTATAATAATCAACCCTATTGGACTTGTACTGCAAGTAATTTGTCATATTGTACTGCATGTCTGTGCTAGAAGTTATTCTTGATTTTCTTGTAAATATCGCTTTCACTTCTATTGGTTCGTTTTTCCACTTTCACAAAAACAAGTCACATCCATATGCAAGAGATAGGTTGTCCAATTCTCGGTTAATTTTTAATAGTACTGCTCAAAGGTGGTTGTATTAATTTCTATTCTTATATCATAATTCATCTAATAGTTTTTCCTAATACAACCTTTTACACTCCTAATTTCAGCAGCCTGAATTTCAGACATTTTTCCTCTCTACTACTGATCCATACCATACTATCGTTTGTTAATACAGACACATCTGATACTTGGTAAAATCTGAAACGAATGTCTCTCCTAATGTTGTTTCTTAAAGAACAATCTATAGCATTACAGAGTTAAACTTGGGCTGTTTTTGTTGGACTTCAAAATCCCTATCAAACATTACATCACATCTAATATACCAAAAATATTGGACCTGCTTCAGAATCTGTACATGCAACACAATTTCAGAATGGTCAATTGCCCTGAAAAGCGAACGTCTTTGACTTTTGCACTGAAATTCTATCCTCTTTCTTCACCAATTAGTTTCAGTTGGTACCTTTTGTAACCAATTTTCACTCTCTTGACTGTACAATTATGGTTTCCATACAATTTCAGCCATAATTGATTAACCATGAATAGGAAACGTACAGTTGCACAAATGTTTTAAAACTTTCTATGTTGTACACTCCAAAAATCTCATCATTGAACAACATATTATTTGGATATCATCAGTTAGTTTTGTTTCCTAAAAGTTTCAGTTTCAATCTGTGACATTTTCAGTCCACTATTACCGCAATATATACAAGTACATTGGAGCGTCAGTTATCCGAACTAATTGGGACCAGAGTGGTTCTGATAATCAAATAAGCTCAGTTACTGTAATATAAGTGTACTAATATACACTGTAACATAACAATGTAATATTACTTAACTGTTTATTAGGTTAATAAAGGCTACCATAAACTTTAATTTAAAAAATTACTATTTATAGCAAATGTAGTCCTAAAGATTATAAAAAAACAAACTGAAAAATACAGAATTTCAAATCTGAATAAAATGATGAAATAAACTACGGTAATAAAATCCGTTAGAAAATATTTTTTAACACACTTGTACATATACTATGTAAATCTTTATAATGCATCCTGCAGTTTGAAATTAATTCTATTTTATATAATGAATTTATATAATAAATTTCACTAATCTTCCTTTTTAACTACGTCAACTTTATTTTCACTTACACGTGTTTTGGTGGATCCACCATCATCAGAGTAAATAACATATAATTGAAACCAAAAACTTTATTTATTAAAATTATTATTCTTCTGTAGATTTTTAATGAATAAAGTTTTTGGTTTCAATTATATGTTATTTACTCTGATGATGGTGGATCATCATCAGAGTAAATAACATATAATTGAAACCAAAAACTTTATTTATTAAAATTATTATTCTTCTGTAGATTTTTAATAAATAAAGTTTTTGGTTTCAATTATATGTTATTTACTCTGATGATGGTGGATCCACCAAAACACGTGTAAGTGAAAATAAAGTTGACCCAGTTAAAAAGGAAGATTAGTGAAATTTATTATATAAATTCATTATATAAAATAGAATATACTATGTAATAATTTTTAAAAAAAACTTGAATTTTGTTTTCAACTATGATAAAACTCTTTTTGTTACAACATCCGCCTTTCTTGTTTGTAACAATACTTCAGCAGCACTAAATTCAGGCTGTTTTTTACACCATAGCATTGCTGTTTTTAGGGCAGAAAAGCCTCTGCGTGAGTAAATACGTTTAGTTTTCCATCGATGGTGGTTTGGATAATTGACGCTCCTGTATAATATTCTACGATAGATTTCTCATTCTATTAGATTTAAACAATCATTTAACTGCATGTGGTTTTTTCGTAAATATTAACCCTTCATGAACAGAATTAGTTTCATGTCACTGACGAATTCAATTATGGGTTTGAGTAAAATAAATGTTTACAAAAATGTGTTTTCCTGGATAGAAAACTATTTATAAAGGCTAAAAATTCTCACACAAATTTCATTATATATTTTTCTCTCTAATTTTACTTAATAATAATGGATTCAAGTACTGGGTCATCGAGAAAAGTTGCATCCATTTTAAAAAAATAGTTTAAAAACTAGTGGAGATAGTCATAATTTTTTTTTTATAAACAGAAAATATTCTGTTTATTAAAAATTCTGTTTATTAAAAGAATAAATAAACAGAATTTTATTTATTGTAGTTTTTTTGTTGGTGCGACTTTACCGCAAATTGAACAAATTGAATTGGAAAAAAGCATTAACATAATTTAGCAGCAAGGCGGCGGCCTTCTCATTTCATTCTTCTAGTGCCCCACGCTCTTAATGAAAGGTTCTCTGACTGATGGATCAGTAGGGTCGATCCCGTGCTTTGGCCTCTGAGAAGTCCAGATTTAACCCCACTTGATTTTTCTTCTGTGGTTATGTTCAAAATCATGTCTATAGTAAGAAGATTCGAGATGTGAATCATTTACGACAATGAATTGCCTTTCTGTTGCTTCGGTCATACTTGATATGACACAACGCACCTGGACAGAGGTCGATTATCATTTAGATGTGTGCAGAGCAACCAATGGTGCTCATGTACAAACTATTAAGTTGTAAAAAGCTTTAATATTTTTTTGTTTACAAAAAAAAAATTATGACTATCTCCAGTAGTTTTTAAACTGTATATTTTTAAAAATAGATGCAACCTTTCTCGATGACCCAGTATATCTGTCTTTAGTCCTCAGTGACGTGACGTCAGCAGATATATCCATTTACAGAACTAACTAAAAAAATTTGTTTGTTTCTTGAATTGCAGAATAAAAGGTTAAAACAATTGTAAAGTACAAAGATTGTTTAAAAATATTGATTAAATTGAACAAACGTAACGCACACAGGAAGCATGACTGATATACAGCACTGACTTCATATCAGCCAGAAAACACTGGCGGGCAGTGCTGTCAACCCAGCTTCCACAGTTGAAAATTTTCTAGAATATTTAGACATTTTGGAACAATTTTAATGACTTAAGACTAATTTTAATCCAATTTTTTTTAGTTTAATTTGTAAATGTGTGGATATATCTGGCAATAGTCCATGAAGGGTTATGTAAGTTTCATTTGATTTATAAACTCCTCTAGTTCATGTTTTTATTTGGCTAGAGAAATGATTAAAATAATTATTATTATTTAAAATTTTGTTGGTGGGAATCAAGTTAATGATAATTAGGCAGCTAATTATTGACAGACGGCTATAACAAAATGATTTTAATAGTTAAGACCAAAATATCTATTTTATATTTATGTTTAAATAAATGTGAAATAACATCTGTGTAAAATCTGAATGTTTAAATGTTATCTAGTAAATTAAGATAAAGTTATGATCATTTTAACAGATCAGTGTATCCCTTGTAACATTAAACATACAAATAAAAGAACTATTAATATTTTCTGTGTATTTAATTTTTTATTCCTTTTTTACCATTCTCTTGTTGTATATGAATTGTAGGGAAGGTAAGTACAGTATTGTTTACATGTTGATTTTTTGAAATCAAGTTTTCACTGGATATACACTTTTTCAGACCCCCTGAACTGAAAAAACATGTTTAGCGATTGGTCTGTGTGTGTGCAAACAAAATATTTCAAGAATTGAATAGCGTATGAAGCTGAAACTTTGAACTTAAGGTAGTTACCACTACAGGACATGACATGAACATTTTCATCAAAATCAGTCAACCAACAAAGCAGCAAATTAATTCATGCAATTTTCTCAAAAAGAGTTCAAACAATTTAAAAAAAAATGCCTCAACTACTTTTTTTATGGTCTACAAGATATAGGATAAGCACCATGTCTGCTGAAAGTTTCTCTTAGTAAAAGATGTTTTTTTTAAGATTGCAGCCTTAATATGCATTATAAGGCAAAAGTGTATATAATCAAGGTTGTAGAACATTTAAAAATCGACAACTTTTATTTATAACATTTTTCTGTACAACGTTTAGTTTAGCAGCAGTTATAAATTTTCTGGTTTTCCTTTCATCAAAATGGCTAAAAAATTGGGATTTTTTTAAGATTGTGGCCTTAGTATATGCATTTTATGATAAAAAAGTATAGAATCAAAGTTATAAAAAATTAAAAAACTAACAACTTTTATTTAAAGTATTTTTCTCTACAAAGCCTAGTTTAGAGGCAATTACCGATTTTCCGTATTCTTTATTAATTTTTTAGGAAAGAAAATTTGCTTTATAAAAGACGTTTTTGATACCAGGATGGTATGAAGTGGTAGTAGGCAGAAAGAAGTAAACGAATGCTGTATTAAAATAATATCTATTTACCGTGTATTAACTCATCTACCCAGTACAAGCAAACTACGTTGCTTTCATACTATCCTGGTATCAAAAATCACTTTTAACTTTTGGTTATTCTGCGCTACTACCGCCGCCTACCGGAATTCTCTTGAACTATTTTCAATTTTCTTTCCCGCTATTATGAAAGCTGTTGCAATCTTGAAAAAATTCGACACCCGAACCGATTCTGTCAACTTTAACCTCATACGTTGTCGACATCGGGTGTCCGTAAAATCGTTATAGAACATTTAAAAACCTACAACTTTTAATTCAGCCATTTTGATTATATACCGAGTGAACCGATTCATTCGACATCGGGTGTCGAATTTTTACTCTTGCCCTTTATGAATTATAAAAAGAAAGTATTGTTTTCATGTCAATTTTTCGAAATCGAGTTTTCATCGGAAACGCAAGTTTTTAGGCTCCCTGAACCCAAACAAATGTGTTTAGCGTTTGGTCTGTGTATGTGTGTGTGTATAAACAAAATATCTCAAGAACGGAATAACATACGAAGTTTAAACTTGAAACTTAAGTTAGGTACCACTACGGGTCCCCGACATGAACATTTTACAAGACAGGGTAAGCCATGTCTGCTGAAATTCTTGGGGCCTTTTCATTTGCATAATTCACTCATGATTAAAGTTAGGTTATGTTTTGCATTTTACATTGTTTACTAATGATGAAAGGTAGGTTATATTTTTCATTATTTTTACATTAACAAAATAAAGCTGTGTTAGTGCTTCACACCAGATTTTATAAATAGATTGAGTTTTTAACAAAAAATAAAGAAAAAACAATTCTATTAATAATATATTTATTATTTATTTCTGCGTATAATGTACATATATGACAGTAAAAATATTGCTTTAACATTACTCTTTTTATAAATACGTTAACAATAGATCAAGTACAGTGCACAATTAGTAAGTTACAACAATCATAGCTAATAATGATCTCTTAACAACCACACCTAACTGAATAAATTGGTTGCCGGTAAGTAAATAGCCAATATGAAAGTAACTGCCAACATGCCTGCAAAGAAAAACAAAATCAGTTATTACATTGGTTTTTCTACATAATTTGTTTTAAAAATTCAAAATTTTTAAATTTAGATTTTTTTAAGTCACATCAACATCTTGGTTATTAGCAACTGCTTCGAGTAAAGAAACGATGCGTTTGAACTTTTAATAATTTTCCAGACCCTAGCTGGGAATCGAACTCGGAAACTCCGCTTTGCAGAGTAGCACAATAACCACTGGGCCGAGGAGGTGGCCAATTTTCTAAATTGAATTATTATTCATTCTTTCTGAAAAGTTTACTTTGTGCAAATGCTTCAATAGTGTACCAGTCAATGCAGTCTACAAAAGTGTCTTCAATCCTATTATTGCTTCAGGCCGATCACTTTGGCTCATTTAATATTGTGAAAAATGCCAGTTCAAACATTTATGTACAGATTGTGTTGTTATTTACGTTATTAAAACCAGTTATCCTTTCTCTATGTATGTATGAGATCTGTCCCAAAAGTAAGTGTACTAATTGTCCTACGGATAAACTGGTAATGTAGCACCTCCATTAAGTATATCAGTACATAGCCAGTGATCTTAGCTGCCCATACAAACGTGTTTCAACTGGATTAGTCGAATCAGTCATGCACTACTGTTTGTGTGTGGTCATGTTTCATAACCTCGTTATGTTTGCGATGCAGGAAAATTTGAACAGTACGCGATCAAATTCTGTGTGAAACTCAACAAGTCTGCCACAGAGACATTTGGTTCTTTAACTGAAGCTTATGGAGAGACCACTCTATCAAGAACTATGGTTTTTAAGTGGAACAAAGCTTTCAAAGAGGACTGAGAAAATGTTGAAGATGAAGAAAGCATCCAAGAGGAAACCAATGATTCTTGTTTTTTCATCAGCTGTCATTGTGCAAAAAGAATTTATACCTCCATAACAAACAGTTAATCACACCTTTTACAAAGATGTCTTGTAATAACTTCGAGTTCAGGGAGTCAAAATGAACATTGTAGACGATTGATTGCTGCACCACGATAATGCACTAGCTCACACTACACTTTAAATTCAAGAATTTCTGGTGAATAAAATCATTCCAGTACTTCCACAACCTCCCTACAGCCAAGGTCTAACTCCGTCCAATTTCTACCTCTTCCCTAAGTTGAAATTGAAGTTGAAGGGTCATCATTTCGGGACAATGGAAAACTTACAAAAAAAACTGTAACTGAAGAGCTACACACAATTAAGGAAAATTACTTCCGGTACTGCTATGAACAATGGAAGAAATGTTGGAACCACTGTGTAGCTTTCTAAGGATCATACTTCGAAGGAGATTACTTTTAATTTCAAGTAAGTACAAATAATTAAATATAAGATCGGTACACTTACTTTTGGGGCAGACCTCGTACGTATGTATAAAATTTTATCCTTGTTAACTAAGCAGAAACAAAGCTACTGGCAATTGAATAAGTAGTATTTCCCATACTTTATGGTAGTCATGTCCATGTTCTAACCTACAATTATACTGTATCTCTTTGTGTTACATTGCATTTATTCCATTTTGTACATTTTTTTGGGGGCTGTTTTAAGAACAATTTGTACAAAATGTAAAAATATATTGCATGCTACATGCTCTACGCAATGCAGAGCAGGCCAAACTGGTATTTTTACATGATTCTAAATTTTTTATTACATGATGCAGTATAATATACACAATTGTTATTTTTGGTGGCATTTTTTAAAAATGTCATTTATCATTTTCTAATGTTCGTCCATCCATCCGTTATATCCAGATGTCAGAAACTACAAGAGATAGTAACAAAACTGGAAGTCAAGAAACCAAAGTTGAAATTTGGAAACAAAAATAGTGTCATTCGATTCCTTTTAAAGAGTAGTTTCAAAAATCACTAATGGTTTTTACCATAGGTCAAAGGTAAAAATTGCCACCAGCCATGAGACACATCATCCCATGAAAGAGATTTTTCTTCTCACAATCAAGGATTAGACTTCCACCTGTTCCAACTCACAACAGTGACAAACAACTAAATTATTCCCATCTTTTGCGTGGCCTCCCAACATCTCTCCTCCCCACCGGTCTGTAATGCAAAACACTGAGGGGGATCCTTCCTTCAGGCATTCTCTCTACGTGCTCCCTCCATCGATTACAATATTCTGCAATCTTCTGATTCAGGTAGTAAACATTCAGTTCCATTCTTATGTCCTCATTTCTTAGTTGGTCCCTATGACAGCAACCCTTTGTTCTTCGCAGGAATCGCATCTCTGCCGCTATACTCTACTCTCCTGTGGTCTGGTACTAATCCACGACTAACTTCCATAGAGTAAGACTGGAGCAGCCATCACCTTGTAAAACTTTATCTGGGTTTCTTTTCTTGTTTTACTGCCTAGGATTCTGCTAATATTGCAGCACACTGCTTGAAATTTACCAACTTTCTTCTCTATGTCCAAATCTTGATCAAACCTGACGTCACAACCTAAATAATTGGATTCTGATACTTTCTCAAGCACTACATCATCTAACACAATTTGAGACCTGGTCAGATATTTACTAGTAAATAAATGCCCTTACCTTTGACTTTTTTACAGAAACATTGAATTTATTTTTTTTTTGCTTAATTCATTTAAATCATATACCAATCTCTGAAGCTCATCCTCACTCTCTTACACAATCCACAAATCATCGCAAACAGTAAAGCATTCAGGTAAACGTCATTGTTCAACCTAATTCCCGAACTAACCTTGTTTTTTATTGTTAGTTTTTCAGATCAGAATAATAGGTACAGCGATTACATTTTATATAATTAATGTTTTCTTGTTCATCCAGATTTTCATTTATTTTGACTCCCTTAATCTAAATTTAATTTAATAAAAATTGTTTAGATACCTTAGCTACATTTTTCATGTTGATAGATTACAACACACTCCATTTATCTTTTCTCATCCATGGTTAATCTGTGGTATTGATCATCGACACAATACAGTACAATTAAAGCTGCTACATTATAAGTGACTAATCCATAATTTAGCCAAATCATTCCTGTCCAAACACATAATAACTCATATTTTTAAAAAAAATGTAATTAGTGTCGTATGAGATCTATATAAATGAAGTGAAGGAGATTTTGACGCAGGAATAAAAATTCAAGGAGAAACAATAAAAATCCTGAGATTCGCCGATGATATTAGTAGTATTAGCCGACACAAAGAAAGAACTAAAGGATGTCTTAAATGGAATGGATGAGATCTTGAGAAAGGATTACTTCATGAAAATGAATAAGAACAAAACGAAAGTATTGTGCAGCAGCAAGAGTGGTTTAGAAGAGATGGGAAATTTGAAAGTAGGCAACGAAAACATACAGGAAGTTGGGGAATTCTGCTATCTAGGGAGTAAAATAACAAAGGATGGTAAAAGCACAAGTGATATCAAAAGTAGAATTGCTCAAGCTAGAAAAGCCTTTGAAATGAAAAACAGCTTAACGACTACAAACATTGACATACAGATTAGGAAAAATTTCTTAAAACATTATGTTTGGAGTGTAGCATTATACAGGACTGAAACGTGGGTGATAGGGGCTGTAGAAAAGAAGAGGATAGAAGCTTTTGAAATGTGGTGTTGTAGGAAAATGTTAAAGTTTAGGTGGGTGGACAAAATAAGTAATTTAGAGGTTCTTAGGCACGTGGACGAAAAAAGAAGCATATGGAAGCATCTTACCAGAAGACGGGATAGGTTAGTGGGGCATATTTTAAGATATCCAGGTATTGGGCTATCAATAATGGAATAAATTGTAGGGGGAGGCAAAGATTAGAATAAATAAAGCAAATTACAAAAGATGTAGGGTGTTACAGGTATGTAGATATGAAATGACTCGCCCAAGATAGAACAGCTTGGAGAACTGCATCAAACCAGTCAAGAGACTGATGACAAAAAAAGGAGATCTATAATAATATTGTACAGTACAGATTGCCAAATGTACTCATAAAACTACCCAACAGTTTTGTTAACCAATCGGGTTGGTCTATAGTGCATAAAATGAAAGATGAAGCCTGTGTTTGGAACTGCATATCTCGCCAAGTAAAGAACATAAAAATTTCAGGTACAGCTCATTTTAGCTTGTTTTCAGCTTGGCTACGGTATGTAGCTTTGAATATTACTAAAATCCTTTTAAAAAACTACCTTTCCTTTAAAAAACCGTTTAAATTAAAAATATTATTTATAGTATAATTCCATTTCGTTATTAATTTACACGGTGTTCGTTTTAACTCGTTACGTCCATCAGGAATGTAAATAACTTTTTTTTTTTTTAAAAACGCTCTCATTCCTTTACACTTTGTTCTAAAAGGCTGAATTTTAGCTTACATTAATATTAGAAAAAATGCACGAACATTCCTATAAAAGGCCATATATTTGTGCTCAAAAAATTGATCATGGTACATGTTCTGAAACATGGACTAAGTGAAAAATGTGCTAAATAAACAGGTACATATTTTGTTCCAATGGCTAGGAAATGTCTAATACACACTCCCTTGTTTCGTAATTTACATGAATTAAATAACAAATAACCAAGCTTAAGAACGAGCCGAACTTGACATTTTTATGTTTTTTACTTGTTGAGAAACGTGGTCATTTTATGTACAATAGCCATTAAAATGCCATAAAATTTGCCATAACTTTATGACAAAAAAGTGCAATTACAGAAAATAAAAATATCTACTACTTTCATTTCAACCATTTTGTTCTACAGAGCCTAGTTTAGCTTCAATTAGTGATTTTCCATATTTTTACGTCCTACTGAAGATAAATACTGAAATATATAGGAAAATGAACACAAAATGCCAATTTCTGGAAGCACATTACACCTCAGGAAAATTACATTTTTTATACTTAGGTTTATGTGGATTTTCACAGTATTACCACCATTTTAATGAAGTACTTTCACAGTGCATGTTAGTGGTAAAACCTAAAACTTATTTTTTTATGCTTAAAACTATAAATAAATATGAAAGACTTATTTAATACCTGTATCTGAGAATACATAAAACATTCCATAAACAATAACACAAGAGAGACTTGACATGCTCATGATGTAACCAGCAACAAGACCTTCAGGTACTGGATAACCTATTTCAGCACCTAATTCATAAAACAATGGTGATGCACCCCAAGATGCTGAGAATCCTCCAATTACTGCAAAAATAAGATGATCTGCAAGGAATAATAAACAATTTACTAGAAAAAATTTCTGTGGTGTTTGGTATAAAAAGCTTAAGACAAAAATTGGTGATTTTGTCTTATTTTTTATTGAGTCATAAATCAGATGTGATAATTATTTTAATTTGTTTCACTGCTGCCCCCTCTAATTAGTTACTGTGTTGCTGAACTTCAATTCTTCTCCCAACCTTTTTCGGTGTACCAACAGACCCTTTGGTGGCATACCGACAGACCTTTGTTGCTAATGCAAAGGGCAATAACCGCCCCTACCACAGCACTCTTGGTGACTATATAAGAGCACTTCATTGATCCAATCATCATTGCACTCTACAACTCCGACAAAGACTGACCAACTGGATCCATGAGAGAAAGAAGTAAGATGTTTTGGGCCTTGCACAGTAGCAAGCTTCTCCGCAGTTGCAGTCGTTGCCGCACCCATGTTCATCAGTCTCTTCCAAGACCAACACAACAGTCCTTCTCAGGACCACTTCACTAAGGTTTTAACCGGCCCTTTTCAGGGCCCCCAACCTGTGCCACAGTTCTCGCAGAAGCTGTCATTGTAGCCACGCGCTACCTACACTGGTCTCCAAGATCAACACAGCGAACCTTCTCAGGAACAACTCCTAAAAGTTTTCACCGGCCCTTTTCAGGGCCATCAACTGACTCTGTCCACCCCAGCAGAAACACACATAACAACCACAAAGCCACCAACAATTGAAGGTTTTCCTCGCCATTTAATGTCGCCATCCGTTGACATTTGAGTCATGAAGTATGAAAATAGGTGAACCAAATAGTCCCTATTTAATCAAAATAGTCAAACCATAAATAAAAAAATGCTGAACTGAATAAAACATTGTATTTCTGAGCCACCTCCATAGCCTGCTGCAGAAAAGGGGATGCCCAGCAACCAACAAAGATGGATGAGTAGCACAATGGAGGCTATGACCAGCGAGACTGTAGAAGGATGATTGAATGGATAGAGGCTTGATGTTGAAATGCAAAAATAAAGGCAATACTAAAATATCATAAAAATTACCCTTTTCTTCCAATTCTCCTCTAATTTTCATTACTTTACTTTTCTCGTGTTTACTTTCATTCCTCTCTCTTCCAATGTACTGCACCATTCTGTGGCCATCTCCTGAAGCTTCCTTGTAGAACTATAAATTAATACAAAGTCATCTGCAAAATAAGAGACTGCACATGGCCTCTAGTTTCGTTATTTGTACCAATTAGTGAACAAATTCCAAAAACCAGTTTTTTGGTAGATTACATGAGATGTAATCAATTAAATCCAATTGATTTGAATTATCAATTGAATGTGTCTATCAAAAATTTTGCACAATTTTAATAATTTTCCACTTGGTAGTACAGGTAGTGAAAATAAAGATAAATACTGTAGTGTTAAAGGTTTACAAAGTTATGTGATTTTAAATATCTGAGAAACCACCTATGTGGCCCAGTAGTTAGCGTGCTATACTGCAAAGCAGAGGTCTTGTGTTCAATTCCCAAGTAGTGAAAAAAAAGATAAGTAGTATTGAAGGTTTACAAAGTTATGTGATTTTAAATATCTGAGAAACCACCTATGTGGCCCAGTAGTTAGCGGGCTATGGTGAAAAACAGAGGTCTCGTGTTCAATTCCCAGCTAAGGTCTGGAAAATCATTAAATGTTCAAACCCACCGTTCCTCAACGCTAAGTAGCCACTAACAAACAAGTTGTTACGCGACTTAAAATAAACAATGAGTTGATTTTTTTTAATACGAATCATTTTAAATCCAACACTTCAAAAATCTTCAGTGAAGGAACTATAATCATTTGAAGCTCTAAATAATGGTCTGAATCAGATGCGGTGGTTTGTTCCCACCATAACTCTTTCCATATTACACCATGAAGAACATTGGGTTACTCTCCACGGAAACTATAGCCAAGGAATAAGGTGGAAATTAGGTTTACCAAATTATATGTTTAATATGACTTAAGTTAATCAAAACCAGGTAAACTTACAATTCTTTTTTACAAAAGTTATTACTATTTTAAATAATAAACATAAACTAAATAAAATACAGTACAGAATAAATATTTTTTTAAAATATTACGTTTATGAAATGTTGTTGATATGTTAATAATGGAGAAAATCCAAATGAACATTGCAGTAGCATATGTTAGTAAACCAGTAATAATTGCTTTTATGTGACCTTGAAATAAATCAGAAAATCTGGTGGCTGTCAAGCTGAATAAACAGCTTGATATAATAGTCCAGAATCCAAGTTTTGCTGTCTCTACCTGTAAAAATATTTGAAAATAATTTTGTTATTATAATAAAAATGGCTGATATTAAAACAAAATACCGTTTACTTTCAAAATATTCATGTCATAAAGGATACTATATTTAAAATATGTGAATGCCGATTTTTTACAATCAGCCTGGATAAAGTAAACTACATTCTAAAAGTTCATTACTGGAAAACCGGCTAAAAACTGGGACTTTTGGAAGTATAAATTTCTGTATCTCCTACTATTTTTTTAAATAAAGAAATTTCAGCCAAACAAAACCAATGCAAAAAAATCTGGTGGGAAACACTCACCTGACTTTCTTCCCAATGTAATGAACGATATAACCCAAGTTTAATCGTGAATAAACAATGTAAAATGAAAAACATAACCTAATTTTAATCATGAGCAGCAAATGACAAAAAATGAAAATCAAAACTAGGTTCTGTAGAGAAAAATGCTTAAAATAAAAGCTGTAGTTTATTTAATTTCCTATAACTGTGATTTTTTTTTTTTTTAGCTTGTTTGACCTCAATGGATCACTCTAGTCAACTTTCTGGTTCGCTTCCCATGTACTTCATTGGCTCGCCGTTTTTGCCAATAGCTCCTCATGTTTTCAGATCTTGCTTTTCGTTGTTCGTCAGTTACCTGCACAACTCTAGCCACCTTGTCCACATTAAAACATT
This sequence comes from Catonia carolina, assembly GCA_035578175.1. Taxonomy (NCBI): domain Eukaryota; kingdom Metazoa; phylum Arthropoda; class Insecta; order Hemiptera; family Achilidae; genus Catonia; species Catonia carolina. The sequence goes on from JAQMRL010000005.1 coordinate 51,476,100, forward strand.
TTGCATTTAGAAACGCCCTTATCTTTGGTTTATTTGTCGCATCTTCAATCCTCAGTCCAACTTCGTCAAGATCCTCTTTAATTGCTGAGATGTATCTTCCACCAGATTTCACACTGATTCCTCTGGTTATAAGTTGTTTTAATAACCTATTCTCTGGCATTCTTAATATGTGAAAGAAATAAGAAATTCTGCTCTTTTTCATTAGACTGATAATCGGTTCCACTACTTCATACACTGTTTCATTAGTGGGGATTCTCCACACACCATCCTTTTTGTAGTTCTTATTAATGCAAGTTCTAACAATTCTACATTCTGTTTTAATTGTCTGATCACTTTTCCCTTCGTTTTTAATTTGTATTAAGGCTTCGCTACCATATAGTGCCTCTGGCAGAATCACAGTTCTATAGTGCCTCATCTTTGTGTTTGTAGAGAGACATTTTTTATTATATGTAGATTTAGTTAAAACATGAGCATTCCTCATTTTAAGTGCTCTGTTATTCCAAATGAGTTTTTATTTTAATAACTGTGATTATTGTATACTTTTTCTCATAAAATCCATACTAAGGCTGTAATCTTAAAAAATCCCATTTTTTTACCGATTTTCATGGAAAAAAACGGAAAATCATTAATTGCCGCTAAACTAAGCATTGTACAAAAAATGTTTGAAATAAAAGTTGTAGACTTTTTAATTTCTTATAACTTTCAGACCACTTTAACTTTATCATGACTACTTATTTTTAAATTATTTAATCATGGTTAAATTTTTGTTGTAAAATGCATACTAAGGCCACAATCTTAAAAAGTCCCATTTTTTACAGACTCTGAAAAAACAAAATCACTAATTGCTGCTAAACTAAGCGTTGTACAAAAAAATTGAAATAAAAGTTGTAAGTTTTGCTCTAAAGCATATTAAGGTCGCAATTTAAAAAAAAAACATTTTTTCTACAAGAACACAGCCTCCCCAAAAATTTCAGCAGACATAGCGCTTAAGCTATCTTGTAAAATTTGTAGTAAATGAAGTGATTTAAAAAAAAATCATAGTAGAAAATTGCAAAAAAAATGAAAAACTGCACAAATTAACTACTACTTCCAGTTCACCGATTTTGATGAAAATATTCTTGTCGGGTCCTCTAATGGTAACTAACTTACGTTCCAAGTTTCAACTTTGTACAATGTTCCATTCTTGAGATATTTTGTTCACACGCATACAGACCAATTGCTAAAACATGTTTTTTGGTTTCAGGCGGTTTGAAAATGTGTACACCTGGTAAAAACTTGATTTCAAAAAATCAAAATGAAAACAATATTTTCCTTTCCTATATACGAGGGTGTACCCAGAAGTAATCAGAATACAATTGCTGTGGGCAGTGCTGGTGTAGAACGCATTTCTGCTGCACAGACGTGTATAGCGCAACTCATTGCGAGTTCAGTGCAGTGATTTCAACTCATTGCGAGTTCAATATTCTCCTGCAGTGATTGTTTTTTCTAGCGCTGTTTTGTTCTTGTTTCGTTCTTTATGATGGCAAGTTTAAGTGAACATATAGCTGTGAAATTTTGTTTTCTTCTCAGTAAAAGTGCTGCTGAAACTGTTTTAAAGTTGAAAACAGCTTACAAAGATGATGCTATGGGAAAATCTCAAGTATATGAGTGGTTTTCTCGGTTTAAAAATAACGACATGTCGATTGATGACAAACCTCGTTCTGGACGTCCATTAACTGTTGGAATCGACAAAAATGTTTAAAAAAATTCGAGAACATGTGCTCTCAGACGGTCAACTGACAATTTGGAAGTTTTAAGAAGATTGCACAACAGTGTTTGTCAAAAAAGATCCAATATGTGGCAGACAGGAGACTGGTTCTTCCACCACAACAATACACCTGCACACATAGCCATCTCAGTGAAAGATTTTTTGACTAAAAATGGCATGGTTCCGCTGTCCCACGCACCTTACTCGCCTGACCTGGCTCTGTGCGACTTTTTCTCATTTCCACGCATGAAAAGGGACGTTAAAGGACACCAATTTGACAACATTGAAGCAGTCAAGAAAAAAATGAGGGAGGAACTGTCAGCCATTTCTAAAGATGACTACAAAAAATGTTTCGAACAGTGGAAGCACCAGCAGCATAAATGTATTAGTTGTAATGGAGAGTATTTTGAAGGGGATAAGGTTGTTTTGTAAAAAAATTGAAAATAAATAGCTTTTAAAAAATAATTCCGGTTTCTTTTGGGTACCCCCTCGTATGAATATAGGGCAAGAGAAAGTAAAGATGATATTTTATTTCTTGTATCATTCAAATTTTTCTGTTTGGTAGTTTCTTAAATACAGTTCATCAAACAAAACAAATTTCTATCAAGTGAGGAACATAGCACAATAATGTTAAGGGATGGTGTCAGCTATAAGACAGACTGGTTGTGATAACCATACAAGCACAAATAGGGATAAGCACTTGGGATCGCTTATAACGCAGGTCTTGACATTTCTCTCTTTTGCTATAACCACAGAGCACAATACATCCTCCAGTTCTAATACCTACGATTATGTCATTACCAATGCGTCATTCTCCGTAACTGGTTCATAGACATGCTGTAAATTTTGAATTGAAATATAAATATTTCTAAACCACCAGAATATTATGGTACCATAAACACTTACCATTGTTTATAGCGCTTTTATGTATCTCATACATATTTTCAGTAATGCATTTTCAAATTTATTAACAGCTGTTGATAAAATCTGCATAGGATGTTTGATAAAATAGTTGCGAATTTTATCTTTTAAATTTTTTAAATATTTTTTTTTATTAACTTTATTAAAGAAATTCACAACTGTTACAAAATAAACAACCAGTGAATATGATGGTAGGTGTAAGAATAAACGAAATGAAATGAGTGAAATGCATGGAGAGCACCATCCACTAACAGTTCTTCGACATGTTATTTAGTTACTTAATACTAATTCATTGACTCCACTTCCTCCTTAATCGTCTTCGAACGTTGTTTGGTAGATGACGGGAGAAAAATTTACATATGTATAAGTTCGTTTGGATGAGCGAAAAGTTTGTTGTGGAAGTTTCGATAAAGTTTGATAAAGTTTCGAAAACGTCTGTTACTAGAGGGATGTTGAGATTGCTATGTAAGGTAGTGTTAGAAATGTAAGCGAGTGCGTTAACTAATATCGGTAAGGCCTTCGATTGAAACCTCTCAATCCGAACTATCACTAAGAATTTAGCACATCCATAAATTTGACCGGTGTACATCCAAATTGGCTTAAGAAGGGATTTACGTATTGTTAATTTCAGTGTAATTGGAAGTACCGAACGTTGAGACATCAATCTGTACAACATCTTAAATTTATTGTCCAAGGTGCGCCTTTTGACCGAGACATGAGAGTTCCAAGTTAATCGTCTGTCAAAGTATCGGCCCAAATACCTCACAGATGTAGCTGTCGATATAGGTGAATCAAAGAGAAATACCCCTTGACAATCACCCCGTCGTAATGAAAAGGTTACAATATTTTTTAATGCTTCATTTTTTTGCAACCATCCATGGTTCCCTTTACAGGAGACAGCCAGCATATCTTTAAAATTACTACAACCCTCAAATCGATGAGAAAAATTGTCCGGAGAAACAATCTTACAATAATTCTACTTCATTTCCATAAATTACAAGATATTCAGACTAAATGAAAATTTGTTTCAAAGGGAAACTCAGAACAAACCTTTAAAAAGTAATCTTAATATTTAAATCTGTTTTAAATACATTTAATTATGTTTAATTCAAATAATAAATTACCGCAGTCAAATATTTGTGAGAAAATAAGATAGTTAATTGGGATAACCATGGTCCAGTCATGCCTGAACAGAGAGCAGCTGACAGTCCAAGAAGCCAGATATTTTTATTTCTGAAAAAAAATTTATTTAAATTTATTTATTTTATTTTTATTTCAAAAGTATTGCAGATGTAAAAATAGTTATGTTGTTAAGGTCGTCACCCGAAAGGCTGGTTTGAACCTCTAGAGGTTTTATTAATTAAATGAGAAGTAAGGTGGTAAACAATGCCTTCGTCACTGAGTTAAAAGGTATGCTTATCAGCAAGCCAGGCCCTCTGAAAAGCATCTACTTTACACCCTGCAAAAGACACCTTCACTTCATTCACCACAGTGTCTGGCTGTATAAGACACCTTCACTTCATTCACCAGTGTCTGGCTGTAATGAAATTCATTACTCTAAGAGGAGATAACTCCGTCTAGTGTCTTTTACATTTTACCTATTCTGTTCTTAATGCTTCACTCACAATTACCTGACCATGTGATAAAAAAATAAGTAGTTTTTGTAACCCTGGAACTAGCAGATCAAGTGCAAGTAATTTAACACTCCATCTGCCTATTATGGGCACTAAAATTAGTTATAAATACATTAAATTATTTTTACTTTCACTGACCCTGTATGAATATACAAGAAAGGAAAGAGACTTATTGTTCTCATGTCAATTTTTCGAAATCAGGTTTTCACCAGATATACACGTTTTCAGACCCCCTGAACCCAAAAAACATGTTTTTAGTGTGTGTGTGTGTGTGTGTGTGTGTGTGTGTGTGTGTGTGTGTGTGTGTGTGTGTGTGCGTGTGTGTGTGTGAACAAAATATCTGAAGAACAAAACATCATATGAAGTTGAAACTTGAAACTTACATTAGGTATCACTATGGGACTTAACAGGAATATTTTCATTAAAATTGGTTAACCAGAAGTAGTGCGGTTTTTAACATTTTCCAACTTTCTCAAAAAAGGCTCCTACAATTTTTTTTCAAAATCGTATCATTTACGACTATTTTTATGCTTTACAAGATTTGGTAAGCGCCATATCTGCTGGAATTCTTGAAAGGCCTGTGCTCTCATGGTAAAAAATATTTTTTTTAAGATTATACAGCCTTAATGCGAATTCCAGAGCCAAAGTGTATATAATCAAAGTTGTAGAACAATAAAAAGCTACAACTTTTATTTCAAACATTTTTGTACAATGCTTAGTTTAGTGATAATTAGTTATTTTCTAAAAACCTAAGAGATTGGTATGGTTGCAGCAACAACGAATTGTTTAGGGCTGTGACATCAAAGATAAAAATCGCTCTGATGATTGCCAACCTTCGAAGCGGAGATGGCACCTGAAGAAGAAGAAGTTATTTTCTGTATTTTTATCATCAAAACCTGTATATTATTAAAGTTAGAGGAAATAAAAAAACCTACAACTTTTATTTCAAGCAGATGCTTGGAAAGAAGATTCTTTCCTAGTTTAGCATCAATTAGTGATTTCCTGTATTTATAAGTCGAACAGATGTTGATTTTTATTTAGCGTCATTTACTCATGATTAAAATTAGGTTGTTTTCCATTTTACATTGTTTAATAATGATTAAACTAGGTTATACGGGTATTTATTTACATTGGAAAGAGTAAGTCACATGAATGTTTTACACCAGATTTTTACACTATTTTTCAAACCTCTCATTGCTTCTTTACTGTAGTTTTCCTGCCTGATATTTTACCAAATTCTTTTTACACGTTATAGAACTGTACGAGTGTATAGAACTGTTATGAACATGTAGAACTGTATATAAATACAGTTAAGCCTTAAAAATAACAAAAAATAATTCAACCATTATTATGATTACCTCACTAATTTCTTTAGTGATTTCCCAAAATTTCTCTTGTAACCAAGTGATATACTAGATGAACGGCTTGGAGGAGTTGGAGGCGTAGAAGGAAACATAAATATAACGACCCAAACTAAGAAGAAGTGAGCCATAAAATCTAAACGAAATAATAGACACAAAAACTTATTAAAATGGAAATTTTATATTAAGAACTTACAATTACAATATAAACAATGCGGAAAGTATCTACAGATACGTAGTTCTTAAAAGTAGTACAGAGTGCGACAAGGAACCTTGCTGATTTGTATTTCACACCAAGCGGCGAGATGATATAGGGAAAGGGATCAGGAGGACCCCTTATAGTCAGTTGTCGCCACGCGTTGGGCCAATGAGCAACGTGCGTTTGCCATCAAGGCGTATCTCTCTAATGGTGTGCAGTGACAAGAGCAAGCATAATTGGTCCTTATTTCTATGAGGAAAATGAACGCGCAGTCACGGTGACTGCGACTCGGTAAACGGAATTCATTGAGATCTTTTTTCTGTCTAACCTGGCAGAAATAGATGTCGGGATGCCTCAATCCAACAGGATGGAGCCACGGCACACACAGCCCGATGTTCAATAGATCTTTTGAGACAACACTTTGCAGAGTGCCTCATCTCCTTGAGAGGTGACCTTCCTTGGCTGACCCATTCTCCCGATTAGGCTCCGTGTGATTTTTTTGGGGGTTATCAGAAATCAATTGTTTACAATGACCTTCCAAGGACCTTACCTCACCTGAAAAACAACTTATGCTAAGCCATCCCCAACATACCCGTCAATATGCTTGAACGAGTTGAACAAAATTTCAGAAATCAGGTAACTCAGTGCATTGACAATGAGAACCATCATTTGACCGATGTCATCTTTAAAACAATATAATAAATAATTCAAGTGATTTATTTTACAATAAAAATTATATTTTAATACCTTAACTATTTTTTTTTATTCACCTTTCAAATCAGCAAGTTTCTGTGCTGCACCTTGTATCTTAACTTCAGAACCAGAGAAGATAAGTAAAGAATTTATTGCAAGTTGCAGGATCCATGATAAGATTTATTTTTAAATATTGCAAAAATGTTATGCCTAGTCAATTACTATATGTTTCATCAAATACTATATTCCATACAGTAGCGTCTCTATTTTTCAAAATATTTAAAAAAAATATTTTTAGATGTTTCTGGAAGATCTTTTTGCACCCCAAATTTTCAGCATTTGTCTCATTGTAGGCTTTTCTCCTTTCTTCTGTCCACCCAGTGTTCTGTTTTTGCTCTTTGTGGAACCCTTAAAGTCTGTAAATAGTCTGAATTTAGTTCAGTTCATTACGTTTCCTTGATTTATTCCAGTTTTTTTAATATCCTTTCTGATATCTTTAAACCATTAATCCGACCCCTTAGGTCTATTGTTTAGTGTTTTAAAATTGTATTTTGTCAAATGGTTGCCATCCATTCTAAAAAACATGTCCAAAATATTTTAGTCTTCTTTTTCTAATCATTTCTTTTAATTGATCATTTTCCTTGTACACTTCTTCTCGACCTCGTAACCTACAAGGAAATTCATTATTTTCAGAGGAGATAACTCTGACTAGTGTCTTTTACACCTCTACCTCTTCTATTCTTAAATATTTCTGTCATGTAATTGGCTGACCATACGATAAGAAACAGAACTATTTTTTGTAGCCCTGGAACTAGGAGAACGAGTGCAAATAATTAAACTCTCCACCTGCCTGTTATGGTCAACTAAACATTATACTAAAATTAATTAATTAAAAATTAATTCTTAATATTTTATAGTGTTCATAGTTGAATGTCAATATTTGATTTAGGGAGTATTTTGAATAATGGAAGTTTGGATTAGAGAGGTTTAACAGTATATTCTTTTTATTTTGTTTTTTACTAAACTTACTCAGTAATAATAAAGAAGATCCTTGACTTAGTTGTGCACAACAAAGCCATTATATGTAAATTATCTTCAAACTTACCCAAAAACAATAGTTTTAATATTTCTTGTCTAATCCTATAACATTCTGTTTCATCTGGAAAATCAGGTACAGGTAGTGTAATGACCAGTGGGCCCAAAAGGTAACTGGCAGCCATTCCTAATGCAGAAACCGCCGTACCTGCACCTAAAATGAAGAAAGTGATTTTATGAGAAGAAAATTAATGTTAAGTGAAGCACAGCGAATTTGTTTATTTTAAGAAAAATGTAACATAAAAAATTTCTTCATTATTATGAGTAAAACCTGCGTAGAAACCAAAACAGAACAGCCATATTTATAAATAAATACTATTGATTTTATTTAATCGCAGAATTTTCTTCTTGAAATGTTCACTTTCAAAAGTCATTTTAACTAGGTATCTCTAATGAAACAAAATTTCAAAACAAAAAAAAAATAATAGCAAGCCGGCCGCATTGGTGTAGTTAGTAACTTGCTCGCCTCTGACATTGACATTATTGGTAAGTGAAGAGTTTATCATTGTGTTTGACTTTTTTATTTTTTATTTTTATTTTTATCATTGGTGATAAACTTTCAAATTATCAGTTTTATCTTGACATGTCCTATACTCCCTTTGGAGTCTCCTGGATGAAAAAAAAACATACTGCACATACTTGTACAATATACCATTGTTTTATTATAACCTATACACAGTCATACTGAATGCTGCCTTCAAGTTTTAAAAAGCCTATTTTTTTAAACTTCAAACAATTATTTAAAGGCTCTTTTATGTTTACATACTGTATTAAAATGTTTATTTTTGGTTTTTAGCATATTTTGTTTTATCCTCTGAAATCATTTCAGGTAACCCGAGTTCAGTTAAAAAGGGTATGCTGCATTTACTATTAGTACATTAAATTGGCATCAGTGCTAACCCAAAGGCAGCCACCCACCCGTTTCCCCCACTTCACACCCCAATAATCACAGGTTGCTACTCCCTGAGACATTCCAGGTGCTATGTAACAACAGGTTATACAGGGATGCAGTTTATATTCATGTCAGGGACTATACCTAAACTTTTCATGGGAAAATTTCTGGGATAGATGTGGTGACTACCAGAGAAGCAGAAAATTTAAAACCTTTTCGAAAATATCAAAAACTTTTACATCCAAAAATTAATGTAGGGAATTTTATTTTGCTTGCGTTCATTTTAAACACTGAAATGTTTTTATGGTGTTACCAAAAATTTAATACTTATAAAAATAATATATTTACCAGTAGCTGATGCTCTCTGATCTGGAGGAAACCATGTAGATGATAATAGAACAACAGATGGTCCAAAAATTACACCAGCAATAGCATTCATAAAAGCGCCAATATGTGCACAACTATAAAAGAAAATTAATTAAATTTAATTTACAGAAATTCTGGATGATACCCATTAAAATTTAGGAAAAAATTAAACTTATAAACTGGAAACTAAACTGTCTCTAAACTAAACTAAACAGTCTTGGGTTTGAATCCCATTCAGGCACGGCATATTTTCACAAGTTACACAAAACATTTCATCCTTCACCTCTGCATTAGCAGTAATGCTATTGAGTCCTCATCCTAATTTGGTACATTATCGCATCAAATCCACTACTTAATTTTTATTACTTTCTCTTGCCTATATGAATATATAGGAAGGAAAGTATTGTTTTCATGTCGATTTTTCGAAATCGAGTTTTCACCGGATCTATACGTTTTCAGACCCCCTGAACCCAAAAAACATGTTTTTAGCGATTGGTCTGTGTGTGTGTCTGTGTCTGTCTGTGTGTGTGTGTGTGTGTGTGTGTGTGTGTGTGTGTGTGTATGTGTGTGTGTGTATGTGTGTGTGTGTGTGTGTGTGTGTGTGTGTGTGTGTGTGTGTGTGTGTGTGTGTGAACAGAATATCTCAAGAACGGAACATCGTACGAACTTGAAACTTGAAACTTAAGTTACATACCACTACCGGACGCGACACGAACATTTTCATCAAAATCGGTCAACCGGAAGTAGTAGTTTATTCGTATAATTTTTCAGTTTTTTGCGATTTTCTCAAAAACTGGTCCTACGATTTTTTTTAAAATCGCCTATTTTACTTAATTTTTTATTCTCTACAAGATAGGGTAGGCGCCATGTTTGCTGAAATTCTCGGTGAGGCTGTTTTCACGTAAAAACGTTGTTTTTTTAAGATTACGGCTTTAATATAAATTTTAGCGCAAAAACTTATATAATAAAAGTTGTAGAGAATTTAAAAACCTACAACTTCTGTTTCAAACATTTTTTTGTATAACGCTTAGTTTAGCGGTAATTTGCGATTTTCTGTTTTTTTTCTCACGAAAACGTGAGAAAAATCGATTTTTTTAACATTTCGGTCTTAGTATGCATTTTACGACAAAAGTGTATATAATTAAATTTATAGAAAATTAAAAGATCTACAACTTTTGTTTAGAGCATTTTTCTCTATAGAGCCTAGTTTAGCGTGAAAGCGTGATTTTCCGTATTTTTAAGCCAAACTGAGTTCGATTGTCATTTTGCGTCATTCACTCATGATTAAAATAAGATTATGTTTTTGAGGTTAGTTTTTGTTCATTTCTAATGTTTTAATACTAATGTTAGGTTTATTGTTAAATATTTGCATTGGCAAGAGAAAGTTGTGTGAGTGTTTCACACCAGATTTTTGTAATTATTTTACTTCTACTATTGTTGTTTATGTCTCATACTTCTGCAGCATAGGTCATAATAATGTGAGAAACATGTAAAAGTCCATTAATGGTTTCTTATATTTTTCTACTCAAAATATCCAAGTCCATCAGAAGTTGATTTTCATTTATCATCATCCAGTCATCTGTATGGATCTACGGAATTTAGCTCTGGGGATGTACAAAAGCATCAAACCAATTAATCATACAAAGATTCCACAACAAAGTTCTTAGAAGCATAATCAACTCTCCCTGATTAAGAATGACGACCTGCACTGGAACTTGGGAGTGGATTACATAAATGAAGTAATTCGGGAATTTGCTAGGAGTCATGAAGACAGACTTCTTTACCATGTGAATGTCAATGCTATACAGCTACTCGACAACGCAGATCTGAATAGAAGGCTTTCTCGTGTGCAACCATTTGAACTGTTTAATGAACAATAGAAAGTTATTAATTTGTTTCTAATAGTTTCTTGTATATATTTTGAAGTGTTTAGTAAATATTTATAAAAAGAGTATTAAAATATATCGAACATAAACTAAGAACTACTAGTTGGTAAATTCTTAGATTAAGTACAGAAATTCTTAGCTTAAGTTTTTAATTTTATACATTGGCTAGAGAAAGTCGTGTGGGTGTTTCACATCAGATTGATAAAAATAAACTAGCAAGTGAAAGTCATACGAGTATTTCACACCAGATTTAAAATAATAAAATAAACTTTACTTTTTTCCACTTAATTTGGAAATTAAAATAATCAAACTAAAGTGATTGACAGACTCAAAGCTTTTGAGCCTACGGACGGATCTTAAGGCTATCATGGGCTGGAGGGTCACCAACATGAAAGTCCTAAAGAGGATGAATAAGGGCCCTGAGGTGATTAAAATTGTCAAAAGTCGTGAACTTCAGTATATCAGACACATCATGAGAAATCAAGAAAGGTATAAAATACTGCAGCACGTTCTGCAAGGACGGATAGAAGGAAAGAGACCTCCTGGCCGAAGAAGACTTTCCTCGCTTGCCAATTTAAGGGTCTGGTTTGGGAAGAGCTCTGCAGAGTTGTTCCGTATAGCGGCCAATTGGGTTAGATGATTGCCAACATCCAAAGCGAATAGGAACGCTAAAAGGAAGAAGAAGAAGAAGAACATGACCAACTGTATATTGGTTGGCCAGGCGCCAGTGACGAGTCATGTTATATCAACATATTTATGTTTATATCTGCTTCTGACACAGTGATAGGCTACTTCGTGCTTCTTAATAGTTATCATAGTGTCACCGTCGCCTCCTTTAAGTACTATGCTGCCGGCTACAAAGCTTCCGACGTAGCGACAGAGGGAACCGCCAATAGTTCCGAAAGGGGCGATAGGCCTGTGGCGGCATACCAACAGAGGCCTTTGTCGCCAAGGTCAACACCTATGCCACAGCGCTCTCGGCGGCTACCAAGAGATTCAATTCCGATCCAGACAGGAGACAAGACGTCCACCATCGGCACACGGCTACCGGACTCCAAAGAAGGCTCATCGACGACCCCGCAAGAGAGAAGATGATGCTTCCGCTCGCCGACCCAACAGCGTAAGCCGTCGACCGAACCGTCATCGCCCGCTGCCGCGAGCGATGCCCACAGCGGTCCCTCGACCGAGCCTTACACCCACCGGATCCAACGAAGCAGCCATCGACGCACTACTGCGAGGGAAGAAGATGACGTCTCCGCTGGACGACGACACACCGTGTCGCCCAGCCTCCGACCGCCACGACGACTACGACCGACGCTTCTCCAAGACGATCACCGCTTAAACGGCCCTTTTCAGGACCACCAAAAATTAAAGGTTTTAACTCGCCACTTAATGTCGCCATCCGGTGACAATAGTTAGATACAATTTCAGTTAGATGCGAATTTGCTCTCGCCATTGGGGTGGCCAGCGGTAAGCATTTTCTGTAACTACAATTTACAATCATTATTATTGACATCCAGCCAATAGCAGAGCAGAGCGTTTGTTTACAATTCCAAACATAGATGGAATGAATTTATAGTTACTTACATAGTGAAATAATATTCATCCATTGTAATACATCGAATGCCTGAACCAATTGTACAAAGCATGCTTCCAATAATACAACCAAATTTCAAACCTGTTAACAGTAATTTTATTTAAAATAAATAACATAAAAACAATTATATTACACAGGCGAAAAAATTCCCTGACTTTACTACTTAACAATTTTGTTATTGGCTGCCTCCGTAGCGTAGTAGTTAGCGCACTAGTCTACCATGTGGAGGTCCCTGGTTCGATTCCCGACCAGGGTCTGGAAATTTTCATAAGCCAAAAACCTTTGTTCTCGATCTCACTGGGTATTTTCCACTGAAAGACATCACTTTTGTTTTCTTAGCGAATATAAAACTTTCTAAATACATAAATTCTTAATTTGCTTACTATGTAATTATCTTCAATAATTACTGATCACCAACACCTTAGTTTTCAGTGGGCTAATTTTCAGTCCAAAAGCCTTTCGCTCTTCAGTAACTCTATCTATCAACCTCTGAAGTCTCTCTGCTGAATCTACTAAAATTACTGTATCATCAGCATACCATATGTTAAAGAAGTACTTCATTCAGCTCAATCCCATTGAAAGTGTTACAACGGCTCGCTTAAATACTAAGTCTGTGTACAGGTTAAACAGAAAGGGTGAAATAACACAACCCTATCATAACTCCTTCTTTATAGAAACAGGATACGTGATCAATTCATTTTTACTTTAACCAATTACATCAGGTACCAGAAGAGGTTTTTAATCAAATTTATATTTTTAGGATCTAATTACACATCAGAAAGAATTTCAAGAAACATCATGCTCCACCTGATCAAAATCCTTCAATTAATTTTGATAACAAATGATAAATAAAAGGTTCAAATTAACACAAAAATATCAAATTAATTAATAGTCATTAACAAATTAAAAATACCTTTCTCGTTCAGTAACCAACATGTAGGAACAATAAAAAGAACAAATGAAAGACATCCCCAATTGCTAAATAATGCAACAGTTCCTGAAGTCCAACTGGGAAATGCATACAATGCAGCTGCAGCTATAGGGCTCCATGTATTCCAAACAACAACCTGAAAATTAAAAATTAAAACAATGTGTAATTGACCAACATGTATACTATGAAAAACATCATAGTTAACAATATTCAGTACTTATGCTACGTCTTCGCAGAAATACAAACCAAAGGCACCATTTTCTAATATCTTAATTTTTTTGTCAAAAACCCACATTTGCCACCTCCGTAGCGTAGTAACAGCGCGCTGGCCGACAACGGCCAGGTCCCGGGTTCGATCCCCGGCTAGGGTCTTTTTTTTTATCCGAGGCGGCGAGAAAAACTCATGTTTTTCTACATTTTTATGCTCTACAAGATAGGGTAGGCCCCATGTCTGCTGAAATTCTTGGAAAGGCTTTTTTCTCGTTAAATATTGAATTTTTTAGGATTGCGACTTTAATATGCATTTTAGCGCAAAAATGTATAAATGATAAAAGTTAAAGAGAATTTAAAATCCTACAACTTTTATTTTTAAATTTTTAGTTCAGATTTCTTAGTTCAGCGGTAATTAGCGATTTTCTGTTTTCCCCACGAAAAGTGTAAAAAAAATCGATTTTTTTTTAAGATTTCAGCCTTAGTATGCATTTTAAGACAAAAATGTATATATTCAAATTTGTAGAAAATTATGAGATCTACAACGCTTATTTAGAAAATTTTTCTCTACAGAGCCTAGTTTAGTGAGAAAGAGTGATTTGCCGTATTTTTAAACCAAACTGAGGTTGATTTTCATTTTGCATCATTCACTCATGATTAAAATAAGGTTAGTTTTTTGTTTATTTCTAATGTTTTATTAGCCTACATATATTGGGTTATACTGTCAATTATTTGCATTGGCAAGAGAAAGTTGTGTGAGTGTTTCACAACAGATTTTTTTTAAATTTAAAATACAATCCCCTAAAAGGAAATAAATACCGATAGTAGAAGTAAAGTACAGTAAACCCTCGTTAATCCGGACTAATTGGGGCTCTAAGTCGTCCGGATTAGTGAAAGTCCGGATTAAATGAAATACGAACGGGTACCCAAAATTAACCGATATAGCATTGCCGTGGGCGGAGTTTTACGCGCTTCCGCCACGGAGCGTGTATTGCACAACTTATTACCAATTCAGTGCCGCCTGTATTACCGGTCTAACTTGTACCATTAATCTGAAGTGATTTTTTTTGCAATGAACAAAATAACGTTAACAAAAAAATCACTGCAAAAACGGTACAAGTTAGGCCAATAACACAGGCGGCACTGAACTGGTAGTGAGTTGCGCAATACACGCCCCGCGGCAAGATCCACCCACGGCAATGCTATTTCGGTTATTTTTGGGAACCCCCACCTAACCTTAATATGAAAAAAGGTACATAATGAAACACCCTTTATAGAAAACGAACGTGTATTTTGTGTTTAGTTATATATATATACAGACAATAACATGTTGTAAAATGTATTACACTGTGAATATGAAAGGTCCATTCTGTGCTTAAGACATTACGTTTTGAAACACAGAAAATAAGACTTATTTAGAACATGAGGGACCAGGGTGTTCCATACTTGAAAATCAACTATGCAGTCAACTGGCTGTCCGGATTAAGCGAAGTCCGTGTTAAAGGGGTTCGGATTAACGAGGGTTTACTGTATAGTACGGTATACGTACAAGCACAGTACTGTACAGTAAACAATACACAGGTTATAGGCTATGTTAATAAATGAAGTTCCGGCTTCTCCGAAAAAGAACTTGATCCCTTCAATTACGGATAAACATGTCCCTACTCTACGAACAATTTATACCCTTATCCATTTCTAAAATATTACATTATATATAGTAACATTTTTGCCAACCATTCATAACATTTAAACTTACTTGCATAAAAGAAACACAACAATATATTGCAAGAACAAGCCATCTCTGAGGATGGGGCGGATGATGTTCACCAATTTTTTTAATATCAGAAACTAATTTTCCAGTACATTCTTCTTTCGAGCTGATTAAATCTTCGTATTCACGTGATATTTCTGAAATCTCACGTTGAACATCTCGAGCAGACGATTTACGTCCTTGAACGCTGCTGGTTTTAGTTCTAGGAGGTTCTGATTCAGGGTTCATCATTAAATCTGTTGTTAAATTTAATAACAAGATATCGCGACTAACAGTATACGATGGCGTGGTGTTAACCATCATTTCAATTTGAAAGCACCATTAAAGTTCACCATTTAAATTTTAGTTTAATTAAAATGAAAATATAACTGAAAACTGCATCCTCCAACTGATTGACTAAATTCAATGAGATTTTGGTTACCATGGAAACGAGAATCTATACTAATAAAAAAAATCTGGTGTGAAACACACACAACTTTCTCTTGCCAATGCAAATAATGAAAAATATAATCTAACATTATTAATAAAACATTAGAAATAAACAAATAAACTAACCTCAATAAACATAACCTAATTTTAATCATGAGTGAAAGACGCAAAATGAAAATCAACCTCAGTTTGGCTTAAAATACGAAAAATCACTCTTTAACGCTAAACTAGGCTCTGTAAAGAAAAATGCTCTAAATAAATGTTGTAGATCTCTTAATTTTCTATAAATTTGATTACATATACTTTTGTCATAAAATGCATACAAAGGCCGAAATCTTTAAAAAATCGATTTTTTACACTTTTCGTGAGGAAAAACAAAAAATGCTAATTACCGCTAAACTAAGCGTTATACAAAAATTTTAAAAATAAACGTAGAATTTTAAATTCTCTACAACTCTTATACATATACATTTTTGCGCTAAAATACATATTAAAGTCGCAATCTTAAAAAAATAATTTTTTTACGAGAAAACAGCCTTTTCAAGAATTTTAGCAGACATGGGCCTACACTATCCTGTAGAGCATAAAAAATGAAGTAAATGAGGCGATTTTTTAAAAAAATCAAAGGAGCCGTTGCCAAAAAAATCGCACAAAAGTGAAAAATGACACGAATAAACTACTACTTCCGGTTGACGATTTTGATTTAATGTTCGTGTCGGGTCCTCTAGTAGACTAGTATCTAACTTAAGTTTTAAGTTTCAAGTACGTACGATGTACGCGCACACAAACACAGACCAATCCCTAAAAACATGTTTTTTTTGGGTTCAGGGGGTCTGAAAACGTGTAGATCCGGTGAAAACACGATTTCGAAAAATCGACATGAAAACAATACTTTCCTTCCTATATATTCATGTAGGCAAGAGAAAGTAAAAAGAAAAAGCGTGGTTTTTGTGCAGGCTAATTACCAAATTTACAGAACGGATTTTCATGAAATTTTGACACAATATTTGTATTTATATTCACAGCAACATTTTTATTTTTAAATTTTCAAAAATTATAACCCTACGGCTACAGCCACATTCCAAGAGGCAAGAGTCAAGTGGTAAGATTCATTATGGCCGGACTGCAAGAGGGAGGTGGCACATGGCAACTATTGATGGGAGGTCAATTGATTGCTAGCATAAGGAATTCGGTTGGAGTGGATTGTTTGTTTGTAGGATTCCCTCCTCCTATAACTTAGTAGTAGTACCGGGTGATTTTTTAGTCCTGTTACCCAATTGTTAATGTCTGGTAATTTTTTTCTAAGAAAGGGATATTTTGTTTTGTGACACAAAGTTGGTAGCCCTACTCAACCGGTATAGATACGACAGTTTGAGTTGATTCTCCTTGAGTTGCGTAAAATTTTGTGCTGTTTCCAGTTTTGTTACGAACAGAATGTCTTTTACTCTAGAACAACGGGTTTTCATTCTTGAACAATATTTTGCTACAAAATCGTATGCGAGTGTAAAAGAATCATTTTAAATTAAATTTTTTGGTGTTCCTCCACTCTATTCTAGTCAATTTCTAGGCTAACTAACTGATTTTTAGAGGCAGGTATTGCTTGCAGCAGAAAACGTAGTGGTCGACCAACTCTCTTGACAGATGACGTTAAGAGAATGTGAAAACAAGATTGCTCAATTCTCCATGGAAAAGTTTACAAAAACTTTCCTCGCATGTAGATTTGTCATGTTCGAGTGCTCAGAAAGCTGCTAAAAAATTGAAATTGTATCCGTATCACATACGATTAGTTCTAGAGCTTCAGCCTCCAGATTTAAACAAGAAATTGTTTTAGGATAAAAGACATTCTGTTCGTAGCATGACCGGAAATGGCACAAAATTTTACACAGCTCAAGGAGAATCAACGCACACTGCCATATCCATACTGGTTGAGTAGGGCTACCAACTTAGTGTCACAAAACAAAATTTTTTTTTTTAGAAAAATATTACCAGACATTAACAATTGGGTAACAGGACTAAAAAATCACTCTGTAGTAATACCATTAGTACGCGCTGTTCTAAAAATATTAGTCACAAACCATTTCGAATAACTACTGTAGTACCAAAATATTTGGATCTTTTCCGTTTTCTGTATGCCACTATCAAATCTGAATTTCCAGAAGGGTTACACAATTCTCCCACTCCTGCGTCTAGCACGCCAATCTGACTAGCAATATTCCTGCGTAAAGTCAACTCCACTCCGATTTCATAGTTAGTTACTACACAGTCTGCTATGAATTTTGTAGAGTTACTTAATAATATTCGGACGGAGGAAAATGCTGCAAAGTTCCTTCAGGAAAAGAGGTTATTACATAATCCCAGAAGATGTAAAAATTAAAAAAGTACGTGTGAAACACTAGCACGACTTTCTCTTCCCTATGAAAATAATTAAAAAATATAACGTAATAGTATAATGTAGCCTAGTAATAGCAAAAATTCAATTAAAAAATATAACAAACTTAAAAATTATAACAGAAAATCATTGTTTTTTAAGTTACGAGGTATTTTCATAAACATTTTGTAAAATCGCAAAATTTGACATAAAGTCAGCATGCGAGAAACTTTTCGGCCTTTAAAGATAACTGTACACATGTAGGAAACGAAATACGAGAAAATTTTCACTTAAATTTTAGTGAAAGAATTATTTAAACTGGACGTAATTTCAAGCAAGTTTCAGTTACTTAAAAAAAAATTAGATATGTTTTCTGAAATGGTTTTACAATCCACATATTACTCCTCTCTGCCGGAGGCCATCAAGTTATAGACAAACAGTACAGTACATAGTATACAGTATAGACTACCGAGAGACGTTCGCGGGGGAATTTATCAAAACGTTATACGCGAGGGTTTGGGTAGGTGTGTGTGTGTGTGTGTGTGTGTGTGTGTGTGTGTGTGTGTGTGTGTGTGTGTGTGTGTGTGTGTGTGTGTGTGTGTGTGTATGTGTGTGTGTGTGTGTGTGTGTGTGTGTGTGTGTGTGTGTGTGTGTGTGTGTGTGTGTGTGTGTGTGTATGTGTGTGTGTGTGAGTGTGTGTGTGTGTGTGTGTGTGTGTGTGTGTGTGTGTGTGTGTGTGTGTGTGTGTGTGTGTGTGTGAGTGTGTGTGTGTGTGTGTGTGTGTGTGTGTTGGAGTAAACATTCGACTATATAGCAGATACACAATTTCTGTTAAATATTTATTGGAAAAAAAATTGATTACACATGTTTCGCGTGCGAAGCCGCGCGGGATATGCTAGTATTATACAATACAGTAGATACCAACACTATACTCAAAAACTTTTCTATTACTTTTTCACTTCCGTGCTCTATTTACAGGGTATAGGTAGTGAGTCACGAGAATGCCTTTTGCGTACGGATGTGCTGTGAGGAAGGAAGGAAATCTGTCAGGGCTACCAACCTCAACAGTGAGACACTATATTTTACTACCGTGCAATTGCACAGTTCGTTAGCCACATGTTGCCTTTCAATTAATATGTTTCATTGTGACCGACCTTTTTTTCACTTAAACCCCATTTCCTTTAAAAATTTTGGGTCTTTTCCGTTTTCTGTATGTCACTATCACATCCGAATTCCCAGAAGGGTTGCACGCGTGTTCATTTCTTCCACTCCCCCCCTAACTGAATACTCATACTGAGACAGACACACTCACTCACGCGTACACACGTTCTTTCTAGTCCCAGTATATAACGGGTGATTCAAAAAGAGCGCCGGTTTTTAAACGGCTGGTAAATTTTTGTTTATCGGTTGGCAACATTGTTAGACCTCATTTCTATTTCGGAGAACATTCCGATTGACGATTCAGTTGTAGTTTCTCTTGTTCGCAGTGTAGTACTCTCGCAGTCTGTGTCTAACCATGGAGAAGTTTACTATTGCACAACGAATGTTAATCGTCAAAACATTTTACCAGAGTGGAGAGAGTTATGCGGCTACTGTCAGGCGACTTCGCGGTACTATAGGACGTAATGAAGCACCGAATGAATCAACAGTTCGCAGGCTCATGAAAAAGTTTTTTGAGACGGGTTCAACAGTCGACCTTAAAAGTTCTGGACGTCGTCGTTCTGGCCGAACTGAGCAGAACGTTGCGTTGGTTCGTGACAGTGTGGCTGTTAGCCCAGCAAAATCAATACGTCGCCGTTCTCAACAATTGGGTTTACGATGTTCTTCTGTACGGAAAATTCTTCGGTACGATCTCCAATATCACCCGTATAAAATTCAGTTTCTGCACGAGAAACAATGTTGTTGCTCCGTGAACGGTTCCAGGATCGCATCATTTCTCGTAATTCCGACCATCAATGGCCACCAAGGTCGTGTGACTTGACGCCTTGTGACTTTCATCTTTGGGGTCATCTGAAGTCATTGGTGTATGCCAATAAACCCCGAAACATCAACGACTTGAAGAAGGAAATTCGACGGGTTATCGGGCAAATGGAAGTCGAAACTTGTCGTGCAGTAATATCCAATTTCATGGACAGAGTTGATGCGTGCCAGCGCAGTAGAGGAGGACACATGCCTGACATCATTTTTCATACATGAAATCTGAAGGTAAGATGAACTTGTTGATGTGTTTATTTTCAGTTTTTCAATAAAATAAATCTCTTAATTTGATATATCAAAACCGGCGCTCTTTTTGAATCACCCTATAGTATACTATGGACAATTCGAACTGGCACAACTCTTGCTCTACGTGTACACTCAGTTCCGCATAAAATATATCCATAACCTATTCTTTCAACAAGGTCTACAAATTTTAATGTACGCAAATGCCTACAACCTTATTTCAATCTACAAACAAACTAATAATTTAATTTTAAAATATGTATTTAATTTCTCCCAATAAAAATTCAAATCGTAAATTACAAGAACTAAACTGCGCAAAAACTCACTAAACTATACTCTACAGATGCACGCAACTAACTAAACGAATTGTTCCGAATACATAATGAACAGAAAATCATATATGAAATCAAATTAGATACATCATTACGTCTGACAGATTATTAGTAACAACAATGAAAACAAAGCGTAGTGACCGTGCGTGAGTCGCACATACAGTAGCGATTATTTTATACTTTTGTGACTGTACCGTCGTTGCATGGCGAGGGGCGAAGAGTGGACAAGATAAACACTGAAGCTGCTTGTGCCAATTCGAATTTTCCAAGGTATACTATGTTACACGTTCTGTTGTTTTATTTCTAATTTTGGTAGTTTTATTGCTTTATTTTGAGGTTTTTATTATATTATATTTTTTTATTTACAAGTTACTTATAACTTTTTTTTTATATCGGGAACTGTACATTATTGACAACTACCCAATTTGATCGCTGCTTGCTGCATTATTTGACGTGAATTAGGCATGAGTTTGAACAGGGACCCCCAGTAGAGTTTGTTCACGGATGACTGTCAGCTGGTCACCATACAAAGTCGCTTGCCCAACCGATATTACTTAACAAACAATAGTAACTTACTATTAGCTGACTGACTGGGCTGGCCCGAAGCCCTACTTATAACTTATTACTGAAATTATTCTAATTGTTTACATTATATTTTATATTTAATTATTATTACATTACTATTACGTTATATTTTTAAATTATTTACTTGGGAAGAGAAAGTCGTGTGAGTGTATCACACAGACTTTTTAAGTTATCACATTTTCTGGGATTATGCAATAACCCCCTTTCTTGAAGGAATTCTGCAGCATCTTCCTCCATATGAATATTTTAAGTAACTCTACAAAATTCATACAAGGACCTGACTATGTACACTGTGTAGTAACTGACTGTGAAATAAGTGGAGTTGAAATTAAGCAGGAATATTGCTAGTCAGAATAGCGCGCTAGACGCAGGAGTGGGAGAAGTGTGTAACCCTTCAGGGAATTCGGATTTGATAGTGGCATACAGAAAACGGAAAAGACCAAAAATTTTCTTAACGTACAATATTCCAACTAAAATGTTGCCTTTCTTTCAAAACCGGTAATAACTTTTCACAAGTCCGCATCACTTTCTTATTAATATAAAACTTGAGATTTTCTGTAAAAAAACCCTTACTAAAATTGGTCCATTCATGTTGAAGAAATAGACTTATAGGGCTCCGCACCTCTGGTAAGTTTACAATAGACATAGTTGATAACTAGTTAGTAATAGACTTAGAATAATTCATATAATATAATCCCACTCATATTTTATTACATTAGCGGCCATTGTTTAGTGTAAATGGATAATAAGTCGGCATTTATTGGCTTCTCAAACCTTATGAATATTGAAAGATTTACCTCACACTACACTCATACATATTATACCCAATAGAAAAGAAATTTTCTCATATAACTTAATACTGTACATACATATTACATTTACCATTTATTAGATTATAATATACAGAGTGTCTCATGAGTACCCGACAAACTTCTAAGGTGGTTTCCTCTCATCAAAATAATGAAAAAGGTGTACATAAACATCGGTCCGGAAACGCTTCGTTAGCGAGTAACGGCTAGCGAAAGATTTCGCCCTGGGTTCAGAAAGAACATACGCCTAAATAAAGTCATCCTAGAGGTCTAGGAACCCAATTTTATGAGTAGATTTGATGGTTTCTTATGTACTTCGACCCGAAAAATTGAATAAAATAAGTTCCAGAACCATATCTCCAATAGGTTTTGTAATATCCAATGAAAAACGGACAAATCTGTGCATAAAAATACTTTTTTTAGGTTTGAAGAACAATAACTGTGTTAAATGGCTAATAAATGTGTAAATTTATTTAGCAAAACTAGTAGACATTTTAATTCTGAAGAGAATGATGTAAAATAGGCCAATAATAAACAAACACAAAGAATCAAAATCTCTACAAGTTTTGCTAAATAAATTTACACATTTATTAGCCATTTAACACAGTTATTGTTTTTCAAACCTAAAAAACATATTTTTATGCACAGATTTGTCCGTTTTTCATTGGATATTACAAAAACTACTGGAGATATGGTTCTGGAACTTATTTTATTCAATTTTTTGGGTCGAAATACATAAGAAAGTATCAAATCTACTTATAAAATTGGGTTCTTAGACCTCTAGGATGACTTTATTTAGGCGTATGTTCTGAACCCAGGGCGAAATCTTTCGCTAGCCGTAACTCGCTAACGAAGCGTTTCCGGACCCATGTTTATATAAACTTTTTTCATTATTTTGATGAGAGGAAACCACCTTCGAAGTTTGTCAGGTTACTCGTGAGATACCCTGTATACAGGTAGCCCATCAAACATTCGATCTATACTACCACTTCTAGTAAACCACTTCTTCTTCAACAAGAACTAAATTTTTGTTTTATTTCACCGATTTTGATGATACATTCACTTAAATTAATAAATTTAAGCTTTAAAACGTTGTGGTAATTTTAATTTGTTTAAGAGAAAAGCTAAAAAAATCTGGAGTGAAACTGGAGAAAAATTTTCTAAATAAAAGTTGCAGATTTTTTTAATTTCTTATAAATGTTATTAAATACACTTTTGTCGTAAAATGCATACTAATGCTGGAATCTTAAAAAATCGATTTTTGTTTTAGATTTTCATGAAAAAAAGAAGAAAATCACTTAGGCCTAATTACCACTAAACTAAGCGTTATACAAAAACTGTTTAAAATAAAAAATGTAGGATATTAAATTCTCTACAACTTTTATTATATACATATTTGCGCTAAAATGCATAGGCCTATTAAAGCCGCAATCTTAAACAACAATTTTTTACGTAAAAACAGCCTCCCCAAGAATTACAGCAGACGTGGTGCATACCCTATCTTGTAGAGCATAAAAAATGAAGTAAATAAGACGATTTTTAAAAAAATCGTAGGAGCCGTTTTTGAAAAAATCGCAAAAAAGTGAAAAATGACACGAATAAACTACTACTACCTCCGGTTGACCGATTTTGATGAAAATGTTCGTGTCGGGTCCGGTAGTAGTAGATCTAACTTAAGTTTCATGTTTCAAGTTCGTACGATGTTCCGTTCTTGAGATATTCTGTTCACACACAGACCAATCGCTAAAAATGTGTTTTTTGGGTTCAAGGGGTCTGAAAACGTGTAGATCCGATGAAAACTCGTTTTCGAAAATCAACATGAAAATAATACTTTCCTTCCTACATATTCATATAGGCAAGAGAAAGTAAAAATGAAGAAGTGCGGTGTAAAAAGTACAAAAAAATTAATAATGTATCTGCTTACACCGCTTTCTAATGTTTTAAATAGCTCTTGTAATGGCCTCTTGTAATGGATACGTAATAAAATGTCCAAGTGAAGAGAAGAGTTAAGAAGGGATATGAAAAAAGAGTTTTTTACTGTGTGTCATAATTTGTTAAAAATTAATGTAACTTTCAATGGGAAAATAAAATTAAAGTTAAGTTAGTTAGACGGGTTGCAGCCGCATCTCTCCCAGGAGCGAGTTGCCATGACAACGGAGATGTCAGTGGCAAATATACGCCTAGCTCTCCCCACCTGTCCCCGACAGTGAAGAGATTGTGGTGGGTCAACCAGTCTACTGCACCTGCATGTTCTACGTACGTGTGTTGGTCTGCATTTGTGGTGTCATAAAGTTGTTTTGTATGTCTATTTTACATAATATGTGTCATACAGTATGAAAGGAGAATTTTCATTTTCTAAATTTTTATATAGGCCTAGCTAATAATATTAATTTCAAAATGTTTCTAATGTACTGTTCGGGAATAACATAGTAGGCTATAGAAAGTTGGGGAATTCTGCTATCTAGGGAGTAAAATAACAAAGGATAAGCCTAATAGAAGCACAAATGATATCAAAAGTAGGATTGCTCAAGCTAGAAAAGCCTTTGAAATGAAAAACAGCTTACTGACTACAAACATTGATTTACAGATTAGGAAAAATTTCTTGAAACACTACGTTTGGATTGTAGTTTGCGTTTGCGTTTGTTGTTATACGTGGGTGATAAGGCTGTAGAAAGGAAAAGGATAGAACCTTTTGAAATGTGGTGTTATAGGAAAATGTTAAAAATTAGGTAGGTGGACAAAATAAGTAATTTAGAGGTTCTCAGACGAGTGAATGAAAAAAGAGGTACTATATGGAAATATCTTATCAGAAGAAAGGATAAGCTATTGGGGCATATTTTAAGCCATCCAGATCTATCAATAATGGGGGGTAATATTGAGGGAGTGAATTTTAGAGGGAGGCAAAGGTTCGAATATTTAATAAAGCAAATTACAAAAGATGTAGTGTTACAGGTATGTAGATATAAAAAGACTTGCGCAAGATAGAACAGATTGGAGAACTGCATCAAACCACTCGATAAAAAAGCGATTCGGGAATTATGTGTTCCGTAGATGTTTTTTGGAGGGCCCGGCATGCTGATAAGCATGGTAAAACCACCTCACTCCTCGTTTTACTTAATAAAAATTAGAGGTTTAAACCAGCCGAAAGGCTGATGATCAACAACATTTTGGAAGATAAAATTATAGTTAATTTAATAAAACACCGATATTAGCATTCGAAGTTGAACAGTATTATAAATATTATGAAATAATATTAAATAAAAATATATAATATTGATATTGCACAGTATTAAAAACATCTAAATAAAATATATAATTAAAAAAGTATATATAAAATAAAAACAAAGCATTAGTTAACTAATAATAGCGTTAATAATTAATATTACATAAAGAAACAATAAGTAGATTACTAAACAACTTTTAACAGTGACTGTATGCTTACAATAAAATAATGAAATTGTTTACTTCACCGGCGCATGTCAGTTGTTTCTTATTGGTTAATTTGAGGGAAGAGACGGACCAATAGCAAAGCAGAATACGAATCCCTTTATTAAAGATAGAGGGAGAGAATTGTTACGATGTACCTGACGTAATGTTCCCTCCAGTTATTTCTAAATCACCGAAGGGTTTCAACTTCATTCAATATTGTAAAACTTTTTATCGAAGTTATAAGTTATTATAAGTGAATAATAATGATAATTAATTTTAACTGTACAAAAATTATGAAATTTTATTAATATTTTAAACACAGTTGGTATACTAACTTACGATAAAATTTTATTAGTTTTTAAAACATTATGGAAGATAAATTAAAAATAACTCACGAACTAAACGAAATAAACAAGAAACCGGAAAATTTAGTAACAAACGAGAAAAAACAACGACCGTCATCACCTCGAAAATTTTTCGCGCGAATTTACGGACATCTTGAAGACAATAAATTGATAAACACATCACCAAACGATGATAGACATGAGGGTGTTGAAAAACAATTACATAGTAGAATAAATTCAACAGATAAAATAAATAATATTAATCCAACAATAATTCGACAACCAGTGCCGATTAAATATTCGTATAATATAAATAATAATAATAATAATAAATTAATAAATACAAATGATTATTTAGATAATAATGTAATAAATGGACAAACGAGTAGTTCAACATATTACAAATATCATAAAGGTATAAATTTAAAAACAAACGAAGAAAGTATAGGTTTATCATTTGAACACAAAATAAATTACAAAATTAATCAAACTAATAATAAAAATGTTGATAATTCTTTAACAAACAACGAAGAAATAAATTCAAATGCTTCATCATCATCTTCACCAACAAACAATAAAATAACTGGACAATTTCAAAACTGGAAAAATGAAGACAATTTAAAACCACCTATATCGTCTTCTGGTAATTTAATTCCTGATTGGTTAAAAGAACATAATGGTGTACCAAATTATAGAGATGCATTTCAACGGCCGGCTCCACAAGGGTCATCGTTGATTTCAATGAATTCTGGAATTCCTTTACATTTAACAACTGGTTTACCGTTCCATAGAAGGATGGATAATGATCCTCATTCCATGTTATTAAGGCCGTTTCTTCCACCAAATGCTGATAATCATTTTCCAGCTGGATTTACTGCTTTCCGTAAGTACTACTATTTTCATTTAATTTATGTTAATGAGAAAAAGTTGTGAAAAAAATTCCGTCTATTTTGGTTTTTATAATCATTGTTTTTATCAGAGTTTCCGCTTTAAAAATTACACAAATTACCCTAAAAAATAACAAATTG
Source organism: Catonia carolina (assembly GCA_035578175.1). Taxonomy (NCBI): domain Eukaryota; kingdom Metazoa; phylum Arthropoda; class Insecta; order Hemiptera; family Achilidae; genus Catonia; species Catonia carolina. The sequence goes on from JAQMRL010000005.1 coordinate 51,502,947, forward strand.
GCCAATGATTTAAACGTTTAACCAGCCTAACGTTACCAGACTTAGACTTAAACGTTTACCAGGCTTCTATTACAAATTTTTCTTTTAATGTAGTCTATTAATTATAATATTTCTCAAAAATCAATTTTCCTGAAATCACCCGAAAAACAGTATTTTTTTGTTTCTGAAAGAGATTGATATTTTTATGCCTCAACCGTACATTTATGGGGGTTTTTTATGGTATTTACTAGCATACCGACCCGGCTTCGCACGCGAAACGTGTATAGCCTAATCAATTTTTTTTAAATAAATATCTAACAAAAATTGTGTAGCTGCTGGTCAATAGTATACTCCATTACACACACACACACACACACACACACACACACACACACACCGGTTTTATAAATTCCCCTGCGAACATCTCACGGCAGTCTTAATATGTATCCTATGTCTGTACTTCAACAATAGTACACACATACACGCACGCGCGCGCGCGCGCACACACACACACACACACACAACGACGTTTTGATAGTTTCTCTCGCGTAGGCCTATGTCTCTCGCCTTCATCAAATTCCTTCATCTAACTTACTTCAACAGCAATACGTACTCACATGTACGCGCACACATACATTTATAAAAATTTTCATTAGGGCCCTTAAGGTTATCATTTTTGAAAATTTTAAAATAAAATGTTGAGAATATAAATACAAATATGCTGTCAAAATTTCATGAAAATCCGTTCAGTAGTTTTGGAAATTAGCCTGCACAAAAAAACATGCTTTGTCTTTATATTATTAGTAAACCGTAGCTTTATAACGCACAGGAACTTTACTAGCCTTCTAATTTTAACCGGCTTTAAATTTACCTGATTGCAAATTTTTAACTAAAAGAGTGAAAAAGAAGTTATAATTTAAAAAAAACATTCAACCCAATTCTTACCCAATAATGAATTTTTCAGGTATATAATAAAATATTGGTTATAGTAAAATTTTCCAGAATTAGGTAGTAAATACAAATTTATCAGAATCGTTTAAAAAGGATTTTAATTTGACCTTTATAAGTAAAGCAATCAACCCTCTGATCCTTCTAAAAATTCAATTATAAAGTTTTTTCATTGTTTTAGCTTGTTCATCTCTGGATTGATATGTTTTTTTTTTTAATTTAAGGGTTATAGAATGTTAAAACTAAGTTTAAATTACAAAAAAATATAATTTACAAAAAAAATAGGACTAATAATTATTTTTCTCATATTGAAAAATTTCGGAGGTGTATCACGATGCGTTATGAAATTCTAGAACAATAAAATTAAAACTTTTTAAAATAGAATAATACATATATTTAAAATGATTTCTGGTTTTTTTACGGGAGGGTACATACTGGATTGAAAAGAAAGATGAGTAGCCTATTATGTGTGAATGCATTTAAATTTTATGAGTTGAAATATCGTTGCTACAATTGTTCTGGTTTAACTGATCGTTTTTTTGTTTCTGTTTTTTTTTTTTTTTTGCTTAAAGTACTATTATTTTGAAGTTAAAGATAAGTGTTTTTGATTTTTTATGATAAAAAAGTTACCTAAGTCAAATAAGTTACCTTTTTTCTTTCTGGTTAATTATATTGCAAACCCTAAAATTTGTAAGAAAAAATACTTGTGTAACTTTTCGTTTTTCTCTCTAGTTGCTTCTTAACATAATGCAAAATCCAATTCTGCCCTGACGGTCAAACGAACATGGGTGATAGGCTATTGCCTTAGAGATAAATATTTATGGTTTTTATTTTAGTTTACTAGTTGTATCATATTTAAGTTCGTTTTTTTGTAAGATGTACTGTATTGTGTTCAATAAAGGCAAGGCATTATTATTGCTGTTGTTTAGGTCAACAGCTGAAAGGCTGGTTTGAACCTCTAGAGGTTTTACTAAGTAAAAACAAGGAGTGAGGTGGTTTACTAATGCCTTCCTCACTAAGTTGAAAGAGTATGCTTATCAGCATGCCAGGCTCTTCTAAAATCACCCACTTTCCACCCTACAAATGACACCTTCACTTCATTCACCACAGGGTCTGGCTGTATAGTGAAATTCATAACTCTCAGAGGAGATAACTCTGACTAGTGTCTTTTACACCTCTACCTCTTCTGTTCTTAATAGTTCAGTCATATAATTGACTGATTATGTGATAAGAAACAGAACTATTTTTGTAGCCCTGGAACCAACAGATCGAGTGCAAATAATTTAACCCTCCACCAGCCCGTTATGGGCATAGGTGAAAATAACATTTGTCCAAATCTATAAACTGTATCTTGTAAACAGATGGGAGGAAAGGCACCATAGGCGACTAAGACGTTTTTCCTGACACGAACTTCTTCAATAAAAATCTCAAAACGAAATTCAGGTTGATAAGATAAACTTTTGTGTTTGTATTCACTGATGACTATTAAACGGTAACCTTATCAGATCATCAGTTTAATCCGTGATACTTAACACTGAAAACTAGGCTTGCTCAGGCACTAAGTTTACGTAAGTACTATCATAATTGTAATAAATTATAATTACTAATCATTTGTGATATCTCAAGTTAAGAAACAGTGAGGTAAATAGGTTAGTTGGTAAGCAAACATGCAACAATAGTTTTAATATGTTAAAAATTACAAAGTTACAAAATTCGGGAATCGAATCAGAAACCGAAACCTTCGCAAACTAGCATGCCATTCAGACGACCATTTACTATTTTCTCCATTCAATCTTCGTATTGTATAGATTTGCGTACTAGCCTACAAAACATACCACGGGTTTGATTCTCGGCTGTGGTCTGGGAAATTACAGTTGAACTTCTATAACTCGAATTTTCTATATCTCAAATTGATTTTCAGTCACTTCAAAAAGTTGAAACACCTTTACAAATTGTTTCTAAATTGTTTGAAGAATTCCTGTGTTTGAAATCTCTATGTATAGGCTATCATAAAAATTTTCAAATTTTTAAGTAAAGATTAAGTAAAATTTGTAATAAGAATTTTTCGCCTCCCTATCGTGTTGTTAATTAAATAGTAACGGACCCGAAAGCAGAACACGTTTAAATCTAATATATTGTTCCATAAGACACATAATGTATATACTACTTGTTTACGAACAAGCTTTATTTACTGGTTAGCGCAACTGGCTTCTACGGCGGGGTCTCGGGTTCGATTCCCGGTCAGGTCTGTCATTTTTTTATCAATTATCTTCATCTATCATCCTTCTCACCGTCCCCATTAGCAGAATTTGCAAAACAGTCGAACGTAAAACAAAAAAAATTTAGATTCGAAGTTCTTTTAAGAAAAAGTTAACCACAGTTCAGTTTGAAATTTTTTGAGTATTTATTTAACAATATTCGCTAAGATAATTTTTGGATTTTTCTAGGCATAGAAACATATAAAATCCAGCATAATTAGAAAACTTCATAAAAATCGGATGTAAATTCGATTACAATTCTAGTATGTAGTGGTTAGCGTTAACTGGGCTCTACGGTAGGGTGCCGGGTTCGATAGCCAGTCAGGTCTGGCACTTTTTCATCACTTATCTTCATTTATCATCCTTCTCACCGTCTGCGCTACCAGTAATTGCAAACCAATCGGACGTAAAACAAAGAATTTTAGATGCGAAGTTGTTTTTAAGAAAAAGTTAACCTGTAGAAAATTTTGCAATTTTTTGATATATTTGTTTCTGTATTTTTTTAAACAATATTGGCTAAGATAGTTTTTGGGATCTTCTAATAGAAATACAAATGAACTCCGGTAGAAATAGAAATTTTCATATAAATATATCGGATTAATTAAATAAAAAATGGATTTACAAAAAGAAAAGTTGAAAAAATACTAAAGGGAAATTATAAAAAAAACGAACAGTAAAATTCAAAATGTAAAAATTTCTAACTACAATCAATAAATTATTGAAATCTTCACAAAATTTAAAACAATTGTTTGGAAAACAATAAGAGAACATTAATTTATAGCTAATATTGAATTATTAAATTAGACTAAATCAGTGCATAAAAGAGCCGGGAATAATAATAATACGGAATAGACTAAATTGACAATGTGGACTACATTTTCAAACAGAGGGGAAGGAATTTAACTGAGAATGGGAGAAATGAAGGAGAAGGCAATGAGAAATTTCCACTTTGATTGGCGTTTAGAACACACCCGCATTGTGGGAGATGAGTATTTATTCAAGTAACTTACTCTTTCAAATTTTAAGAGAAAGAGAGACTAAGGTCCTCTCTTTGTCTCTCCCTTTCTCGTCCCACAAATGGAAAGGGAAGGAGAGATAAATCACAGAATCACACCCTCGTTCTCGTTACAATATTGTTATGATATTGTCGTCGGATTAAATTAACACGGATGAAAGATCGCGAGGCTTACGTAATTCTACTATCGAGTATGAAAACATTTTATAACGTTCAATTAATTGTATTAGAAAAACTTATGTTAAAATTTTCAATTCAATTTTTCACTCATCATGCATGCAGATGAAATGTTTAAATAATTTCAGTTAGTTGTAAAGCTACGAAAAAAAGATTTTTCTGTTTCTTCTCACGTTTACTATTATATATTATTATTATTATTATTATTATTATTATTATTATTAGATACGGAGTTCAATTGTGGGGAGAACTAGCTTTTCACACTTGAACAAACTTACAAATATTCAAAAAAAGGTACTGAAATTAATCGCAAAGGATAGAGATTATGACCAGCTTAACTTTTTTTTTTAGCTTTTATTTGCTATTGGGAACTGTACATTGTTGACAACTACCCAATTTGATCGCTGCTTTTTGCTGTATTTTTTTTGACGTGGATTAGACATGAGTTTGAACAGGGACCCCCAGTAGAGTTTGTTCATGGATGGCTGTCAACTGGTCACCATACAAAGTCGCTTGCCCAACCGGTGTTACTTAACAAATAATAGCGACTTTCTACCAGCTGACTGACTGGGCTGGCCCGAAGGCCAGCTTAACTTGATGAAAATTTGTGATACATTAATTCCGAAATTTTTTTATAAATTCTTTCACATAATAAATAACTTCAATGAAGATAAATATAAAATTTTAAAAGAACACCACTAATTTTCACCACTGGTTGGAGTAAGAAGATGTAATTATGTTGTGCCTCATAGTTTCAATAATTACGGTGAAAGAGCTTTAAATTGTTTGATACCGCAGTTATACAATTCTCTGCCAAGGGAAATAGTTAATTGTAGGAAATTTACTGATTTTTAAAAAAAAAAGATAAAAGTGTGGTTATAAAATAATAATTAAGATAAGGATATCAATAGCCTTAAGAAGTTGTTATGGATATTCTCTACAGTGGCTGCCTATGCACCGTGACTATAGGTAATACAGTAACAGTATCACTAACGAGAATGTAAATCTAGGTAAATTATTTTAAGAGTTACAGTAATCTAATTTTTGTTTATTGTATGTATACTCGTATATGTATGGGCAGTGAAAAAAACCCAGGTTAGAATTTAACAGGCCGTCCTTTTTGGAAGTCACAACAAATTCTTAAGATTTACCTAGTAATAAAAAAATCTTCATAGCTTCAGTATTTCCGTTTAAAAAATTAATTAATAATGCATCCTAATTATTCGTTCCTCTCTTAAAAATCTATGCGACATGGAAAATTTAAATATAATGAAATTATCTCAAATCTTTAATCAAAATCACATTCCACTCGAATGTTTTGACCGAATTGGCTCCTCTAAGAATTTGTAAACTGAATCTAAAAAAAACATATAGTAATAATCTATATATTTAAAACGCAAAATCACTTCCAATGTATTTTAAATGGGAATTCTCTAAACTCTTAAATACAGAGTTCTACCGAACGGATTTTTATCATTTTTACATGGTTTTAAAGAGTATTCTTTCCTGATTCGGTAAAAAGTTCTAAACTTGAAATTCATGCTAAATTCGAGCTTCATTTTACGAAATGAAAAAGAACAAAATATATTGTTTACAACGTATAGCTCTGTAATACCGTACAGCGGGTCTCCCACGTAATGAACACTAATGAATATATGAACACAATACGATATCATAAGGAAAGTCATAGTTAATTTCATTGAAATTCAATGGTAAGTGTTTCATATAAGGCCTTTGATAATAAAATATTTATGAAAATTTGTGTTGTTGTTTAGGTCAATAGCCGAAAGGCTGGTTGGAACCTATAGAGGTTTAACTAAGTAAAAACGAAAAGTGAGGTGGTTTACTATTGCCGTCTCCCTTATCTGCATCTTATTGTGCGAATTTATTCGCACGGGTCCACTAGTAATAATAATATTTGCCATTAAAATTTACAAAACAAAATTTTACAAACACTGTGTACAAACCAAAAATACAATGAATAATGTAACTAATACACGGCTAATAAATTAATCAATTAATCCAAGGCCTGCGAATAAATATAATAGTTCTGTAATTATATTTATGTTTCTGTTATGTTATGTTTTACTATGTTCCTGTTAGTACACCAACAGATATTTGTAGACTTATTTTAAAACCCAATTATTTTAAGACGGAGGTTACGTTCGACCGTTGGGTGGTTTACTATAATTTGAAGTTTAAAAAGTTTGAAGATTTTTTGACATTTAAAAGTTTGAAAGTTAATATTTGAAGTTCGAAGATCTGAAGTTTCAAAATTTGAAGTTAGAAAGTTTGAGGTTGGAAAGAAAGAAGTTTAAATTTTTTGAGCTTTCTCAGCCCCCCTCTTCAACAGCTACATGGTCTAGAAGTACTTTGGAAGGGGCACTAAAAAGGTTCTATACACTTTTCCGCTACGATCCACCGTTTAGGAGATAAAAAATACCTACCCCATTTTGAGGAGGGGATACAACAGAAATTGTCAATTTACCCCATTTTATACATACGAGGTGTGGCTATTAAATAACGAGACTGACGTTATAAATTTTTTTTTATTTTATACATAATTACTTATAGTCACCTTCAATACACACTCCTTCTCTATCCCTACAACGCTCCATGCATTGTTGGAAACAGTGCTGGAAGTCATATTCTGTCGGCTCCTTCAGGACTTGCCGCTTTCTCTTTTACAGCTTCCACAGACTCAAATCTTGTCCCTTTTAATGCAGATTTCACCTTAGGGAACAGGTAGAAGTCACATGGTGCAAGATCTGGTGAATAAGGTGGATGTTCTAACACTGAGATGCTGTACTTGGCTAGGAACCTCTTGACAGATAACGCGGAATGAGCTGGCGCATTGTCTTGGTGAAGAACCCATGATTTGTCCTTCCACATTTCGGGGCGTTTATTCCTTACTCGTTGACGTAGTTTAGAAAGTACCTCAAGGTAGTAATATTGATTAATTGTTTGACCTTCAGGAACCCAGTGAAGGTACACAATCCCATGGATATAAAAAAAAACAAACATCATTGCTTTAAATTTTGACTTGCTCATTCGACCTTTTTTTGGCTCTCGGTGAAGTTCGGTTCTTCCAGTGCATGGATTGGCGCTTCGTTTCCGGATTATAAGTAAAAAACCAAGTTTCATCACACGTTATTATCTTCTACCTGTTCCCTAAGGTGAAATCTGCATTAAAAGGAACAAGATTTAAGTCTGTGGAAGCTGTAAAAAGGAGCTGACAGATGATGACTTCCAGCACTGTTTCCAACAATGGAAAATTCGCATGGAGTTGTAGGGATAGAGGAGTGTATAGTGAAGTGACAATAAGGGATTATGTATAAAATTAAAATTAAATTTTTTACAACGTCAGTCTCGTTATTTAATAGCCACACCTCGTATACTATAATACATAGTATATTGTATATATAATAAATAAAATATGAAGATATTTACCAGATTTCCAAAACAAAAATAGAATTTTCAGTAATTGTAATGTTTTATAAAAAGAGTGGTTAATGACAACCTATCTTATTTGCAGCAATTATAACTTGCGTTTATCAAGAAGTGAAGTGTTAGGGTACATTCAAAACCGAATAAAGAAATGTTTACCCATTTTTACCTAATATAGCCCCCTAAATTTTCAATACAATTTCCGTAACCATCAAACTAACTACAAAATTTTAAATGATAACTTCGCATAGTTAGATACTTTTTATTTCCTAAACAAATAAATTAAGCAAAATCTCTTCATTCCACACAATAAAGGCATTTAATTTTAATTTCCAAAACACCATTTTTGTGTCAGAAAATTAAATCGAAATAGAACACCGGCATCTTCATTTTTTCAAAAGAAGTTTAGGAAAACGATTATAATGCCGAAGTCCCAGTTAGGATTCCCGGTCAGGTCTGGCATTTTTTCATCTATACGAGATATATGATCTTGTATCATTACCTACGCACAAGCAAAACATTATGAGGCATCACCACTTGAAAGGAGTATAAAGACAGTTGTAAAAATAATTGTTAACGATATTATATTTGTAAATTTTGCCTCAAAACAACTCGTGTAAAGAATCTACGTATTAATTTATTTTGTTGGTTTGTCTGTTTAAATTTAACCGTTTTTAGCAATGAATATCTGTATTAGTATTGTTGTTGTTGCTCAGGTCATCAGCCAAAAGGTTGGTTTGAACCTCTAGAGGCTTTACTAAGTAAAACGAGAAGTTTAGTGGTTTACCATGCCTTCTTCACTGAGTTGAAAAGTATGCTTATCAGCATTTTGAGTCCTCCGAAAAGCAACTTCACTTCATTCACCACAGGGTCTGCTGTATAATGAAATTCATTACTCTCAGAGCAGATACTCTGACTAAACTCTATTCATCGTAAGAAAGATATGTCGAGTGAACAAATAATGACGTCACTGAGCATGCGCCTTATTTAAAAATGTAAAAGTAACAACAAAATACTTTTAAACGTATTCATATAAATGAAATTGTTAGGCCTACATCATATCATGACTGATGTTTTAAGTACTTACCAATAAATTTAAAAAACGGTATACTTTATTTTTATTCTTTTTCATAAATAATTGTGGTTACAAGTTATAAGTATTACCTCTGATCTTTAGGACGAAACAAGAGAACTTTATAAGTAAACATTTTTATTTTAATGTTTAGTCATGTAATATTAGTTTAGTCGCTCATTATTTCACAATTGAATTTGACGATGACTAATCCAAACCCATAAATCTCTCTCCACATTTTTGACAAAGAACAAAATAATCATCGTTACCAGTTCACTTTTGTCATCGTATTGTCTCGCATCGTTCTTACGTTCATTATAATTTATTTTCAATTAGGAATTTAGTGTTACAGTATTATTTTGTTTTTTTCATTTCTATTTATCGTTTAATTCTGTATATGGTTAAAAGCGCGTATCAGTTATCATTGTGATGTTTTCATTAACCCTTTCAGCGCCAAAACAATATTTACACGTTCGATCTAAAGTCATTTAATTTGAATAACGGGGTACAAAAAGTGCCAGCCCTTATTTCGAAAACTTACAGGCGTAAGTCTGCCATTGCCTACCAAAATTTCAACGTTACAGAAAAATAAAATTTCCTGTTAAAAATTCATTTTCAGTATGTTCATAGAAAAAAAGAAATCGTTCTAACACTAAAAATATTCAAACGTATTTAAAGCCGCATCGACAGCTTGGTCATTAGCATCTACTTTGGGTTTTGGTACCTTAACGGTAGTTTTAACGAGTTAAAATTTCGAGACCTTAGCCAGGAATCGAACCCGGGACCTTTCCCTTTGCAGGCTAGCGCGCTAGTCACTACGCCACGGAGGCGGTTTCAAAATACATTATTCCATTAATTTGTGTTTAAAAGATTTTTGTAAATGTTCGGGTATCCGGACGTTGGCACTTTATGCACAACTTACGAACGTCCGGTAAACCGGATGGTATCACCGTAAAATATATCGACGTCCTGTTTTCCGGACGTTGGTACTGAGAGGGTTAAAAGTGTTGCATTTTTTCTGAGTCACCGCATTAGCAGCTGATTCGGTAATCGCTGTTTGTTTACTCATATCTTTCTTACGATGAACCGAGTATACCTCTTCTGTTCTTAAATGCTTTAGTCATATAATTACCATGTGATAAGAAATATAACTATTTTTTGTATCCCTGGAACTACCAGACTGAGTGAAAATAATTTAACACTCCACCTGTATGTTACGGGAAACTATTAGAATTATTATTTATTAACAGCATAGTTTATACTTAAATCATATAAAATGTTTTGAGAAATAGAATTATATAATTCATTATAAAATATAATTGTTCTTACAATAAAACTGCGAGAAAATAAGACGGATAAAATATAAAATACAGTGTTTTTTTTAAATAAAAATTTCAAAATAACAATCGAAGCAGTTACAACGTATGTAAAATAATATGAAAGTAAATATTTTTAGAATTATTAGTACAAAGTACGAGTGGTAATAACAATAATACAGAGAAGGGCTTAGCGTCGTGTGAAAGAAGAGCTTAACGCCAAACAGCCATACAGACTGCACTGGCGTCAAGCGCGGTTGGTGAGAAAATTTCAGCGCGTCTGCAATGTGGCATGTAACCGCATACAAAATCCGTGTTCAAAATGATGCTAACAATCTCGTTTACTGTATTGTGTGAATGCTAGGCACATCGTTCACACAATATTATTATTATTATTGCTACTAATATTATAACAATATAAATATCACCGACTTTTCAAACATGGAAAACTCATTGGACCATATTCAATATTATTCAAAATCTCTCCCGTATTACAATTTCCTATAATAATTCCACATATAAATCCCCAATTCACATACAGTATAAATATCATGAAACAATTATATCAGTAATTTATGAAATTATTAATTACAGTATTATTACAAAATTTAAACGGATTGTTTATAAAATAATAAGCAGTATAAATACCACATTAAATTGCAAATTACTGTATTTTAAACAAAACAAAATGAAATTAATGAATTGTAACAATACCGTTTAAACTTAAAATGTATTTGTTTCGGGAATCCATTTTACGCCTTAATAAAAATTGCAAAATTTATAACCACAAAAATTCGTGCAATATTTTATTGATTTAAACTGTGTAATTAAGAATTTAAAATTATTAAATGACTACACTTACAAGAAAGATTTTTTATAGTACACGGGAAAAGATAATTCTAAATTAACTGAAAAAGAAAACAATGAGCTACAAATTGTATAGACTCTTCCACATAAATCCGGAAGGAGGATAATGAAGAAACCGATAACATTTCAAGGGGTAAACAATAAGTTAAAAATCTGGTGTGAAATACTCACACGACTTTATGTTGCCAATGCAAATAATGAACAATATATAGGCTACTAACATTAGTAATAAAACATTAGAAATAAACAAAAAAATAACCTCAAAAAACATAACCTTATTTTAATCATGAGTGAAAGACGCAAAATGAAAATCAATCTCAGTTTGGCTTAAAAATAAGGAAAATCACTCTTTTACGCTAAACTAGGCTCTGTAGAGAAAAATGCTCTAAAATAAAAGTTGTGGTATCTTTTAATTTCCAATAAATTTGATTACACACAGTTTTGTCGTAACATGCATAGGCTACCAAGGCTGAAATATTAAAAAAATCGATTTTTACACTTTTTGTGAGAGAAAAAACAGAAAATCGCTAATTACCGCTAAACCAAGCGTTATAAAAAAATGTTTGAAATAAAAGTTGTAGAATTTTTAATTCTTTACAAGTTTTATCATATACATTTTTGCGCTAAAATGCATAATAAAGTCGCAATCTTAAAAAAAAAAAATTACGCAAAAACAACCTCTCCAAGAATTTCAGCAGACATGGCACCTACCAGAGCATACAAAAATGTTGTACATGAGACGATTTTTAAATAAATCGTAGGAGCCGTTTTTGAGAAAATCGCAAAAAAAGAAAAATTAAACGAATAAACTACTACTTCCGGTTGACCGATTTTGATTAAAATGTTCGTGAAAAGGTCCGGTAGTAGTACCTAACTTAAGTTTCAAGTTCGTACGATGTTTCGTTCTTGAGATTTTCTTTTCACGCACGCGCGCGCGCACTCACACATACACACACACACACACACACACACTCAAATCGCTAAAAACATGTTTTTTGGGTTCAGGGGGTCTGAAAACGTGTAGATCTGGTGAAAACTCGATTTCGAAAAATCGACATGAAAACAATACTTCCCTTCCTATATAATCATATGGGCAAGAGAAAGTCAAAATTATCTTAATTTTTCCACAAATTCGGATAAGAAAAAACTGCGAAACAACGAGTTTCAAATTGTTTGGACTCTTTCATATGATCGAACGGAAGGTCCGGAGCAACAGAAATAAACTGTAAAATAATGAGCTACAAATTGCCTAGGTTCTTCCACATATTCGGATATAAGTTAATGAAGAAACTGTTAGAATAAAAAACTATAAGCTGTAAACTGTGTGGGTTCTTCCATATATTCCAATAGAGGGTAAATTAAGAAACAGAAAAAAACCAAAAAGATAAAGCAATGAGCTGCAAAAAAGTGTATGGTGTTTTCCACATACTCAAATGGAAGGTAACAGGCACGTATCGGAAGGGGGAATTTACCCCCCCCCCCCCCAATAAATGCTTTCCAACAAATTTGACGTATATGGAAATTAACATTGGACAATGTACTGACAAAATTAATTTAATTACACATGTGTAATCTTACTTTTATTACTCCATTCGTTAGGAAACAGAATAAAATGAGTCTACAAAAGATTTTTTTTTGTAATTCCTAATTTGTGTACGTTGCAATCTGTTCAATTCAGAACAATAAGCAACCCCATGACCCAATGGGATGAGGATGATGTGTATGACGTGTAAATGAGGTGTAGTCTTGTACAGACTCAGGTCGACCATTCCTGAGAGAGTATGGTTAATTGAACCCCAACCATCAAAGTACACCGGCAGCCACTGTCTAGTATTCAAATCCGATTAAAAGATTTTAATATCTAATAATTTAATTATTAATAAATAAACGCAAAAATGTTGTTCAATTTCGATACAACGCGGTACTTACATAAGAAAACATTTCGCTTCTATTGTTGTCTAAACGTTAGCCGGGCGTGTAAATTGGTCATTTTATTTTCATTTTGGGTACTTCAGTACAAGAGGCCGTGCGTTCGAATCACCTGCATATTAGATTTTTTTGATTTATTTGTTTATTTTTTTTTGTTAATTGATCATTGATTATTATTAATTAAATAAAATTAAAAATTAGAAATCATAATTGTAATTTTTAATTAAACTAACTTGAAAATTGTTTTCTACTTAATTAAGTTTACAAATTATTTAATAATAATTTTAATAAAATTATTTAGCAAAATAAAATTAAAAAGTTTTAAATAAATGTGTGGGATTCAAACTCACTGCCTCTCGTACTGTAATATCAAAAAATGACAATAAACATACTACTTTACACGCCCGGCTAACGTTCAGACAACAATTGAAGCGAAATTTTTTCTTATGTAGGCCTAAGTTCCGCGCTATATCAAATTTGAATAAAAGTTTTGCCTTTTTTATAAATAATTAAATTATTCGTACTAAAATCTTTTATAAATTAATTTTTATTCTGTTTCTAAACGACTTAAAACTTCACCAAACTTAAGTGAGGTACGCCGGCCGCATTGGCGAAGTTGGTAACGTGCTCGCCTCTCATCATGCGGTCTTGGGTTCGAATCCCATTCAGGCACGGCATTTTTTCATACGTTACAAAAAATCATTTCATCATTCACCGTCTGCATTAGCGGTGATTGCAGAACAGTCGGACGTTAAACCCCCCCCCCAAAAAAAAAAAAAAAAATTAAGTGAGGTATTACTACAGGACCCGGCACGAACATTTTCATCAAAATCGGTCAACCGAAAGTAGTAGTTTATTCGTGTCATTTTTCACTTTTTTGCAATTTTCTCAAAAACGGCTCCTATGATTTTTTAAAAATCGCCTCATTTACTACATTGTTTTATTCTCCATAAGAAAGGGTAGGCGCCATGTCTGCTGAAATTCTTGAGGAGGCTGTTCTCTCGTAGAAATAAATGTTTTTTTTAAGATTGCAGCCTTAATATGCGCAAAAGTGTAAATAATTAAAGTTATAGACAATTTAAAAATTTACAACTTTTGTTTCAAACATTTCTTTGTAGTATAACGCTTAGTTCAGCGGTAATTGGTGATTTTCTGTTTTTTCTTTCATGAAAATCTGTAAAAAATGGAATTTTTAAGATTTCGGCCTTAGTAGGCCTATGCATTTAACGACAAAAGTATATATGATCAAATTTATAGGAAATTAAAAGATGTACAACTTTAATTTTAAGTATTTTCCTCTACAGAGCCTAGTTTAGCGTGAAAGAGTGATTTTCCTTATTAGTAAGCCAAACTTAGGTTGCTTTTAATTTTGCATCATTCACTTATGATAAAAAAAATTTGGTGTGAAACACTCACACAACTTTCTCTAGCCAATGCAAATAATTAATAATAAACCTAACATTATTAATAAAATATTAGAAATAAACAAAAACTAACCTCAAAAACATAACCTTATTTTAATCATGAACGACGCAAAATGAAAATCGAACTCAATTTGGCTTAAAACAAAAAAATCACAGAAAAAAAAATTACAAAAGAATCAAAAAAAAATTAAAAAAAAAATTTTAAGAAACGCTATTATTTAACAATTAATCAAAAAAAATGAACTAAAAATAAAAAAAGAAAAAAATTTACAAAAAAAAATCACAGACATTACAGTTAAAAATAAAAGCGTGGCGCATTAACTGTAATGTCTGTGATTTTTTTTTGTAAATTTTTTTCTTTTTTTCTTTTTAGTTCTTTTTTTTGATTAATTGTTAAATAATAGCGTTTCTAAAAAAAATTTTTTAAATTTTTTTTTGATTCTTTTGTAATTTTTTTTTCTGTGATTTTTTTGTAAATTTTTTTTATTCTTTTCTTTTTAGTTAATTGTTTTAAGTAATTGTTAAATACAAGCGTTTTTTTAAATTTTTTTTTAAATTTTTTTTAAAATATTAAAATTTTTTTTTACAAACACCTCCACAGCGTATTGTCATCGAAGATAAACAAGTGTGCAAAGTTTGATTCATATTGATACGGTAGAAGTATTAAAATTTTAAGTTGCAAGATTTGATGGATCCAAGAGTAAGTTAAATAAAAGCGTTTAAAAAACGAAAAATCACATTTTCACACTAAACTAGGCTCTGTAGAGAAAAATTCTCTAAATAAAAGTTGTAGATCTCTTAATTTTCTATAAATTTTATTATATACACTTTTCTCGTAAAATGCATACTAAGGCCGAAATCTTAAAAAAAATCGATTTTTCACACGTTTTCGCGAGAAAAAACAGAAAATCGCTAATTACCGCTAAACTAAGCGTTACACAAAAAAGTGCTTGAAATAAAAGTTGTAGGTTTTCAAATTCTCTACAACTTTTATTACATACATTTTTGCTCTAAAATTAATATTAAAGCCGTAACCTTAAAAAAACACTTTTTTACGTAAAAACACCCTCACCAAGAATTTCAGCAAACATGGCGCCTACCCTATCTTTTAGAGAATAAAAAATTGAGTAAATGAGGCGATTTTTAAAAAAATCGTAGGACCAGTTTTTGAGAAAATCGCAAAAAAGTGAAAAATTATACGAATAAACTACTACTTCCGGTAGACCGATTTTGATGAAAATGTTCGTGTCGGGTCCGGTAGTGGTATGTAACTTAAGTTTCAAGTTTCAAGTTCGTACGATGTTCCGTTCTTGAGATATTTTGTACACACACACACACACACTCAAATCGCTAAAAACATGTTTTTTGGGTTCAGGGGGTCTGAAAACGTATAGATCCGGTGAAAACTCGATTTCGAAAAATCGACATGAAAACAATACTTTCCTTCCTATATATTCATATAGGCAAGAGAAAGTAATAAGGTTCTGTTTTCAGTTTAATTTTTTTTGTTTATTTCTAATATTTTATTACTAATGTTAGGTTATATTTATTGTTCATTATTTGCATTGGCAAGTGAAAGTTGTGTGAGTGTTTCCACCAGAATTTTGAAATCGGTATCGTAGTTTCTGAGATAATTTGTACAAACAAATAAACGTTACTCATATTTAATATTAACTCGCCACTCCAGCGGCGCTTCGCGCCGCTTCCGTGTCTCGACCTCAGAGGGGTAGGTGGATCAGAATTCATAAGTGGATCAGAATCATTTGCCACAAGATGAAGTTCGGCCGCCAGTGGGGCTGGGTGGATCACAATATTTAGAAATTTCAAGATATGAAAGTTTAAAGATGAAGGTTAAAGTTTCAAAATTTAAAATTTGAAGGTTTTAAAATTTTAGATTAATGTTTAACGTTTCAAAACTGCAACTTTAAATGTTGTAGTTTGAATGTATGATACTTGGAGTTTTTCGTTTTCTCATGTGACCTGAAAATTTTTGGGTTACCAAATTTTTATGTAATTTTCTTCGCTAAATAACATGTCGTTAAAAGATTATTTGTATTTCGAAAATTTTAAAATTTTTGTTCGGGTAGTAATCACCATAGGACCCCGACCTAAATTCTTCGTGACTCTAGGGGTATGTGTAACGTTTTGATAATAAACGTTTGTGAAAAAACCGTTGTGAAGGTGTAAAAAAAGAAAAACGTGAAAACGGCAAGCCCTAAAAGCCGGAATGCTGTGTTTTGAGTTTTCTCAGCGCAGAGGTAGGTTAAGAGAAACGTTAGCTACATGGCCTTGAAGTACTTTGGGAGAGGCACAAAAAAGATTCTATACACTTTTTCTCTACGAAGCACCGTTCAGGAGGTAAAAATTACTACCCCCTACCAGACGTAAGGGGGTTGAACCTCAGAGTTTTCGCGTTAAAAAAATTTTATTTAATTTGAACGTAAAAAACATGCCGTTAACATATATTTTGTATTCTAAAAATTTAAAAATTTCATAATTTTTGTATAGGGGTAGTAACCCTCCCTGGACTCTGATCTGAAATTTAAAAAATTACCCGTGATGCTATAAGTACCTGTAACGTTTTGCTAATAAAAATTTGCCATAAAACACCGTTTTGAAGGTGTAAAGATAGGAAAACCTGAAAACGGCAAGCCCCAAAAAACCGAAATTTGGTTTTTCTGGTTTACTCAGCGAAACAGTGTGTTAAGGGCAACTTTGGTGATATAATCTTGAGTTACTTTTTGTAGGGCACAAAACAGGTTGATGCATTTTGTTCCTTTATTCACCGTTTAAGAGATAAAAAATACAACCCCAACCCCAGGGAAGAGGGTGCGACCTGAACATTTTCGGGTTACCAAATTTTTATGTAACTTTAACGCCAAAAAACATGCCGTTAAAAGACTTTTTGTATTCTAAAATTTGAAATACTTCATATCTTTTGGATAAGGGTAGCGACCCCCGTAGGACACCGATTTAAAATTTGAAACATTACCCGTGATCCTACAGGTGCGTGTAACTGTTTATAAATATACATTTTACGAAATAACCCATTTTCAAGGTGTAAAGAAAGAACAATATGAAAACGGCAAACCCGAAAAAGCCAAAATTTTGTTTTTTGAGTTTTCTCACCAAACCGGCCAGTTAAAGGCAACAATAGCTATATGGTTTTAAAGTACTTTGCAAGGGGTACAAAAAATATTCTATACAATTTTTCTCCACGATGCACCGTTTAGGAGATAAAAAAATACAACCCCTACCGCAGGCTAGAGGGTGCCAATTGAGAATTTTCGGGTTATCAAATTTTTGGGTAATTTTTAACGCCAAACAACATGCCGTAAACAGATTTTTTGTATTATAAAAATTTTTAATTTTAATTATTTTTAGATGAGGGTAGCAACCCCCGTAGGACCTTGATTTAAAATTTGAAAAATTTCGCATAATGCGGAGGGTACGTATAATGTGGTCCTAGAAAAACTTGGCCAAAGAAACCCATTTTGATGGTGTTACAAAAGAAAACTTGAAAAATGCAACCCCAAAAAAGCCGAAATTTTGTTTTTTGAGTTTTTTTACCGAACCGGCGAGTTGAGGACAACGACAGCTATATGATTTTGAAGTACATTAAAAGGGGTACAAAAAATGTTCTATACAATTTATTTTTACGATGCACCGTTTATGAGATAAAAAAATACAAACCCTACTGCAAAAAAGAGGGTGCAACTTTAAAATTTTCGGTTTATCACATTTTTATGTAGTTTTTAACGCCAAACAAGATGCCGTTATCAAATTTTTTGTATTCTAAAAATTTAAAAATTTCATAATTTTTAAATAAGGGTACCAAATCCCGTAGGACCCCGATCTAAAATTTGAAAAGTCACCCGTGATTCCGGGAGTTAGTGTAATGTGGTCCTAATAAAAATTTGTCAATGAAACCCGTCTTCGTGGTGTTACAAAGAAAAACCTAAAAACTGCAACCCCGAAAAAGCCGAATTTTTGTTTTTTGAGTTTTTCCAGCGAACCGGCGGGTTAAGGGCAACTTTATATATATGGTCTTAACGTACTTTAGGAGGGGAACAAAAATGGTCGCAGTGGCCTTTGCGCTACGAGACTTCGTTAAAAAGTTCGAAATATTCGCGCGCCTTTCCTGAGCTTTCGAGAATATCGTCCTAGGTATTGTAACAAATCCGTAATAGTGAACACATAATCTAAGACATGAGTTTAAGTAAAAAAGTTTTACGCATATTTTTATGTGTTATATGTATGGGTTCTTATATTGTTATAATGATTTTAAACCGCTTGCCAACTGACGCTATATTCCAAACAACAAAATCTGTCCCGTGCCCATTTGTCTACCTACAAAAATAAAATCAGAGAGGAGGTTGTACGGAATATCATAGAACGGAAGGTGGACAGGTCAAATGACCCAACAATTATTATGCAACGTGATTGTCAACCCTTTTAAACTACCCTCCCATTCTATCATTTTATGAACCCTTATCCTATTATTATATTGTCGTTTATCTCCCTCCCTCTTATGGCTCGTGCCGATTCGGAAACTCCAACGGACCGTAAGTCCTTTATTTTTAAACCTCTTGAATCACTCATCCATCCTGCTTATCGATGTTTATAATCACATAATATAAAAAACTAACAAGCTAATATTGTACGAAAAACCGCAATAAGTCTCTCGCAGTCAAAAAAATTCAAAATTCAAGCAGTTCTACTGTCTGTCTGTAACTTGATGGCCTCCGGCAGAGGGGAGCAATATGCGGATTATAAAACAGCATATACGTGAAAACATATATGTAACATATACAGTTCAGCCTCTCTAAGTTTGCTCCTAATGTAAACAAATAATGACGTCACTGAGCATGCGCATTATATAAAAATGTGTACACCCTGATTAAAAAGTAACAACAAAATACTTTCAAAAGTATTTAAATAGAAAATACTTTTAAAAGTATTTTTATAAATGAAATTGCTAGGCCTACATCATATCATGACTGATGTTTTTAGTACTTTAAGTAGTTATAATTTAAAAAATAGTTAACTTAATAGGAATACGACATCCATAAAGTGGTAGACTCTAGCGTGCACCCTGTAGTAGGTGGCTTTTGTTTGTTGACAGTCGGAGCAAACTAACAACGGCTCAACTGTACGTGAAAACAGCCTCACCAAGAATTTCAGCAAACATAGCGCCTACCCTATCTTGTAGAACATAAAAAATTTAGTAAACAGGCGATTTTTAAAAAAATCGTAGGAGCCGTTTTTCAGAAAATTGCAAAAAAGTGAAAAATGACACGAATAAACTACTACTTCCAGTTGACCAATTTTGATGAAAATTTTCGTGAAAAAGTCCGGTAGTTGTATTTAACTTAAGTTTCAAGTTTGTACAATGTTCCGTTCTTGAGATATTCTGTTCGCGCACACACACACACCAATTGCTAAAAACATGTTTTTTGGGTTCAGGGGTCTGAAAACGTGTAGGTATATCCGGTGAAAACTCGATTTCGAAAAATCGACAAAAAACAATACTTTCCGTCTTATATATTCATATAGGCAAGAGAAAGAAATATACAAATTATGAGAATACAAAACAATAATGTTTTTATAGATCATTAAGAATGAAAAGGTAACAAATCGACGGGGGAGAATACTGTAGGGTAAAAATAAATTAAATAAATTCTAATAATAACATTTAATAGAATAATTAAATAAATATACTAATAAATGAAATATGTATTGGTCAAAAGAAAAATGTGTTACATTGATATATAGGTTAAAAGAACTGTTAACGGCACAAATAGAGAACTAATTTAATTGAAGTTTACGAGTACTGCAACACCTGGGGGGAAACGATTAGCAAACGTATATTTCAACCAACATAGAAAGTCCCTTCTAAATTTATCAACCCTCCCACTGATCTAACCACTTATTCTAAAACTTCCCCATCTTTTTCTGAATCATCCCTTCACAGCTGCTGGTTCTATAATTTGTTCTGTATCGTGTTTTCGGTCTGTATGTCCGCCCATGTCATCTTCCCTCGTGTACAATTCTAATTGAAAATATTACTATACAAATTATGTCAATTAAAAATTGAAGATAATAGCCCCCTACAATAGGGATACAACGTCTTTAATATCAAATACTATCAATAAAAAAGACAATATATATTATTTGAAAATAGATTCACTCAAAAATTTCACGCTTACTGCCGTGAACTGTAAATTTACTTGTGAAATCCATTCGTCACGCATAATGCACGTGGTCATGATCTTCAAGCACAGATACAAAAGTAATGAATAGACTAAATAGGCTACAGTCGGACCTCTATTTACCGAACTTATATTATATCGAAGTATTTCCTGAGTCCCGTGAAATTTTAATGGAAAAATGTTTCTGTATATCGAAAACAAATTCTATACATCGAACTTAATTTTACTGAAAATATAAATACTACTCCTTATAGCCGTTCCATAACACACTAGTCAACCCGAAACAGAGAGAGAGAGAGAGAGAGAGTAACGTGACAATACAGTAGCGCCCATCCCCCGCATTACCGAGTTTATTTTTCAAATTTTTTTAAATTCTGCCACAACATTGGCCAATCAATATTTCTTATTATTAACATATCAGTACTAAGTTTTTACGCTGAATAAAACAATAGTTACCCGTGCCGAACAATCGAGCGGTTAACGAGATACCAAAGGTTCAGAATATTGTTAATAAATCAAAATTTTAAATAACGTACGAATTTGAAATTTCGTACACGCTGTAAGAATATAATTGTCTATGTTCTGTTAAAATTTCAAACTTTTCGGTTACATAGTTATCGAGTTACACGCCTCTAAACGCATGAAATTTGTTGCGGTAGCAACAAACTGGGTCTTTTTGTCTTCCAACCTCGATACGGCAATTTTTAAATAATATTAAAACTATAGTTTTATTGTAAGTCAACGCAGAATAAAATAAGCTAAATTTTGATGTAAAATATCTTGAAATCCGACTGTTAGTTTTGGAGACGCAAGGGTTCAAACTCGAGTGTTTATGATTACGAAACCGATAGTATCAGAGTTGTCTCCTCCGAGAGTAATGAATTTCGCTATACAGGCAGATCCTGTGGTGAATGAAGTGAAGGTATAATTTTCAGGGTGGAAAGTGGGTGCTTTTCGGAGGGCCTGGCATGCTGATAAGATACTATTTCACTCAGTGAGTAAGGCAATAGTAAACCACCTAACTCCTTGTTTTTACTTAGTAAAACCTCTAGAGGTTCAAACCAGCCTTTCGGCTGTTGACCTAAACCAATATTCCAGTAGTAACGACAGAGTACCTTCATGTACATGCAGTAGGTTCATTGAAGGTTGAGCTACTAATGCTACGAACGGGGGTAAAAGCATAATACTCAAAGCAATATTATAAATGTATTATCTGTATTATCTAATAATTCAAATGTTATTAATTATTTTAGTGGCTCGAAGGAGAAGGAAAGAAGGACGTCCACGAAGACAACGAACAACTTTTAGCAGCGAACAAACATTACGATTAGAACTGGAATTCCATAGATCTGAGTACATTTCAAGAAGCCGTCGATTTGAATTAGCAGAAACATTACAGTTAACTGAAACACAAATAAAAATATGGTTTCAAAATAGACGAGCGAAAGACAAAAGGATTGAGAAAGCACAACTTGATCAACAATATAGGTAAGATTCTGGTAGAAAATTATTAGATTTTTCTATTTACATATCTAATCAGCCTCAAGAATCCACTTTCGGACCTCCCATCTCTCCTCCACTGTTCTCTTGTCATGAATAATCTTCATCTACTGTTGTCCACAATCACTTCTTAGGTCGTTCTCATTTGTTATCTTCCTCTTCATCGTTTGTATTCCTAGGATCTCCAGTTTAGAATACTTTTGTTCCAAGAATCGTCTTTTGTCACAAAGTATTATCGGCAAATTTATTTTTAAGCTGGGCTTACCGGGTTGGTCTAGTTGTGAATTCAACAGCACGAATCAGCTATTTAACAGCTGATTTAGGATTCGATTTTTCCAAAGTTTAAATCCTAGTTCGGAGACAAAAGTTCCTGGTTCAAATCCTAGTAAAGGAAGTCACTTTTATGCGTATTTGAGTGCTAGACTGTGGTTACCGGTGTACTTTGATGGATGGGGTTCAATTAACCATACTCTCTCAGGAATGGTCGGCCTGAGTCTGTACAAGACTACACCTCATTTACACGTCATACATATCATCCTCATCTCATTGGGTCATGGGGTTGCTTATTGTTCTAAATTGAACAGATTGCAACATACACACATTAGGGATTAAAAAAAAAATCTAGTACAGGCAGGCCCGTGGTGTAGTGGTCAGCGCAACTGGCTTCTACGCCGGGGTTCTGGGTTAGATTTCCGATCGATCTGGTGTGGCATTTTATCGTCACTCAATTTTATCTATCACCCTTCTTATCTTAGCAGTAATTGTAAAACTGTCGGACGTGAAACACAAAAAAAATTCTAGTAAAGGTAGTTTACTTTTGTTGTCTAGGTCATCAGCCGAAAGTCTGGTTTGAACCTCTAGAGGCTTTACTAAGTAAAACGAAGAGTGAATTGGTTTACCATTGCCTTCTTCACTGAGTGGAAAAGTATGCTTTTCAGCATGCCAGTCCCACTGAAAAGCATCTACTTTCCACCTTGCAAATGACATCGTTACTTCATTCACACAGTGTCTGACTGTATAATGACGAAATTCATTACTCTCAGAGGAGATAACACTGATTAATATCGTTTACACATCTACCTCTTCTGTTCTTAAATACTTTAGTCATATAATTGACTATGTGATAAGAAACATAGCTATTTTTGGTAGTCGTGGAACTAGCAGATCAAGTGTAAATAATTTAACACTCCGCCTGATTGTTATGGGCAAAGTTTACTTTTATACGGATTCTAATATTACACAGTGGTTACCGGTGTACTTCGATATTTGGGTTTAATTAACAATACTCATGTGAGAATGGACAGTCTGAGTCTGTAGACGATTACACCTCATTTACGAGTTATACATATGTCATCCTCATCTCATTGGGTCATGAGGTTGTTTAATGTTCTTAAATTGAACAGAATGCAACGTACATACATTAGGGATTAAAAAATAACTTGGCTGTTAGATCCCAGTCCCAAACACTTCAGATTAGCGGGGTTTTGTTTATATTGACAATTCAACATTCTTTAAATAAACATCGAAGAAAATATTTAACATATATTACTAATATTAAATAATCTGAAAAAAAAATCAATTTTCACATGACATTCCGCTTGCAAAACAATAATTAAAAAACCTAATAGAAAAAACAAGTATATTCAACTTTACCCTGTCAAATTAATTTCATGTATGACATTTTTCTTTTCGAATTAAATAGGGAGAAATATTAATAACATTTTCAAGGGTTTTTTTAAATTCAGGTGTACCAACCCCATTATAGTAGTACTATATGTGTGTGATATACATAAAACTACCCTAACAGAGATACACGTATTTGAGATATTATCATAAGACGCACATGTTAATTTCAGATCTGATATATTGACTAATTGTTTTGTCATACAAAAAAATTGTTCTTTATTATATTATTTAATTGTACAGCTTGAATTGCCCCACTTCTATCTATTTATTACGGATCATTTAATTTGGTGACAATAGTTTGCTTTTTGTATTTATTAAACGAAGCACGTGCGTCATACACCCCTCTTTTTAATAAGTACATGATACCCACATATGATAAGGGTATAGAAAGCATTTTAATAATGTGATATCCCAATAAAGCGATCCGTCAGGCATGTTTTATTGAGGCTTACACATTAAATTATTTATAATGGGCTTCTTAACCCCTAAGTACGTCAACAAATCCTTCAATACCATTTAATGAACGGTTGGTTTACCTCACAGTAGGCGTGGATAAACAAGTTTATTCGTTTTAAAAGTAATAGTAACCAAATTAGAAAAACGTGCAATAATACCTCTAAATTTATGGCTAAATATTTGGCATATTTAATTTAAAAAATCTGGTGTGAAACATTCACACAACTTTCTCTAGCCAATGCAAATAATTAACAATATAACCTAACATTAGTAAAAATTCGAAATAAACAAAAAAAAACTAACCTCAAAAAGCATAATCTTATTTTAATCATAAGTGAAAGACTTAAAAATACGGAAAATCACTCTTTCACGCTAAACTAGGCTCTGTAGAGAAAAATTCTCTAAATAAAAGTAGTAGATCTTTTAATTTCCTATAAATTTAATTATACTTTTTTGTCGTAAAATGCATAAAAAGGCTGAAATCTTTAAAAAATCGATTTTTGTACACGATTTCGTGAGAAAAAAACAGAAAATCGCTAATTACCGCTAAACTAAACGTTAGGCCAATACAAAAAAAAGTTTGAAATAAAAGTTGTAGAATTTTAAATTCTCTATAACTTTTACTTGATACAGTTTTGCGCTGAAATGCATATTAAAGTTGCAATGTTAAAAAAACAATTCTTTTACGAGAAAACAGGCTCACCAAGAATTTCCGCAGACAAGGCGCCTAACCTATCTTGTAGAGCAAAAAAAAATTAGTAAATGAGGCGAGTTTTTAAAAAAATCAAAGGAGCCGTTTTTAAAAAAATCGCACAAAGTGAAAAATGACACGAATAAACTACTACTTCCGGTTGACCGATTTTGATTTAATGTTCGTGTCGGGTCCTCTAGTGGTATCTAACTTAAGTTTCAAGTTTGAACGATGTACAGACACACACACAGACCAATCGCTAAAAACATGTTTTTTGGGTTCAGGGGGTCTGAAAACGTGTAGATCCGGTGAAAACTTGATTTCGAAAAATCGACATGAAAACAATACTTTTCTTCCTAATATTCATATAGGCAAGAGAAAGTAAAAATGTTCGTTACGTGAAATTAATTTCCTACAAATAACAACTTGAATAATCTGAAATGATGAAGTTACACGGCTGTTCGGATTTCTAAGGGTTAGATTTAATGAAAAGCGCCTTTAAATACATTACAAAAAAAGTAAAAAATTTAACAATAGGTTAAAATAAACAGTCGTTTCTAAGGTAACAAAGATTATTTCAATTAAATTTTGTATCATGATGACCATGGTTACTCAATCGTTTGTAATTTTATGAAATTTTGGAGTGATATTTCATAATTTATTGGAAGTTATGGCGGGAATAAGTGTTAAATAGAATCTTGTTATGGGGCTGACATCATTTCTTTGGCCTGGTTTAGGACCAATTCTGTACATATAGAAGTAGGTTGTAGGGTTATCTTTATGTATAGTGATTAGGTTGGTTAAACCTAGTCCAGAAATAGATTTCCATTCCGGCCATCTGCCATCAACCTGCCATCCAATGCCAAGAAGAATTGGTACAAAAATTAGAAGCATCAATTCATATCTACAACATATTCATGAGAACAAAAATAAATCCAAGATCAAACTAGAACAAAGAAGAGGACCAGAAGATGGAACTGAACACGGCATTGGAGAGAAGAGTGCGAGGTCATGAGAGAAGAAGGTGGAAATATGGTACTAGGGTAGACAATTCAATCAAGCGGTCTTATTCCAGGAGGGGAATGATGACACCTTCTAGCAAGATTCTATCAAAAACAATAAGCGAAATTAGAAATTGGATGATGTGAAATATAAAAAAAATCTGGTGTGAAAAACTCATACGACTTTCTCTTGCTAATAAAAATAATGAACAATAGGCCTATAACCTAACATTAATAATAAAACATTCGAAATTAACAAAAAACTAACCTCTACAAACATAACCTCATTTTAATCATGAGTGAATGATGCAATATGAAAATCAACCTCAGTTTGGCTTAAAAATACGGAAAATCACTCTTTCACGCTAAATTTTGCTCTGTAGAAAAAATGCTCTGTATAAAAAGTTGTAGAAGTTGTAAAAGTTGTAGATCTTTTAATTTTCTATAAATTTGGTTGTACACACTTTTATCGTAAAATACATACTAAAGCTAAATCTTTAAAATAATCGATGATTTACACTTTTCGTGAAAAAAAAGAAAATTGCTAATTACCGCTAAACCATGCGTTATACAAAAAAATGTTTGAAATAAAAGTTATAGGATTTTTAATTCTTTTCAACATTTATTACATACATTTTTGCACTAAAAAATGCATATTAAAGCCGCAATCTTAAAAATACCAATTTTTTACGAGAAAACAACCTCCCCAAGAATTTCAGCAGACATGTCACCTACCCTATCTTGAAGAGCATAAAAAATGTAGTAAATGAGGCGATTTTTAAAAAAAATCGTAGGAGCCGCTTTTTAAAAAAAGTAAAAAATTACACGAATTAACTACTACTTCCGGTTGACCGATTTTGATGAAAATGTTTATGTCGGGTCCTCTAGTGGTATCTAATTTAAGTATCAAGTTTCAAGTTCATACGACGTTCCGTGTGTGTGCGCGCATACACAGACATCTCGATTTCAGAACGAAACAACAAAGTTTGAAAAATCAACATTTTTACAAAAGAAACGTAGATTTTTTGAGACATTGTTTTCATATAATTCAGTATTTATTTATTGATGTAAAGAAAATGTTATTAATTAAATAAATACATTTTTCAGAATAATTTTCTCTACAATTAGCGAAGAAATTTTCAAAAAATATTTCTGAAGGTAGACTTTTCTCCCGAGAGAATTCAAAACAAAAGAGAATAAAAAAACAACGTTCATAAAAAGAAATATTTAGTCATAAATATATCAAAACAACAGCCTATAACATAGAGGAATACAATATAAACACAAATAGGCCTATAGGCCTAATTAAACTTGCTCAATATATATAATTATTACTTCGCGTGTTAATAAGAAATTGGCTAGAGGGGATTAACGTTTATATTTTAACAGTTAATAAAACATGAAAAATATGGCAAAATTCCCACCGAGATATAATCAAATTACGACGAATTTTTATTTTATTACGTTTTATTAGACATTATTATGTCACCATTAATATCAGTATTATAAAATATATCATAAACAAAAAAGTAAAGAACTAGAATAAATTTATTGTTAAATAATTCTCCGAGCAATTTATAAGATACATTTTTAAAAATACGGATTTATTTTTTTGTGGGGTTACTACAGATTTCTTCGCTTCCCGCATCCCGCATGCGATCATCTGTCTTCCTAGTTACCTTCTTTGAGATTCCTTGTTTGCATAACGTCTTGGGCTCCTTGTATCTATGTTGTCCGAAGGCGATCTCTTCTTCTGTTTTTAGGACGGAAAAGGAAATCCTCTTTGGAGCTATTTGTTTGCTTTCATTCTTTGGACATGCCCGCATCACACCAACTGTCTGGTGTCTATTCTGTCTACTCTAGTATCCTTACCAAGTCCGTTGTCTTCTGTCTTCAAATCCCACATAATCCATTCTGGAGACTCTGCAAGATCGCTATTATAATCATAATATTATAACGCTTCGTCGGGCTCCGGTAGGGTCAACGCTATTATACACATTTTTGCGGTGAAATGCATATTACAGCCGCAATCTTAAAAAAAAAACAATTTTTTACGTGAAAACAGCCTCTCCAAGAATTTCAGCAGACATGGTGCCTACCCTATCTTGTAAAGCATACAAAATTTATTAAATGAGGCGATTTTTAAAAAAAAATTTTAGGAGCCGTTTTTCAGAAAATCGCAAAAAAGTTAAAAATTATACGAATAAACTACTACTTCCGGTTGACCAATTTTGATGAAAATGTTCGTGTCGGGTCCGGTAGTAGTAGAACTATCTAACTTAAGTTTCAAGTTTTAAGTTCGTACGATGTTCCGTTCTTGAGATATTTTATTCACACATACACACCCACACACATACACACAGACCTATCGCTATTATATCGCTATATTTGGGTTCAGGGGTCTAAAAACGTGTAGATCCGGTGAAAACTCGATTTCGAAAAATCGACATGAAAACAATACTTTCCTTCCTATATATTCATAGGCAAAAGAAAGTAATAATCCAGATTAACGTTTTGGCAAATTGTTTATTTATCTCCGACTTTATATAATATTAGTGGCCATCAATTGTCTTTAACCCTTAAAAGTTTGCTTACTTTAACGTTAAGGGTTATTCTATTAGAAAACCCAACGTCCTGACATTCAAACTTCTATTTACAAATTTACGCTAAACTGAAAAGAGCTGAAAATCAGCAATTGTAGATCTAGTTTCTTACGATTTGTCCACTTTTCTCTATGATTTTTAGTAAAATTATTACAAACACAAAATGTTCACACACGTTAAAATTGATATTAAAATAAGTTAAATAAATTTTATTAGCACTTAAAATAATATGCCATCTATATAGGTATTTAAAACGAAAAATTGCTTCAAATGTATTTTAAATAGGAATTCTATTAACTCCTAAATACAGAGTTCTACCGATCGAATTTTTATAATTTTTACATCGTTTTAAAGAGTATTCTTTCCTGATTTGCCCAAAAAATTTTATCTTGAAATTCATGCTAATATGAGCTTCATTTTACGAAATGGAAAAGAATAAATTTCGTTTACAACGTAGTGGTAATATAGCGTAATATAATGCGGTTCTCACACATTTACCCCCTCCATAGTCATATTCC
This sequence comes from Catonia carolina, assembly GCA_035578175.1. NCBI lineage: Eukaryota > Metazoa > Arthropoda > Insecta > Hemiptera > Achilidae > Catonia > Catonia carolina. The sequence continues at coordinate 51,532,046 of JAQMRL010000005.1, forward strand.
ATAAGCATACAGGAGATGTGTATGCATTTAACAACACACTTAGTCGGTATCAGACATTGTGTTAACGTTGTTTTATTTAAAGTTTTAGTTTAAAACCGTTTTTTTCAAGACGAAACTATCGTACTACTGTGCTTTAGTCGTTACTCGGCGTATTATAAAAACGGTTTTAAGTTTATTGTTAACTTAGATCATTTATTTAATTATAAGCGTTTAAAACCCAAACACATTGTGCAAATTATTCGCACGGGTCCGCTATGCTAGTTATATTTATGCGATAAGTTAAAAATTTAGGGTTGGGAATGGAAAGGTTATACAACTTCAATGAACGCAAAAGGAAGACTGACAAGACATTCGCTTGGATTGGCCGAGAAAAACTGTTAGAATACCTTGACTAGGATAGCAAAACATTATAGTACTAAAACTAATTTACAATAGATTAATTAATTTATCGTAATTTTCTTTTTATTGTAATCTTTTTCAGGAACTTGGCACTTGCAACCGGTTTGGTACCAGGTCTACCAACATCATATCCAACACCTCATCATCAAGCAACAAATGTACCGCCAAATTTTTGTGGTTTATGTTTTTATAAAGATATGGGTATACAGTCTGGGACGTATAATAAAGGTTTCCCCTTGAAACATGATGGATGTTGCACAAATCAACATAATAATGAAAATACTGATAAATTACTCACCGGTAACACGACGGAAAATCCGAATGTTTGTCACGATAATGCTTCTAATAGTTCGACAGGATCTGAAAATTAAAATATATTATTTTATAAAACGCTTTTTGTTTAACATGTTTATGTCTCAATGTACAATTCGTAATTTATAATAAAATACACATTTATTTAAAACATGTTTTTATAATTTTAATAATATTTATCGTTCTCAAGTTGAAAAAATAACAATAAGAATCGCTTAAAATTTTAATTTGACACTAATATTACGTAAAATAATAAAACTGCGTTCTAATAGCTTTGCTATTGATAAAAGAATATAGTATAACTCCTGACATATAATTGAGAGTTGATTAGGCCCCTATATCGATGTATATTATAACTCCTGATATTCTAGCTTTAGTATAACCACAAACTCCAACCTAAAACTCAAAAATATTTAAGAGTACATAAATCTTTATAATGCATCCTGCAGTCTATATTTAAATCCTATTGAAAAAATATTTTTAATTTTTCACAGACCTTTTACAGCTGCTATATCACTTGTTTTTTACCTTTTCTATATACAGGTAATTCTATACTTTCTACTGACATGTTTCGGTGGATCCACCATCAGAGAGTACATAAAATTGAAACTAAACTTTTTAACTCATAAATATAAAAGTTTTATTTGAATGACTGAAGATACTTCTGAAAATTTTAATAACAATTTAAAAAATTATGAATGGTTTCTGTTACTCCCTCAGCACAATTTGTCACATTTTGTAGATATTTCGTATGTAATCTTACAATATTATTAAAGATAAAAAAGGAAAAATATTTTAAAACATCTTACACCAATATTCTTCAAGTTAAGATTTAATACACGCAGGGTAAACATTTTATTTACATACACAATGTAAAATTTATAATTTATGTATAAATTTATTAAACCCCACGTACATATAAATCCTACACCAATATTCTTCAAGTAAATGTTGAATATAGGTAGGGCAAATTAATGTCATTAAATTAATTTAACATAATTACATTACATTTAATATTATTAATTAAATAATTATTTAATAACTTTCAATAAATAGTTTAACGTATTTTCGATAACACCGTATTTAAGCTACATATATATCTATAAAAACGTTAACTTGAAAAATACTGATGTACGAATTTTTAAAATATTTTCCCTGTTATTATCGTTAAAAATACTGTAAGATTACATACGAAATATCCACAAAATGTGACAAATTATTCTGAAGGCGATAACAGAAAAGACCCAAAATTAGTTTCATTTTATGTAGGCCTACTCTGATGATGGTGGATCCACTGAAACATGCCAGTAGAAAGTAGGATTATATTAAAAAAAGGTAAAAAACAAGTGATATAGCAGCTGTAACAGGTCAGTGAAAAATTAATTATTTAAGAATAATTATCATTTTAACAGTACAGTATAAAAACATCATTCTAAACCACAAAAGATAACATTTATGTCAGCATAAATTAAATTATAAATACTAATAATTAAGACAACAATTCGTCTGCTTTTGTTAAAAATGTTATAGTTAATAGAAAATGTAACTAGTTATAGTTAAAACTCTTACAATAAGAAAAGAAACCACAAATGATGTCTTTATGGTACGAGTATAAATATGATTTCCCTTCAATTTAGAGGTAAAAGTATATATATAATATGATGATACAAAATAACATAATGGTTTATAGCATAATGTTTGTAAACAACGTAACAGGGTAAGTTTTACAAGAGTATTTGTTGTAACTTAATGGTCGATTAGGGGTGGTTAGATGATTACTGGGTTGAATGTTGCACACAATAAGAGGGTGGATTCTGTGGAGGGATTAGTAAACTTTCAAATGGACCCCATCACGAACTTTTGATATTCTAGTACTTCTGTGTACAGAATGATTAATTTGATACCGTAACCGAATTTAAGTTGTAAAATTAAAAAATATTTTTATTTTCTTGTATTATTGTGTATTATTTAGAGAAAACGCATGCCGATTTTCAGAAATTTAGCTCTTCAGGGAATGAAATGTAGCAAGTTCAAAAAGGGTTCTCATTCCCTTTTTATCCCTTAGGCTTGAAAAATGTCAGTAGCTAGAGAAATCTGGCAACTATAAGTTTGTAAAGTCTCATTTTATTATCTTAAACAAATCCTATGAAAATATACCTATAAATATAAAATTTAACATTGGTGGGATACAAAGTACAGTCTCCCCTTAACATTAGGGAGGTAGACATTCTGGGTACCATTAATGAATGATTTAAATCGATAAATTTAGTGAAATTCTGGAACTTTTAAGTGATCCTCTTAATTTACAGGTAATCATAAACAATAGTAAATTTTCCCCGGGAATTTCTGGTGGAATTATTAGTTACGAATAATATATGATTGTAAAAAAATAATAAATCAATAAAAAATGTAAAACTAATCCACTATCTCATTAAGAAAATAAGATAACCGAAAAAATAATTAAATCTCATAATAATATCAATAATTATTATGTTACATATAATAATAACAACATTAAAAATATTTTGAAAAATTGATAAGAAACATAAAATGATAAGATAGTTTATACGATGTTGCAAACAAGTTTCATAGGTTTGCGTCATGTAATTACAATATTGTTAATAAATAGTTGCAATAAATATTTTATTACTTTAGTAACTAGCAATGTAATTAACTACCAAAATTTCAATAACGAAATACAAAATTTAATGATGGGTAATGGTAACACGGGTAATCAAGAGAATGAATATTATACGGTAGACAAGAATGAAAATAAAAGTTGCAATTTATCAAAGGAACCGGTAAGTTAAACATGATTGTCGTTCATTATTTAAAGTAAAAATTAGTATAACTTGTACAAACTGATTTTTATAAACGTCTCCAAGTACACAGTGTTAGAAAATGTGGATATACCGAAAGGTAGAAAAATATATAATGAACTTTCCAACAAAATTAGCAAATTCTTTGTAAAAAAGTAGTAAATCTTTTACTAATACAGTATTATTAAGACAACGCGTGTTTTTTGTGCAGGCTAATTTCCAAAACTACTAAACAGATTTTCATGAAATTTTGACAGCATATTTGTATTATGACATTTTATTTTTAAATTTTCAAAAATGCCAACCATACGGGTGGTCCTAAGAAGATTTTCATAAATATGTATGTGTGTGTGTAAATGTGAGTCTGTATTGCTGTTGAAGTAGATGAAGGGGAATTCATTAAGACGAGAGACGTACGCGGGGGAAATTTATCAAAACGTTTGTGTGTGTGTGTGTGTGTGTGTGTGTGTGTGTGTGTGTGTGTGTGTGTGTGTGTGTGTGTGTGTGTGTGTGTGTGTGTGTGTGCGCGCGCGCGCGCGCGTACGTACGTACGTACGTTGAAGTATGCAGTCATCTAACAGCTACACAATTTCTGTTACATATTTATTTTAAAAAACAATTGAATAACCCGTAAAATAATTGAATAACACGTTTCGCGTGCGATGCCGCCCGGGGCACGCTAACTTTCATATAAAAGATATCTAATAACACCGACCATTACTGAACCAAGCTAAGAGTATGATCGTTAACAGAACAGTTTGTTTTTATGCGTAAACAATAGAAAGAGATGGAAATATATATATTTTTCTTTTACGAAATGAGTGATGAAAAAATGCTAGACCTGGCCGAGTATCGAATCCGGGACCCCGGTAAAGAAGCCAGTTGCGCTAACCACTACGCCAACAGGCCGGCGTAAATATAACCGTAATGTACACTCGGTATATACGTATATCATATTTCGGAAAATATCATGTAAATTGACTCACGAAATTACAAGCCATTCTGCAAAAAAAAGGGGGAAAAATACACGGAAGGCGTAAATATATACTACATAGGCCCTATATAAATTTTTTTTTACAAAATGAATGATGAAATAACGCCAGAACTGACCGGGACCCCACCATAGAAGCCACTTGTGCCAACCACTACGCCAACGGGCCGGCGTAAATATAACCGCAGTGTACACTCGGAATATATATCATATTTCGGACATATCATGCGGTTGACTAAAGATATTACAAGCCATTCTGCAAACAAAAATACATGGCGGAAAAATACACGGAAGGCGTAGACCGGGCTGAAGAAAGGTGTCGTATCTTCGAAATCTGAGAACTTGGTTTGGGAAGAGGACAGAAGAGCTATTTCATAGTGCAACGAATAAAATGAGAATTGCTATAACGGTCACCAACATTCGGGAAGAATAGGCACCTGATGAAGAACACAATCGGCACTTATTCATAGAAAATTACTTTTGTTTCTTTTTATATTTTTACGTCCTGCTGTTGTATACACAAAGGCTTGACTCTTCTCCCCACGCCGGCTAATTCTTATGACGTCAGAGGTCCCTGCCAAGTCGTGTCCCTGCACACACATTCCTCTGTTGTTTAGGTCAACAGCCGAAAGGCTGGTTTGAACCTGTAGAGGTTTTACTAAGTAAAACGAGGAGTGAGGTAGTTTACCATTGCCTTCCTCACTGAGTGGAAAAGTACGCTTAACAGCATGCCGGGCCCTCTGAAAAGCACACATTTTCCACTCTGCAAATGACACCTTCACTTCATTCACCACAGGGTCTGGCTGTATAGTGAAATTTATTACTTTCAGAGAAGATAACTCTGACTAGTGTCTTTTACACCTCTACCTCTTCTGTTCTTAAATGATTCAGTCATTTAATTGGCTGACCATGTGATAAGAAACAGAACTATTTATTTTAGCCCTGCAACAAACATATTGAGTGTAAATAATTTGACACTCCACCTGTCTGTTATGGGCAGACACATTCCTCTATGGATGTATAACAACTAATAAATTACGTGCATTTCTTTCAAAATTTGACATATCGCACTGCCAGAGCAGTACTGTAATAACTCAAATCAAGTTTCAAATCAAAAATCAAGTTTTGAGAAAAACAAAGTAGTTTCTAAGAGTAAAAATATTAGGGGATTGAAAAAGCCGTTTAATATAGTAACATATTTATATTGTTACAATGTTGTTAGTGATCTCTACTAATACATTACTAAGAATTTTTACCATAAACTCGTAGCTGTAATTTAGGAAATAGAAAAAAATAAAAAAATTTGAGTTGATGCACTACTGCTCTGACAGTGCGATATGATCCCTTCTGACAAATTACAAAAAAAATTTTAAATATTACTTATATGGTTCTGGTTATGAAAATTGAATTTCCATCTAGTTTTTATAAAATACTCGATGATTTATAGAATAACAGTACAAAAACCAATTGCAATTAACAAAAAGAAAATTATATTAAAAACTAGTTAATGACAGAATGTATTGCTTTATTAAGACAAATAGTATACGGTATATTTAGAAAAAATAGTAATATAAATTTTAATATTTTACATTTTATTTTAAAGTGTTAAGTTTTCTTTGCTTCTTTAGCGCCTTACTAACACATTACCATTTCTTGCTTTTTTATAGTTTGAAAGTAAGATATTAAACAATGTACACACAATTTTATCACTAAATTTCGAAAAATCATTACCACATACACACGTCTGTCTTACAATATTTCCAACTCTTCATTCTTACTTGAATTCCTTTAAAAATGAATCACCATACTTTTCTGAAACAGCAATTTTCATTGCACGAGAATTGATCTCACTAAGAGCCATACCAGTTTTTGATGGTATTAACAGATTCGCTCTATTCATTCTTGAAAATAATCGTCATCATCAGTGTTTTCACACAATAAGATCTGAGCAGAATTTACATGTTATTTTTGCTGATACCTTAAAACTTGCGTACCCAAAAATAAAAAACAATGCAGATTTATCAACTGGGATATCGTTTAATGGTTCATCAATACCTAACACCCATTCATTACGGACAGCCTCATTGGTATCAAATTTATTGCTATCGATATTATCATCGCATACTTTTAAATCATCTATATTAAGTAAAATTTTACCGTATCAGCAGACTTAATTCCAAGGAGGTTTTCAGCTCGAATCTTTCTTTCAGAATCAATAATTTCCCTGACACTTATCGAGTAATTTCCGCCACTTAGTTGTCGATACATACTGAATCGTTTCTCAAGTTAATCGGTTTGGTTTACCTGGAAGCACGTATTTTACGTGGACAGTTTGCAGTGCAAATGTAATGAATGCACTAGGTTGTCGAATATTACTGTCCGTGTGCTTTGAATAAGTCCATTTCCAGTGTCAATAATAGTTAAACTATCTCCCTTGTATATTTTTCCTAATTCTAACCATTGTTCAACCTACAGATCAAAGTCTTTTAGAAAAATACGTCGTTGGTCTTATAAAGAAGTAAATAGCATCCCCATTTCATTATTGCGAAAAACGCCATTAAGTTGGTTTATACGATCGCTACCACTTCCAGATTATTTCTATAAAATCTGCAGTTTCTGTATAACCATACACTGACAGAGCTGCTTTAGTACTTTCATTAAATAAATTTAAAACGAGAGAAACATTTTGTCTTTTAATTTTTGTAATTTAATTTGTACAGAAGAATAATTTAACCTAGAAAAACAGGGCTCACTGAACAGAATATTACACGCACAACTGTAATAGACAACACAACGAGACGCAATAACAGCATTACAGACTACAGCAAAGGGAGAATCATGGGACCTGTGACGTCACGCCCTCAGATCGTACACTCCCAGCTGTAAACAGAATACGCTGTGGTTTTGCACATTAATGTTAAAGAACACGATGAAAGGTGACAGATGAGTGATGAGAAAATGCCAGACCTGACTCAGGATCGAACTCGAGACCCCTGACATAGAAGCCAGTTGGGCTGACCACTACAACAACGGCCTTATGTATAATAGTTAACCAGCTTCCGAAGAACGATGTGTAGAATAAAATATTACCCGCAAGTTTATTAAATAAGTTTAATACGACTTAAAAATTTTAAGTCGTATCAAAATCTGGATAATTAGCGAGTACTTAAGGTTAACAGTTAAAGGTTAAAGTACTTAAAGAACGTTGGGTTTGAACATTTTCCAGACCCTAGCCGGGAATCGACCCGGGATCTTACACTTTGTAGAGTAGCATCCATATTTGTCTTAAAAAAAGTCTTTCTCAGAAACAGCAACCTGATTTTTAGTTTCTCTTACAATAATGTACTAATTTTTTCACAATTTATGTACTAAAGTACGTTTATTTTGGAATCATCATCATCTATAATCCGATTCACGAGAGAAAACACCTGTCTTTAAAGCAATATTATCTTTTGAACATTTGTACGTAAACACAATTACGATACATCAAATTAAAGCTTGTTGTATTGTTGGTTACAGGATTACATTAACATTGATATTAACACATGTTATAAAAAATGAACATCTCAAAACCCATGATCCTTATAAAAGTAAAAAAAAATCTGGTGTGAACACTCACACGCCTTTCTCTTGCCAATGTTAATAATGACCAATATAACCTGTATTTAATCATTAGTAAAAAAATATAAAATATACAAAAATATAAGTGAAAAACATAACCTAATTTTAATTATGAGTGAATAACGAAAAATGAAAATCTACCGCTGTAGGACTTACAATACGGAAAATCACTAATTTACGCTAACTAGGCAATATAGAAATAAATACTTTAAATAAAAGTTGCAGTTTTTTAATTTCCTATAACTTTTATTATATGCATATTTGTCGTAAAATACATAGACTATTAACACCGCAATTTTAAAAAAAATTCATTTTTTATTGATTTTGATGAGGAAATTGTAGAAAATCACTTATTGAAGCTGAACTAAGCATGTTATTTAAATTTAATTATACACATTTGCCCTACTGCATATTAAGGCCGCAATCTTTTAACAACCATTTTTTTATCACGACTGCACAACCCACAAAAATTTCAGCAGACATATGCTTACTCTAACTTGTAGATCATGAAAAATTAAGTAAATTATGTGATTTTTTTGAAAAATGTTAGTCGTTTATGAGAAAATCGCAAAAATGTGAAAAATTGCATGAATAAACTATTACTTCCGGTTGGCCGATGATAAAAATGTTTGGTTCACGTCCCCTTGTGATACCTAACTAAAGTTTTAAGTTTCAACTTCGTACGATATTCTGTTCTTGAAATAATTTTTTTACACACATACACATACACATACACATACACACACACATACACACTCAACCAATCGCTAAAAACATGATTATGGGTTCGGGGGCCTGAAAACGAGTAAGTCCGGTGAAAATAACCTACTCTCTAAGAAAGCTAAAGGGGCTTGTAACACAGATTAATTGTTCCCTAGTAGGATAAACATTTATGCAATATTAAAGTAGAAAAATAAAAAATATAAGCTCCATCAAAGGGAGGTCTGCCTCTACATGTCGTTCATATTATTTGGAACGTCATCTCTATCAATCAGCATACTTTTCATTTTAATACAATGTACAGAGACAAATCAATAATAAGATTAAAACAAAACAAAAATGAAACAAGAATTCTTAAGTAACAATGGAATTAAGAAAACAGTTATGACATTGATTTACACTGCTGATTATAATTCATTGATTTTATAAGAAAATTTAATTTTCATAAATAATATAATAATTTTCTTTGGTAAAATAAGAAATAGAAAAACTTTCAAGTGATTTCTAATGAACATAACGAAGGAATACTTAAATTCAAATCAAACGTATATCAACATTGTGCAGAAACATGCAATATGAAATAGCCTACTGAGAACAAAAAAAACTTATAAATGAAAATTTACAATTATAAAATTAATAAACATAAAATAAAGTAAAAAACCTGAATGTATGAAAAAATTAACAAAATACATAATTATGTTTCAGTGTGTAACAAATACGGATTGCTGTGATGAATACTGGTGCGCAAGGATAAAATTAAATTATATAATTAAAGGTATATGTACACCAAAACAAACGGCAATAAAAAATGAAAATTCAATAAGGTCATCATCCGTGTTACGACAACTGAAAGTAACAAAAGACATTATGGATAAAATAACAAAAACTAATTTAATCAATAATAACAAATTTAATACGGTTCATGATATATACAATAAAATCTTTAACATAAATAATGATATGTTCAACCGAAAACTACAAAATAACGATATTAAAATTAATTCATATGAAAATAACTACGAGAACCAATATGGTTATGATAATCAGTTACAATTACAAACAAACAAAATAAAAAATTTATTAGAACCTGAAAACGAATATTACAGAAACAAAGAAGAAATGAATGAAAATATTGATTCGATCGAAAATCAAATAAATTTTGAAAGTTACAAAAACAACAGGTACGAATCGATAGAAAATTATCGAAAAACACCTGTATATTCAGACTCTGATATATTTATCGAATTTAAAAATAATGGACAATTAAAAAAATATAATAAAAAAAATTCTGAAAATAAATTAAAAAATATAATTATACCGATATTAAAAATTGAAACAGATCATACCTCTTCAATAATAGGATACAATGAAAATTCGCCGGATAATTCGAATTTTATAAACATAGAAAATTTAGATGAAGATTTAAAAGAAAATAAATTAGAATTGATATCAAAATCAATTCAGAAATTAATTTCGAAACATTTATTAACAGAACTACAAAGTTCAAGCATTAATCATCAGCAAAATTTTTTGGAACAAAAAAAAGAAAATAGAGTATTAATAAATGAAAAATATAAATTAAAAACTCAAGATAATAAATTCACAAAAGAAAATTTAGATGAATTAAATATAAATAATAAAAAAGAAATTAGAATAGATCACAGACAAAAATATACATCAGAAATTTTAGATGAATTAAAAACAAAAATAAATGTAGATCAAAGTAATAATGTAGAAATGATATCAGATGTTCCAACAAAAGATAAAATTGATGAAATAAAGGATAAAGAAAAGTACAATACAAATGAAAATTTATCTGAAAATGATTTAGAACTTACAAACATTGTAAAGGAACAATATTCACCGGAAATACATGATAATGAAGAAAGTAAAATTATACTTAAGTATAATAAAAACATAAATGTATCAATAAAATATGTACCAACTAATAATAAAACTTATGTAATCAATAATGAAGAAAAATATATACCAAATGATAATTTAGCTCAATATTATTCAATTGATTCAGAAATCATGAAAAATACTGAAGAACAACCAGAAATTCATGATAACGGAAACAAAAAAATTACAACCAGTAACGATATAAGTAAATCAATCTATGAACAAATTGATGATAATGAAGAAAAAACTCCAAGAAAATCAATGTCTGATGAAAATGACATTGAGTTACAAACACGTGACACAAAAACTAAAGAAAATATAATTTTAGAATTTTCTGCTAACAAAAATATATCTATAAATATCCCACAAAATTATGAATCTGACAATACTGTGGGTAAAGATTTTAAAATTAGTGATAAAGAGCTGTTACATTTAATAAAAAATCAATTTGGTGAATATTTTGAGAATCCTAAACAACATATTAGTAAAACTGATGAATATAAAATTAGAAAAAGTTCTGAAGAAAACGCTAAAATACCGAACGATATTCTAGATAAAGAAACCCAAAATATTTATGATTATAACCCAAATTCAAACAACGTAAAAGATGTTCAAATAACTGAACCAGTTACAGAGGAAATCGATTTGTTTCCACTGAAAAATTTAGGATTAAAATTTATACCAGAATATTCATTAAAATTGGAAGAAATCATGAATAATTCAGAAGAAAAACAAAGAGATTTATTGCAAATAACTATACCACCACCTCAAGAAGTAGAAATTTTAAGTAACACCAAAAAACTAAGAAATGGTACAAAAAATAAATTAACAAATATTTTAAAAAGTAAAATTAATAAAATATTTATCAAACCGTTCAAAACTAAAAAATCAGATACAAAAATATCATTAAACGATTCTCTTGAAGTGATAAAAACGTTAGAAAATAAAATCACAGAGATAAATAGATCTTACAAAAACTGTAGGAAAATTTTTGATAATTTGTTGGAATTTTTATCAAATAATCATACGAGGACACCAAGATCCGAAGTAGGTCATTTAAAAGGAATGTTATCATTTATAAGACAAGCGGTAATCGATGTTCGAAATAAAATAACGATGGATCGATTCACATATAAAGAATGTTTAAATTTGATAACAGATAATATTCGTCGATTTGAGTATAAAAAGAATCGGATACTAGAAGGTTTTTTTCAAGCAGAAGAAAATGCAACATCATTGCTAGAAAAGAAGGATCAAGCAATACGAAAAAGATTGGAAGATGCAGAATTAGAACTGCAATTAGAAACAAACGCGTTAAAAGAAGATATTCAAGCGGAAAAAACACTTACAGAAGATGTAATGAAAAAGAATGTAAAAGAAATGAAATTAGAAATCGTAGAATACTATCGTGAAATGAGGAGAACGTTAAGAAGATACTTGCGCTCGTTGAAAGGTAATCTTAATATGAGAGGTTATTACAAATTAAAATTAAAAACTAGAAAACCAAACAAAATATGGGATTTAACTTCAGATGAAAAAAGACATTGGGAAGAAACAAAATATGGAACCGGAAATGAAACACTTGATAATCAAAGGATTTTTACATATGTAAGATCCGGTGAAGAAGTTAGTGAACTTAATATAACAATGAGAAAAGCAACTAATGAAGATTACAGTATACCTGTTGTTAGACCGGACGGGCATCCGCACTTCCATTCCAGAAATGTAGAAGATAGTGACTGATATGCGGCGATAATTTCCTAATAAATTTTGACTTAATTTAAAAAATTTCAGTAGGCCTATTCAGTATGTATTTCAGTAATACATTTATAAAATTACATAGGTTGAACGCTTCTGGAGGGAACCAAATTATAAGAATGAAAGGATTATTGATCATCGACCCTTGGAATTGCCAATTCCGTCACATTAATATATAGATATTGAAGTCACGAGATTGCCTTTTGCACAAGGATGGGCTGTGAGGAAGGGAAATGAAAATTTGACAGTGCTGCCAACCTCAACAGTGAGACACTACTCGTTCAGTTATTTCACTACCGTTCAGTTTCTACATACATTTTTTAAGCTGTGGTTTTTCCCAAGAAAATATTTTCTTCATAAACCTCATAAGAAATAAATGTGATCTTTAATTTTGCCTATAGCTTAATTACACGACAAGAAATGTTTTATTTACAGTAATACCAGCTACCTTACTCCATTGGAACAAAATTTTCTACGAATAGCTCGCCTTCTTTACTATCGCTGTCACCGGCGTCTTCACTATCAGTCTCAATAGTATCTTAAGTACATAACTGTTTCCTTATTTTACCAGATGTTAACAAAACTGTCGAAGAATAGCTTCTTCACGTCTTTTATTTATTTATTTATTTTCCGAATTGTGGAAAGAGAAACATCACAGTAGTTAGCCACTCGCTCATGGCTATTATTAAGAGGAGGCATTTTTGTTTAGCTTCAACTTCACAGCATTTTATCACACTGAATATTAGATTTCGTTCAACACTGTGAATAGTCTTCCCACGTTATCGAGAAACTAACATTTCTGTTTATGGTAACAAACAGTTATATTCGTTGTAGTTAACCTACACAAGGTTCCGCGAAGGAAAGGTTATGCTCTGGGTATAGTTTAAGTTGTTGGGTTTGTTGTACTGAAATAAAAGCAGTCGCGCAAGCGCACTGAAGTTTTCCCCCTTTACCCCTCGTTGCAAACAAAGGCAAACTCGTGACTCAGTAACTATACCTGTTTATTTGGCCCCCGCTACATGGTTTAAAGAATATTCTATCGCTTGAGTCCCAGCTCCGTGTAGTTGGAAGGAATACAGTGCGTTGTTATAGTAGTGGGAGAATGAATGAGCGTTAGTAGAGTTTCACAGCTGATGCATTTGTAGTGGTAGCGTGTACTAACTATACTAAAAAAATATTTTTATCATCCGGCGCATTAATTCAACAAATACCTACCGGGTTATTAACTTTGTAGGATTCATAATATTTAACTTACCAATTCATATCAAAATAAGTAAATAAATAAATGTAATAAATACAAACAAATATCTTAAATACGGAAAGTTTGAAAACTAATGTTTTGTATCAGAGTAATAGAACAATCGTTCCCCCAGCATGCGTCACTTATTCATTATACCTCACCCGTACCCTTCACCCCGCAACTACACGGAGCTTGGAACCGCACAATAAATACATGGTGTACGTAGGTATTTTCCCTGGTCCAATAAAAGTATAGGGTGATTCAAAAAGAGCGCCGGTTTTGATATATCAAATTAAGAGATTTATTTTATTGAAAAACTGAAAATAAATACATCAACAAGTTCATCTTACCTTCCGATTTCATGTATGAAAAATGATGTCATGCATGTGTCCTCCTCTACTGCGCTGGCACGCATCAACTCTGTCCATGAAATTGGATATTACTGCACGACAAGTTTCGACTTCCATTTGCCCGATAACCCGTCGAATTTCCTCCTTCAAGTCATTGATGTTTCGGGGTTTATTGGCATACACCAATGACTTCAGATGACCCCAAAGATGAAAGTCACAAGACTGGGTATTTTCTCAATACCCAGTCAACAAACTGTCGTCTCTTCTGGTGGTCTGCCACTTTCAAATGTTGCGTCAACTGAATTTTATACGGGTGATATTGGAGATCGTACCGAAGAATTCTCCGTACAGAAGAACATCTTAAACCCAATTGTTGAGAACGGCGACGTATTGATTTTGCTGGGCTAACAGCGACACTGTCACGAACCAACGCAACATTCTGCTCAGTTCGGCCAGAACGACGACGTCCAGAACTTTTAAGGTCGACTGTTGAACCCGACTCAAAAAACTTTTTCATGAGTCTGCGAACTGTTGATTCATTCGGTGCTTCATTACGTCCTAGAGTACCGCGAAGTCGCCTGACAGTAGCCGCATAACTCTCTCCACTCTGGTAAAATGTTTTGACGATTAACACTCGTTGTGCAATAGTAAACTTCGTCGCCCGACAGTAGCCGCATAACTCTCTCCACTCTGGTAAAATGTTTTGACGATTAACACTCGTTGTACAATAGTAAACTTCTCCATAGTTAGACACAGACTGCGAGAGTACTACACTGCGAACAAGAGAAACTACAACTGAATCGTCAATCGGAATGTTCTCCGAAATAGAAATGAGGTCTAATAATGTTGCCAACCGATAAACAAAAATTTACCAGCCGTTTAAAAACCGGCGCTCTTTTTGAATCACCCGTTATAAAGGTTACACACAATTATTATAAAGCAGTTTACCATATCCATACAACCAGCGGCTCAAGGAACCTTGTCGCAATATTTTTTTCAAACTGAAATGTACAATTTTTATAAAAATGGAAAAACGTTTAAAATTTTTAAATTGAAATGTACAAATTTGAATAAAAATGAAATGCATAAATGTTTATAACTTACCTTTCGACTGAAGTGACTGTTTTAATCCACACACAGAACAAAAATGTAGTTATTTTTTATCAATTTGTATAAAAGTAAAAATCTTATTAACCCGTACTAATTTAAATACTTTTCGCACTTTAATAGGCTCTTTAGAAATTACATTTTGTCATAGATCCGTTTGAATGTTATAAAACGAACAATTCTTTAAACCATGAAGCGAGGCCCAAGTTAGCCGGTATATAATGTTGTGTAGGTCATCAGCCGGAATGCTGGTTTGAACCTCTAAAGGTTTTACTAAGTAAAACAAGGAGTGAAGTGGTTTACCATTGCCTTCCTCATGAGTACAAAAGTAGCCTATGCTTATCAGCATGCCAGGCCCTCTGAAAAGCATCTACTCTGCACTCTGCAAATGACACCTTCACTTCATTCACCACAGGGTCTGGCTGTATAATGCAATTCATTACTTTCAGAGGAGGTAACTCTGACTAGTGTCTTTTACACCTCTACCTCTTCTGTTATTACGCGGGGGAATTATCGAAACGTTGTGTGTGTGTGTGAGACGTTCAGTCATGACACAGTTCAGATGTGACGTTCAGTCATATAATTGGCTGACCACGTGATAAGAAACAGAACTATTTTTTGTAGATCTGAAATTAGCAGATCGAGTGCAAATAATTTAACACTTCACCTGCCTGTTATGGGCACCGATATATAAATGTGACAGTATTGGGAATCCCAAGGGTCGATAACTTGTAATCCTTTCATAGTTATAATTTGTCCCCCGCCAGATGCGTTCAACCCAATTACATAATTTACTAAATGAAGTAGCTATATACATTTTGTTATATAAAACGTTTCTCTTTTTACTTTCTCTTGCCTATATGAATATATAGGAAGGAAAGTATTGTTTTCATGTTGATTTTTCGAAATCGAGTTTTCACCGGATCTACAAGTTTTCAGACCCCCTGAACCCAAAAAAACATATTTTTAGCAATTTGTCTGTGTGTGCGTGCGTGTGCGTGCGTGTGTGTGTCTGTGTGTGAACAGAATATCTCAAGAACGGAACATCGTACGAACTTGAAACTTGAAACTTAAGTTACATACCACTACCGGACCAGACACGAACATTTTCATCAAAATCGGTCAACCGGAAGTAGTAGTTTATTCGTGTAATTTTTCACTTTTTTGCGATTTTCTCAAAAACGGGTCCAACGATTTTTTTTAAAAATTGCCTCATTTACTAATTTTTTTATGTTTTACAAGAAAGGGTAGACGTCCTGTCAGCTGAAATTCTTGGAAAGGCTGTTCACGTAAAAAAATTGTTTTTTTTAAGATTGCAACTTTAATATGCATTTTAGCGCAAAAATGTATATAATCAAAGTTGTAGAAAATTTAAAATCCTATAACTTTTATTTCAAACATTTTTTTTGTATAACGCTTAGTTAGCGGTAATTGGCAATTTTCTGTTTTCTTCTCACGAAAACGTGTAAAAAATCGATTTTTTTTAAGATTTCAGCCTTAGTATGCATTTTACGACTAAAATTAATATAACATAATTTATAGGAAATTAAAAGATCTACAACTTTTATTCAGAGCATTTTTCTCTGCAGAGCCTAGTTTAGCGTGAAAGAGTGATTTTCCGTATTTTTAAGTCAAATTGAGGTAATTTCATTTTGTGTCTTTCACTCATGATTAAATTAAAATAAGGTTAGGTTTTTTGAGGTTAGTTTTTTGTTTATTTCTAATATTTTATTACTTAGGTTTTTTAATTATTTGCATTGGCAAGAGAAAGTCGTGTGAGTGTTTAACACCAGATTTTTTTTTTCTAAATTGAAGGTTTTTAAGAGGGTAATACAACCCCCAAATCAGAAATGCTTCACAGTTATTTGAATTTGTTATATTTTCGATGCACTTTTCTCAAAAACTATGGTAGATATCGACACGCAGATTATTAATTTCTCGGCCTACATGAAAATATAAGTAAAGAAAATATTATTTTCATCTCAATTTTTCGAAATCGAGTTTTCACTGGAAGTACGCATTTCATGTCACCTGAACCCAAAAACATGTTTTTACCGATTGGTCTGTGTGTATGAAATAACTCAAGAACGAAGTTGAAAAAATCGTACGAAGTTGAAACTTGGAATTAAGTTAGGTACGATAAGGGAACCGAACACGAACATTTTCATCGAAATCGGACATTACAAAACTCATTAATGAAACAATTTTATTAATAAGGTACTACAACCAAAACCGAGGAAATTCAATGAGAATACAATAAAAGGGATTGAAGAAGGCCCGTTGTCTTGTTTCCAACGTAATCGCAAATTATTTACGGCTGAGGTTTTTTATTTTAATTCTGGGAATACAGAAAAAGTTTAAAAAATATTTTAGAAGAAATTATTTTCGGTTTAAATTACTTCTAAATAATACAGGCTACTTCATTGATTTGTGAATGGAATGGGGAGAAATGCTAATCATTCCTTACATTTCCGCCCAACTGAATCCATTGTACATTTCATCGTCTTATAAAAGCCAAGATTATTGCTCCTGCCTTCATATTTTATTGATACTGTAGTTTTCTTAGTAAGTATTTCTCCCGGTTTTTGTTATTATTACAATTGTTGTAACAAGAATATACTTTTAAACAACTCAAATTTAGGTTATATGAACAATCGATAATTTTTATTGTAGTAGGCTATACATAGGACCGGAATGGCGAACCTTTTTCAGTTATGTGCAAATTAAAAAAATCTGGTATGAAACACTCACACGAATATCTCTTGCCAATGTGAATAAAAACCGTTTAAGTTTAATCATTAGTACAAGAAAAATCATAAGTATTAAGAATATAAAATGAAAAACAACCTCTGTTTGGCATAAAAATACGGAAAATCACTTATTGACGCTAAACTAGGCTCTAGAAAATAATTCTTGAAATAAAAGTTGTAGATTTTTCAATTTCCTATAACTGTAATTATATATAAATATGTCGTAAAATGCATACTGAGTCTGCAATATTAAAAAAATCCCATTTTTTACCGATTTTGAAAAACAAATGCAGAAAATCACTAATTAACGCTAAACTAGCGTTGTACAAAAAAACAAAGCGGGAAACACAACTTTCTCTTGCCAATGCAAAAAATGAACAATATAACCTAACATTAGTAATAAAACATTCGAAATAAACAAATAGGTATTAACCTCAAATAACATAACCTTATTTTAATCATGAATGAATGATGCCAAATGAAAACCAACCTCAGTTTGGCTTAATAATACGGAAAATCACTCTTTCACGCTAAACTAGGCTCTGTAGAGAAAAATGCGCTAAATAAAAGTTGTAGAGCTTTTAATTTCCTATAAAACTGATTACTTACACTTTTGTCAAAAAATGCTGAAATCTATCGAATGCTAAAGCCGAAATCTTAAAAAATTTAATTTTTCTATAGATTTTCATGAAAAAAATTAGAAAATCACAAATTACCGCTGAACGAAGCGTTATACAAAAAAATGTTTGAAATAAAAGTTGTAGATTTTTAAATTGTCTACAACTTTAACTATATATATTTCTGCCCTAAAATGCATTTTAAGGCCGCAATCTTAAGAAAACCATTCTTTCTACGAGAGAACAGCCTCCCCAAGAATTTAAGCAGACATGGTGCCTACCCTATCTTGTAGAACATAAAAAATGTAGTAAATGAGTTGATTTAAAAAAAATAGTAGGAGTCGGTTTAGAGAAAATAGCAAAAAAGTAAAAAATCGCACGAATAGACCACTACTTCCGGTTGACCGATTTTGATGAAAATGTTCTTCTGGGGGGTCCCGTAGTGGTACCTAACTTAAGTTTCAACATCGTACAGTATACCGTTCTTAAGATATTTTATTCACACACAACCAATCGCTAAAACATGTTTTTTGGGTTCAAGGAGTCTGAAAACGTGTACATCCGATGAAAAATCGATTTCGAAAAATCGACATGAAAATAATTGGCTACCTTGCCCTATACATTTATAGGGTGTTGTTTAGGTCAACAGCCAAAAAGCTAGTTTGAACCTTTAGAGGTTTTACTAAGTAAAAACGAGGAATGAAGTGGTTTACTATTGCCTTCCTCACTGAGTTGAAAGAGTATGCTTATCAGCATGCCAAACCCTCCGAAAAGCACCTACTTTTACCCAGCAAATTACACCTTCACTTCAGTCACAACAGGGTCTGGCTGTATAGTAAAATTCATTACTCTCAGAGGAGATAACTCCGACTAGTGTCTTGTACACCTCATTATATAGGATAAGAGAAAGTAATAATGTGGCCATAATGTAACAACAAACAATCTAAGAGATTTATCGGACCAAAATATGAATTAAAATAATATTACTGAAATATTTATTCCCGGTTCTTTCGGGATCTGGTAATTAATAAATGAATAACAAGTTTTCTAACTATTTATAAACAAATCAATAAATTATTACGCTTATGTACTGTACTTGTAAATTACAATTAAATTACTCAACAAGGCTGATTACAAAATAGTATTACAACTTAAAGCTTGAACTAAACTTAACTAAAAATCTTTAGCTACTGAGAAAACGAATTAGATGTTAAATATTAATAAGATAGGCCTAAGTATCACAACCCTCTTTAGCTGTGAATTAAACATTATACACACAAATCTATAAACTATGTTTATATTTTAATATGGTGGTAAAGTTTAAAAATTAAGAATAAAAACACGAAAATTGACAGAAATAATATAAATTAAATTTGTTTCAGAGAAATAACTGGAAACTAGATTCTTGTAAAAACGGAAGAAAATTTTACAAAAATTTACAAAATCAAAATAATTCAAGATTTACTAATTATGTTGATTTAATGTTAACAAATTTCAAAAATATTGATGTAGATTTCAGAAATAAACTTTTTTTTCTAAATAATTTTCCTACAACCAAAAATAGATATAATGAAACATCCAAAAACTATTTTCAATTGACAGAAAGTACAGAATTACAAAATTACACGTTGACATATTTTAATATAACATTATTAAGTAAAAGCACTTATAACTTTGAACAAGAATTCAATTTAAAAAAATTAAATTCTAATGATAGATTAATAAGAAATCTTAGAATAAATAAAATTCATATGCAATACATTTATAAATGTTTACAAGAAATGAAAGATTTTATTAAAATCAACGTAATAAAACAAAATAGACGGATAAAACGTTCTACAAATGTTACGAGGATACAAAAATTATTAGACTGGTTAAGTACATCGAAACGTCTTATAAAATCAGAAATACAAAAAGTAAATACAGATTTTTTACATAAATTATCATTCATGCGGTCAGAAATGTCAAGATTTTTATATTATTATAAAAGTATATTTGAAAAATACTGTAAAGAGCATGAAGAAACGATAAAAAAAATTCAAAAAAATGGTAAAGCATTATTTGAGAAAATTCAAACGCTTGTAAAAAATCAACTGATTGAAGTAAAACAATTCTGGCAGAAAAAAGGATCGAATAAGAAGAAACGAAAACATCCAATCAATCAGAAACTGATTGATAAAGAATTATTACAACTGGATCAAAAATTGCATGAAATTTATACACTGTGTAAACAAAAAGCAACTCATTCACTAAATAATATAATAAAGAATAATAAAACCAAAGAATGTTCACAAGAAAGTAAAGAAATTAAAAATAATTTTAGAGATGCCCGATGGAGATAAAATAATCACAGGATTTTTCTAATATAACTTACTAATTAATTCAATTTTGAATTAATGATTTAAGTTATTTTGTTAGTTAACTCTTTAACAATACAGAAAATGTAATAAAATATAACAAAAGATATTTTATTATGATAAAATCAAATTAATAATAAAAATATTCCAAAACATAAAACTCCGGTGTGAAACACTCACACAACTTTCTCCAATGTAAATAATTAACAATATAACCTAACATTAGTAATAAAACATTAGAAATAAAAAAAATCTGGTGTGAAACACTCACACAACTTTCTCTTGCCAATATAAATAATTAACAATAAACCTAATATTAGTAATAAAACATTAGAAATAAACAAAAAACTAACCTCAATAAACATAACCTTATTTTAATCATGAGTGAAAGACGCAAAATGAAAATCAAACTCAGTTTGGCTTAAAAATACGGAAAATCACTTTTTCACGCTAAACTAGGCTCTGTAGAGAAAAATGTTTTAAATAAAAGTTGTAGATCTTTTAATTTTCTATCAATTCTATTATACACACTTTTGTCATAAAATGCATACTAAGGCCGAAATCTTAAATCAATCGATTTTTCACACGTTTTCGTGAGAAAAAAATCAGAAAATCGCTAATTACTGCTGAACTAAGCGTTTTACAAAAAAGTGTTTGAAATAAAAGTTGTAGGTTTTTAAATTCTCTACAACTTTTATTATATAACGTTTTGCGCTAAAATGCATATTAAAGCCGTAATCTTAAACAAACAACGTTTTTACGTAAAAACAGCCTCACGCAGAATTTCAGCAAACATGGCGCCCACCCTATCTTGTAGAGAATAAAAAATTGAGTAAATGACGCGATTTAAAAAAAAATCGTAGGACCAGTTTTTGAGAAAATTGCAAAAAAGTGAAAAATTATACGAATAAACTACTACTTCCGGTTGACCGATTTTGATGAAAATGTTCGTGTCGGGTCCGGTAGTGGTATGTAACTTAAGTTTCAAGTTTCAAGTTCGTACGATGTTCCGTTCTTGAGATATTCTGTTCACACACAGACACACACACACACACACACACACACACACACACACATACACACACACACACACACACACGCACACACACACACACGTTCACGCACACGCGCGCGCGCACACACACACACACACACACACACACCAATCGCCAAAAACATGTTTTTTGGGTTCAGGGGGTCCGAAAACGTATAGATTCGGTGAAAACTCGATTTCGAAAAATCGACATGAAAACAATACTTTCCTTCCTATATATTCATATAGGCAAGAGAAAGTAAAAAACTAACCTAATTTTTATCATGAAAGAACGACGCAAAATAAAAATCAACCTGTTTGGCTTAAAAATACGGAAAATCACTCTTTCATGCTAAACTAGGCTCTGTATACAAAATTTCTCTTAATAAAAGTTGTAGATTTTTTAATTTTTTAAAAAGTGCAAAGTAATGGAGAAGATCCTTCATTTGATTGCCAGTTAGCATTTAAAAATTATTTCACGTTACAACTATTGACTATCATAACCAAAAATATTTTGTGTGACTTCAAATAAACAAAAAAGGTTAAAAACAACTAGTTTAATGTCATTAAACTTTTATAAATTTTTCTAAATGCCAAAAAGTTTCTGTGTCAGAGTAGGCTGGGTCACACAGCACACGGTGCTGATTTGATCCCTGTACATACTCTTTATAGTTTGGTATTTGGGCTGCCCAGTCATTCAACTGGTAGAAAGTTGATATTCATTTTTCAGTAACATCACTTGTGTAAAAAACGTTGTAAGGTGGTCAGCTGACAGCCAAACAGGAACATGATGACATACGAGGTGTGGCTATTAAATAACGAGACTGACGTTTTAAAAAATTTTATTTTTATTTTATACATAATCACTTATTGTCACCTTCAATATAAACTCCTTCTCTATCCCTACACACATGCGAATTTTTGTTCTCCATGCGAATTTTCCATTGTTGGAAACAGTGCTGGAAGTCATCTTCTGTCAGCTCCTTCAGGACACGTGCCGCTTTCTCTTTACAGCTTCCACAGACTCAAATCTTGTCCCTTTTAATGCAGATTTCACCTTAGGGAACAAGTAGAAGTCACATGGTGCAAGATCTGGTGAATAAGGTGGATGTTCAAACACTGAGATGCAGTACTTGGCTAGGAACCTCTTGACAGATATCGCGGAATGAGCTGGCGCATTGTCTTGGTGGAGAACCCATGATTTGTCCTTGCACATTTCGGGGCGTTTTTCCTTACTCTTTGACGGAGTTTAGAAAGTACCTCAAGGTAGTAATATAGATTAATTGTTGGACCTTCAGGAACCCAGTGAAGGTACACAATCCCATGGATATAAAAAAAAACAATTATCATTGCTTTAAATTTTGACTTGGGCATTCAAGCTTTTTTGGCTCTCGGTGAAGTTCAGCTCTTCCAGTGCATGGATTGGTGCTTTGTTTCCGGATCATAAGTAAAAAACCACATTTCATCACATGTTATTGTGATGAAGGTAACCTGTTCCCTAAGGTGAAATCTGCATTGAAAGGGACAAGATTTGAGTCTGTGGAAGCTGTAAAAGAGAAAGCGGAACGCGTCCTGAAGGAGCTGACAGAAGATGACTTCCAGCACTGTTTCCAACAATGGGAAATTGGCATGGAGCATTGTAGGGATAGAGAAGGAGTGTATATTGAAGGTGACAATAAGTGATTATGTATAAAATTAAAATAAAAATATTTACGTCAGTCTCGTTATTTAATAGCCACACCTCGTATATCCACCACTTAATGAACTTCTTATTTTGTTTATAAAATTAATAAAAACCACCAGAAATGGTCAAAGAATGAATACAAACACTTACCAGTTGAGAAGTACTTCCAAGGCTTTACCACATCGTCAGCTCATCACAATACTTAAAATTTCACAATTACAACATTTATTTTATCAGAAATTCTAACATCCTCTGTATGTCATAATTACAGGAAATTGTCATTTTTGTAAAAATAATTATGACAAACAAAGGATGTTTAAATCTCTGATAAAATATATGTTATAATTGTGTAATTTTAAGTATTGTGATGAGCTGACGATGTGGTAACGCCATGAAAGTCCTACTATATTGGTAAGTGTTCTTCCTCATTTTTTGACTTAATATCTTGAATAATGTAACGGAAATTTCAAGATATACGCAAATATAAATTACAGTATAAATGAAATTTATCACGTTACGTTTAGTTGCCTTTTAAGTTTAAAAAACTAACGCGCGTTTCCGTGGTACCACCTTCTTCAGGGCAACACTACTAAAATTAAAAATTAAAATTTAGATGGTGTTTGCATTCAGTCATTTAGATTAAAATTAAGTTTTTAATCTAAATGACTGAATGGAAACACCGTTCTAAATTTTAATTTTTAATTTTAGTAATATTGCCCTGAAGAAGGTGGTACCACTGAAACGCGCGTAAGTTTTTAAATTTAAAAGACAACCAAAGGTAACGTGATAAATTTCATTTATACTGTAATTTATGTTAGTGGTTGGCAGGATGCATTTCAAAAATTTATTTCTGAATATATGCAAAAATGTAAACCTCATTCGAATACGAAGTACTATTTTATGACGAATTAAACAATTTTGTCCGCCATCATGAATTTAATTTTACTTTTTTTAAATGGAAAGGTGATTCACATGATTTCAATTTGAAATATCACGACAATATTTGAATGCGAAAACTGCACATCGATATTTCATACCATTTCAAAGATATTCACCTTTCTTTATATTTCAGCAGGGTGGGTGAAAAGTCCGAGAATGTATTTTGAATATAACAGAAATTTCACAATAAATCCAAATATAAACCTCACTCACAAAATAATATTTTATGATGACTCAAAAAATGTTGTCCGCAATCTTGAATGTTACTTTTTTCTTTTTTTAAATTTTGCATTAAAATCATGAGTTACATGACTACCTCCCCATTTTAAAAAAATGAAAGTTACATTAAAGATGGCAGAAAAAATTTATTAATTCATCATAAAATAGTATTTTGTATTCAAATGAGGTTTATACGATCAATGTCCAAAGTGAAATTCATGGACGAAATATCAGAGCCTTTTGAAATAAGAACTGGAGTCCAATAGGGGGGATGGATTATCCCCTATCCTCTTCAATATCAACCTGGAAAAGATCATCAGGGAATGGGAACCTTACGTAAAGGGCATCCAAATCGACATCAAAAAGGAGAACCGGAAGAAATCAAATGCCTCGCTTTCGCGGACGATATTGCAATTATCACAGATAACCGAGCAGAGGCGATTTTCGCAGTAGAAAAACTACACAAAATTGCAAACAAAACCGGACTACAAATCTCTTATGAAATATATGGAAAGGCGGCCAGAAAATAAATCCCCTTTAATCACTAAACATGGTAAAATCGCACAAGTCCCCCATTTAGATACCTTGGTGAAACCATACAGTCCTCACGACTAAACAGAATTGCCAATGAATAGAGAATCAACAAACTCCAGAAGGCTTATAAGCTAACATGGGCTCACTACAATAAGAAGTGCATTTCAACAGATGCAAAACTAAGGCACTATAAAACAGTGATTCTTCCTGAAGCAATCTGCGCAGCCAAAACAATGGTAATTGAAGGCCATTCCAAAATTAGGGAAATGGAAAAGCAGGAAAGAAAAATACTCAGGAAAATTATTAATGGGGCCATCAATAGAAACGGCATTTGGATGAAGTGTGTATGCTCAGAGTGAGCTCTACAAAAATACCATCACAATTACAGAAGAGATCAGGAAATGCAGAGCAACGTTTTACACACATATCTACAGGATGGAAAACTCCAGAATCGTAAAGAAACTACTCGACATTATAACAAAAAGTGAAACCGGTACAGAATGGCTGAAAGAAGTCGAGATGGACCTACAACAGATCAACATTGCAAATCTTGAAGACCGCACCGAATGCCGGAATAAAATCATAAATGTAAAGTTCCAGCAAAGAATACCACGACAACCGGGAAAAAAATGGACAGACAAACGGAAGAAGAAGCATTCTGAGAGGATGAAGAGATTTTGGGAAGAGAAGAGGAAGAACAACCCAACGTGAAATCATGATTCAAGTTCATTTGCTCTCCTATAGGGGAATAATCGAAAATAATAATATATATATATATCTGAAAAAATTGAAAGTAATAGTACAACTATGAGAAAGAAAAGTATTTTAATGTGTATAAACTAGTTACGCAGCTTGGTAATGTGTATTAAAATAATGACATTTAAGTACATAATGACAACATCACTACACCATTAATAATAATAACAATAATAATAATAATAAAAGCCTGAATATAAATTTTATTTACTTAAATGAATAAAATTATTCATTATCTCATTACTAATCTGATAATAACAGTTTTTAAACTATTTAATATTATGAAAACTAGTTAAATGTTAAAAAACATCACATCTGTACATTCTTTTATTTTAAAAAATCAAGTAATCTTTTTTTGAGTTACAAAAAATTGTAAAAAAAATATTTAAACATTGTAATGATTTTAGAATTATAATTTTTATATTATAAAAATGGGAAAGCACACAGTTTATAGTGTTGTAGTACTAATAATAGAAAGTTTAATTATACTGAATTTATGTAATTGCGGTTTTTCTCATGTCACCAGTGACAGTGTTAAAGACACAATACAAATACTATCTGGGATAAATCAACTGTTATCTGCAAAAGACAATGCCATGAATCCAATTACAGCAGCCTTGACAGATGCTTTAATAAATGAGGTAAGTGGTAAGATTTCAATCATATTAACATAATTATTTTTTTGTTAAATGCAGCCAGGAGACTACCACAGGGAGTACAGGGCAGGGCAGTAACAAGGGGGGATAAAGTGAACATCTGTACCAGGGCTCAAGCTAAAGGAGGCCCCATAGTTTTTAAATTTACGTAGTTCTCGTATTTACTTTTTGTTAATAATTGTTAAAAACAAATAATTTAATTTAAGGCTGTCTCCACGGTGTGTGCTCTAGCCGTTATGGCATGGGTAATAAGAATAGGGTTTTTTAAATTCAAAAGAAAGCTATTAGGTGTATTGTGGGAGCTAACCAGCTAACCTCATGTAGGCCATTATTTAAGGAGCTTAAATTGCTTACAGTTCCCTCTCTCTACATCTTTGAGGTGATTATGTATGTTAGGCAAAATAATTTTATGCAGAATTTCAATGTTCACAATCATAACACGAGAAACAGAAATGATTATTACATGGCTAATCACTCCACAAAATTGTTTGAACAAAAACCTACTTACGTAGGGAGAAAATTCATGAATAAATTACCCCCAATTTTTAAACTGTTGTGATAATTGCATCCCTTTAAAAAAAATCTGAAAAATTATTTGATCGGTGAAACTTTTTATAGCATACAAGAATTTCTTTCTTGATAGTAGTGATACATTGTGTGATTCTTATATGTATTTCAGGTGTTATAACTGACATGTCCTATACTCCTCCTGGAGTCTCCTGGACGCAAAAAAAAAAGCCTACAAACTAGAAGGTCCCGGGTTCAATTCCCAACTAGTCTGAAAATTTTAACGCATTGAAACCCACAGTAGTCCCTAATGACCAAGCTGTTGATACAAATTTAAATTTAAAAAAATAATAATTTAAGTTGATTCTGGAGAATCAACAGTAGTTCACAGTCGGACATAAAACCAAAAAAAAGAAGTTTCTGGAGAAGATTTAAACAACTATAAATACCCCTCACATTTATTTATATTAAATAAACCCTTTTTGATATATAATTTTGTATTTGAGTAGAGGTTAAACAAAGGGTTCCAATTGATTTTTCTATACCAGGCCCCACAATTTCTGTTACCACCCCTGGTACAGAATATAAAAATAACTTTATAAACCAAAATAAATAGTTACAGTACAAATGTAAATACTTTGGCAGCTTAATCTAGTTGTGAAATTCCTGAATGAATTATTAATGTTAACAGTCTATGGAAAAACTGTGAGTATTTACAGTTCAAAAACAAACATGATGTAAGAGAAAATAGAGAAGTGAATTCAAAAAAAAATTTATATTTAAGAATTCAATTTAAAGTTAATTACTTAAAAATAACTCAGGATTTTCTCCTCTTTTTTGATGTTTTTTCTTTTCTTTCCAATACTTCAAAATTCTCTCAGAAAAAGCTTTCTTTTCTCTTCGAGTTGTGTTTAACTTCCTCAGTCTTTTCTGTCTTGACTTCTGGAGATACTATCAACCTGAATACTTTACTAATAAATCCAATTTTATCATAAGTCATTTCCAGTTAGTTTTTTATAATTATAGTTAATTTTACTCATATTGCTGCGAACGTTGACTATTTATTTACCAATCTATTGTTACTCATTCTTTTTATGTAATACTTTTTAATTTTTATCTTTACTTATACGTATTTCGGTGGATCCACCATCATCAGAGTAAATAACATACATAATTGAAACTAAAAAATTTTTTTATTTATTTAAAATCTATAGAAGATGACACATCTTCAGTTATTTGTATAAAACTGATTTAAAATTAATTTCCTCTAATTTATCCCTTCTCATATTTACTGTAGATAGCAGCAGCAGTCAATATCACTTCATCATTCCTAAATTTGACCTGTTCATTCAAAATGTCCTCCTTTTGCTCTTTTAAGTATTTCTAAATATGGAACATCTGATATTTTTCAATTTTATTTTTATTTTCTATATTACATTGTTCTATTATATTAAATTTTTCATCTATTTTACCAAATTTATGTTTTTTCTCTTTTATATGATTGGTATAGTTAGATATAATGTAGTCACATTTCAGTGTTTTTTTATGTTCATTATACCTCACTTTGATCATCTTCTATAGATTTTAAATAAATAAAAAAACTTTTTAGTTTCAATTATGTTATTTACTCTGATGATGCTGGATCCACCGAAACACGTGTATGTAAAGATAAAATTGACGCAGTTTTGAAAAAAAGGTTAGTGAAATTTATTATATAAATAGAATTCCTTACTTGATTTTAACCTTCTTTCCCCAACTCTTAACACATTCTGGTAATGTAAGCACTAGAAAATGTATTTTAAACAAAAAAAATGTGGCATTCTTAATTTTATTTAATATTTGTTTGTTTACCATTACTGATAAAAAGAAACAAATTAAAAATTCCTTTATTTTCATTTTCACATTGTATAATAATTAATAATAAACAAAATTGAATTTTTATTACTTATTTCTGTTTTATTTTTGACTTAATTTACATCAATTTTCTCAGAATTAAATTCTCTACAATTCATGTTTTATAAAAGATTTTATGTATTCATTACCCATTTAACACAGTTATTGTTGTTGTTGTTTAGGTCAACAGCCGGAAGGCTGGTTTGAAACTCTAGAGGTTTTACTAAGTAAAATCGTGGAGTGAGGTGGTTTACTATTGCCATCCTCACTGAGTTGAAAAAGTATGCTTATCAGCATGCCAGGCCCTCTAAAAAGCACCCACTTTCCATCTTGCAAATGACACCTTCCCTTCATTCACCATTGGCTGTATAGTGAAATTCATTACTCTCAGAGGAGATAACTCTGACTGGTGTCTTTTACACCTCTACCTCTTCTATTCTTAAATAGTTCAGTCATATAACTGGCTGTCTATAGGATAAGAAGCAGAACTATTTTTTGTAGCCCTGGAACCAACAGATCAAGTGCAAATAATTTAACACTCCAGCTGTCCATTATGAGCAACAGTTATTGTATGTACATCAAACATAAAAAAACGGGGTTCAATGCTCCAATTTCTTATACTTAACCCTAAATTCCTCAAAAACTACTAAAGGTACAGTTCTGAAACCTATTTTGTAACCTTTTCCAGGTTAAAATACATAAGAAGCTACAAATTTATCTTTACATCATCAAGAAAATCAAGAAGTTTTTTTAATACCAAATTAAAATAATTATTTTCACCTTGTACCTATACAACCCTTGCGAAGGTTTTGGGTTCCTCCACAATCCCCTCCAATCCTTTGTACTAGTTGCCATCCATCCAATCAAATCTTTTCTGACATCATCCTTCCACCTCTTCCTTGGTTTACCCTTTCTAATTCTCTCTCCCATACAGTATCCCCTTCCATATCACCTGAACCATTGTAAGTTGTCCACTACAATGTCTTAATATCCTCCAACTGTGTCAATATTTGGGCCTTAACCCTTTCAGTACCAACATCTGGAAAAAAGGACGTCGATATATTTTACGTAGTGATAATATTGGTTTACCGGACATCCGTAAGGTATGCATAAAATGCCTATATCAGGATAACTGAACTTTTAAAAAAAAACTTTTAAACAAAAATTAATGGAATAATATATTTTGAAGCCGCCTCCATGGCGTAGTGACTAGCGCACTAGCCAGCAAAGTGAAAGATCCCGGGTTCGATTCCCAGCTAGGGTCTGGATTTAACAGGTTAAAACCACTGTTAAGGTACCAAAACCCACAGTAGTTGCTAATGACCAAGCTGTCGATAGAATTTTAAATAAATTAAACTATTTTAAATAGTTTTAGTGTTAGAACGAATTCTTTTTTTATGAATATAATAAAAAGTAATATTTAACAGGAAATTTTACTTTTCTGTAATGTTAAAATTTTGGTTGATAATGGCAGGCTTACGCCTACAAGTTTTCAAAATAAGGGCTGGCACTTTTTGTACACCCTTATTCAAATTAAATGGCTTTAGATCAAACTTTTAAATATTGTTTCGGCACTGAAAGGGTTAAAACAGATTATATCAAGGAGAATATTCAGTTCTTCATTGGTACTTAATCTCCAGTCATCTTATTCTCTTGTCAGTCCAAAAATCCTCCTAAAATCTCACAAGGAAGTCAATCATTATGTTTTTGTGGTTTATTATTTAATTCCCAAAGAACTGAAATTCCTTAACTTCATAAATTTTGTTCCATCCAGTGATGAACTTGCAAGTAACTTGGTTTGTATCATCAAAACAGAATTAAAATATGCTGTTTAAAATAAAGGTTTTGTTTTTTGAGTTGAGAGTATTAATTTTGCTGGCTTGAATATTAAAGCAAAGAGCGTTGAGAATTTTCCTTTTTGTAATAAAATCTTATATACGACGTGTGGCTATTAAATAACGAGACTGACATTACAAAAATTTTTATTTTATACATAATCACTTGTTATCACCTTCAATATACACTCCTTCTCTATCCCTACAACACTCCATGCGAATTTTCCATTGTTGGAAACAGTGCTGGAAGTCATCTGCTGTCAGCTCCTTCAGGACACGTGCCGCTTTCTCTTTTACAGCTTCCACAGACTCAAATCTTGTCCCTTTTAATGCAGATTTCACCTTAGGGAACAGGTAGAAGTCACATGGTGCAAGGTCTGGTGAATGAGGTGAATGTTCTAACACTGAGATGCTGTCCAAGTCCAAGTCCTGTAAGAATAGGGCAGATGCCCCTAGGGATCTATATAAGTATGTTATAGAACGAAGGGCTTTGTTTTGGGCGGGCCGGATTCTATTTTTGTTGGTTTCGGACAGGATGGGCCACCATACTGGCGACCCATACAGGAGGGCGGAACGGATTATGGCTGAGAAGATAAGGAGTTTTATTGATTTGGGTAGAGATTTAGAGATGAAGAGTGAAAATAACTTGTGGAGGAGGATTTTGCCCTTATGAATGCTGTACTTGGCTAGGAACCTCTTGACAGATAACGCGGAATGAGCTGGCACATTGTCTTGGTGGACAACCCATAATTTGTCCTTCCACATTTCAGGGCGTTTTTTCCTTACTCTTTGACGTAGTTTAGAAATTACGTCAAGGTAGTAATATTGATTAATTGTTTGATCTTCAGGAACCCAGTGAAGGTACGCAATCCCATGGATATAAAAAAAAACACAATCATCATTGCTTTAAATTTTGACTTGCTCATTCGAGCTTTTTTGGCTCTCGGTGAAGTTCGGCTCTTCCAGTGCATAGATTGGCGCTTTGTTTCCAGATCACAAGTAAAAAACTACGTTGCATCACATGTTATTATCTTCTACCTGTACCCTAAGGTGAAATCTGCATTAAAAGGGACAAGATTTGAGTCTGTGGAAGCTGTAAAAGAGAAAACAGCACGTGTCCTGAAGGAGCTGACAGAAGATGACTTCCAGCACTGTTTCCAACAATGGATAATTCGCATGGAGCGTTGTAGAGATAGAGAAGGAGTGTATATTGAAGGTGACAATAAGTGATTATGTTTAAATTAAAAATAAAATTTTTTGCAACGTCAGTCTCGTTATTTAATAGCCACACCTCTTATGAGGGGAACCCAAATAAAACTGGACTAAGAGTGCGCTGTCATTTGTAGATGTAGTAGAGAGTTCTCCCGCTAGATGGAGCTGGTAGAGAACTTCAACAAACAACTGCCCAGACGGTGTCAGTTTGTAGGTTAACGTTTGATCAGTGTTGTGTTTCTCTTATTGTTGTCGTGTTCCATCTGTGACGGTGTTAAGGCAGATTTAAAAGAACAAAGAGTGTTTGAAATTTTGTTGCCTGCTTGAAAAATCAACAAAGGAAGCTAACCAAATGCTTCAACATGCTTTCAAGGAGGATGCTATGAGCCACACACAAGTTTTCAAAAGGTTTGGGGGTGAGATGTGTTGAAGGCCATGTTCATTCTGGGCGCCCTTCAACATCTCGAAACTAAGAAAACTTAAAAATATCTGCCAAAAAATCAGCAAGGATTGTGGTTTCATGATCAACAAAACTTCTGAAGAGACAGGCGCGAGTTGGAGCTCAAGCCAGAGGATTTTGGCTGAGGATTTGCAAATGAGACGTGTTGCCGTTAAATTTCTTCCTCACCTTCTCAAACAGGATCAACAAAACATTTGACTGAATTTGAGTCAGGACTTGAAAAACGAGATTGAAAGTGATCCAAACTTTTTGACCAAAGTCGTTACAGGTGAAGGAAAAGTTGGTGTTACGGATATGACCCAGCAACCAAGCAAGCGTCATGCCAGTGGAAGATTGGCTTAATGCTTAACGATGTCACAGGCGGAACATGACAACAATAAGAGAAACACAACAGTATGATCAAATGTTAACCTACAAACTGATGCTGTCTTGGCAGTTTTTTGTTGAAGATCTCTACTAACTCCACGTAGCGGAAGAACTCTAATACATCTATGAATGGCAGCACGCTCAGTCCAGTTATTTTTGGGTGCCTTCTCGTATAAATATACATATCACATAATTTATTTTACTAAAAATTAATTTTATTATTTTCAGGATACATTGTCAAGTATAACACCAACCTTAGAAGATTTATATGAAAAGTTCTTTTTATCATCAAATTCTTCAACACCCTCTACTGTAGAAAATCAGACAATGAATTCATCACCATTAAATTTGCCACCAAGTAATTTAGAAAATAATGTGGAACTACAAAATGCAGCAACTGAATCTCAAACTGTTGTTTATGAAGAGAACACAAATTTTGGTACAACCGCAGAACCTGTGACAGCACCAGTCGCAGTTGAACATATTATAATACCTGACGAATTAACGACAGCATCATCAAAAATAGAAACAAATGAATATTTAAATATGTTATCAAAAATAACTACAATGTTTGAACAAATTACGACTCAAAAACCAACTGCTGAAGAAGAGGTATTAGAAGAACTGGCTCGTAGTATACGAACAACCCCAGAAAACAACAGCACGTTCGAAAAGTTTTTAGTGATGCAAAACAATGTTTGTTACAAAATAAAACATGGTATACAATCGATTACAGAATCAGATTTGGTAGTACTTTTTATGAAATTTTTAGAATATGAATATTTAAAAGCAAAAGAATCATGGGAGCGAATAAAAGTAACATCCAGTAGAATATGGGATTCGGCAATTCAAGAACCGGAAGATCATAAATCTGTTGGTGCAAAGAGTATGACAAACTTTTTACGATTTCTAGATCAGACAAGAAGAAAATTACAAACTAGTTTTAATATATTAAAAAAACCATTTTCATTAATAATGAAAGGTATAAAGAATAAATTAATTTCAAAATCGGAAATACAAGAACTAGATGATCGAGATTTTTGTGAAAAATTTAATGATGCAGAAAGAAGAGTTCGTGATATAGTGATCGATTTGGAACAAAAATTCAATAAAAAATTAGACGTAGCAATCGATGAAGAGAAACAAGCATTAGAAAATGCTAGAAAAAATCCCGAAAAAATAGCATATTTTAATAAAGAAACAATATCAAAAGATATTAATTACTTAAAAGAAAAAATATTTAACACATATATTTATTTTAAGACAATAGCCGTTAATCAACTACAAAAACTACAGGGATTAAAAGAAACAATAAATTCTGCCCTAACAAACGAATAGAATTAACAGTTTCAACTTTAAAAAAAATTGTGTAGTATAGGATTAATAAATAACTCAGTAGTTAATTATTCTTAACAAGCTATAATTCCATAACTGAAAATTGTGAACAAACTCGATGAATTGGGGTCTGCCATGAATCATCTCCCAAAGAATTACAAGGTTAAAGAACACACAGGTTCAAATGCTTATCCAAACATCTATATTAATCAAAACATATTTTGCATACAGGTATTGCCCACTCCCTTTGTATTATTTAGATGTATTATCCTTCAATAATACATCTAAATAACAGATAATTCCTCATAACTCAGCGTAGGGTCAAAGTAGGTAATTTTTGTTTTCAATGAGAAAACTATCAATTTTTATTCAGCACCCATGTGTTACTAAAGACTGTAAGGTAACAAGCCTCATCATTTTGAGTACAGATCCCAAACTTGATCAAGGGTGATCAAGAGATCAATTAAACAGTAAAGGAAGAAAGTAGGTATGTAAAAGACAAAGATTAAGCATTGATAGTAAATGAAAAGGGGAAACGAAACAGGTGCAAGCAATATTTTTAAGACTTGCTGAACAGAAAATAGGGAAATCTTCAAGAATTGGAAGGAGGTAACTAAGGAGGGTGGTCACATAACCATGATGTACTAAATAAAATGAAGAGCAGGAAAGCACCAAAGTAGAAGAGATTGGAATGGATATAATTAAGACAACAGGAGTGTATAGAATGCAATGGTAGTACAGAATTTTTAAACCTGTATGTAAAGAAAAAAAAGAGTTCCTGAAAACTGGAATAAAGGCATCATTATTCCCATATTTAATAAGAGGGATAAGATTAAATGTGAAAATTACAGAGGTATGACTCTCCTTCTACATACTATGAAGCTGACAGAATCCTAGAAACGCACATTACAGATAAAATAGAAATAGGTTTAGAAGAGGAGAAAATGTGTTTTAGACTTGGGAGAGCAACAACAGATGCAATACTTGTGCTGATGCAAGTTTGTGAAGAGAATTGGGAATACAATAAAAGGTTGGTCATGGTATTTTTAGATACAGTGAAACCATACAGCATAATAGAAGGTTCATATGGAGGTAATACGAAGGGTCATAAGTTTGTAGAGAGGGGGGTCGGAAAGGAGATGGTAAAGGGTATGTGTGAGGAGAGTAAAAGCTGTGTCAAGACAAGAGTGGGTCGATCAGAGTGGTTTGTAATAGAGCATCTGAGGCAAGGAAGTTTATTATCCCCCTCTTCATAAATCGATGGAGACAAGAGAGTAAAAAAAGACTAAGGAAATTGCTGTGAGCTGATTTTTGCAGATGATTTGGGCATATGAGGAAAGACAGAGGAGGTGGAAGGGGCACTGGATTTGTGGAACGAAGAGATTGTAAGTGCAGTTTATAATTCAGTGAAGATAAAAGCAAAATGGTGGTGAGAAGAGATGTAAGGAGGTGGGCAGGGACATTGAATAAAGCTAAATGATAAGGTGCTGGAGGATATTAAAGAATTCACATTCTTAGGAGCAGTTTTCTCATCAGATGAAAAATGGAAAAAGAGTTTTTAAGTAAAAGGGTGAAGAAAGCTAGTGGTTTCTACCAAAGTGTGCGAGGCTTATTCTGGGATCACGAAATCCCTATGCATTGTCAAAATGTTTTATAAATTGCATACTTTATGCCTTAAGCAGCCGAGACATGGACTGGAGTAAAGAAAGTAGAAAGTAGAATCCAGGCTGTAAATGAGGGTTGGACAGACACAGCTGATATGTTTTGATGATGTCAGTAGGATTGAGGAGAAAAGCCTCCTTTATTCTACTTTTCTTCATTCTTTGAATGGAAGAAAAGTATGGTGTACTTAAAGATTGAGGGAAAAAGACCAAGAGTGAAATGGGTGGTTCAGTCATGGATGAATTGGAAAAAAGATACAATGCCAAAAAAAACAGTGGAGGAGAGATGGTTTAGTGATAGAGAGAAGGGAAGAGATGTGTAGGGCCCGAACTGAGGAAACTTGGAAGAGAGATAGATGATGATAATGAAAGGAGATCAGCCTCTCCCAACACTATTCCTTATGTACATATTCCAAGTGACAATATGATTTAAGAGAATTACGTTCATCCAGACTAAGCCCTGCATAGCCAAATGAGACTAATATTACTGGAAGTCACCAGGCTACCAATAATTTCATGATATTAGTATATCCCTGGGGAATATTCAGCCTTTGGCATGACATGGAACACCACAACTTGCAGGTTGTTGAATGATCTACTGTTTCATGTTCTGCATGCATTCTTCAGACTTATACTTAATCATTTTTGACATTTCCCGTCCAATAAATTACTAACTTTCTCATAAGATCCAACATGTCGAAGGTTTTTACATTCCACGCCTTATTTACGAAATAAAATAAGATCCACAACTTCAAAAGGTGATAAATAATTATAAAAAAGCTGGGTTTTTCGAGTTAAGAAAATTTTTTTTAATGATAAAAGAATTTTAATTTTTACGACTTTATTTGTATACTTTTCTTAGAACTTAGCAAGTGTAAAATACATAAATTTTAATCAATTTCCAATAATTTTTTTTTTAATGTACGATAATTTTTATTTACCACTGAACTTCATGTTTTTCTTTTCATCTATTTACAAGTTTGCTGTTCAAATTTTTGAGATACTTTCTGTTATTTGGTGAAAGTATTACTTTTAAAAACTACTGACCAATATCATAAAGAAAATGGACAATAACTGTAAGAGGCAAAGTAAACCGTGTTTAAAAAGAAGAAAGAAAATTAGTACACAAAATAAACTCAAGTTTGTTAATACAACTAAATCTATAAGTATTTGAACAGATTTAATAAAAAATTTTTTAGTCTATATTATTTGTTATTATCAGGGAACTGTTACACTATTTACAACCATAATTTGATTGTTGCTTCTGTTAGATTTTAGATTTAAAATAGACATAAATATGAAGAGAGACACCCAATGATGTTTGTTTAGTGGTTTTCAGGATGCTACCATACAAAGTCACTCATTTGACTGTTGTTCCTCAATGACTGTTTTCTTTTATGTCTTGACTGTTTTGCACATTAATATAGCCTGATTTTCGTACGGAGAGTGCATCTGCATTAGTATAGTCTTGTATGTACTACAATAGTGCAATGTATGTAATCAACAATGGAACAGCATGCCTAAAAAGTACAATGGGTGTTGTCAATTTTCAACAACACTCGACTGTACATCTAACTGTAGGTCGGAGGGGTAGGTGGGGTCGAAGTCAAGTATGCGCATGCATAGCCCGGTGCTCACAGCAATTGGCTTGGCCTTTAATAATGTAGACAATGAAGGGTAAGAGATGAAAATGAGTAATGACATAATGCCAGGTTTGACCAGGAATCAAAAACAAAACCTTGACGTAAAAGCTAGTATTGTGCTGATTACTATACCACAAGTTGGTGTACTTAACAATTAATAACAACTGTCTACCAGATCTTACATTTTTTTAATTTATTTTGGGTCGAATTCTTTACTACAGTATTTTTTATGTAACAATCTTCTTCTTCATGTAGCATCTCCATTACGAAGGTGTGCTAGCATCATGGCAATCCTGACCTTGGAAACTGCAGCTCTAAATAGGTCGATGGATGACAAATTAAACCACTCTCGCAGGTTCCGTAGCCAGGAGGTTCTTCTTCTTCCAACCGATCGTTTGCCCACAATCTTTCCCTGGATGACAAGATGAAGGATTTCATATTTCGGACCCCTCAAGACATGGCCGAGGTACACCAGCTTTCTCTTCTTGATTAACATTATGTAACAATAAGATGGTCTAATAATTATCAATTACAGATAAATTTATCAATGAATCGGTGTAAAACATTTAAAATTTTGTTTTTCATCCAAATTGTTAGTTATGTGATTAGCTAAATTTATTATCATAAAACCATTTAATATTTTTTCTTTAAAATAAATGTTGTAATACTGAAACATATCTCTGATAATAAATCAATATAAATTAACATAATGTTTGCTACTTAAGACAACAATAAATAGATTCTAATGATAAGAATATATAAAAATGGTTGTACGAAAGGTTAGTTTATGTCATATTACAATTTTAATAACGTCCTCTTTTTATTTATGTAATGGATGCAATATCAAAGAATCATTTCAAGCATTTCAGGAAGGTGTCACACCCTACATTAAAGACATATTTCAAGTTAAAGCAAATTTACCAGATGATGAACCAAGAAGATGCGGAAAAATGTTTGATATAGTAAGTATAGTAGTTTATTATGTCATGATAATGTTGTGCAACATCAAATTTGACTCAGCTGACAAAATCATTTTTATTTTTAACCCTAATGTACTATTTATCTGTGGGTGCAAAACTGGGTGTATACTACAATTTCAAAAAAATTTCATTTTTTTTAATTCATACAATTTATTGTAAATGGACTTATAGAGTATAATAGACAAAATGGAGGCATATATTTTTTGTTTAGAGAAATTTTCAGGTAAAAGGAACCTTTAAATTTTAAATAAACATTTTCTGAAAATACCATTTCCTGAAATTTTTGATATTTTTCGATTATTCCGTAGTTTCTTTGTTTTCTATCCAACAGAATGCAGGAGAATTTTGTAAGTGTGCCAGTTATAAATGTCAAGGCTAACGTAATGAATAAAGAAGAATTTTATTCACGCGTTTTAACAGGATGGGTCTTTTCTTTAAAAAAAAATTTAATTTACAATTGGGGTGAAATGAAAAGGTTGCATTGCAAGAAACTTTTCGGCCATAAGTATTTATATCGTATGAGTTGCATATAATTACTGAAATTCTCCTCCATTCTGTAGGGTAGAAAAAAGAAACAACGTTGCAAGCGAAAAAATATCAAAAATTTCAGAAAAAGCTGAAATAAATTTTTAATAGTTCCTTGTACCTGAAAATTTCACAGGACAAAAATATATATCTCTATTTTTTCTATTATATAAGTGCATTTACAATAAATTGTATGAATTAAAAAATGAAAATGGTTTTTTGAATACACCCAGTTTTGCGCCTCCTTACCAACTCTCTTCTTTTCACAGACAAATAGTGTGTACGTTGCAATCATTTCAATTTAGAACAATAAGCAACCCTATTCCCCATAGCAGGCAGTTGGAATGTTAAATTGTTTGAACTCGATCTGCTAATACCAGAGCTACAAAACATAGTACTGTTTCTTATCACATGGTTAGCCAATTATACAACTGAACCATTTAAGAACAGAAGAGGTAGAGTTGAAAAAGACACTAGTCAGAGTTATCTCCTCTGAGAATAATGAGTTTCATTATACAGCCAGATCCTGTGGTAAATGAAGTGTTGGTGTCATTTATTTGCAGGGTGGAAAGTAGGTGCTTTTTGGAGGGCCTCACATGCTGATAAGCCTAATTTTTCCACTCAGTGAGGAAGGCATTGGTAAATCACCTCACTCCTTGTTTTACTTAGTAAAGCCTCTAGAGGCTCAAACCAGTCTTTTAGCTGATGACCTGAACAACAACAAGCAATCCCATGACCCAATGAGATGAGGACGATATTTATGATAAGTAAATGAGGTGTAGTCTTGTACAAAATCAGGCTGACCATTCCTGAGAGAGTATGGTTAATTGAAATCCAAACATCAAAGTGCACCGGTAACCACTATTTAGTAATCACATCCATATATAAGTAACAATTACTTTTACTTAGATTTGAACCATGAAACATTCATACATCAGCAACTAAATTAAATAAAGCCGAGATTAATATTTTTTAATAATAAGAAACTATATTTTTCATTATTGTTCTGTTGAACAATTTGTGCTTTTCAGAATCAATATTTACTTCATGATGGTATAAGATGATGTTATGTTTATTTGCTATAAAAAAATGAAATTTTCAGTAATTGCAAGTCTTATTAGATAGCTACAATACACAAAAAAAATATACAGTTACACGGCAATTATTATTAAAGTTTATTTTTTCATTTCGGTTCCACCTTAATTCATTAAGAAATCTCTCTATGTAAGAATGTATTTTTGACATAAATTCACAAAATATGTTCAATGTGATCACTAATGACAACCATACTGTTTTTAGTTTTTTTAGAAAACAGTTTAGTTCTTCAGATGGTACGCTAAATTCTAAAGAAGACTACCTCCATGGTTTAGTGACTAGCCCGCTAGCCTACAAAGCGAAAAGTCCTGAGTTTGATTCCCAGCTAGGGTCTGGGAATTTTAACACCTTAAAAACCACCATTTTTCTGCGTTTCTGCTTATACAATACGAGGTGTGGCTATTAAATAATGAGACTGACGTTGTAAAAAATTTTATTTTTATTTATACATAATCACTTATTGTCACCTTCAATATATACTCCTTCTCTATCCCTACAACACTCCATGCGAATTTTCCATTGTTGGAAACAGTGCTGGAAGTCATCTTCTGTCGGCTCCTTCAGGACACGTGCCGCTTTCTCTTTTACAGCTTCCACAGACTCAAATCTTGTCCCTTTTAATGCAGATTTCACCTTAGGGAACAGGTAGAAGATAATAACATGTGATGAAACGTGGTTTTTTACTTATGATCTGGAAACGAAGCTCCAATCCATGCACTGGAAGAGTCGAACTGCACCAGCTCATTTTGCGTTATCTGTCAAGAGGTTCCTAGCCAAGTACAGCATCTGAAAATTAGAACATCCACCTTATTCACCAGATCTTGCACCATGTGACTTCTAACTGTTCCCTAAAGTGAAATCTACATTAAAAGGGACAAGATTTGAGTCTGTGGAAGCTGTAAAAGAGAAAGCGGCACGAGTCCTGAAGGAGCTGACAGAAGATGACTTCCAGCACTATTTCCAACAATGGAAAATTCACATGGAGGGTTGTAGGGATAGAGAAGGAGTGTATATTGAAGGTGATAATAAGTGATTATGTAAAAAATAAAAATAAAATTTTTCATGTCAGTCTCGTATTTAATAGCCACACCTCGTATAAACAAATATATTAAATATAACTGTCATATCAGGTAATAAAGATTTTTAATTTTTACTGTATTATTTTGTGTTTTACTTTTACAGTGTAGATTTGAATCAGACTGTTGTCCCGAGAATCACTGCATGATGTCAACAGGTACAGGTGACAACATGGGTAGTTTAGGAGTGATTAACATGTGTTTTCCAAAAGATCTAAGAACAGAACCATTACCGGAAGAAGTAATAATTGTAACTGAAGATACAACAACTACAATAAAACCAACTGAATTAACTACAACCACAACTGCACAAAATTTAGAAGAAATCATTCCAAATACATCTGAACAAGTATACAATAATATACCAAATATTTTTACACCTGATATGAAAGTTAACTGGACATCAATTATTGAAACAAATAGTACAGAAACTGAAATTGATAAGAAGTATAATGAATTATTAAATAAATCAATTAATAATGAAACGAATGCACCATTTAAAGAAACCAAGACATACATAGATAATATTTTAAGAAATGACTCGATAAATAACAAGGAGAAATTAAAATTATTACACAAGCGAAACAAAAAATTTCAAAAAGTCTTAAACAAAGAATTTAAAAAAGCCGTGAAAGCGTTACATAAAATTCAAGATATATTAGATAACATGTCAATTTTTACAAAACAATCTCGTAAACAAAACAATCGAATAACTAGATCGAACAACGATGATATAGAAAAATACAAAAAATTTATGAGATTTATGAAAAAGTCGAGAAAATATTTGAAAAAGAATTTAACTATATTAAAAAATCCGTTTTCTAAATGTTTAAAGATAATTAAAACCGAATTGATAAAGTTTAATAAATATAATGCAGACTTACCAGAAATATTTTTAGAAACGGAACAAAAATTCCATGATATAATTACGAATATGACACGACATATAAAACAAAGTTTATCACAAAAAGTTCTAGAATTACAAGAAGAATTAGAAAAACCTGAGAATGAGAAATCTATATCAAAAACAACTAAAATATTCAAAGAGAAAGAAATGACAGCTGATTTAGAGTTATTAAGACTTCAGATTAGAATTATGTACAATACATGTGAAGAGTTGTTGAAGAAAAAATATCTTCCGCAAAAAAAGGTTAAGAAAAATACGATACCAAAATTTATCAGTGATGACAGTACTAAAGAATCATCATTATATTATGATGAAAAGACAACTACAAAACGGACACAATAAAATATCAACAAATTCGGCATAAAATATAAACTACCTACCTAGTAATACGTTGTGTTCAAATATAATTTGTTTTTTTATCTCTAATGTGTATACGTAAATCTGTTTGAACTGTTTGATTCAGAACAATAATCAATCCAATGACCCAACGAGATCAGGATGATGTGTGTTGTCGTTGTTTAGGCCATCAGCCGAAAGGCTGATTTGAACAAGAGGTTTTACCAAGTAAAAAAAGGAGTGAGGTGGTTTACCATGCCTTCCTCACTGAGTGTTAAAGTATGCTTATCAGCATGCCAGGCCCTCTGAAAAACATCTACTTTCCACCATGCAAATGACACCTTCACTTCGTTTATCACAGTGTCTGGCTGTATAATGAAATTCATAACTCTTAGAGGAGATAACTCTGACTAGTGTCTTTTACACCTCTACCTCTTCTGTTCTTAAATGCTTGTCATATAATTGGCTGACCATGTAATAAGAAACAGATCTATTTTTTCTAGCCCTGGAACATGCAGATCAAGTGTAAATAATTTAACACTTTACCTGCTTGTAATGGACAACAAAGATCGGATGATGTGTATGATATGTAAATGAGGTGTCATCTTGTACAGACCCAGGCTAACCATTTCTAAGAGAGCATAGTTAATTGAACCCCAACCATCAAAGTACACTGGTAACTACTGTCTAATATTCAAATCCGTAAAAAAGTAACTAGCTTTACAAGGATTTGAACCAGGAACCTACATCACCGAAAATCAGCTGTTAAACACCTGACTCATGGTGATGACTTCATATCTAGAACAACCCAATGGGTTCTTATGTACATAACAAATAATACGGCAGACTTATTACGTTTCTATCTAAAAAAAATCTATATTTTTTTACTTTCTCTTGCCCTGTATAAACATATGAAGAAGGTGAAGAAGGAAAGTATTGTTTTTTATGTAGATTTTACGAAATCAAATCTAGACCAGAAATACATATTTTCAGACCCCCTAAGCCCAAAAAAAACATGTTTTTAATGATTTGTCTGAATGTGAACAAAATATTTCGAGAATGGATAGCATTCAAAGTTGAAACTCTGAACTTTAGTTAGATACCACAAGTGGATCTAACAAGGACAATTTTTTATGATTTTCTGTTCTTGAGTTAGGTATTGCTCTCACATACATCCACGCATACTCTCACAGAGACCAATCAGTAACAACATTTTTTTAGGGTTCAGGGGACCTGAAAACTTGTATTTCCTGTGAAAACTCAATTCTAAAATCGACACGAAAACATACTGTTCTTTATCTATAAATTTCATACAGAACAAAAAAAGTAAAAATGTGTTTCGTACGAGAAAGCTGCAATTTGCATATTTTGACTAAGCTTCCAAGGTTTACACTTCACACATCAAGCCTAACTTTAAGCACTGATTAGTTTGAACTTATAATTTCACAGCAGGGTATATATAAAATCTAGCGTGAAACACTCACGTGACTTTATCTTGCCAATATAAATAATGAAAATAATTGTAATCTATGTTTTATTATTAGTAAACAATATAATAATTTTTCCCGTAACAGGCAGGTGGTGTATTAAATTATTTGTACTCAAACTGCTAGTTCCAGAGCTACAAAAAATAATTCTGTTTCTTATCACATGTCCACCAATTATATGACTGAAGCATTTAAGAACAGAAGAGATAGAGGTGTAAAAGGCACTAGTCAGAGTTGTCTCCTCTGAAAGTAATGAATTTCATTATACAGCCAGACACTGTCATGAATGAAGTGAAGGTGACATTTGCAGGGTGGAAAGTAAATGGGTTTTAGAGGGCCCTGGTATGCTGATAAGCATACTTTTCCACTCAGGGAGAAAGGATAAACTACCTCACTCCTTGTTTTATTTTTAAAAAAACCCTCTAGAGGTTTAAACCAGCCTTTCGGCTGATGACCTAAACAACAAACAATGTAAAATGAACGACATAACCTAATTCTAATCATGAGTGAATGATGCAAAATGAAAATCAACCTCTGTGTAATTTAGGAATATGGAAAATCACTAATTTACACTAAAAAAGGCTATGTAGAAAAAATGCTTGAAATAAAAGTTTTTATTTTCTATAACTATGATTGTACCCACTTTTGTCACA
Source organism: Catonia carolina (assembly GCA_035578175.1). Lineage (NCBI taxonomy): Eukaryota > Metazoa > Arthropoda > Insecta > Hemiptera > Achilidae > Catonia > Catonia carolina. The sequence continues at coordinate 51,576,781 of JAQMRL010000005.1, forward strand.
AAATGCATACTAAGACTACAGTCTTAAAAATTCCCATTTAATCACTAATTGAAGCTAAACTAAGCGTTATACAAAAAACACTTGAAATAAAAATTGAAGGTTTTTTAATTTCCTACAGCTTTAATTTATATACTTTTGCCCTGAAATCCATACTAAGGCCACAATCTTAAAATATCATACTTTACCATGAGAGCACAACCCCCAAGAATTTCAGCAAACATGGCGCTTACCCTACCTTGTAGAGCATAAAAAATGTAGCAAATAAGCCATTTTAAAAAAAATTGTGGGAGCCGTTTTTGAGAAAAACGCAAAAAGGGGAAAAATTGTACGAATAAATGACTATTTCTGAATGACTGATTTTTTTAACAAATTTTTGTTTCAGGTCCCCTAGTGGTACCTAACTTAGGTTAAATTTCATACAATATTCTGTTCTTGAGATATTTTTGCACACACAGACCAATCACTAAAAAAACATGTTTTTTTGGTTCAGGGGCCTAAAAAAGTGTATTTCTGGTTAAAACGCAATTTCATAAAAACAATATGTTCCTTCCTTTTATATTCATACAGGGCTAGAGAAATTATAAATCTGTAAAAAAAATAATATCAATAAAACGTAGATTAATTTTTAAAAAAATTAAGAATTGAAAAGTGGTTAGCTTAATTGTTTTTTTTATTATGAGAGTATATATGTAAATAGATTATAAACCCTGTAAAACTTACAAAACAAATTTATGTATAATTGATAATTTAGATTACAAAACATTATAAATTACAGTCACATACATAACCAGATATCAGATAAAGAGATGTTAGTATAATGAAGCATTACATAATGTATTGAAAAAGATTAGAATTCTACTAAAAAAAAGAACATTATAAAAATATTTAGTTTTTTCTATTATTAATTGTAAATAATGCATAATATTTTTAATGTATTAATTTGGTTCGATATCGCATTGATATATTACTGTAACGCATGTTGTCCAGATTCGATGAGATATGTGGGCGAACTGGTCGGACCGCATTTACGAGAATTTTTACAATTACACGTTGATGTGATTGAAGAAGATCCAAGAAAGTGTGGACATTTGTATGACAGTGTATGTATGTACTTATAAATAACTTTTTAATTAAATTTTAGCTATTAAATTTTTCAGAGACAAAGGTTCCTGGTTCAAATCTTAGTAAAGGTAGTTCTTTTATATGGATTTGAAGACTAGACAGTGGTTACTGATGTACTCTGATGGTTGGAGTTCAATTAACCACACTCTCTCAGGAATCATCGGCCTGAGTCTGTACGAGACTATCCCACTCGGGCATGGAATTTTTTCATACGTTACAAAAAATTCATTTCATCCTTCACTGTCTGCATTAGCAGCAATTTACAAAACAGTCGGATGTTAAACAAAAAACAAAAAAAAAAAAAAAAATGTACGAGACTATATCTCGAACAAGTGGTGGAAGACTTTAAGGACTAACCTACACACAGTACAAACAAACTGACATTCGAGACTTACAACCAGAAATTTTTAAAAACAGATTTGACCAAGTGACTCTTACACGACTACGAATTGGTCACACTAAACTGACACACAGTCACCTCATAACGAAACAAGACTCTGTTTACTGTAGAAACTGCAACACGAAATTAACTGTCAGACATATTCTTGTGGAATGCCCTACCTTGAACACTACACAGAGACAATTTCACTTACCGGACAATTACAAAGACTGCGTTAATCACACACACTACACAAAGACACTGGACTTTATACAATTTTTAAATATTCAAAGACAATTTTAGTGCAAGTAAAAGTGCAATTCATATAAAATTTATAATATAATTAAAATTTATAATATTGTAAACGTAAAGTGATATAATCTTACGTTATGTAATTTGTGTTTTTTATGTAATGGGGTCGCTAAAATCTTAGAATGTTGATTCAACCATAATAAACCAATTATAAAAAAAAAAATTCATGTTTATAAAGTTCAACCCACTGGTTGGTCTAGAGGTAAAGTCATTGCTGCAAGTCAGCTGTTTGACACCTGATTTTTGGAGACAAGGTTCCTGGTTTAAATCCTAGTAAAGGCAGTTACTTTTAAATGGATTTGAGTACTAGAAGTGGTTACCGATGTACTTTCTTGGTCGGGGTTCAATTAACCATACTCTCTCAGGAATAGTCAGCCTGAGTCTGTACAAGACTACACCTCATTTACATGTACATAAACTATCCTCATCTCATTGGGTCATGGGGTTGCTTATTGTTCATAAATTGAACAATAGATTGTAATGTACACACATTAGGGATAAAAAAAATCATGTTTTTAAAGTTCGACCCACCGAGTTGGTCGAGGTAAAGTCGTTCCTGCAAGTCAGATGTTTGAACCTGATTTTCGGAGACATGGTTTCATGCTTCAAATTCAAGTAAAGCAGTTGCTTATATATGGATTTGAATACTAGAAGTGGTTACCGATGTACTTTGATGGTTGGGGTTCAATTTACCACACTCTTTCAGGAATAGTTGGCCTAAGTCTGTACAAAACTACACCTCATTTAGATATCATATACATCATCCTCATCTCACTAGGTCATGGAGTTGCTTATTGTTCTTAAATCGAAAACAGATTGTAACGTACACTCAATAGGGATAAAAAACATTTCATGATTATAAGTTCGAACCACCGGGTTGGTCTAGAGGTAAAGTCGTTGCTGCAAATCAGATGTGACACCTGATTTTCGGAGACAAGGTTTCATGGTTAAAATCATAGTAAAGACAGTTACTTTTACATGGATTTGAAAACTAGAAGTGGTTACCAATGTTCTTTAATGGTTGGGGTTCAATTAAACATAACTTCTCAGTAATGGTTGGTACAAGACTACACATCATACATATCATCCTGCTGCCAACATTACACTATTACCAACTTATCAAAATTAAATGTCCCATCTCATGGAGAAACTGACATATGGGCCAACCGGTATTTACCGAGAAATTAAAGCTGTAAATACATTCAGAACAATTTAATTTTTCCAAGAGCATTTTGCAAAATTGGTATTCTACTGTGTTATTGTTATTAACTACATATTTACAGTACGCCAGATAAAAGTTAACAGTGCAGTTGATCAGGTATGAGATTAGACCAAAGACTGCAGTAGGAATAACTGTAGCAGTAGCAGTTTTGTTCATAGTATTTGTTTGTGTCGATTCAAAGTATGTCACCCATTATGACTAGTCAAGACACTAATTTCAATAAAAACAAGTACCGCAAAATGGGATGAAAAGCAACAAAACTTTCAAAAAAATCTAATGTGAAACACTCACACAACTTTCTCTTGCCAATGCAAATAATTAACAATATAACCAAACATTAGAAATAAAACATTAGAAATAAACAAAAAAACTAACCCCAATAAACATAACCTAATTTTAATCATGAGTGAAAGATGCAAAATGAAAATCAACTTCAGTTTGGCTTAAAAATATGGATAACCACTCTTTCACGCTAAACTAAGCTCTGTAGAGAAAAATGCTCTAAAAGAAAGTTGTAGATCTCTTAATTTTCTATAAATTTGACACGCGCATGCACACAGACCAATCGCTAAAAACATGTTTATTTGGGTTCAGGGGGTCTGAAAATGTGAAGATACGGTGAAAACTTGATTTCAAAAAATCGACATGAAAACAATACTTTCCTTCCTATATATTCATATAGGCAAGAGAAAGTAAAAATCTGTTCTGATACACGACTGGTCTTCTTTTTCTTCTTCTTCTTCTGCCCTTCAAGAATTAGGTATCCCTGCCTGTTCTGAACGTCTGAAATCTGCCCATCTATTCCTCGGGCAACCTTGGTCCTTCCTTCCCTTCAGTTTATAACCCAGCGCCTGCTTAGGTATCCTATTATCGCTCATCCTGTCCACATGCTCTATCCACTGTAACTAATTTTTCAGTACCCTATCATTTATGGAGAAGATGTTACGCCCACGACTGGTACAAATAGAAATAACATATGTATAATTTTCTGTGTTTCAGTGTATTTTAGAATCTGATTGCTGTCCAGAAAATGAATGTACAATGATTACAGGACCACCAAATCATGAAGGAGTGTACACAGTATGCACACCAAAAAAATATGATAAGTATATTGAGACAACAACTTCTACAACAACAGAACAAATACCTGAAGCCACTCAAGGAAATCTAATTGAAAAACCAACATATAATGAAAATGAAAATAATAATTATTATGAACAAAAATATGGATACGAAAATGATGGAATAACAAATTCATATGATTACGACGAAAACCAGCAAAATTACGAAGACAAAAATGAAACAGATGATCACGATGTATTACAGAATATTAATGAAACTACAAATGGAAATTTGAATAACACAAATACAACAAAAAATTATTTAAATCAAACAACTAAAACAATAAAATCAATTTATCCAAAAATACCAGAATTTTTAAAAAATTCTGATTTTCCGAAAATTAATTCATCATATAATATTAATACAAGATATTACACAAACGTAAAGATAATAAAAAATTCTACAAAATTAAAAGAAAATTGTACACATCATTTAAATACAAATATAACAAATATACAACAAAATATTATGAAGCAAGAAAACAAAAGAATATCAACAAGAAAATATGTTTCCAATTCTGCAACAAATTTAAATTTTACCACAATTAAAATATTAACAGACAAAAATATCTCTAACCGAACACAAATTTTAACATTACCTCAATCACAAAATTTTTCAAACAATATTCAAATTTTAACAACACAAAATCCTATAATTAATGCAAAAACTGTACTTACACAAAAAATAAAAACTAACGTGACAAATAATATTATTATAAATAATAATACGATTAAAAATGAAATTAGATTCACAGAAAAAACACAAAATTTGACTGAAAAAATAAAAGATGATTCTACATTAAAATCAATATTAAAATCAGGAGATGTTATGAAATTTATACGTACATCAAAAGATAAAATAATGAAGAATTTAGAGTCACTGGGTAATTCATTTTTACATTTATTGAATAAAACTGAAACAAGTCCTGAAGTTGAAAAATTAATAGCAAATGAGAACCCAAATAATAACATTCAAGATGAAAATAACACAACAAATATTATTATGGATTTTCTAACCAATACAACGACAAATGATAATAATATAACTGAACCAGACGAAGATTTAACAAATTCCATTGATTTACAAAAAGGATTAAAATTATTAAAAAATTTTTATTCAAGTAAGATAAATTTTAAAGAAAATTTAACGACGTTACGAAATAAATTTGTTAAATTATTTCCAGAATTTAAAAATGTGACTCGTGTTGGTAGTACTGATGAAAAACCAAATGATACGTTTACCGATATTGAAAATGATAAACGTACTGTAAATTATATAAACAGGGTACAAAATTTGTATAAAAATAGTTCATCGAATAAAATATAAATAATGTAATAAAGTATATTATTTTGAGAGAAATAAATTACAAATGATAAAACTGCAACTCTTATGTAAAGTTCAGAAGTAAAGTCAAATAAATTACTTGTTTAGGTCATCAGCCGAACGGCTGTTTTGAATCTCTAGAGGCTTTGCTAAGTAAAACGACGAGGGAGGTGGTTTACCATCACCAAGTGGAAAAGTATACTTATCAGCATGCCCTATCCTCTGAAAAGCATCTACTTTCCAACCTGCAAATGACACCTTCCCTCCCTTCACCATTGGATCTAGCTGTGTAATGAAATTCATTACTCTCTGATGCGATAACACTAGTGTTTTTTACACCTCTACCTCTACTGTTCTTAAATGCTTCAGACATATACCGTCGTATCTCACTATATAAATTTAATCTGTTCAGAAGGGAGTTCCTAAAGCAAAAAGTTTGTATAGCACGGTGCGCCCCCGCTACGTAATCAAGAATTATGTTTCTGTGTTTGTCAATCCTAGTTATACCTTTTGCAACAGCAGTTGCCTTAATGCTTTCTTTGTTCTTGATGATTGTGGCAATACTTGTTCAATCCATACGTTGAAGCCAAATCTACCTGTCTCACTCCACATTGAAATTTAGCAACAATTTCTTTTTTAATCTCTATTGTCAATGGTTTCCTTTTCTTTGCTGACCATACATTTTGAAGAATTCTCGAAATTAAAATTCTAAATTGTAAAGTACAGTAGCAAACAAACAAACAAGAAGCACTAAACTGAAATTAAACAAGAAACATAAAAAATCAGATCTTTGAAACTCCAATGACAACACCATGGTTGTTCACGTGTGTAAAGGAGGATTGAAACTGAAAGCAAAATGGTGCTAATAAGATGGCTGAATGTGAACTGATTTCTCTAAGAAAGAGTGTGAACCAAGCAGAAATAAAAGAAATAAGATTCTGTACATTATATAAGAACAGTAACTGGATGTTAGAATCTGAAACACTGATGAATCAAGCGGAGTGCTAGAGATGAAGAAACAATTTCTGTAAAGTAGCGTACGTAGTCTACAGTTAAATACTAGGCTTTACTGATAAACTATGCGTGTATGTACATGCACTATTAATGACATTCTTGAACAGCAAATTGTAAATTTGATCGTTTTTCTAGGAAAACATAATACATATTTATATAACATTGAAATTTACATTTCTAACCACCAGGACACGGTAACAGAAAACACTTACCAATGTTTATAGTGCTTTCCTATATCTTCATCTGCTATATCACATCTTCAGTAAATTAAAACTCTTTAAAAATATTTTCACATCAAAATTTAAAACTTCCTATTCCTACCATGGTAGATAAGGAATGATTCCTTATGATTCCTAGGAGTAGGAAGTTTTAAATTTTGATGTGAAAAATTTTTAAAAGAGTTTTAATTTACTGAAGATGTGTACAAGATACACGAAAGCGTTATAAACATTAGTAAGTGTTTTCTGTTACCATATTCTGGTGGTTAGAAGTATATATTTCAATTTTAAATAATACGGCTGTTTATAATCCTACATAGGATATTTGATAAAATTAAAATAAATTTATATAACAGTGTTCGTATTGTGAAGCAAAGTTTGTAATTCAAGGTGAAAAAAATGTTACAACCAAGCTCATATAATGAAAAGTTTGTATAATGAGTGGTTCATGTAGCAGGCTACGACTGTAAGTGGCTGACCATGTGATAAAAACAGAACAATTTTTTGTGGCCCTGAAACTAGCAGATTGAGTGCAAATAATTCACTCCATCGGCCTGTTATGGGCAAATATCACTTATGTAATGTCAAATACCATAAAAAAATCTCACAATATCTTCCAAGTTAAAACACTACAAAACAGTTACACAACCAGAAATAGATCATTATCATCATCATCTTGTACCGCAACAGCCCTTGCTAAATAGTACCAGAAATAATATACACAAATGACACCTTGCACATAACAGGCAGGTGAAGTGTTAAATTATTTACACTCGATCTGCTAGTTCCAGTGCTATAAAATATAGTTCTGTTTCTTATCACATGGTCAGCCAATTATATGATTGAAGCATTTAAGAAAAGAAGAGCTAACCTTGGACAATTCAAATTGGCACAAGCAGCTTCGGTGTTTATCTACTCCGCTCTTCGCCCCTCGCCTTGCAACGACGGTACAGTAACAAAAATATACAATCGCTACTGTAATGTGTGACTCATGCACGGTCACTGCGCTTTGTTTTCACTGTTGTTATTAATAATCTGTCAGACATAATGATGTGACTAATTAGTTTTCGTATGATTTTCTGTTCATTATTTATATTTAGACCAATTCAGTTAGTTGCATGCGTCTGTATAGATTAGTGAGTTTTTGCAGTTTAGTTCTTGTAATTTATAATTTAAATTTTTACTGGGATGAATTAAATACGTATTTTAAAATGAAATAATTGTTTGTATGTTTGTAAATTGAAATAAGGTTGTACGTATTTGCGTACATTAAAATTTGTAAACCTTGTTGAAAGAATAGGTTATGGATATACTTTATGTGAAACTGTGTGTACACGTAGAGCATGAGTTGTGCCAGTTCAAATTGTCCACAGTATAAACGCATAAAAGACACTAGTCCGAGTTATCTCCTCTGAGAGTAATGAATTTCATTATACAGCCAGACACTGTGGTGAATGAAGTGAATGTGTCATTTGCAGGGTGGAAAGTAGATGCTTTCAGAGGGCCTGGCATGCTGATAAGCATACTTTTCCACTCAGAGAGGAAGGCAATAGTAAACCACTCCTCGTTTTACTTAGTAAAGCCTCTAGAGGTTCAAACCAGCCTTTCAGCTGATGACCTAAACAACAAGTGAAACCATCTTCAGAATAACTAACAATGTAACAATAGAACAGATTCTTTCTTATACAGAATGACTATAAAGTCGTGCACCCCAAATTTTTCCGCTTTACAGGAATGACAGTTGAAGTAGCGAAAGATATTGTGAGTAGGAAAATTTATTGTGTGACAGTACTTTGTATGGTAGCACTGCTAGATTACGCCATAGGCCAAAGGAGGGTGTTGCACAAAACAGTTTGTTTAGTCCGAGCTACAATGTCGTTTACGCAAGAACAACGTGTCTTCATTGTTGTGAGTTACTGCCAATCGAAATCATATTTGTAGTGTAAAGAAGTTTTTTTCAAATGCTTTTCCACATGCTAATATGCCAAACAAATCCACTCTATCTCGTTTATTTAGTCGTTTTCAGGATACAGGAAGAGTGGATGACCGTAAATGTGCAGGCTATCAAAGTGTTTTAACGGATGATACTCTGCAGACGATAAACGAAAAACTTCTTCATTCTCCGAAAAAGTCTCTTCGGAAACTTGCTAGCCAGATTGGGCTATCATATGAAAGTGTCCGTAACGCTACTAAAGTGCTGAAATTACATCCCTATTGGATAAGTGTGACTCATCAGCTCCAAGGACCAGACAAGGAAAAGCGAATGAAGTACTGTCGGTGGTTCAGATGTTTCATTAGAAATGACATATCTATTTTAGACAAGGTTTTCTCAGCAATGAAGCTTGGTTTCATCTTAGCGGATATGTCAACGTCAAAATTTCAGAATATGGTCTGCAGACAACCTACATGCCTTCCACAAACAGCCATTACACTCGCAAAAAATTGGAATGTGGTGTGGTGTATCTCGTCAGAGAATTGTAGGGCCTATCTTTTTTTTGGAGACCATAACAGCTGAACGGTATCAAAAAATAATTTTTGAATAGACATAATCATGTTATTTTGTAATTTAGTAAGTTAAAAAAAATGAAAAAAATACTTTAAAAACAATTTTTTGTAGTTTGAGTTGCGCGACTTTACAGTCACCCCGTATATAAAGCTGAATATAACGAGCTATGTCCAGAAATTCTAACCCATGAGGAGGCCTTGGAGTGAAAAAACATAGATCTTTATTGTTCCTCACTCTCTGAAACCCCCACGAAAAATTAAAAAATTGTAGATATGACCCCTTTGGATGCTCAAAAATCTATAAATATGTTGTAACACCTCAACGGTTGAAAATATTGAGCTCAAATCCAGACATGACATCATTGCTCTGTCCTCTAGCAGTGTGGCCATAATGAATCTTGCCACTAGACTCTTGCCTCTTCATCAACACTTGCAGTGCGGCCGTAGCCTGACAGTATAAACTTAACTTTTATCAGCAAAAAAAAAGACCACTAAAGATCACAAAATCCATGTAACAATTTTATTAATTTGAAGCTTAATTCACAATAAAACAGATTTAAGTTTAGTCCAGAGTGAAGCAGAAAATTCTTTATATCGTTTAAAAACTAGCCCCCATCACGCACGTTGCAAAGTAGTACATAGAATAAATTCAAAAATTATCACATTTGCAACATAAAGTGCGTAATGGTTACACAGTATTTATATGGTGGTATTAAGAATGATTATAAATGTTTTTACACACTCAGTTCGATGCTACTGTTAAGGGGGGAGTCAACCCAAAAAAATGTCTTGGTATAATTTATTTATTTACAACAACAATATAAAGGCTAACAGAACCTATCCATATAAGCCTTATTGACATAACAAATTTACATGTTTACAAAACAATCTTTGCTTATAACTATTTTATTTACATAATATACATGCTAATACACTTTTCATCTCTCTTTCTCATAAAAATAAAATAATGTTTCAATAAAATTACTTACTATAATAACAAATAAATAATAAAAAAACAAAAATTCCCACAAAAAAACAGTTTAGCAAAACTTGATCAAAAATAATACTATTTATTAATAAATTAATAAAAGGAACAGGAAAAAGAAACAGTAGAAAAAAGAAAGAAAGAAAAAGATGTGAGTCTGGTCTGTGAATTTATGACATTTATTGGTGGGTGAGCGCCTGATAACATTTTGATGAGAATTGTTCTTAATTATCAAAAAAAGGATCGAGTTCCAGATTAAATTTATTAAAAAAGGATAATGTCCGTATTAAGAAAGTATTACTGTATTGCACAGTGTTCACTTTAGGCAAATAAAACAGATTAAAAGCCCTGGATCTAACAAAAGGTACATAATAAAAAATGTTTTTAACAATATCCTCTAGGTCAACCTAATTATTTAATATTTTATATAAAAATTGCATACCATCACATTTCGTCTGACTTCAAGGGAGATTTTATGTCGAAAATTCTTCTCATCATCTCTGTAGAAAACCCTAAAGGGCATGGCATACCATATTTTTTGTAATACAGAAGACACAATGATCTATTTTGAATTTTTTCAATAGAAACTATGTAATTCAGATGATGGGGATTCCACACAATTGCAGCATAATCTAACCTCCTTCTTATTTACAGTTAATCAACTAATCTTTATTTAAATTAACAGCTATTTTAGGGTAAATAAACCTCCATATAACAGTATATAAAAATTATAATTTTCAACCCTTAATTAAGAGTGGAAGCAAAGTATTTCGCTGGAAACATTGTATTTTAAAAACTACATGTCCTAGGTTATGGTCTCAAATTACAGAAAAAAATCTGGTCTATGATCTGTAGATATTAATACTCTGGGTAATTTTTTGAACTAAAAAAATGTCATAAAAATTTTTAATCATAAATAATTGTCACCCCTTTTAGTTTTGAATTTTTTAAAATTACTTCTATACCATATTTTAAATTATCCTATCTACAGATCATAGAGCAATAAAATCTGTACTTTTTGCAAAAAAAACATCATTGAGTTATCTTTTATACAAGTAAAGTTATAGCATTTCTTAATTTTAAAGATACAGTTATATCAAATTTATCACCGCTAAATATAATACGAAAATAATACACCGCTAATTTCAACGAAATCAACAAAGGCAACAACAGCTGATTCTCCCCTCTTCTGTTTATGCAGTGCTACCATGATATATTGCCGGCCGCATTGGCGAAGTTGGTAACGTGCTCGCCTCTCATCATGCGGTCTTGGGTTCGAATCCTATTCAGGCACAGCATTTTTTCATACGTTACAAAAAATCATTTCATCATTCACCGTCTGCATTAGCAGTAATTGCAGAACAGTCGGACGTTAAACAAAAAAAAAAAAAATACCATGATATTATAATAACTAATTGAATAAAAGCGCGCATTTCAAACTTCTGAACACAAAAAGAATCAGCCATTTATCTCATTTCTAAACGGAGTTGTTCGAATAAGAAATATTATAATTTTTCCATCAAAAAATTTACTTTTTTTATAACACACGTTAATAAAAAATACTTTCATTACTTTTTACTTGGTAAATTTAAAAATTGATTACATGTATGAAATCAGCATATCTCAAAGTACAAAATAACTTAAAAGAAATTCTGATTTTTTGCCTAGAAATGGTTTGACTCCACCCTTAACAGTATAGGGAGAAGTGGGGCACAACTCAGTCGCATTTGCACGCATACATATTTATTTGGGTTGAACTGTAACACCCACCACTGTGAGCACTGTTTATGATGATATAATACAGTTTATGGGAACAAACATCAAAGACTGGAGTACTCTCATCATGTGACGAGAGGCAAGAAATACATGGAGAACATCATGATTCATAAATTCTTGGGGCTGATATGGTGTGATTCAGTTAACTTTTCAACAACCAGTCAACAAATCTCAAGTGAGGGTAGCCAATGTTCTCAGAGAATAAGGCACATGAGAAGAAGAAAAAGAACTTGTAACCATCCATGAACAAACCAGTGGATGTATATATCCATTAAAAAAAAATCATGTCAATACATATGAAAATTTCAAAATAAGGCATTGGATAAAATAAATGAGTATATAAATTTTAAAATTTTAAATAACATGTAACTTGTACTAAAACTGGAGAAAAAAAAATTTAATAATTTATCTTAAATTACCATAGAAATACCAAAACAAATAAAAATAATGCCAAGATTTCATTTATAAACACAAAAATTTGACACTATCCGGGTAAACAAACAAAATTTTTGATGAATTAACGTAATATTTTGAACACTATGAAATTTTTACAATAAACTGAAAATGAATTCCGACACAGATTCATCGATTCCAATCAATTGTAGAAATTGTAAACAATACGCGATTGAAGAAATAATAAGCGCTTTAACTGAGATACAGGAACCATCAGGTGCGTCATCGGAACAAATAATAAATTTTATCTTGGAAAAATTAGATACAGAGGCCGAAAAAAATCTGAGTAAAACGATACAACATGAGTTATACAACGGGGTCTTAAGTGGTACAATACTGGAAAACAACGGTCAATTTAGAATTGCTACACTAGAAGGAGAAAAGAAAAAAAATCTCGTACCTCCACATTACAGTGTTAAAGCACCCATTAGGAGTACACAAAGACAAAGAATAAAAAGGAGCAACATTCAGAGAAGATCATTGTCAAGAAGCAACAAAGACAGATCAATATCAAGAAAAATTCGAAGAAACACCAGCATTCAGAAAAGACCATTATCAAGAAACACCATTCATAGAAGTACACGAAGTAGAAATAAAAAAAGAAGAACCAGCCCACCAAAAAATTTAATGTTGAGAAGAAGAAGAAAACGAGGCCGTGGCCGCAAGAAAAGACGATCAACATCACGATCAGTTCAACAACACAAAGAACCAAAACGATTGGTAATTAAAGATGCATTTGAAGTAATTAAAAGACATCTTGAAAAAGAATACAAAAGAAAAGGCTATAACTGAACCCTGAAGTCATTTACAGATAATTTCAAACCACATCAACATAGCGCTGGAAGAAGTATTACTTAATCCGTATAAGTTCTACAGGGCATTGATAATCCTCACAAAGAAAACAACGTTCAACTAAATTTATTTCAACAAAGAATATTATCGTACAATAATTGTTAAAATGTATCATTTAATTTGTCAATAAATCCTGTGTTTTTTATTATAAATATTTTTACAATCTACTCTTTTTTGTGCAACTTAAGTTCATGAGTCAAGTTTAAGACTTAAGATTTTAAGTTTTAATCTTATGACTATTGATATCAGAAACCTACTGAAAAGTTTAAAAAGGTAACTAATCTTTTTTTAAACCACACAATCAGCCGACCGCATTAGTGTAGTTGGTGACGTGCTCACCTCTCATCGTGCGGTCTTGGGTTCGAATCCCTTTCAGGCATGGTATATTTTCATACGTTACAAAAAAATCATTTCATCCTTCACCGTCTGGATTAGCAGTAATTGCACAACAGTCGGACATTAAACCAAAAAAAACCACACAATCAGTCACAGATAGACATACGGTCATAGCCACAGCTAGCAAACACAGACATGGCTGTGGCGGTCACAGTCTGGTTGCTCAGCCAAGATAGACAAGAGATCGACCAGATGTTGACTCCTTCTAATCCTTAACTGGTTCACTTACTATACTTTTGGACTATAAAAAGAAACTTCTGCCTTAACCCTTTATAGGTCCTTGGTAAGTATACTTACCACTGGCAATACGGTCGATTTTTTAAAGAATAAGCTATGCAGTTGAACCGTATTGGCATTTTATGGTTTTATAGATGCTCTCTGGTAAGTAGGCTATCCACATTTTGAAATTAGTGCATAGCGACCATTTGCTCCATGCGCATAGTTACTTCAGTCACGAGTTTGCCTTTGTTTGCAACGAGGGGTAAAGGGGGAAAAGCATCGGTGCGCATGCACAACTGCTTTAATTTCATTACAACCAACACAACAACGTATACTATACCCAGAGCACATACAGCATATCGCGGAACCTTTTATAGGGTAACTGTACAAATATAACTGTTTGTTACCGTAAACAGAAATGTTAGTTTCTCGAAAACATGGACAGACTATTCACAGTGCTGAACGAAATCTAATTTGCGGTGTAATAATGATGTGAAGTTGAAGCTAAACAAAAATGCCTTCCACTGCTTCTTAACAAAAGCCATGAGCGAGTGGCTAACTACTGTGATGTTTATCTTCCCGTAATTTGAAAAATAAAGAAGGAAATTAAAGACATGAAGAAGCTATCCTTCAACAGTTTTGTTGACACCTGGTAAAAAAAATGGTTAGGTAGATACTAGTAAGACTGACAGTGAAGACGCTGGTGACAGCAATTCATTTGTAGAAAATTTATTTCAATGGAAAAAGGTAGCTGGTAATTACAGTAAATTAATCATTTCTAGTCATTTAATTAAGCTATAGGCAGTATTACAGGTCAGATTTATTTCTTTTAAGGTTTTATGAAGAAAATTTTCTCGTATTAAACCAAAGCTTACAAAATCTACGTAGAAACTGTACGGTAGTAAAATGTACGAATAGTGTCTCACTGTTGAGGTTGGCAGCAATGTCAAATTTTCACTTCCCTTCCTCACAGCCCATCCATACGCAAAAGGCAATCTCATGACTTCAGTATCTATACCTTGAAGTTTTTAAATTTTTATCCATTAGATGGCACTATTGAGATGACACTCAATAGTGACAAAAAAATTAAAATTCCTCAAGGATTTTTTTAATAACATTGTTTGCAATCAGTTATTTAAAAATAAACTATACCCTAAACAAATCTTTTGAATTTACAAATCACAAGTTGATGTCTCATTACCCTGAGCACTTCTCATTATATCAATTATTTATTTGTTAAAAGAGAAAATTACTACGTACAAAGATATTTACATTTTACAAAGTGGAATATTTTTCACTATAATTTTATGTACATTTAAACTCTTGACAAGTCCAAAACATGAAAACGTTAAAGCTATTGTTGGAGGATTGTAGTAAAGGCCTAAGTTTAATGAAACACCATCAGAAACTGTTTACAATTGGTTTGCATGATTTCACTGGGATCATGCAACTATCAGAGAAGAATTATTGGATGAACTTTTTTTTATTTTAGTAAAGGCCTAACTAAACAGCAATGCCTCAATCTCAATGCCTCAATCTCTTCATTAAAGTTTTGGTAATGAAACATCATCAGAAAAGGCCGTTAAAATTTGTTTACAGAATTTCACTGTGATCATGCTATACTAGCCGGCCATATTGGCGTAGTTGGTAATGTGCTCACCTCTCATCATGCGGTCTTGGGTTTGAATCCAATTCAGGCATGGCATATTTTCATACATTACAAAAAATAATTTCATCCTTCATCATCAGCATTGGCAGTAATTGCAGAAAAGTCGGACGTTAAACCAAAAAAAAATGCTATACGGCCTACTATCTGTGAAGGATGACCAAAATTGATTGTTGTTCAAAAAGCTCGATTTCAAACTATACAACATGATTATAGAGTAGCGGTTCCCAAAGTGGGGGGCGCGCCCCCCAAGGGAGGCGTGAAGACACGTTAAGGGGGGCGCGGGACTTCGAGATAGCTTTACCCTCCATAACGGATCCTTTCAGTGTCAACATAGACTTCCTGCCCGAATTACTTAAAAAACAAGTTTTAGAAATAAAAAAAATGTTTTTGCTGCGAAAAACAATTTCGATAAAATTGACAAAACATCACTTTGGGTTAAGTATTACCAAGTTTACCCCAGTATATAACAGCAAGTGGCAGTAATTGTAATTATCTTTATCAAGCACCTATCTGTGCGAAAAAGTGTTTTCAGCACTTGTTACAATAAAAACAAAGCATCGGTGCAATGTTGGTTTTATCAATGATTTACGTTGTTTCTAATAATCAAGCTTTTTTTTAAAAAAAAACTGCAAGTTCATCCATCCACTGATTTATTTTGTCTCTTGTTAAAATTAAATTGCAACTTCTAATGCTACAAAAAATAAAAAAGTAAATGTATGGTTATTCAATGTAATACGTGATTTTTCATTGCCCAAAAAAATTGTGTAAGGGGGCGTGAAAAGTTTTCTTTTTGGCAAAAGGGGGCGTAAAAGATAGAAGTTTGGGAACCGCTGTTATAGAGGATTGGCATGTGATATACAGTGAGGTATGCGTTTTTAGAAAAAAAGATTTTCTTGGATGAAAACAGGCACGTAGCCAGGGGGCTCCAGGCTTCAGCCCCTCCTTTCCAGGAACAGAAAATAAAAATTTCATACTAGATGCTGAGGGACCCTGATTCGATTCACCAGACACAGCCCTCCAAACAAATCTTTCAATTACGCCCGTTGGTGTAGTGGTTAGCGCAACTGGTTTCTAAACTGGGGTCCCGGGCAGGTCTGGCATTTTTTCATCACTCATCTTCATCATCGTCTGCATTAGCAGCAATAGCAAACAGATGTAAAACAAAATAAATAGCCCCTTTTAACCAAAATCCTAACAAGTTACTGTGAGAAAACATAATAAGTACGTAACATAACACATTAAATTTTGGCAAAATTCTGTAAGTTCCTTTAAATTGAATTTTTATTAAAAACGAAAACCATTTTTAGGTTATATAATTCTTTAATGAAAGTACACTTTAAAACAATCAGTAACAGTTAATAAAATATTTTTATTTCATCTAGTTTTACGGTAGCCTACTAATACCACAGTCTAATTGATAGCATATTTGACCAAGACAATACAATAAAATATTAATCGATAACGAACTGCAAAATTTAGAAAACAAATAGGCCTAAAACTGTAGTTACAAAAACTGAATCAGCACACATTCAGAAATCGCATTATGAATTATATTAATATAATCAATCGCATTATGTATCAGATTGTAAGTTCGATAAAATAAATACTAACGAGTAAAAAAACTATTAGCTTTAATAATAACATTCAATTTAATGAACTACCGGCTGTATTTTAAAAATGCCCTCTCGTTCAAAAGAAAGAAAACCGTCGTATTGTAGTGGCCGATATTAGCGCCATCTAAACATCTGCCGAAATAGCTCAGTTGGGAGAGCGTTAGACTGAAGATCTAAAGGTCCCTGGTTCGATCCCGGGTTTCGGCAATTATTTTTTTTAAATATTTTTACAATAAACATTAACAGAATGACAAAAGGTACAAATAAAATGTTTTTAAAAAACCAAGAATTCATCCTTTACGTAAATTTTCCAAAAACTTCGTTATATAGATTGGTAAGTAAATCATCTTCGATGTCGTAAACTAAATTTACAGGTTAACTTTAAATAAAAAGTATTCTACAACAAGTATTAAATTGTATATAATAATTGACTTACCTTCATTATTCACTAATAATCACAGAATCTGATGTAAAGAAAAACTTTCTCAGATGAGCTTTTACAATGGAATGAGCTTTCATTCCTCACAGTATAAACAAACAAAAAATACTGTCAACAAGTTAAATGCGATTAGTAGTTCGTTACGTACCACTCAAAGATCTATCAAGTAATTATATCGCAATATCTGAAGGTATTAGTAGTGGTATCAGTGGGTTCCGCTTATTAGAATCATGTTTGGAAAACAAAATTTGATTCAATTAGCCGGCTGATTCAATAAGCCGATATTTTCCGAAAGTGTCAGAACCGCTGCTTTTAATACGAGTATGTTATTACAACACGAGCATAAAAAAAATAACAAACCGACATATATACATACACAAGCTGTAACGACAAAGTTTACGTGAAAATCAAACAAGCGCGTAAAGTACAGTACACAAACACTTTGAAAGAACGTTAGACCGACTGCGTCGATAAGAGAACTAATACAAAAGTCACTAACATACAGTTTCGGGAATCTCTGCGGTCGGCATCAGGGGTTAGAGAGGAGGGGGAGCCCACACGGACACCAGACGTGACACAAACAGTACCTATATATTATAGTATAGTGTGTTGATGACAAGCTCGGGACATTCTCGGGCCGGGCAACGGGTTTGTGAAATGCCAGGTCATTTTACTATTGTGCGTATTCAGTATCAGGATATAACCCATCATAAATCTTTCAAAACTGTCAATTATACTCCTCTAATAACTACATAACATCCGTTAATTAGGTACTAACGAACAGTTTTAAAGGCTTGGAATTCCCAGAAACATGATTCAATAAAACGAAACTATGATTCTAATAATAGGAGAAATTCTTTTGGCACATTATATAAATGAATTGGGACTTGGAAATTTGATTCAATACTGCGGCTGATTCAATTATCCAGCGATTCAAATATGCGGAATCTACTGTATTTTATTTTTATGGATGTCCATTTTGAGGTGATTCAAACAATCTACGGATGGTTTAGTATTTCGTACATTGTGATGGTCTGAATACAAGTTTGATGTGATCTGTGCATACGTTGGCGATGTTTAATGAACCAGCTGGACTTGTTGGAAGGCGATACAGTTTGCAGAATAACACTTTTACAATACTTCATGTTAAAAACATCGATTGTAAATCACTCAAACAACTTTCCATTGCCAATGCCGATAATGAACAATATAACTTTAGTTTAACCAAGAGCATGAATGACGTATATAACCAGGAGTAAACAATTTAAAATGAAAACCATAGGTTAATTTTAATCATGAGTGAATGTCACAAAATGAAGAGCAACCTTTGTAGAACTAAACAAATAAAGAAAACCAGTAATTGCCTTTAAACTAGGCTCTTTAGAGAAAATACTTAAAATGAAATTTGTAGGGTTATAATTTTCTATACCTACCGTAACTTTGATTACCTATTAACACTTTTGTCGTAAATGCCATATTCTAAGGCCGCAATCTTAAAAACAAGAGGAAGTAAAAATTCCATACCCGACGTCGACTAAATCGGTTTAGTTGGCATCGAATATTTTCGGTGTCGAATTTTTTCACGATTGTAAACACCTTTCATAGTATGGGGAAGAAAGCTGAAAATAGTTCAAGAGAATTCCGATAGGGCGGCACAGTAGCTGCTGCAAAGTTAAACGAGATTTTTGATACCAGGATAGTATGAAAGCAACGTAGTAGATTTCTTGTACCGGGTTGTTGAGTTAAATATTAATTTTGTATTACAGCTGTTGTTTACTGCTTTTTTCCTCTTACTACTTCATATTATCCTGGTATGCAAAACTTCTTTTATGAAGTTCCTCACCAAAAGAATGAAAAAAATACGGAAAATCGTTCGTTAGCTGCCTCTAAACTAGACCAGAAAATGTTTGAAATACAAGTTGTAGGTTTTTAAATGTTTGAAATAAAACTGTATTTAAAAAAAACTTCTGCAACTTTAATTATGCTACACTTTTGCTTTAAAATTCATAGGCTGCAGCAATCTTTAAAAAAACCACTTTTTACCATTACAGCACAGACCCAAGAATTTAAATTAAAAAAATTAGTAAATGAGGCTTTTTAAAAAAAAACTGAAGCAGCCATTTTTGAGAAATCACAAAAATGTGAAAAATACTTCTGGTAACTTCTGAAAACTATTTCTTCTGGTTGACTGATTTGATGAAAATGTTTGTGTCGGATCCACTGTTGAGCAAATTTAAGTTTCAAGTTTCAACTTTGTACGCTATTCCGTTCTTGAGACACTTTGTTCACACACAGACCAACCACTAAAAATAGAAGAAGCAAGCCTGTGCAACTGGCTTCTACGCCAGGGTCCCAAGTTTGATCACCAGTCAGATCTGCCATTTTTTCATCACTCATTTTCATCTATCACCCTACTTATCGTCTGCATTAAGAGTAATTTCAACACAGTGATACGTAAAACAAAACAAAAAAATTACTAAAAACAAGGTTTTTTGGGTTCAGGAGGCCTGAAAATGTACATTTCCAGTGAAAAGTTACATTTGAAAATCAACATAAAAACAATACTTTTCCTTCCTTATTAAATACTTAAAAGGTCAAGAAAAAAGTAAAAAGTGAATCAAATTTTCCACCACTTTTGAATTTTGTGTAGAAAAAGGTATGATTCTTTAAGGTTAGATGACCATGAAAAGGTTATAAAACAATAACAAAAAAGACCAACACATAAATTCTTTTTATAAAATGTATTTATTTTCATGTAATAATTTTCAATTCTTTATTAATTATTGTATAAATATAATAATTTCATAAAAATAATAATTATATTTAAAAACAAATGAAAATTTTCAATAACTGACATTAAATGAAGAATAAATATTAAAATTTGAATCCCAGTTGTTGATATAAATAGTACTATTAAATATTACATTTTAGTCTCATATATTTACTATAGTAAGTATATAAATGATCGTAAGTGATATTACATAAATTATGTAATTAATTATTTTATTACCTATGTGTATGCATGTATTTATGTATGTATGTATGTATGTATGTATGTGTTTAAAAACTGTATTGTATGAAATCCTTACTATTGTTATCAGTAATAATGCAATGTGGATATTAATTATTAACATACCTATCCTAAAGTCTATTGTATCTAACAAACAAAAACATTAATAATTAATTAATAAAAAAAAATTGAACAAAAACTACTAACTGCAATAATATTATTGAACAAATATAAAATAAGTTACATAACAATAAAATCGTGCATTAAAAGAAACTGCTATATTAAAAAATAGTGCTAAAAACTAAATTTTCTTCCAGTATTTCAACGGAGGATTATTAATTCGTACTTTATCTAAACGTTAAGACTATATGATCCGCTAAAAAAAATTTTAACAGATTTTATGATCGTTTCTAATGCATTAAATATTGAATATAAATTATAAGACGTGTGATATGTCCAAAAAATATTGTTTATCAAAACATATTATATTATTTAATATAAATCAGATATTAATTAATATGGTAATATAATTTCATTTATAAAATATTTTTCTTTAATTAAAAAAAATGTTTTTATGTAATTCTGTTGTTTTAGTCAACAATTCCATTTTAGTATCTGCTCTTTTTCTGAAATTACCTGTTTCAAATTTTTTATGCTAAATTTCTAAGCATTGGTAAATGGTATTATCACGATATTAAATACTAGTTCCTTAGAGGAAAATTTTTTTCTTCTAGATTATACACACTAGGTGAATTGTTTTAATTAATAAACATCCATGTAAGACACTATAGACCAACGGTTCCCAAAGTGGGGGGCGCGCCCCCCAAGGGAGGCATGAAGACACGTCAAGGGGGCGCGAGACTTCGAGATAGCTTTACCCTCCATAACGGATCCTTTCAGTGTCAACATAGACTTCCTGCCCGAATTACTTAAAAAACAAGTTTTAGAAATATAAAATGTTTCTGCAGCGAAAAACGATTTCGATAAAATTGACAAAACATCACTTTGGGTTAAGTATTACCAAGTTTACCCCAGTATATAACAGCAAGCGGCAGTAATTGTAATTATCTTTATCAAGCACCTATCTGTGCGAAAAATTGTTTTCAGCACTTGTTACAATAAAAACAAAGCATTGGTGCAATGTTGATTTTATCAATGATTTACGTTGTGCACTTTCTAATAATCAACCTTTTTTTAAAAAAAAATGCGAGGTCATCCATCCACTGATTTATTTTGTCTCTTGTTAAAATTAAATTGCAACTTCTAATGCTACAAAAAATAAAAAAATAAATGTATGGTTTCATGCATGGTTATTCAAAAATTTTAAAATATATTTAATCAAATTGATGAAAGACTATGGCACAATGATGAAGAACACTAGCATACATTAAACTCAAAGTATAGTACATTTGTTTTAGGAAGAAGCTTGTAAGGGGAGGGCGAGTAGGTAGAGTAGGGATAGTTTCAAGGGGCAAGTGTTGTCTCCTTCTCACTTAATTATCATTCCCTCTCTTTCTAACTGTATACTACTGTTACAACTACGAGGTGCTTCCCCCACCACTAAACAGAACAGCTCAGCGGCACAGAGCGTTGGAGGGAGAGCTTCTAGCTAGAACAAATGACCTATAGAAGATTCTGGATTCGATTCCTGGTCAGATAGAAAATTTATAACATGTAAAATCACCCGATATAGTATCAAAACCTACTGTCGTAGCTAATGACCAAGTAGATTTGTATAGAACAAAAATATTGTTTGGGTGTCGCTATACTCAAGATTCAAGCAAATTGATGAATCCATATGGAAAAATTTACGTAAATGATTTACAAAAAGGCTCTCTTTAAGAGATTAGTTAAATATAATTAATAGTACATTAAAAATTCCTTTAAGGTATTCAAAGTGTAAGTTCAATAAAATCTCTGACAGTAACAATTAAATAAAACAAATTTACTGTTGAAATTTAAATTTTGGGATTCAGGCCAAACGAGTTAGCAACAGGTAGAAAATTGTTCATCTTTGATAATGATAGCTGACTTCCATACATAGAAATCTCTAGTAAGAGTATGTTCAAACTCATGCCTACTAAAAGCCAAAAATACGATCGTTATGTAAAGTACAGTTTCCAATAAAAAAGTTAGGGTTGACTCATAACTATTAGAAAAACAATTATATCAAACTTTTAAAAATAATAACCATTTAAATTTTGTACACCTGAATTATACTTTCAAAGATAAAGTACATTCAAAAATTGAAATATTAAAAATATATAAATGATTTTAAAACTATTGAACTTACAAGAAAAAAATACAGATTTTTTTTTTTACTTTTAAGACCACACTGGATCACTTTAAGACGTTTCAGAATCACAGAATTATTTAAATTAGAAAGCTTCTAGTAGTAACCTTGAGGAAATAATACAGTGGAAGACCAGAAAAAAGAAAGCAAACTACAACAGGCAAAGATAAAGGATTATTCCACTCTTAAGAAATTATATCAAAACCTGTATATACAGAAAGCACTCTTGAGACAAACCATGATCAGGTGATAAAATACTGTAATAAAACCTGTGTTTGTACCTGTCTGAATGCTTTAAAGATTGGGAAGGCTGATCTAAGAGAAGCAGAGAAATGCGAAAAAAAGATCCTCCATCATTATAATGGGTTCAAAGATAGTAAACAACCAGTACAAGTAATGACAAAGGGAATAAAATTACAAAAAGAAACAAAACAATTAATGGAAAAGATCAGAAAACAAAAATTAAAATTCTGTAGACATCAAATTAGAAGCGATGACAAAACAGTAGATAAAACAAATTTTCATTACATTAAACAATAGATCTAAGTGGTTTAAATTTAAAGTTAGAGAGGAAATTCAGAGAATTGGAATAAACCAACAAAAAATGGACCAACCCAAGTTCAGACTTTACTGACTTCCATGGACAACAAAAGCAGAACATTGGATTTATGAAAGGACGGAGAATAGGTTATAGTTACTTTAAACCAGTGGTTCCCAACCCGTAGAAGTCTGCATGAACCACTGAACCAGAAATTTAACCATGTGTGGACCACCCCTACTCTTGACTTGGTGGAGGGTGAACCGTATTTGGGTACGGGGGTATGGAATACCTTCACCCCAGCAAAAAAAATATAGAAATTCTGTCTCGGAAAATAAATTTTAAATCAACACCTGATTGTCATCGGCTATATTCAGCCCATCTCGCTCAATGAACATCACTTTCAAAATCACGATTTATTTGACAACATTTTTATATGTGCTGCTGGACCCTTCTGCGGACCACTCCCAATGCTCTCACGGACCACAATACATGCACATGTCTACTACGGCACTACTTTATGCATACATCTATGGACCACCATTTAGTAACCACTTCTTTTAACAGTCTTTCAGGAACAATTTTTTTACATTAAACTACAGAACTTAAAAACTATAAATAAACAAATATTTTTTACACATATCACAAATTATTAAATTATGTACCTTCAAAAAATGAAACAGTGAACATATATTGTGTTAGTCATTACAAAATCAGATAAAAACGAAAATAAGAAAACTGTAAAAAATGTAATATCCTTTAAAAAATGTAGTTATCTCGGAATATTATCAAAAAAATATTTCATTTTATATCTGTTAGTTTTATTTATTTATTATTTTTATACAATATATATATATACATATATATTAAATATATATATATATTCATTCGTAAATATATTTATAGAAACATAAGTCATCATTTCACCTTATTTACAACACATATTTCATTGATTTAATCTTCAATACATAAATATGTATATTTAATATGCCTTATCTATATATTTATAAAAAACATGCAACATTTTTGTCCTTTTAATAATTATGTATATATATGTATACAAAGAAACCAAGAAACTGTTATCATAAATATATATATACTGTACAAAATATATATATTACAATAATCTACAGTAATATTAATAAATTACAAATTAAAATTGCTTTAATCAACAAAGCAATAATTTTTACACTAAATTACTTTTTTTAATTTTTTTAATATAAAAAAAATTATATTTTAACACAGATCACTATAATCAATTTTTAATTTAATTTTTATAAATCTGTTCCTACGTTTCCAACAAACAAATTAATACTAATTAATATATTAATTAAAATTATTAATTAATAATTAATTAACTCTTTGGTAATCACATTTATATAATAATAATAATAGTACATTTTTTTTTTATTAACGTTCCAGATTTATTTATAACATATATTATTCGTATATACATTTAACAGTTAATAATAATCATAATAATAATAATAATCATTAATATAACAGCTAACAAATGGCAACTGAATAATTTTTTTTACAATAAATGGCCAATCATTTTTCAATTTTTTAACAATTTTTTAAATTCATAATTTTTTAGGTTAGATTATATTATAATTTAATATTATTAGTTATTAAATTATCCGAGGATAAATTATTAAATATCTAAATAATATTGTTTTAAAATTGGTATTGCTGGTGAACAAAAAAAAAGTGAGGTCATAAATTATCCTCTCTCTAGGAATTTTCAAGGGTGTTGTACATATAAGTATAGAAATTTCAATTTAATAGAATAGTTTAAAAATTAAAATTCAAGATATAGTAGTAATAGCTTAATCTAGATATTTCAAATAATTTAAATGCCGAATGTTTTAAGGACAAAACATAGTCAACAATGAAATTTGTTATCATTGTACAGTGTACAAGGTTTGTACAAAAAGTACGCTTCCATCACGCCGGCTCACCGCTTCCGACCACCAACAACGGCCCTTTTCAGGGCCACCAATTTTCCCAAC
Source organism: Catonia carolina (assembly GCA_035578175.1). Lineage (NCBI taxonomy): Eukaryota > Metazoa > Arthropoda > Insecta > Hemiptera > Achilidae > Catonia > Catonia carolina. Next base: position 51,602,253 of record JAQMRL010000005.1, read on the forward strand.
AAGGTTTTTCCACGTGTCGTCAGCCCCGGTTAGCGACAATATACAAACGTCTATGAACTAGTTATAGAGTTAGGCTGCTCTCACACCAGTGAAACTTGACCTCGACGCAATTAAAATGACTCGACCAAAAAACAAGTAGCGTCGTGCATGTTCACACATCGAGAAGACTCGACCTTAATGCAACTGTTCAAGCTTTTCTTCGAATCCACCTGCAGTTTGCAAAATGTCAAAGTGATGAAGAAGATGTAGTCGTTGCTTATTACTATCTAAGAGAAAAACAGAACAAAACAATGCAGCTGTTGAATATCACCGAAAATAAGTAATAATCGTAATAGAGAAGCGTATGTGTGTGCCCAGGAACTATCCTGTGATGAAAACAAATTTAAGTCTTTTTATTGGGTATCAAAAGAAAATTAATTAAAACTGTACAGACATGGATATTTTTCAACTTCAAGCACAAAGGCTACGTTGGCTGCGCCATCTCCCATGATTATACGCAACTGGTCGAGCAGACGTTGGATAAACTGAGTTGCATGCGATCGGTTTGATCAAGGTTGCGTCGAGGTCATACTGGTGGGAGGGCGAACATACAAATGTAAGGGTAGCACTCGTATCGGACGTTGAGTCGAGGTCGTGTCACAGTTGAGTATCACCAGTGGGAGAACACCGTTAGGAATAAATACTGGTTCAGTTTATTCAATTTTGGCTACGCGAAGAGTTGTTTCTGAATTTGTGTCAAAGAACTTGACAACGTAACAGAAGGATCCACGATAATCTGGACTTTGAATAACACACACCTCTCAGCACTTACCAGTCCAGATTAAGCATGTACTATTGTATACAAATACAAAAATTTGCATCTATAAAAATATAAAATGTTTTATCACAAATTTAAATTGCTTAAGTGATTAAAATTTATGTATTCCTAACAAATATGTGATGAACTAGTGTTACCTGGAAAAATCAAGTGATGTAATTATGTAAACATTGTACTGCAAGTAACAATTCAAACAAATTTGTACAAAATATTATCAATACAGATATCTTAAACAATTAATTAAAACTTACAGAAAATAACAAATTACTGGTACACAATAGCACACGAATACAATATATTAACTGTAATCATGTTCAGGTAATTATTTAAACAGGTAAAAAAGTAACAATAAAATAAGAAATTTTTTTTAAAGTTTATAAAAACCTGTGTTTTTATAAAAACTATATCAAAATCAAGAAATCACAGAAGAGAGAGTGAAAATGAATAAAGGGACAGAACTTAATGAGGGTCACACTGATCCAGCAAAATACCATTTTGATTAAAAAACAACCTTGGAATTAGCAACAATTAATATTGTCATTTTAAAAAAAATTAATTTTACCTATTTCAAAAAATACAAATTAATGATATTAATGAAAATTTTGTTATCAGTAGTCATTCTTACCTTTTAAAAAAATTTTAAAATAAAATAATAGAACTGACATTAAAGTAAAATATTTAACAATAAAACTTGTATAATCAGTACTTAATTCATTAATTACAAACATAACAATCAGAATGTAATAAAAAAATTAATAGAAACTTAACTATTAACATAATTAAAAAAAACTATTGCCACTTTTACTTGGAAAAAATATTCCAGAAAGTATTTTTTAAAAATTAAAGGAAATTTAAATTTTAGATAAGAATATCATTAGTTTGAAATAAATAATGGAAAATCAGAATTGTGAATTTTTTTCTGACAGTACTTTTTACTATACTTTGAAGGGTGATCCTATGGAAATTTTAACTGTTCTATTTTAATATTACTGATTACAAGATAAAACTAGAACCTAATTTTTAAGAAAACTACAGTTGGTCCGTTTTTAAAATTTTTAAAAAACTCAGCTCATTTAACCCTTTCCGTACCAACATCCGGAAAACAGGACGTTGATATATTTTATTTAGTTATAACATCCGGTTTACCGGATGTCTGTAAGTTATGCGTAAAGTGCCAACGTCCAGATAACCGAAGATTTAAAAAATATCTTTTAAACAAAAATTAATGGAATAATGTATTTTGAACTCCCCTCAGTGGCGTAGTGACTAGCGTGCTAGCCTACAAAGCGAAAGGTCTCAGGTTCAATTGCCAGCTAGAGTCTGGAAATTTTAACCTGTTGAAACCAACCACGGTTAAGGTACCAAAACCTACAGTAGTTGCTGATGACCTAGCTGTCGATGCGACTTTAAATAAACAAAAAAAAACTATTTGGGATATTTTTGGTGTTGGAATGATTTATGTTTTTATGAACTCAATAAAAATTAATTTTTAACAGGAAATTTTATTTCTCTGTAACGCTGAAATTCTGGCTGGCAATGGCAGGCTTATGCCTGCAAGTTTTCGAAATAAGGGCTGGCACTTTTTGTACATCCTTATTCAAATTAAATGGCACTTTAGATCAAACGTTTAAATATTTTTGCAGCTCTAAAAGGGTTAAGTTAATTACCTCAATTAGTTTTATACAACTGCTAATGTTAAGAAGTTAAATTAGGATGCATATCATAGGCACCACTACATAAAGGTGAATAAGGTTCTGCGTTGGGCATTGTGATTGTAATAAATGAAAAATAACCAAGTAAGGAGGATCCAAGCAGCTGAAATGAGGTTTTTAAGAAGGGTGAAAGGCTGCTTGAGGCTGGATCTAATATATAACGAGGGTCTAATCTGAGCTTGAGTTGGGTGTATTTAGCCTGAATGAAAATGTGGAGGAGTACCGTAATCAATGGAGGCAACATTTGGAACGAATGCCAGTGAAGAGAATACCCTTAAAAGTGACGGAATATGTTCTAGTTGGAAAAAGGGAGGTGGGAAGACCTCGAAGAAGATGGCAGTAGTAGAGATGTACAAGTTGGAATATCTCATGTTTGTGTAGAAGTACAGGATGGTTTGTGAGTTCGGAACATACTTATGCCTAATCCTTGATAGTAAGAAGAAGAAGAAGAAAAAATACTCAATCAACCTTAAATTAAAAAAGGAGGAGGGTATAAAAATATATAAAAAAATAATATCAGGCGATTATGTTATCATTAAAACAACTTAGTCTCTTGTACAAGGGTGATAACTTCACAGATTTGTTCTCAAGGGCAAAGGTGAGGGAAGGCACAGACCTGGACGAAGAAAAAGCTCATGGTTAAAATATATTACAGATGATAAATATGAATATATTCACTCTTTTGAAGGCAGTTCATGCAATGGAAAGCAATTTACCAAAATGTAGCAAATTTTCACTGATGGAGCCACGCTTAAGAATACAGCAAAGTATTTTATGTATTAAGTAAGTTATGTATTATTAAACATAACCGATAAATATTAATTATTTTATGATAAAAGATAATAAGAAAATGGAAAAGGAGAGATAACTGAAATTTAAATTAGAAATTTTAACAAAGAAACATGCACGAAGTAGTAAAGGGACACAGAACTCTAAGAATTCTCTGAAGTAATTTATACTTTCTTAACTTGTTTGATAATTTGTAAACAATTTATAACTACACACATTAAAATAAAATAGCTGCAAAAATAATTCTGATCAGTAATAATTTAAAAATTCAAAATTATAATATAAAACATATTTATAAGAAAACTTATTATTACCAACTGTAGTCAAAAAATTTAATTTTTATTACAAAGGTAACAAAATATTTTAAAAATACAAACAACTAAAATAAATAATTAAAAATAAAATTCCAAAATCAATATTGTGACCATTTACGATAAAGAGGTATTTAAAAAATACTTAATTATGTAAAGAATTGGTAAATTATATAAACTTAAAATACATAATTAAAATTATAACTTGGTGGTAAAATAATCTTGTATGGCACCAAAGTTGTTATTAGTATACAATGTATTACATAAAAAAAAACAAAGATTTTTTTTAAATTATTGAAAAAAATTACAATGTTTATAATTATTTAAGTAATAAATAAAATTATTATTATTCTGTAAAACTATCAATTATAATTTTTTTTTTTAAATTAACTCATACAACGAGCAGTCACATCGCAAATAATATTTTCTATTGTAAATAGAATTGTAAAAACTGAAAATGTTATGAAAAAAAAATTAATAATACTTTAAAGTACTTAATCAGATTTTTTTATTTTAGATTAATGTAAACAAACTGAATAATATGTATTACTAAGAAATTGTTGTACTTATTAATGGTGGTGACTAAAATGCATTTATTTAAAATCCATCATTTGTAAACCGTTAAAAAATATTTCTATAATATTATAAATACAATTTACTCACTGATGAATCCGATTCATGAAGAAAAACGATTGGGATAGACAAAATGTAATTAAGTAAGTAATTCTGTATTTATGTATTAAAACAGTAAATTCTGTTTAAAAAAAAATAACAGCATATTTAGCCACCAATACTTCAATTAGAACAAAGTGACGTTGCCATTTATAAAAAAATGTGTATACAGACTTAAAATTATTTTTATGAGTTTGTTTTTAATGAGTATAGTATAACCATTTAAGAAAAGTTGAACCAATATAAAATCCATTGAAGAAATATGTTGGTTCAAGTTTTTGAATCAATTGGATCTCAGCTATGAAAACAGCATTAAAATTTATGTTATTATAAAATTCAAGAGCTATTATGTTTCATTCTATTCAGTTAGAAAATTATTTATGGTCTTCTAGACATACCTGCCTATGAGGTGTGTTCAAAAAGTGTTGCAATTTTTTTTGTGCTGATACTTTAAGTGGCCACAGAGCATTCCAACCAGTTCAAAGCAATGCCAGTTCTGCTCTGAGCAGTTAGGATGTAAAGATCGCTGTCTCCGCGCACTCTTGTTTAGTGCCTGTGTCACAAAACAAGATGGAATTGTCTCTTGCACAATGTTATATGATAAAGTTTTGTTTAAAACTGAACAAATCTCTTGCGGAGACTCACCAATTGATTGTGCAAGCTTACGGGACAGTGCTCTACTGTATTCCCCGAGTTTCACGGTGGTTGAAAGCATTTAAGAAAGGCCGGGAAGAGGTGGTCAACGGACCCTGGATGACCATTAACCAGCACAACCGATGACCAATTGGCCCGAGTACAAAATCGTTAAATTCTAACTGTCGGTTGAGTATCCGGATGGCTGCCTAACTCTTAATATTCCCATAAAAATTGCACAAAAACTGGTGACCGATAAATTGCTCATGAGGAAAGTATGCGCAAAGTTGGTTTTCAAGCTTTTGACGAATGATTATAAGATTAACTGAGTTAAAAAGGGTTAAAGAGTAAACAAGGATTAGCTGGGTTAAAAAGGAATCCATTTTGGGTCGACTGAAACCATCCAAGGCACAGTGACAAGGGCCGTTGTCAAGGTCACAATTGAAGCCTTCCAGAATGCGTACCATATGAGGCTGAGCCACTGGAAAACGTGAGTAGATGCCCAAGGGAACTACTTCAAAGAATATTAAACATTTGTAACTATATCTACAATAAATATATTGGTTAAAAAAAATGCATTACTTTCCGGACACATCTCGTATGTTAGTTCATTTAAGACATTAATGGACAACAGAAATAACCAATTATTTCTGTATTTCATTGACAATTTCAGATCAACGAGAAGATTCACTATTAACACTGTTCACAGCTGAACAACTAAAACAAAATATAACCCCCCTGTGCTAATTTTTTTTTTACCAAATAAGTAGAGGCTGCCCATCACACACACACTAGGTGCATGATCACCACAGTACAATGAAACAGCCATCATGCACCCTGTGTACGATCAGCAGCGAAGGTGTTAATCAAACAAGTTGATCTTTCTATATGGCAACGATACTAAATTTTCGTAAAAAAAACAACAATACAACATAATTTACAATTTACTAAACTGTAAGAAATTAAGTCATAACAATATTAAAAAAACAAAATCTTATGAATGTTCATTTACGTGTAATATATTTTACCATTTTGGTTTTAACCCTTTGTGTTGTCCTGGTCATTTCTCTCCATTTTTCTCCATGCAGCACTCTCAAGTCATGAGGCTAGTCCTATTAGCTATTACTGTTTTACATATTAGTTTGGAATTTATATGCCTTCATTCTGCTGTCTAGCTCAAAATTATTTTCATATCATGTTTAGTCACTGCAAACTCACATTTTCTTGGAAGGGTTTTGACTTATTTTGTCCTAATATTTTCAAATTTACATTTCTTTTAAATACACGCATTTCTTTTAACTTCATTACATATGAGTATTCGATAATTAAATTTTATTAGGAGAATAATTGTTTTGCTGCAAATCAGGTATATATTTATTAACAACAAAATAATTATTACAAGATCAATAATCAAAATTGTAAAGAATAAAATACTGGGCAAATAATTTTTGATTATCAATCTTCCTTATTGCCCACTTCACAACTTGGCTTGTGAATTGTATGATGTGTGTATGTAGGTGATACAAATAAGAAATGCCAGACTTGACAGGGAATTGAACCTGAGACAACAGGTAAAAAATTAAATGGTTTCAATAAAGGAAGGTAAATAATATTTAGGTTTTGTCACAAAATTTACAAAAGACCCAGTAGTACTTGCACAACAGTACTGTTAAAGGGTGCACATTCACCAAAGCATTGGGGAATCACATAATGTCAGTGGCATGTGACAGATTTGATATATTTCCAATAGTTCTAAAAGCAGCTCAGTAAACACACCATAATTATTACAAATTGAAAAAAATGTAATAAAAATGAAATCAATACAAATGTAATTATTAGTGGTACTAATAATACGCAAGAAATAAATCTGCTTCTATGAAGAATAACAGCAGCTAGTGATACTGGACACACACACCAAGAGCTTTTTTGTGTAAATTAACATGATTTTTTTTTTGTTTTACGTCTGACTGTTTTGCAATTACTGCTAATGCAGATGGTGAGAAGGATGATACATGAAGATGAGTGATGAAAAAATGCCAGACCTGAGCAGGAGTAGAACCCGGGACCCCGGCATAGAAGCCAGCTGTGCTAACCACTATGCCACAGGCCAGCCAGGAGATTACAAACAAGGAAATTTACAGGAGATCACAAAAGGTTAACAAAATATCTATTGCTAAAATAAATAATACTCATATATTTTTTGAACCTGGGAATTCCTGAACGAAAATGAAATAGTAATTGTAAAAATCAATTACGAAATCAGAAACAATTGAAAATAAAACGCTAATTTTATTAAATCCAATGGCTTCATTTAATAATACATTACGAATAATTAACATTCATATATATATATAAATAACATATTAATAAAAACACTTATACAATAATGTAAAAATAATTATTATTATGAAGTCCATTTACAATTCTACAAACTTAACAAAAATATAATTATTTACACACAAAATACAATAATTATAAGAATATTAACACTAACAAAACCTAATAATAAAAATACATATTTTAAAAATTAATCTAAAAACATAGTGCCAACATAAAAAGAAAAACATCAGAAACCCAGAAAAATTTATTAAAAAAATACAATATTATATAAACTTAAAAAAAAATTATACATTCCTAAAAATTATAATATAATAATCTTATTATATAATAAATAAACAGATTTACATTTATTTATATTGTTATTAGGCATATTATATTTACAATGTTATAATTATATTAATTTTACATTACAATAATATATGTACATTTATTAACTAACATTATGTATATGTATATTATACATAAAATTTAAAATTAATAATACATAGTAAATTAAAAGAAATAAATATTATATATAATAATTCAAGGACTGATCAAAAAGTAATGAGATTGATGATGTCGGGAAATTTAGTGCAAATTCTGTATTGAACTATATTATATCTCACCATAATTTGATAATTGGTATGAGCCAGCTGTTTAACAGCTAATTTTCAGAGATGATGGTTCTGTAGTTCAATTAAAAATACTCTCTCATCTATGGCCAACCTGAGGCTGTACAAGACTAAACCTCATTTACACGTCACAAATATCATCCTCATCTGGTTAGGTCATGGGATTACATATTATTTTAAATTAACAGATTGCAACGTACACAAATTAAGAATAAAAAATAATCAAGCAATTTTAAATGTTGTAACTTACATGAAGGTAAATTAACAAATTAAAAACATGCAACACATATCAAAATATGTTACATAAAATTTAAAATTTCAACAGATGGTGACAACAACAAGGTGCATTTTGAAACCTAAGTAAAGCTGTTTTCATACTTGCCAATACCGAATGAAACCTATAAATTTTTCACATTCATCGAATCCAGTTCAATACCGATAGTTAAGTATTCATCAATCATTTGTTAAGTTAAAAACTTGATTGCTTAATTTAATAGTCCAACTAATAGGTGAAATTATAAACCATTATGTTCAACTTACTATATTTATGACAATAGTAATCCATCAGCTCAATCTACGTAACTAAATCATAAATAAATTAAATTATTGTTAATTTTTTTGACTTAATTAGTAAAATACACAACTGTTCATAGAACAATGAGTAAATGAGATGATTATAAAATTAGATAAATCGTGCTTTAAGACTTATAGGAGGTCCATACACAACAGTGAGCCCCAGCTGTTAATATAGCATACTGTAAATGGTTTACATAATTTTGTGTACTATCAGAAATTACTTATTAAAAAATTATGTCCCTATTTTATCATCGACATAGACATCTACAGAGATTTCTAGGAACATATGGTAATTTCGGACCTATTCCGTAATTTCTCATCACATCTTCTGAACCTGAAAGTCGTCTCGTGTAAACACATCTTTACAATTTATTACTAATTATTCCCACTCACTGTAATTAATTGTAGATATGTTTATTAATACACATATGTTGCTTGTTTGCGTCGCACGTGTTTTGTTAAATACATAATGAATCTTTTGGAATTGGCTCTTATTATTTCTACTTACGAAAGAACTATACATTTCCTTCAAGAGAAAGAATACAGCATAATCCACGCATTTGCTTAAATGGACACAATATGATATTGAACACCACCGGCCAGGATTGTTGGGTGTGTAATAGAGCAATCTGCAGAATTAGTAAATCTCTAAGAAGCGACACAACACAATTTTCGCTAATACGAAGTTGGATTTCATCGATTAACTATTCTCTTCATTTACAGTTGGTGCAAAGAATACGCATCAATTAAATGATGCAAAGATGTGATTTTTAATAAATTGGTGTTATTTTTAAATTTTAATGTTTTGTAATTTGTACAATAAAGCTTGTAAATAATTTAAGAAACTTGTAAAAGAATAAAGGAAAAAACAACCAAAAATAAAATAAAAATGAAAACAAGCAAAAATAAAAAAAGCGATTGCTGGTTGAACAGTAAAGGTGCATTCACTCGATCTTTTGATGTTGTGAAATAACAGTTAATAGGTCCCTAATTTCTTACAGTAAATTCTACGAAATAATTTTTTCGAATGGGATTTTGACTGAAATTGTTGAATTTTTTAAATTATGAATGTCTTAGTAGTTCCATAGATTTGGGAGGTATATAACCAAACAGGCCAGTGATATGATTTATAAATAAGAATTTTAAATTTTTATGGTAATTTAGACCGTTAAAAAATTAAATGTAAAATATGATGAATGTAAAAATGTTAAACTTTTATGATGAGATGATGGACACAAGCTAGCAAAAACTGAACTGCCAACAATGTAATATATAAAAATTTGTTATGAATAAAAATATTGCTATGATTTCAAGAGAGATATACAAGAAAACGAGTTTAAAAAATATGTCTGATACAGAATTGTTTTGACAGCGCTAAAATTCTGCGACAAAATTAATTTCATTACTTTTTATTCATTCCTCTTAACAATAATATTCATAAACGATTAAGTTTTAATTTAATCATTAAAAAATAAAAAGATCTACAAAGTAGAATCACAGAAATATAAGCTTAAAAAATCACTTGGTTTTCCTTTTAATAATAGTAATTATTATTACATTTATTATAATTTTAATTCATCTGAACTCTACAATACAAAATTCAATTATAATCAATTAATTAATCAATCACATTTAAGGCCAAAAAGCGAGGGAACAATTGATATTGTCCTTAGGCTAATTAATAATTAATTAGTGTATTTAATCAATAAAAATTGATATTGATATATTTATCACTGATCAGTCAATAAAAAGGTCATTGTATCCAAAATATATTTATAATTATTATTATATTATGTATAAATTATTTTATTAATCATTACTTTTCTTTAAATTAAGTATTATTAATTATTTAATTACATTATTATAGGCTATAAATCTATAATAAAACAATGTTGGTCTTGATTATTTTATTACATCAACGATACGACTAGAGAGTCATTATTTCATTAACCAAATTCTGTAGGTATGTACGTATAAAAGTATTTTCAAAAAGTTTCTGAAATTTTTTATTCACAAATAATTACGCTGTTTGATAAAATGTTCTATAACTTACTACAGTTAAAAAAATTTTCAAATAATTTTTATTTCTTTCACCATACATGTTTTACGAGAATAATTTATCTGAAGTAAGTTTTCAAGTTTATTTATATTGAATTAAAATTATATTATAAAATTTGATTGTATTTTAATAACGTAGTTCCAAATAAAAATATGAAGGTAAAAAGCATAACACATTTAGGTACTAAAATTTGCTCAAGGTGGTCATACTAATGATAGAAAACATTTTTTTTTAAATGCAATCTATGACATTATATTCAGTATCAAGAAGGAAAAAGGAAACATACAAACAATCGGAGTTTCACTAAATTTTATGTAACATCTTGAAAACAATTTACAAACATATTGATTTTTTTACAACCACTTTTTTGCAGAAGCTTTTATCGTGAATTAAATGTTCTTTTTAAATCTTTAAGAACTGTACCCTTTGTTAATACATTCTAAATAATTCCTTTATGAAAAACAACCAAACCATCAAATCTAACCTAAACTACCATAACATAGGTTATAATAAATGTTTGTTAAGGCAACACCCTTTCATTATTGTAATTAAAACACATCTTTCTTTACTTCATCAAGATTTAGTAACCAGTTGATGTTTAAGGCATCACCAAAGTGAGTATATTTCTTATATCAGATGGATTTTTATTTGGCATATGATTTTCAGATCAAAATTTGTAGATAACCATAAATAAGAAATGTCAATTGCATATAAAGATGTCACTACAGATTTTTCATTGCAGTACTGTGCCGCATGAAGCAACAGCGATCCTTGCCTTCACTTTCAATATGTTAATATTATTCTCACCTCAGACAAATGATCTTCATGAAGTAAATTATTTACTTTTTATCAACAAAGGAGCTACGTAACATTAGAACATCAATTTAAATTAGTATACCTTGGAGAATTCGAATTGGCACAAGCAGCTTTAGTGTTTATCTATTCCGCTCCTCGCCCCTTGCCATGCAACGACGGTACAGTCACAAAAGTATATAATCGCTACTGTAATGTGCGACTCACGCACAATCACTACGCTTTGTTTTCACTGTTGTTATTAATAATAATCTGTCAAGACATAATGATGTGAATAATATTTTGTTTTCATATATGATTTTCTGTTTGTTATAATATATTCAGACCAATTTCTTTAATTAGTTGCATTTGTAGAGTATAGTTTAGTGAGTTTTTGCAGTTTAGTTCTTGTAATTTATAATTTAAATTTTTACTGGGACAAATTAAATACGTATTTTAAAATGAAATAATTATTTGCATTTGTTTGTACATTGAAATAAGGTTGTAGGCATTTGCGTACAATAAAATTTGTAGACCTTGTTGAAAGAATAGGTTATGGATACACTTTATGCAGAACTGTGTGTACACATAGAGTAAGAGTTGTGCCAGTTTGAATTATCCACAGTATAGAATATTAAAACATATACATTTTGTGATGTAATTACGGTTAAGAAAATAAATACAATTAATTAACTATATGCATGATTAGTTACAAAATTCTTGTAAAATTCTAATAAAAAAGCTTTCAACTGACTGGAAATAACAAATTGAAGATATTTTGAAAAATTTTCTAAAATAATAATTTTAAGAAAGTTTCTCTAGATAAATTAAGGTAAAATTAAATAATACTATTTAATAAAATAATTACCAGGAGCCTTCAAGGTGCAGAGGTTTAAATAATTCCGTGTATTATTCTTTTAAAGCACTAAACTATACCAAACTTGAAAGCAACAAGTACCTAGATTCCATGGGGAAAACCTATATATACAATATTACTATACAAAATTTCAGAAACTATTTGAATATATTTTAAAAGTATATTAAATTCTTTATTGATTATATTAAAATCTATCATAATACAATACAATAATAAAATAATTAATTAAATAAAAATAATTTAAATTTTTTTTACGATAATTATATGAGATTATTTGTACAAAATATATCCAATATACAAAAAATATCGATAATTAAAACCAAAATAAAAATAAAATTACATTTTAATCTTATTGCCTTTTAAAAGAAAGGAGCCATTAAAATATCAGTCTGTTATAAAATTTTTTACAGTGTTTGATTTAATTATTGTTATAAATCCAGTTTAAAATATAAAATCGGGTTAGTTGCCTATACTTTGTATAATTGAATAATAAAAATACAACCCAAATATTTAAACTGTTGTCTAACAATAAAAAAATTGATTAGGTGTAATCTACATTAATATATTTAGCGCAACTGTATTTTATTAACTGTGGACAATTAAATAAATTTACAAAATTATGTACTGAAAAGTGAAAAGAAAATTAATAAAAAATTCATATAAATTTTTAGGCAATTTTATCGTTGCTTCTTTTTTGAAAATTTCCTAAATTTGAAAAATTTATATTATTGATTAAAATTATGGATACATTTTTTTATAATTCCCTGAATCAATCGTTGTAAAATATAGTATAAACAAAATATTATTTCCAAAATTTATGATAATTCCATGAAATGTATGATAAAAACATTAAAAATTAATTAATTACAATGATGCAAAATAAATTTTCATGAACATTATACTTAATATACAAAAAATTTAATACAATTTGAACAATTATACAACCAATAATTTTTTTAATGTCAAACAAAAATCATTAATTTAAGCAAAAAGTAAAACAGATATTGCTGAAAAAAATTCAGTACGTCGGTTTCTTTTTACTTCAAAAACTTATGTCTTTGATTCTTGTCAACATTAATAATCATGAAAACTTAACAGCAATCATGCTAATTAAAGAAAACACCAGTTTGTAATTTAAAAATAATAATGTATATCCAGCAATTAAAAAATAACCTATAAACAGAATAAAAAATATAAAAAATCATCTACAAGATCATGAACAAGATATTTATTAATTACAAAACCAAATCATAATTTTTTATTTAAAGTAAAAATACACATAATTAGGAAGCCCTATATAAACGAAATATGGGAAGCATATTAACAAATAACAATCAGGTACTTAAAGAAAAATAAAGAATAAAAAATAGATTAGTTAAAATTATTTAATCAAAAAACCAAAGTAAAATATGATATAACAACTTTAATATGGAAGATGGAAGATAATTAATATCAATTGTGTTAACTTATCAATGTGTAACTGCTAGACATACAATAGCAAATTAATCAAGATTTCAAATACAGAAATTTAAAATATGAAATTCAACTGCTTATTACTCAACGACAATAGCAGTGTGTGGAACTGAACCCGAAGCGAGAGAAGGAAGTGGACATCTAGCAAAGCAATAGATTTTTTTTTGTTTTACGTCATCGGATTGTTTTTCACATCAATGCTGCCGCGAACAATAATACAAATCATATGTTTTTAACCCCTGAGGTGCAAGTCATCAAAATCAAAATATATTTATTCAACCCTTAAAGAAAAAATTTGTCACTTCAACCCTTAAGAAATAAATCATTTAAAATTTGGTATTGCATGTCTAACAGTTATTTTATTTTTCATCTTATGTGAATACTTAAGTGGGCAGGAACATTATTTTTTCAAAACCTCATAAAAAAGGAAGAACTATAATAGAACCTTAGAATTAATTACATATAACTTTAAGATTCTGTTAAAGCATTTGTTAACTATTTTAATGAAAATATTGACAAGAAAAATATATGAAGTAAAGAATAAATGTTTAAGTACAAAGGAAGACAAACATGTTATGTAGTCTATGACAAACATGTTATGTAGTTATGAAGTCTGTTAATAAAATAAAACACTAATAAAATATCAAACATGAAAGATAAACATTACCTTTTTTATGCAACCTATACCAAATATTACACTGTTTTGATTCATTAAAGTAAAGATATAAAAAAAATATTCTTTAACGATTTAAAATGTCAGTCTTCAATTAATCTACAAAATTATAAATTACAAACTGGTATACTTCTTTAATTATATTCTATCAGAGTAGCTGTAAAATATTAACCCTTTAAGAAAAATATTTCTTACACAATTTGAACGAAAAATAAGAAAAATAGATCAAAAATTAAAGGCCTAACCGCCGCCCCCGTGGCCCAGTGATTAGCACGCTACACTGCAAAGTGGAGGTTCTGGGTTCAATTTCCGGCAAGGGTCTGGAATATTATTACAAGTTCAAACCCATCGTTTCTCGACCCAATGTAGTCGCTAATTAAGAAGTTAAATGTATATAATTAAGAAGAACCAATGTATATAATTAAGAAGTTGATACGACTTAAAATAAACTAAAAAAAAGGCCTAACCACGTAACTTTTATTATAAAATGATGTTGAATATCTCACCAGTTTGGGGGGGGGGGGACTATACAATCTATACCAATTATGTTGATTTTGCTAATTTCACATTCCATTATCTCAAAAACTATTAAACTGAATTTTTGGAACTTGTTACATAACACATCATAGGTATTAGAGCAGTACTGAACCACATTAATAGTGATCATTCAAATGGTGTTAAAAAAATTTACAATTAATATTTTCACATGGAAGTGGTTCAATAAATGTATATGCACTATAACTACTGTAATAATTGTAGTTTAATAACTTTCATGTTCCTTAAAAAAACGAACAGTTATAAACAAAAAATCAAAATCGGAAAAACAATTCGAAAGAAAACGTAATACCAAATCTAGGCTCCTCAACAACACTGTTATTAGTTTACTATTTTTTATCAAAAAGCTGATTCATGGGCAACTTTTGCTAACCTACAAGAAATACATAATGTGATAAATTATCTAAAATTACACAAGTACAGAAAAATTCTACAATGTGAAAAAATGAATATCTATCAGGAAATCATAAATACTAAAAATATAGAAAGAAAAATTTCTAGTTATAATAGAAACATAACTTCAGTAAAATTGAAACAAAGTTATTTCAAAGCATTTATAATAGATTTAAAAAAAATTTTCATGTACAGTCCCACTTTAATGGTGTATGTTTTGACATATTTACAAAATCAAATCACAGCAAAGTATTTAAGTTACTTTAAAAAAAAATAATAATACAAAGTATTTTACAAATGTGTATAAGCTGAAAAGGCTTGTTTAAATGTAAACTATTACTTAAATATAACAAATTTACCTATCCCAAACGAAAACCAACCAGTAATTGCAAAAATTAACAACTTGATAAAGAGCCAACATGGCAATTATTTGTCGCATAAGCTAAATCAGTAAATTCATTGTAACGTTCTTAATGAACAATACATGTTCAACACGAATCATGAAACATTGGTTATAAAAAATATTATTATTAAAAGGTTAATATTTAATACTCGTAAATTCATGAAATATATGTATCACATATGTGACAATACATAAACAAATTGTACAAATGTAGTCAAAACAAAATTACCATAAATTTTTTTTTGAATAAACATAAACCAACAAAGCGATGAATTAACGAATTAATACATCTTAATAAATAAATTTGTATAATAAAATATTTAATATAATAGTATAAAATACTATACTTTTAAGAAACCAAATTAATGAAATTAACGATGTCCACGTCGTGATCGTCCAGAACTATCAGAAACTGCTAAGCTTTGAGGCGGAACAGGAGGACCTTGTTGAGGCGTTTCGCTCATTCTGTCCAATTCAGCCATCGCTTCTTGAATTGCGTTTTCTAGCTGACTATTCAATTTACGACTCCTGTTAACAATATAAAGAGATAACAATTAAATCCATGGAAGTCACAATCATTTTCATGTAATAAAATACACTTGAAATATTCAACTGAAAATGGAATTAAATTTAACATCATATTTGGTTAACAGCAAGCAATCATGTATGGGACATATTCGGAAAGTAAGTTCCATTTAATTTTTCTCTGCAGCAGCGCTTCAATCACAGTTCTGTTCATTTGTGGTAGTCACTCTGGTTCAAGGAGAATGAAAAGATGCCAGTCTGAGATATCTGTGTGTTGTGTACAAGGTGTGGCTATTAAATAACGAGACTGATGTTGTGAAAAATTTTAGTTTTATTTTATACACAATCACTTATTGTCACCTTCAATATACGCTCCTTCTCTATCCCTACAACCCTCCATGCAAATTTCCAATTGTTGGGAACAGTGCTGGAAGCTCATCTTCTGTCAGCTCCTTCAGGACACATGCCGTTTTCTCTTTTACAGCTTCCACAGACTCAAATCTTGTTCCTTTTAATTCAGATTTCACCTTAGGGAACAGGTAGAAGTCACATGGTACAAGATCTGGTGAATAAGGTGGATGTTCTAACACTGAGATGCTGTAGGAACCTCTTGACAGATAACGCGGAATGAGCTGGCGCATTGTCTTTGTGGAGAATCCATGATTTGCCCTTCCACATTTCGGGGCGTTTTTTCCTTACTCTTTGACGTAATTTAGAAAGTACCTCAAGCTAGTAATATTGATTAATTGTTTGACCTTCAGGAACCCAGTGAAGGTACACAACCCCATGAATATAAAAAAAAAACAATCATCATTGCTTTAAATTTTGACTTGCTCATTCGAGCTTCTTTGGCTCGGTGAAGTTCAGCTCTTCCAGTGCATGGATTGGCGCTTCGTTTCCGGATCATAAGTAAAAAACCACGTTTCATCACATCTTATTATCTTCTACTTGTTTCCTAAGGTGAAGTCAGCATTAAAAGGAACAAGATTTGAGTCTGTGGAAGCTGTAAAAGAGAAAGCGGCACATGTCCTGAAGGAGCTGACAGAAGATGACTTCCAGCACTGTTTCCAACAATGGATAATTCGCATGGAGCGTTGTAGGGATAGAGAAGAAGTGTATATTGAAGGTGACAAAAAGTGATTAAATATAAAATTAAAATTAAATTTTTTATGTCAGTCTCGTTATTTACTAACCACACCTCATATGCCTCATAGTGCTAGTTTATAATGGCGGCAGTAATTAAAAATCCCACCACTTATGGGATGGGCAGCACACTCAATTTTCAGACACGTTATCACAAAGATGGTGAGAAATTTTTATCTCAGATAGTCACAGGGGATGAAACTTGGGTTGCTTCTAACACCCATGAAAGTAAACGGCAGTTGATGGAAGCACACTTTGTCCCCAGCCAAGGTCAAACCCAAGCAAATCTTGGAATGTCGAAAAGTAATGGCCACAGTGTTTTGGGACAGACAAGGCATTTTACTGATTGATATTTTACTGCAAAATGAAACAATCAATAAAGATATTTATTACGAGTCGCTTAAGAAACTGCGCCAAAGAATGCTCTCAAAAGGTGCGATTTTCATTCGCGACCGCCCGACCACATACCGTGATTTGACAAAAAACCTCCAACAGAGCTTTGGCTGGGATGTTTTTGGCCAACCTCTGTACAGCCCTGACCTCCTCGCTCCTAGCAACTTTCATCTCTTTCTGCATCTGAAGTCTCGCCTTGGTGGTTAACGCTTCAACAACAATGAAGAGCTGAAAGAACATGTTACCACATGGTTGACTACACAGCTAGCAACATTCCATGCAGAAGGCATACAAAAACCTGTATCACGCTTTGACAAATGCCTGCAAAATTACAGGAGCTATATCAAAAGAGTGTACAAGTTATAAATTTTTTTAAAATAAATTGCTTTGGTATATCTGTAATTACTTGTTCTTTTTTATTAGCAAACTGAACTTACTTTCCGAATTTACCTCTCATTTTTGTATTTAAATTTCCTTACCTCATTTAAAACATAAATTCAAATAAAAGTATAAAATTTTATTTAAGATTCTTGCATAAAAAAGCGAACTCCTTTCTTATGTGTAAAGTTATATACTTAATTTTATAATTATTTCCACAAAAAACCCTATTCTATTAGTAGCTTTTCCAGATGATTTCCGACATATATATTTTTTCAGTCATTTTAATCACAAATGGGCACAGTTAAAACAACACAACACACTAACCAGTAAGTAATTACAGGAGCAGTAATGCACCAAAAATATAAAAATACTACTTTTAATGATAGTATTAATGGTTTGTTAATACTTTTTTACAAAATTCAGTCCATCAGCACATTTTTTACTTGAGCACGCTAATATCAGTAAAATATTTTTACGGTATTTACCAATGGATAGATTATGAATTCTGAGGAAAGTTAAGGTATATAATTTACAAATGTTTCCAGTCATATGAAAGTGAATCAAATACAAACCATAATTTTGCTGTTGACCCTAGGCAGTAGTTCTGAGCTAGGCGATAAGAGTGTGTGATGACATTTTATGTAGACTAGATTTAGTTAGTTGCTACACTATGTTTTGCTTTCAGTACAGCCATGATTGAGCAGGAATTGCATCTATTTGTTGCGCAACGCATCGTTATAAAGTTTCTAACAAATTAAGGTGTCAAACCATCGAAGATTTTAACACATTCAAGGATGCAGGTTTGGGAAATTTGCACTCTCACAAAATCGAGTATATTTGTGGGCTCGAGAATTTACGAACGGGAGTAAAACTTTTGAAAACTACAGTCGTGATCAGTGGTCAAAGGCAACTTTAACGGCCGAGAACATCAGTGCAGTTTGGGAGCTAAAAGAACTTGATCGCTGAAACTTTTCGGAAGCCAAGATTATCAGTGATAATGGATTGGGTACACCCATAGCTAATACCTAATTTAACGCGATTTCTTCAATAGTAAACCAGTGATCAAGTTTGATTAGCTTTCGAACTGCACTGATATTGTCAGCCATTAAACTTGTCCTTGGGCGTCGATTATTACTGTCGATTTCACCAGTTTTACAACCACCCTTAAATTCTCGAGCCCACAAATACACTCGATTTTGTGATACTACAGCGTTAAAACTGCGGCCTTAAACTTGTTAAATCTCCAATGGTTTGACACCTTTGTTAGAAACTTTATAATGATGCATTCCACAACAGACAGATTCACTTCCTGCTCAATGATGGCTGTACTGAAGGCAGACCAGAGTGTAGCAACTAACTAAGTCTGTTCCCCAGTCTACATAAAATGCCTTTTCATCGTGCACTCTATCGCCTAGCTCAGAATGACTCCCTACGCTAAATAGAAAAATTAGCGTCAGAGGATTGCCTACATCAGTATCTATCAAGAAACAGTAGATACTTTCCTAGAATCTCCCAATAACTATGCATAAATTGTTAAATTCATATGTGTTTCCACATTTGACTTCATGTTGATTTCTATGTCAATAACAATATCCAACTGTTTAATATTTTTTTTAAATTAACGCTATTAACAAAAAATATTTTATAAAATAATATCTAAAATACAATGATTTGTGGAAAATTATGACGAACAAAAACCACACAGATTCAACCACCTACAAAAAATTACATCACCATCAAACATATATAAAAAATACACAAATTCACAAGAAACTGATAAAAAAATTATTATTAAGCCATTTAAAATAAAGCACAAAAAAATTCTGCACAATATAACATAAAATAAATAACATAAAAATTATTTTAGGTGTTTTTGTTTTAAAAACAAAAATCTTTTACCACTATTACAAAAATAACTTAACATAATTTGAGATCCAATTTAAAAAAACCTTCATCAAAACGTGCATTTTTGAAGAAATATTCTAACGACATACAATGTTCAGTTTTAAAAAATCAAAAATATTCTTATTGAATCAACCTAATTATAAACTGAAAAATTAAACCAAACTGTACTCTATCCAATAGAACTGTGCAGCTGTGAAAATATAAATGTATTAAAATTGTGATTGAACTTAGCGGAATCCATTCGAGTTACAAAAAATGTTCTTAGCTCATCAAATAAAACTTGCTATATGCTAATTGAAACATACGAGGTGTGGCTATTAAATAATGAGACTGATGTAAAAAAATTTTATTTTTATTATATACATAATCACTTATTGTCACCTTCAATATACACTCCTTCTCTATCCCTACAATGCTACATGTGAATTTTCCATTGTTGGAAACAGTGCTGGAAGTCATCTTCTGTCAGCTCCTTCAGGACATATGCCGCTTTCTCTTTTACAGCTTCCACAGACTCAAATCTTGTCCCTTTTAATGCAGATTTCACCTTAGAGAACAGGTAGAAGATAATAACATGTGATAAAACGTGGTTTTTTACTTATGATCCGGAAACGAAGCGCCAATCCATGCACTGGAAGAGCCGAACTTCACCGAGCCAAAGAAGCTCGAATGAGCAAGTCAAAATTCAAAGCAATGATGATTGTTTTTTTTTATATTCATGGGATTGTGTACCTTCACTGGGTTCCTGAAGGTCAAACAATTAATCAATATTACTAGCTTGAGGTACTTTCTAAATTACGTCAAAGAGTAAGGAAAAAACGCCCCGAAATGTGGAAGGACAAATCATGGGTTCTTCACAAAGACAATGCGCCAGCTCTTTCCGGGTTATCTGTCAAGAGGTTCCTAGCCAAGTACAGCATCTCAGTGTTAAAACATCCACCTTATTCACCAGATCTTGCACCATGTGACGTCTACCTGATTCCTATGGTGAAATCTGCATTAAAAGGGACAAGATTTGAGTCTGTGGAAGCTGTAAACAAGAAAGCGGCACGAGTCCTGAAGGAGCTGACAGAAGATGACTTCCAGCACTGTTCCCAACAATGGAAAATTTGCATGGAGCGTTGTAGGGAGAGAGAAGGAGTGTATATTGAAGGTGACAATACGTGATTATGTATAAAATTAAAATAAAATTTTTTACCACCGTCATTTTCGTTATTTAATAGCCATACCTCATGTAATAAACACAAAATATGACAATACCAGTAGAAAGAATTCATAGACTAGGCCTATTATAAAATATCCAGTCTGTCGGCGGTTGTTTTGACTGAAGGCGTTGGTAGAGTGAAACATGATTACACATCCTTTTTAATTACTTTCAACCTGTAGTCTGTTTATATCTCCTGAACGGTTCTGTGGGATATACTATAGTATGTTGCTCACAAATCCTTCCTGCTTCCAATTATGATTATAATAACCATGATACAATAAGATTTAACTAAGGCCTAAAAAAAAATATCCAAAATAAAAAACCTAATATTTTTATGGAGAACAACATACAGGATAGCAGGTATAAAGAATTTTATTCTCTGGTAACATGTTAACAAAACAACTATACATAAACAAATGTGATTGTTTCATTACTTCCACAGCAGCAAACGTTTTACACAATCTTCATAATTAATTTAATAAACTTCTCAAGTGCTTACATAGAAACAATAAAATTTATGAAAAAATATTTACTATTAACAAATCTCAATTTGTAACAAATATAAATTTTTTAACAAAAGAGAATCAGCTTCAAGGTTTTGGATACAAAGTGTCATCAAGAAATACGGTGAATAATTCTATTACTAACGAACTGCTGATGTTACATACATTTGAAGTAATACATTCAATAGCGTGATTCTTTGAGATGGTCAGTGTCAGGTTTGAAAAAGTTGTGACTTGTCAGTCAACTTCCAGAGCTGAAAGAGCAAGATCGTATTTACTGTGTCTGTAGCGCGACATGGATTTTAACGTGTTAACATTAAGTTTTGGTTTGTTGCATAAAGTTCCAAAAACCATAAAGTTCTGCCCATAACAGACAGGTGGAGTGTCAAATTATTTACACTCAATCTGTTTGTTGCAGGGTTAAAAAAATAGTTCTATTTCTTATCACATGGTCAGCCAATTAAATGACTGAATCATTTAAAAACAGAAGAGGTAAAGGTGTAAAAGACACTAATCAGTTATCTCCTCCTGAAGTAATGGATTTCATTATACAGCCAGACCCTGTTGTGAACAAAGTGAAGGTGTCATTTGCAGAGTGTAAAATATATGCTTTTCAGAGGGCCCGGCATGCTGATAAGCGTACTTTTACAAACAGTGAGGAAGGCAATGGTAAACCACATCACTCCTTGTTTTACTTAGTAAAACCTATACAGGTTCAAACCAGCCTTTCGGCTAATGATCTAAACAACAAAGTTCCAAAGAAGCTCATGAAATGTTAAATAGTATATAGTATTAATGGTAACTTTGAAGACTTTACAAGTGGTACGAGTGATTTAAAAACAGAAATGAATCGATTGAAGATGGGCAATGGTTGGGATGATCTTCGAACTCAAAAACAGACGAAAACATACAAAAAGTGGCAAAACTGGTTCATTCAAACAGGGGATTCACTAATTCAAGAGCGTACCGAAGAGCTAAACATCTGGTATGGGTCTATACAAAGCATTTAAACCAATAATTAGCAAATGAGATGACAGAGTGGAAAATCTGTTTTCAGTCTTGACACCCTGTCTATCACATCCGCCTTACTCTCTGGATTATGCAGCATGCGACTTTTGGCTCTTCCTGAAGACAAAAACTGCGCTGAGAGGAAAAGTTTTGACACCATTCCTGATACTGAGACCCATGACAGAGCATCTGAAGCCCCTGAAAGGCTTCTTTCAGAAATGCAGTACTATCCACAAATACAGTGCTCCCCAGTAATAACTCCATCAAATATATCGCGTTTTCAGTTATAACACATGTTGAATTATGTCCCCGTATAATGTTTTTACAGAATTTAAAAGTACAGTACTGTATAAAAACACAAAGTTTCGAAAGCGTAGTGAAGGCAAGAACTTGAAATTCCAGAAGGTACAATACAAGGGTGGCTGATGGATTTAAGGAAGGACAAGACGATGTTCAGCCCATCAGATGTCTCCAGTTAGCATCCATTAAAACTATACTTTTACAAAAATATTGTGGCTGCATAAAGCAACAAAAAAAATCACAGACTTTTCAAAAATTAGTATGCTTTTGTATTGTGCATTCTACCCAAACAAATTATTTTCTATTCTATTACATTATGTATTGTAATAAAGTGTTGCTTTTGTTTATTTGAATATGTACTGTAATGAGTGATGAAAAAAAATACATAAAATTTGGGTCCATACAATACAGTATTTTCTTAGCTACATATTTTAAAATTGCACCTAATTAATTTTAGTTTTTACGTTGTACGCAATACATAGTTTTAGGGTTTTGTTATTATAATTTAATAAAACGTTATTCGGGCCATATCGCTTAGGAGACACCGATAGAATTGAGAAAATAGAAAGAAAAATACTTAGGAAGTGCATGAAAAAAAGGCACATGGTGGAAGGACAGTAGCGGTTAATCCCAAACAAAGAAATCTACAAACTAATCCCCCCACTAACAAATAACTTTAGAAAGAAAAGAATATCATTTTTAGGACACATACTCAAAGCCGAAAAGTCCAGACTTGTGAACCGGCTGATCAACCATTTTTGGAATAAGGTGTCGAGACCTAGATGGCTGAAGGTGGTACAGCGGGATGTGGAGGAACTTGGAATCACTAAAAAAGACCTGCTAACAAAATCAGCTAAGTACAACCAACTAGTCAAGACTAATATGGTAACATTCAAACCAAAAACCAGAAGAGTGTACAACAGGGTGTTTACCAATGAAGACCGGAAACAGAGATCGGAACGGTTTAAGAAAATGTGGGCGAAACGAAAGGAAGCCACGCTTAAAAGAGCGCGCTTTTCAAAGAAACCCAACAATGGAACAGGCCTAAACTTGAACTAGAGTTATCCTATGAGATTTCAAAAGTCAAAAAAAAAAAATTTAAAGATATTGGCTCATAGGCTGAAATTGACATAGGCATAAAATACGTTTGTAAGTACGAAATTCCTGACTTCGTTTATACCGTGGTAGGTGATATAACGCAGGTCAGTGAATGACTCCCTACAACCGCGTTATAACCTGGGACCACTGTAGTACTTTGAAGGAGATTAATTCAAATTTGATGTAAACTTACTGCTTTGTTTGTAATAAAATTATTCACTATATAATTTTTGATTACGCCTCATAAGTACAGTGAAAATTAATTCACAATGAAATAATTTACAAATTAAAAGTAACCAACTTAATATGTTTAGTTTCTTACTAAGCTCGTTTTAAATCATAATATGTAGTCGCACAATTATTATACACCTAAAGAAACTAATACTATCAGCAAACGGTAAAAATTAATAAATTACTCAGTCCGTTTCAACTCACTGTAATTGATTTTCACTGTAATCATTGGACTAATAAGGATACATAACTTAAAGTAATGTTTTGAATGTATACAATAATCTAGTAATCAATTATTAATTTAATTATTTAAATTGTGTTGTCATATATATATTAACACCAACCCATCTCCTGTACAAGTACTACATGAAACTCACTTTCTAAATTTCTTCCTCGCTCTGTGATGTGCTTCAAGTCCTTCAGATAATGTCTTAAGGTCCTGAGGATCAACTTCAGATAAAGGTCCAGGGCCTCCAAACCAACGAACCCAAACACGACCTGGTGTGGGGGCGGGGCCCACCAATTTACCAGGCCACGATGGAAATCCTCGAGCGGCTCCCCAAACTAAATCCCCGGCACCTGGTCCTGGGGGATCATTACCTCCCTCTGTCTCACTACCACTCCCACTGAAACTACCACTGTCTGCCGAAACAAAATCCCATTTTAAATAAAAAAGTTAAAAATTTTTGAAATATTAATAGCAGAACAATTCTCACAATAAAAAATCATTATGATCTGTTAAAAAAATTGTATTAAGTTTCTAAAATATTAAATTTCAATTTAATAATCATGAATTTTAATTTATTGAAAAAAATCCATAGAGAAAGTAACCATATTTTGCATACCCAATTAAAAAATGTGATTTTTATAGATTAAAATCAATCTGAACAATAAAAATTCAGAAGCAAATTTATTTTCATTGACAAGTAAGAAAAAAAACAAAATTGTGAGAACGATCTGGATCAATAAAAAAAAACATTAACATTTATAATAAATTTATCACCAATACTGGCAATTATTTAAAAAAATATATAATTAATAATAAAATCACATAATTTATATTTTTACTGATTATGAAAAATGTATTAATATAAAAATAATTATGAATATGTACAAAACATGAACTTCCACCACATGTCTGATCAAAAGATCCAAAAAAATGATACTGCTCAGTTAAAATACACCAAGCAATTAATTAATAATTAATGTTAATGATTAAGCGAATTGAGAAAAACCAAACCAATTAGATGGCGAGTGGTAGAAATAGCTTAAAAGAATGTTATAACTGAAAAGGCATTAAAAAAATATATATATAAAAAATATGCACAGGCAGTGGTAACAGGTTGTTTCAGTGGGAAATGATACAAGGATTCAATTAAAGGTTAAATTAAAAAAAGGTGTAACCATTATAAAAACAGAGGGAGGTTCCAATTACCCCAAGCATAAAAGCATATCTTTTAAAACAATCAGCGATTACCAGGTTTTCGCCAATAGCCATGCTTTAATTCATTCAAATTCATTCCATGAATAAATTTTATTTACAAATAATTTCTTCAGTCATTATTCAACCTATATTCTAATTAGACTAACACATAGACATAACAAAATATATACACAATAAAAATATTTACAAACCATAAAATACAAAGACATTCATTTTAGAAAAATTAGAGTATAGATGTAATTGAAAATCTATGAATATGGATTCTGTTAGTCCCAATAACATTAAAATAATTAAATAAATATGTTAAAACAACTAAAGGATATCATACGCTAACTCCATTATCTTACAAATACACGTAATAAATTTCAAAAATCGACATGCTCAAAAACGTCATCTTAATTGCATTATGATCGGAAAAAACTAAAGTAGCCGTTGTCAAAACACCATCTTTACTTAGCTTGATACAATCTTCTCATACACAAAGCTGAATGTAACGGAATGTAACTGCTATGTCCGGAAATTCTATAACCCATAAGGAGGCCTCGGAGCGAAAAATACATGAAACCTTCCTCACTCTCCGAAACCCCCAGGAAAAATCCAAAATCCGAGGTACAACACCCCTGAAGATTCAAAAATCTGAAAATATGTCACAACTCCTCAATGGCTGAAGATAATTTAATCAATTTCTCGACCCACAAAACCAGAGATTTTTATTAACATAATACCGGTTACAGTAACTTCGTCAAAGACTCTTCATAAAAGAAAAATTTTGTACAATGGTGGAATCGTATTCATGAACACATTATTTGTTTGTACTGGTAGGCCAATTTCCCCCACTCTCACATAGCGCACTGGTCACTGATTACTGGATGGCGTGTAACCGTTCGTTGTTGTACCGATTTTAAATCTTTACATTAGTTCACTATTCAAAATAACAATTAGTTCTTTTAAGAACTTTGTTTTATTATGTTGTTAGTTTTTGTACTGTATTAAAAAATAGTTACTTTAAACGTCTTTAATCTTTGCGTTTATTTTTTAAAAATCATTCATTAACAAATTATATTTAATTTTATTAAGTCTATTATTCCCAGGCATTTCCTTTTAGGTTTATTTTACTTCCGCCCTTGCAGCAAAGCACACGGGAACTATTAGTTTTGAATATACTAATTATACTCTGGGTTAAAAAAATATTAAAGCACTAATAACAAAAAAATGGGATGACGAATACAAAAATTCATACTGGGTTAAAAGGTACTATGTCCAATTTAGGTAAGCTATGTTTTTTTTTTATAGATGAAATCCAGTAAAACCATTGAGAAACTGAAAAGTAATTCACTGAATTAAAATTACTTTTTGGCAGGACACCATTGCTAAACATTAAATATATATAAAAATATTGAGAAACCACGATTAATCTTAATTTTGTAGGTTAAGAAGATTAACAGTATTACAGCTAATGGAAATGAAATAAAAGTAACCAAATTCAATGCTGAAACTTAAGCAATCTTAACAAAGAATTGTAAAATTTTTCATATTTGTCTTTTAAGTGCAGAATTTATACATCGTAATATATTATATTTCTTTTCACATTCAGTTATCTACATTTAACAGAACTAAACTGCATCGAAGTTTACTTAAATGGTTTTACACAATGTTAATAAAACATAAAATGTACAAAGCATAGACAAACAAAAAAAACAATAATCACAAGCAAACACAAAATCAAAATGCATATTTACATCTGGATGGAGGTGAGGGTATATTTTATACAAGGAAATGACATAATGTTTATCAATAAATCTAACAAAATTAAAATCATAATAAACTAAACTACAAAATCCAAAAATAGACAAAAATATTTTTTATATATACAATCGTTACTTGTACCAGTATCAAACACAATACAAAATCATAAAAAATGTTTATTGATTTATTGCATGACACGTAGAGGGTGCAAAAATAAAATAATCTGTTACCAAAAAACTGGAGGACTATACTAACAGGCAACACTAATAACTAGTATGAACAGAACTTTACATCACTTTATAAAATAAATTATGCATGCAATTATAATATTATGGATTTTTATTCATTTACAACATAAAATAGGTTTAAATACGTGACTAAACTTGAAACTTGTATACAGTAAAACATTGATAATCCCATTAAGCTCACATAATCCTATATAGGATGTTTAATATTTTATTAATACCAAAGAGAATTCTTTTCATGAAACACAAAACAATGGCAAGGAGAATGAGAATGATAAAACTGGTAAAGGAAACTGTAAAGAGTTAAGGCTTGGTTACACAGTACGAGTTGCTGACCTGACAGTGGCCAAGAGCTGCCCACAGAATCAAAGCGCAACTGTGTACTCACATAACAGTAGCTTGACTCGCCTCCCCCGGTCACACAAGCGCAAGCTGTTGACGTGAAAGTGAACAGCTACTGAACGGGTGTACTTGCATCTTTTCAGTTTCTAAGTCTCGTGCAATGTTGTCGCAAGATATATGACTGACTACAGTTCATACCGTAACAAAAGTGGTTACAAAAATACTGTAACAATATCTAAAGGAAATGTGGGTTCGAGAGAAATAGTTAAAAATATTACGTGTAATAATAAATGGTTTTTACAGTAAAGGTAGCTATTGTTGTACAGGTATTGTAAGAGAGTCAAATCAGGTACCTATCTAGATAATTGGGCTTTTTGTAACACCTTCTATTCAATCCTAATTTATTGACAGTTGTTAAGATTTATCCAGAAGCTGTCAGAAGGATTCTGAATTTTATTTTTATATCGAAAATCTCTTTCTCGAAATCTACATTAGCCCATCTATATAAGCACTGATTTGTTTACGATCAGCTTTTAGTTTTACATTTTGTATGTGATCAAGTTAGCGAATTCCATAGTGACCAGTACGTTAGAAAAGGTCAACGTTACGGCAAATTACTGTGTCTTGTCAACATTTATTCTGTATAATTTTTGTAAGCAGTATTTAGTAAATTGGTTGTTATTCATAATAAGTAATTTAATGGTAATTTACTTATAGATTTTATTCACTTCATTAATTGTAATTTTTATTTGTAATAAATACTTGTAATTTTGAATTTTAGTGTCTTAATTATTTAATTTAACTAAATCCCGAAACGGACCTTAGTTTTACGTGTCACAGTACTTTGCGCTGAAATACTTCGAATTGAAAGTGCTGTACAAAAAACGAAGAATAACGGAACAATTTGGGTCACAAATGGATGCAACGGAAAGGGGCAACGCATACAATAGTTTAAAGAACTATATAATGAAGATCCCCAAAAATATAAAGCAGTAATGAGAGTGAGACCTACACAAGTGGAAATATCCTAAATTTAATTGACATGGTCCCGGGCTTATGAGCGACTGTCATTTCGCAATACTGTGCAAGTTGAAGTTTGAGTCACATGTGAGACACTGCTTGTGGTGTGGTAGGGGAAGACGAGAGGTGATTAGAAACAAAAAATGTTGTAGTAACTCGTATGCAAGGTACTGATCGACTCGCACGTGACTTTAACTCATATGATAAGGTCACACGGTGCAAGTAGCTGCACTGCACTAACTGATTAGGCCAGCTCGGATGTTAGCTCGCACTGTGTAACCAGGCCTTTAGAGTCACAAAATCCAGCGCAAAATTACTTAAACTTTAACCATGAGGTGAATAAAATAATCCACTGGAAGATATTTTGTTATTTTAATGTTTTCGAAAAGAATAGAAGCACGCAAAAACAAAAGAATCATCAAGAAAAATAATAGTGTAAATAATACAGTACCATTAGGTTATACAAAAAAATCATGGTGTTAAGCACGAAATATACAATGTACAGTTCAACATTTTAAAACTGCATAATACTATATACATATTTACATCTGTAACAAAAGTAACCTATTGATTTGTTATTTAAAAGAACTGTCCTTTTATAATTTATAAATTTGCTATCTTAACAGATCAAAATACATAAAATTTCAGAAAAATCAAAATACATAAAATTTCAGATATTACGATTATCGTGAATGTACTGTAAATATAAACATATAATATAAAAAATAATTATTTATAAATTACAAGCTTACAAAAATAACAAAATTTGACTCCGTCAAATATCATGTATGAATTTGTCAAGATGATTGTTGTAAATTCAAATTCATATAAACTTTGATTATTTAAGTTTATAAAAATATTTCAAGTAATATTTGTTTTTTTAATTAACAAACCTTAATAAAAATAAAATTCAATAAACAAATGACCAACACTCCTTACATTTTTTCTTAAATTTATATACATAAAAAAATTTAATTAATTTTCAAAAATACATAAAATTCTTTCTTTTAACCCAACATAGACTACGTACCATCATCGTCATCTTGCGGAGATAATGTTGATGTGTGTATTCTAGCTTCACTTTCAGAACAGATCTGTGAATGTTTACGTTTTGACAAACGAGAACTTTCTATACGATGGTATTCATATATCTGGCGAGATAGGGCTTCCTAAAATAAAAAAAATTACAATAAATTATTTAAATTTGAGTAAAAATACTGTTTGCAGAGTAGTAACAACAATTCACACAAAATGTACAAAAAAATTTTAGATAGAATGTGAATGAAGACTTTCAAAATTTTATCAAACCTTAGTTCTGCCAGTTTTAATGCATGATTTAGAATGTTGGATCCTGACGCTCAGCAGAAATTAAGAACAGAGGCTACTGAAATAAGATTGTTAAGATCTTCAGCTGAGTATTGTTTATTGGATTATAAAAGAAATGAAGATATTAGGCATGAACTTGATGTGCCACAGATGATAACAACTATTCTCAAAAACAGGTGAGAATAGTACAGTAATTTTTGCAGATGCCAGATGATCAAACACCCAAACAAATGTATACTTACAAGCCAACCAGACAACATGGTATTGAGCAACCTCAACACAAATGGGCATCTCAACTCCTTTAAGAAATAGTAAACTAATAATGTGTTTAAAATTGGAATAGGCCAGAAGATCTAATCCATTATTCATAGTGATGATTTGTATTAAACATATAAAATGTTAAAAGTGAATTTTTACCAAAAATGGTCTTCATACTTTGGTGTTTATCTTTTTAAATAAATAATTATGAGTAATCTTCACATTAATAATGTTTAACTCGTTGAGCCTAGAGGCTAGAATCACAGATGATCCGTTGTGCTGAGACGCCATTAGAGTGAAAATATACCATAGGCATCATCCGGCCACGCAAACGATCTTACTTATTTGTTCATCTGTTCACCACGTAAACATAGTAGTACTATATGCATTTGTTGTCTAGTTTCTACAAAATTTATGATTGAAATTCACTTTTAAGTAATTAGACATTAACAAATTAATACTTATAAATTAAATAAATTAAAATTATTTTCATGAGCAATCTTAAATAGAAAAACACAAGGAATAAATGAGTACTACAATACACTTTTAATCGCGCAAAAATTACTTCATGAACCTGATTATAATAGTACATTAATTATTACAAATAACATACCGTGCATAGAAATCGAGAATTCTCGAAGTAACTGAAATTACTTTTGAGTAATAATTTTTATGAAAAAATGTATTAGTCGTGAAAAAATGTATCAAACAGTTTTTAGAACGGAGAAATTTATAGAATAAATTATATAATTACACCATACTAGGAAGTTCAAATTGACCACTCTTTTAAAATTTGTCCAAAAACTCCTGGCAGTAGGTAATAAAAGACAACCTTTACTGTAGTGTTTGTAGGATCGGTCTGAATGCTTGAAAAATATTGACTAACGCTGCCAGTGTGCTGTCAATTAAATAAAAGCTATAGAAACGAAGTAGTGTGTATGACACCTATAAGCGTCATTAGGCCCTGGGAAGAGACTTAATCTGACGTATATGGGCACCATCCGACCTCAACGAGTTAAATGAAATGATATGTGAAAAAACGATGAATGAAGGTTCTAAACAGTTAATGTTACTACTGACTGATACACTGTAATGTAGTAATCAATCCATTAAACTAGCTAGATTAATGATTAACTATGATACACTATTAAAAAAAGACATCTGCTTCAAGAAACTCACATCAGCGGAATGTTGCTTGTGATGTCTTTCTCCTTCAAATTGTTGTATGGTACTTGATGATTCAACAAATGAACTTACAGAAACTGTTTTTGACATTCCACTGTTGCCTGTAACAATTTAAAAAAATTAAAATTAATGAGCACATAATAACCTGATTAGTTGTGCATAAAACTATGATAAAAATGCACCAAATAGCTACTCTTAAATAAAAATTAACTGATATAATAATCAGTACAAACCATCACATTATGTTATTTGTGAATATATATCAATTCTTCAAAATAAAATGCGTGTGGCCACCACAATCCAAATGCATCTTATCAGTCACATCCTTCATGTACACGACCTGCATCTTCATTCAAAACAGTTTGTTTCAAGACGCATAATGGACAAGACGCGAGTACATTTATGATGGAAATCTCTAAAGGAATTATTATTTCAGTTATTTTTAAACATCCTACTCTTTGGGATCCATCTCTTAAAGACCACAAAGACAGAAATATAATACAGAAGATTTGGGGAGAGAATTGGGAACAGATGAAGGTACGTTTTTTATAACATTTTGATAATTGTAGGGAATTAACTGTCTCAGCACTGATTTTGATGACACTTTAAAAAAAATCACTTTACAAACATTTAACTCAAGTTCCATGCCTTCCATGAGACGTAGTTGTTTCGTTGATGCTATGGTATGAACTGACAAAAATGCACACGCATTCTATGTAGCCATGCCTGATAAGTCGGATAAGATGCAAGTCAGTAAAAACGCAAATAACTTTTTTTTTTCTTTTTTTTTTGCGCCCTGGAGACTCCAGGAGGAGTATAGGACATGTCGTCAGATATAACACCTGAAATACGTATAAGAAACACACTATGTATCACTACTATCAAGAAAGAAATTCTTGTATGCTATAAAAAGTTTCACCGATCAAGTAATTTTTTAAATTTTTTTTAAAGGAATTCAAATCCTCACAACACTTTAAAGATTGGGGTAATTTATTTAAGAATTTTCTCCCTGCATAAGTAGGTTTTTGTTCAAACAATTTTGTGGAGTGATTAGCCACATAATAATCATTCCTGTTTCTCGTGTTATGATTGTGAACATTGAAATTCTGCATAAAATTATTTTGCCTAACATACATAATCACCTCAAAAATGTAGAGACAGGGAACTGTAAGCAATTTAAGCTCCTTAAATAGTGGCCTGCATGAGGTTAGCTAGTTAGCTCCCACCATACACCTAATAGCTTTCTTTTGAATTTTAAAAACCCTATTCATATTACCCATGCTAGAATTACCCCATACTAAAATACCATAACGGATATGAGACAGAATGAGGCCATGATAAGCTGCCATTAGTAATTTTTTATCATTTAATCTGGCAACTTGTTTTAGTGCAAATACCCCAGATGATATTTTACTACAAACTTGATTGGTATAGAAGTCCCAAGACAAAGATCTATCTAGAGATACGCCCAGGAACTTCACTGTTTCTACATGCTCTAAACTATTATTATGAATAAATACATCCACTTCTCTACTTTCTTTAACGTTATGTTTATTTTTGAACTGCAAGTACTGACACTTTTTCCCATTAACTGTTAATAACATTTGATCATATCATATTGATGATATCATATTGCACATGATAGAACAGATTCTGTCTGGCTGAAGCCTTAGATCGTGTGATGAAAATTAAAAAAACAAACTGCACTGTTACAAAGAAAAAAACACTTCTCAGGGCTATACAATAGCAACAAACTGATATCCAACAGGTGGTCTCCCTCCAGACAGACTGCGCTAGGCGAGACAGCAGCCTGGCGATAAGACCTACCCATTACTTGCTAAATGAGAGTGTAGCACTAAAGTGTTAAAACATAAAAAATAAGATATGCACACAAACTGTTGTGATTCATCAATTAATAAGAAAAATAAAATAATGAAATATTTACCTCTATTATAACCAGCATCAATATTAGGAGGTGGAGAAAATATTGCTGAACTTGGTGACATGTTGACTTCTTTTCCAGGCCACTCCGGTGAATCTTGTTCATTACTGCTGGAAACACAGTGGACCATGGGCTGCTGTCTTCCAGGAGGATCAGACGATGATGTAGGAGATGACAGATTATCATCTGTGCTACCAACTACAACTGAACTGGATGGAACTTCTGAGTTGTTCAGACCAGGACTTTGAGACGCACCACCACCACCACCACTACTGCTGCTACCTCCTCCGCCATTTCCATTTGGATCGACTGGACTATGTGTCGTTGTGTCAGGTGGACTACCGGTGTACGTAGTAGACGTAGAAGTTTGACAAAAAGTATTTGTAGTTGCTACAACTAAAGCTACAGGAGTTGGTACTTGTAGTACTTGTTGATTTGCAGCTGTTTGTGTTGATACAGAATGTTTAGCAAATTTAGTTTGTTTTTCAGTAATACTTCCAGCACTAGATATGATAAAATTACCGGTTGAAGTCTTTTCAGCAGAATGCAAACTCGAGTTTGTTAATATAAAATTGTCACATATCTGTCCAGACTTATCAGGTTGACTGCTAATTAGAAAACCACTACAAGGTTGAGATTGTTTTTCTGTATTTACATTGTTTAAAATAATATGCGTCCCTTGATGTTTATTATCTGGGTTAGGACTGAGAATGAAATTTCCTTGATTTTGTTTATCAGTTGTGATGATGAAATTTTGAGGTTGCTTACCATCTGGACTGCTTAAAATAAAATTATGTTGATTTAAACTTAAACTAGATGAAGCGGAAGTTGCTGGGCCTTGATTCTGTTCTAATGACTGCTGATTGTTCGAAACCATTGTGGTCTGTTGCTGAACTATTGTTGTATTCTGTTGAACAACGGTTGTGTTTTGTGCTGAAGGTGCCTGTGCTATGGTGCAGGGAACCATTAGTGTTTGACCACACTGGATAAATTCCTGATGCTGACCTTGTCCATTTGTTCGATTCTGTGCCGCAGAAGCAGTTGTGTTAAAAGAATGTATCTGTTGGTTGGTTGGACTGACATTTGCTAACATAGGACTTAATTGGCCATTAAATGCAGCTGCTGGACTGCTCATCAGAAATTGATTTGGAGAATTAGCGATAAACTGTTGTCCACCTCCTGGTGTTAGCTGCTGAACTTTCCCGCTATTTTGATTGTTGTTTGGTGTTCGAATTACCATACCCGCTGGCCCAGCAGCAAGTATACTTTGACCTTGACCAAAAACAGTTCCTGTTGGCCCCTGTACTGGAGTTAAAACGTTAAGTTGTACAGCGTCCTGCAATAACGTTGCTGTTCCATCTCCAGTCGCCATGACCATACCACCAAGACCAGCTGGAACAATAAACTGTTGGATTGGAAAATTCTGCACTAAATTTAGCGGCTGTAAAACGTTGGCTGTTGCTATTAGTTGTTGTGTACCACCGAAATGTCCAGTTTTACTTGGTAATATTGTTAAAGCTTGTAACATGGGAGCTGAATTTCCAAAATTTTGTTGCGGCTGTTGTTGTTGAACCACCATTCCTGTCGCTGCTCCAGCTGTGGGTGAATTCTGTTGAGCAGCAATGTGTAACATATTTGCGACTGTTTGTGGTGATACTTTCCTCTTTTTAACATTAGCTTTTCTTTTACCATTACTTCCTTCTGGTGACAATAATGCAGGTTGCGTTCTTGGTGAAAACGCACCATTACCATTTTGAGGAACTCTAGATTCATCAACTACCTGACCAGATTGTAAAACATTATTAGTAGCAACGGCTAGATGAGGAATTTGTACTGCATTCATTGTACCATCGACTGTCATCACACCTGGCTGGAATAAGAGAGGTGCTGGTAATGTATTTACAAGAACAGTCGGCTGGCCTAATACTTGCTGTGTGACACCTACAGCTGGTATAACTTGAGTTACCGCTCCAGTAACACTGGTTACAATAGAATTTCCACTTAGCGGTGGCATCGGTGAATTATTTCCAATTTTTGTCAGATTCTGTTGAGGTGATAGAATAGCAGGAGGGCCAGATGTATTAGCAACAATTAACTGACCATTATTTGATACAAGAATATGACCAGCCGGTAAATTAGGACCAGTAGTAGGCTTTAGTACAGTTTCCGACTGACTGGCTGTAACGGTAGGCACTTGAATACTACTAACTACACTCTGGACCATTTCAAGAGGTGATTTAGTAACCGAAACCTGTTGAGAAACTGGTTGATTTGTTAAAACAGCAGAAGGTATTGTTGGACCAGAAACTGTAGGATTCACAGAAACAGTTGCAGTATTAGCTCGACCAGCTAGTACAGATGTTATAGTGTTACTGCTAACAGTATGACCACTCGCCATTGTGGTTACTATAGCTGGAATTCTAGAAGTTGCAACATCTTGCACATGTATATTGATATTAAGGTGCTGATGCTGTTGTCTTGAAAGCTGAGAAGAATTATCTTGATTTCGATTTGGAGCTTGTTGAGTGGTAAACAGAACTGGAGTCCCATTTGCCGTCGTAAACGGTGAAGAAACAGATACAAATATATTTGATACAGACGATTCTGGAGAAGTAACGATACGACAGTTCTGTGACGGTGCTGGTGTAACAGGAGTTGAAGGCGTGACAGGTGACGCTGCATCTGGCTGAACCCGCTGAACAGCCTCGACAGGAGATCTGTTACTAGTACTGACAGTTCCACCCTGAATTGGTCCTCGAGTATCAACAGAAGCTGACATCGGATGATTTTGTCCACGATTATCAATATATGTTGACGATGTAACAGGACTTTCTTCAACTTGCAGCTGTTTTGAATTTGCAGTGCTGACAAGATGAACATTATTAGGTTGAATATTCTCAAATACATTACTGCTACTGCTCGGACATGCTTGACATCTACTTCTATCTGGTGAAACATCGCTACTGTCTGGGGTACCAGGCTGAGAATGTGGCTGATTCTGATATGATACATTTCCTGTTGACGAAACTGAATTACTTCTGTACACTCTTATATTATTTGACTGTTGTACATTACGAACAGTGTAAGTCTGACTTCCAGGCTGTTGGTGTTTATTGGGTGAAATAAGAACATTACTTGGTAATGGTACACCTTGGTTACTGACAGGAGAACAAGCACTCGTTGGTAAATTAATAACTATTTGACCAGAATTCTGTTCACCAATATTTTGACTTTGAGAATTGCATGGACTATGACAAATGATGTTAGCACCATTTCCTGTCTGCCTTGATATTGTGCTATTTAATAACGCCGTTTGTTGAGCAAGGTATCCGCTTGGATCTTCCATAAATGATGGTACATTTGAATTACTGTAATTCTGGGATGGTTTTTGATCTTGTAGATGTCTTACATCAACATTTGGACATTGCTCGTTATTCATTACTAGATGATTATTGTGATGATGGTGGTGATCGACACTGTAAGGTGACTTTTGTTTTTTCTGAGTATTCGCTTTGCCTTGGATTTTATTTCCTTTCTTTCTTGCATTATCTTCTTGCCAAACAGGTAAATGAGTATGATGATGTAATGGTGGGACTCTTTCATAAGGATTTGGTTGAATTATTTGTTGTTGCTGTTGCGGCTGCTGGTGTTGATTGACCGCTGCATTTTGCAACTGATTTCTTCTATTTTGTTGCCAAGGTGGTATCGAACGTTGATGCGTCACTATACCCGAACCTGCAGGTAAAGACCCATTATTACTATTATTGCTGTTATTTAATTGAGGGTTATGATGATTCTGTAGCATAACTCCGCCCTGCTGATTTCCAACTGTCTGAACCTGCAGACCTTGTGAAACCATCGAAGAGCCATGTTGCCCATGTAAAACCATAGTCTGACCATGAGAGTTTATAGCATGACCTGAAGAAAGTACAGCCGTACCATGTGAACCCTGAACAACAACCGAAGAATTCTGTAGATTCATCATACGCACCGGCTGTGAGGTACCAACGTTACTATTTTGATTTCCCTGTGAATTATGAACAACCATAGTGGAAGCTATTTGACCAGGTGGTATCATAACTTGTCCTTGAGATGTTTGCAAGACAACAGCAGAAGTTTGATGAATATTATCATTTCTACTTGTCTGTACAGTCTGATAACCTTCACACACGATACCGCGGTTATTCTGAACGGATTGGACCATCACGTGAGGGCTATTTTTTCCAGCTATATTATAATTTACTTTATTAACATCAACAAGATGTACTTGTTGTTGTATCGGCATTTGTACATTCTTCCCTTGATCATGATGATTAACTATTTGTTGCTGCGGATGGAACTGTGGTCTGGTATTATCGAAATTTGGATGCGATGGCACAATGTCGTGTACAGGTTGACCGACAATTGGACCGGGCGGTCTTGCAGAAGACGAATTCATCATGTGCTGAGGAATAACATTATGTTGAATTGGATGAGAATGATGTTGATGTTGAACTATTTGCTGGGTTTGTTGATCCGGATGATGATGCTGCTGTTGTTGTTGTTGTTGTTGTTGTTGTTGTTGTTGTTGTTGAATATGAGTTATAACATTGTTACCATCGTGATTCGGCATAAAAATTTGTTGCTGTAACATCTGGGATGGTTGTTGTTTGCCCTGATTGCACTGAGCATGAGAACATGAATTATTGTCATTACAACCGATCTGCAGTCTGTGTTGTGGCTGTTGTTGCTGTTGTTGAGATATAAAATTTTGTTGATGCTGATGACTGCCAACTATCATGTGACCAGGTGGAACACCTTGCTGAATTACTAAACTATTATTTTGTCCGGGTATTACATTTTCCTGACTACTACATGATCCCATACTTGTCATTACAACAGGTGAATTTATATAAGTACTATTTCCAGCTGAAAATGGTACCGATGGATTACCAGAACTATTACATATTACTTGTCCGCCATCAACCATCCCTTGGCCTGGCTGAGGATTATTTGGATTAACTGTAGGATTACAACCGGTCAAATTACAACTGACTGGATTATATCTGAAGTACTGAGGTGGCGGTGGTTGTGTCTGTGGTGGAGCTTGGCTTTGAGATTGTTGTCCAGCAGCTGGATTCCCTGAGTGTTGGTTACTGCCACTGTTCTCATGGTAACCTGGTGGATATTGTACCCGATTTAATGCAGGATTACCCATCATAGGATTTTGGATCATAATTGAAGAACCATCAGATAAAATTTGTTGTGTTGACCCATCAACCCACGTCTGAAAAGAGTAAAATATTTATTAATACATTTGTAACAAAACTAACAATAGAAAAATTATAAATAACGTGATCAATTGGTGTTTAGGGTTTACATTCCACAGTTGACATAATTTAAATTTTTTAGATATTCCAATTCTGTGAATGGAAAAACTGAGGAAATATAAACTATTACAACCAGAAATTACAACAGTTATAAAACTTGAACACGGATGGGGCAAGATTTACGGCCATAAACAAAATGAGACAGTCAATTATAGTTTAACGAACTAGAGACTGCAGATGAAGGCGGGGAGCATAGTGACCTAGATCACAGCACAGAACCAATTGACTTTCGTTAATCGTATCCTGCGTTGTCATGTTTAGGTCCCACTGTGGATGAAAGCCTAACAAAAAGTCAACTGGAGTTCAGTGGAACAGAGTATGACTTACAAAATGGGCAACTTCACACCCAACCTAGGCTGTTATTGGCTAGAACTCATCTGCAGTCTTTAGTTCATTGGGGTATAGACAATAATTTGCAAAGGGAATTCATTCTTTCATTTCTGACCATACAACTGGTACGAAGTGGATGGGTGCTAATTTTACTGAAGTAAAAAAATTACTGCAGAAGTTATACTTTGGTTCAGATGTTCATCAGTGAAAGTGTTAATAAACAATTTTTATTTATATTAATTTTATAGCTTAACCCTTTGATGACTATGACGGATACATTCACCAAAAAATCTTTCCCACACGCCAATTAGCAGATATCTGCATATTTACAAAATAAATTTAAAAAAATTGACTACAATTTGTGTTGGTAACCAACAAAATTTTGCCAAAATATCTAAATATTCTAGAAAATTTGCACTTGCGGAAGCTGGGTTGACAGCACTGCCTGCCAGTGTTTCCTGGCTGACAAGAGGTTAGTATTCCATGTCAGTCGTTACTGCTTATGTGAGTTACGTTCATCCAATTTAACCATAATATTTATTTATATCAAACAATCTTTGTATTTGTAGATTTGTATTCTTTTATTCATCAATTTAATGAATAAATAATTTTTTTGTTAGTTCTATTTATAGATATGTTCAGATAAGTCACGTCATTCCGGACGTAAGATGAATACATCTGTATCCATTACTACTGTGTAAAAAATAAAAATATTTGATGAAATTTGCATGAATTCTGACCTTTTAAAAAGTTTTCTATTCAGAAAAACCAAGAATTTTTTTTTTATTCCAATCCACAATTAAATGCTTTTGTAATACGAAACTAACTCATCCATGAAAGGTTAACTTTACAAAAAATCTTTGATAAATAATACACAATCTTTGAAATACCTGAGTCTGAGTAGCTTCTTTACTATTTCTGTCTCGATCTCGCTGCGCCAAAAGCTGCGACACTGAAGCACTACCACCATATTGTACTTGTCCAACATTTCCAACACCAACTTTTCTCTTTTTCCTTTTTGCTCCAGCATCTGAAACAATCAATTAATACATATATAATATTTTATCACTCAATACCGAATTTAAATTAATACAAATATTTTTATTAATACACAGTGAATATGACCCATAAACTTACACATATCAAATACATTGCTGTTACTGAATACATCTGCAAAATAAAGTTCACTTGCCAAAAATTTAAAACTCCATGTCATCAAAACGAATTTATTCCCTACTACTGATAAACTACAAACTACAGAAATAATGTAATACGGTAAAAAGGTACTGATGGAAATTTGAGGATATGAAGTGAACTTGTAATGGGTTACTTAAATAATTTTGCAGCCATGCTACTATACTATAGCAGTACACTAATACTACAGCAGCACAATAATTAGTCACCATAAAAATCTCCATTGAGTCAGTTTCTACTATAACGTAAAATTAAATTGTATGTCTTAAAAATTTAAAACAAAAAACATTTCATCCTTCACCATCTGCATTACCAGGAATTGCAGAACAGTCGGACGTTAAACCAAAAAAAAAAATCAATAGAAAAGGTGAAGCACTTAAGAGAATCTTAAAGAACAAAGTCAGATGATATACTCCTGAAATTTAATAGCATGAAGTCCTAATAGCTTGTTTCAAAATGAGACATGAACATGGACAAGTGCCCGCACACAATGACTACTTAGTGCAGAGATGAGGCTTCTGAGGAATGTGGTGGGTTATTCCAGACAGAACCGACAATGGGATGTAGAAATTAGATAGCAACTGGATATTTTTTAATAGTGAAAAGAATCTATAACTACTAAGAATGTACATTGGAAAAATTAATGTGGACAAAATTACATTTAGAAGTACAACCTGAGGATGAGATGGAACTTGCAAAGGCCAAGAAGAAGATGGAAGAACCAATGATCTTGGGAACTGAATGGCATAAAGGGCTGTGTGCCAAATACTTTACATTACAAGGATGAAAATTTTAATCAACACTCAAAATTCAAAATCCTGGTCCACAAAATAGCTTTGCAACCAAGTCGATTTGCATTTCATCTGAAATTTTTAAACTAACGTTAAGTGTTAAACACACAGTGCCAGACGAATATGTATCATTCTCAGTAGAAAAATTTCAGTAAACTAGTTCTTTTGTTTTAGAAAAACATAAAATTTTTTTATTTCCTTTAATTTATCCGGATGACTAGAGTAAAAAAATAATGGATTTTGACCATATCACCAGACTCATTATTTGATTTTTTTTTTTTTGTATAGGGCCAAATTTAGAAAATGTGAGGTGGAATTTTAAGACTTTCCTGGAAGCTCTTTTTGCAGCCCACATTCTCAGCGTTCACCACTATAGGCTTTTCTCCTTTCTTCTGTTCACCCAGTGTTTTGCTTTTTCCTCTTTATGGAAGCCATTATAGTCCATAATTATTTGTCTGTATTTAGTTTGGTTCATTAAATTCCACGGTTTATTCCGGTTTTCTCAATATTCTTTTTAACTTTTTTAACGTGTTGATTGCTACATGACCCAAATATGTGTCACACTTGTCTTTAAAAATGAGCCTCAAGCATCAAAAATGAGTCACAGTACATTACACATTTTTAAGTCGTGTATTACTAATGTGGTTTCAAAAGCTATGGTTTCAGAAAGTGACCTTGTACACTCAGCCGGTTCAAATAGTTGGCCTTTTTCAAATAATAGGATATTGCGTTTACAGGTAGTTTTTCTTGTGGTCCTCCACTAGAATGCTGTTATTATTTGTAATTTTATTATTTCTTTTGCTTATTTTGGTTGATTGAAATAGTCTAGAATACTTAGCAACTAAACCCAGTTGTACATTTTTTATTTTGACGCAAAAATGGGTCACATGACTCTGAATGTAAAATCATTCCAGCAGGCCATGTGAAAGAAAAGTGTGTCACAACTTTATTTTACAAAAAAAAATTAGTATTTGTTATTAAATAAAATAAGTAAAATAACAAGAAAAATGTATAAAATGTGACAAAATAAAAAAAGTACGATGGCCCCTGCTGTACGTGTCACAAAATTTAGTGTGGCAGTCAACGTGTTAAACCATTTATCCCACACCTTAGATCGATTTTTTAGTATCTTAAAAATTTGTTTTGTCCACCGGTTGTCATCCATTCTATACAGTTATCCATAAAATGATTTTAATTGCATAATAATTTTAACCTTCTTCAATGAAAAATTAACGCCGATTTAAAATATAATAATACATAAACGGAAGAAGAAAAAGAAGAAAACAAAATATAAATAAGTAGAAAAATAAAACAGTTTAAAAATATAAAATCATTTTAAAAGTAATTACAATGAATAATAACTAACGATGGCTAATGAAGTATTATAAAATAGTTAATAATCGACATAAAAATAAAACCGGCGTTCAATATAATTTACAAATAGGAGTGAAGCAGTTTATTTGTTAGGACGAGCTAGTAACTACGCTGGTGTTTTGACCTTGACTAGGGTCATGATTCAATAGTATTAGTAACAAGCCAACTACAATTAGTATTGCAAAGTAATTTGCATCACAAATGTTAACCATAATTATTGTTACGTCTCAAACATTTATCTGATTTACTTGCCAAGAAAGGAATAACGATTATCGCTTTAAAATAATAATTATCATTGTTCGAATAAGTGTTTGTCACAGTTTATTTTTTTATTTACGGTGATACCAGATGTGAATTATTTATTA
Source organism: Catonia carolina (assembly GCA_035578175.1). Taxonomy (NCBI): domain Eukaryota; kingdom Metazoa; phylum Arthropoda; class Insecta; order Hemiptera; family Achilidae; genus Catonia; species Catonia carolina. Next base: position 51,645,564 of record JAQMRL010000005.1, read on the forward strand.
AAAGAACTTATAATAAATTTTTATTAACTTTAGAATTATTAATCTGCAGAAAAAATAAATAAAATGAACACCTGTTAGTTTAATTAACATATTTATCTTACTTAAAATAAAATAATGTCCTCACTATTTAAAATTATATCCAAGGGACTAGGCATTTTAATCGTTATATAGAGACGAACCAAAAATTGAAGAAATTAGTTTAAAAATAAAGTAATATCATTATATTCACATATGAATCAGCATCACAACCCTCAGATGTTTTAAAGTTACCAATGTGAAGCTCTGACGCAGATAATTCTGCTTTTGTTTTTTGGCCCAAAGAGTGGGGATATGGTTTATACGCTGCAGTTGAAACCACTGCAACATAACGCAATCCAAATCCTCATCCTGAAGCTTTCGTAATTTCTTCCTGATATCTTTCTTTACTTCTGCATCAACCCAATTCTTTCCATCCTTCCAGATGGTAGCCACAGTTGACTGGGAGAATCCCATTCATCAAACACCATCCGTTTATTTCACACATTTCTTTAATGCCCGAATCAATGATAACTTTTCTTCAACGGTGAGCACTTTACGCTTTTTAAGAACATATCGACCGTTCACACACTGAAAAACAACTGAAACTGTACAGTAGCGACCAACACATCAGTGTGAACATAGAAAAAGAGACGCTGGACAATAATAGAGGAGTTTAGCACTTGCCATTCTTCAACTGAGAAACAAAATAGGCCAGGTGACGATTGTACTCAGGTAACATGGATCAGGGGCGGTTTCAGGGAAGGGGCCATGGGGGCCATGCCCCCCCCCGAAATACTAGGAAAACTTAGTTTAATTTTTTCTATAAGCTATTATTTCTAACAAAACTGAATCCCAATACTCGTACCTATCACTTAACAATAATTATTTTAGTATAAGAATGAGTCAAACAGAAAGTATCTATTTTTAAATAGTATTAAGATAACAATCAGAGTCAGTAGTCAAAAGCCACTCGCATCCAGTCAGCACCTTGAAAATTTCTCTATGAATTGAAATTGTGGTTACAGCAATACAGCATAAAAGAGGACTTTTCAATGACTCAATTACAAACTATGTAGTAAGAGCTACATAAAAACAAGATAGCCCCCCCCCCCCGAAAATCAGCCCTGGAACCGCCCCTGACGTGGATGCATGCTTTTGAAACAATACAAAGTGAACTACACCGCGCTGAACTACTAATATTGTATATCATTGTTATAACAAGTGATCAATATCGATATAGAGAAAGAATATATACATTAATGTTATGGCAAACCAAACAATCCTCATTCGTTTACTCCATCGTTATACAAGGATTATCGTTATAACGAGAGACTACTGTAGCACAAAAAATGTTATCACATGTCAAATCACATTCCACTAGTAAATTCAGTGAATGTAACATTTCAATTGAAAATAGCAAGTAAATTTGAAAGGTAAAATTTTTGATGATGAAAAATCTTATTGGCTTAGGACACAGATGACAGACATATTCAAATTCCATTATTTTCCACTAAATAAAAACTTTTAAGTGCTTCCCTGCAACAGTCTTTGTCATATAGGATGTATCTGTTGAGGCTAACTGGTTTTAGCATTAATAGATGAGGAACTTACAAAACTTTTTAATTTTTCGAAAATCAATGTAATTTTTTGAATTTAATTTAATTTATTTATAAAAATAAAATTTAATTTTTTTTCAAAAATTGGAGTACATGAATTTCAAACTTCGTGAACAACTTTTACACGTTTTTTATAAATTTAATGATAATGGCCCGAGTACAAAATAATGGTTATTACATATTATGAGTACAATTATGGTTATAAGTTCATTATTATGGAAGTTAGTATTTTCAACTAAATTCCACCTAAAAATAAATCCGTTAATTTCTTATCATTCGCTGTAACACATTTACTCATCAGCTGCTTACAATTGACCCTACAATACATTGTACTGCTACTAAAAATTCATTTAAAATTAAAAAAAAAAAAAAAATCGGGTGTTAAACACTCACACGACTTTCTCTTGCCATGTATATTATGAAATTATAACCCCAGTTTAATCATAAACAGTTGATTTTTGGAGATGAAGGTTCCTGGTTCAAATCCTAGTAAAAATAGTTAGTTACTTTTATATGAATTTGAATGCTAGACAGTGGTTACCGGTGTACTTTGGTGGTTGGGGTTCAATTAACCATACTCTCTCAGGAATGGTCGACCTGAGTCTGTACAAGACTAGACTTCATTTACACGTCATACATATCATCCTCATTTCATTGGGTCACACGGGTGCTTATTATTCTGAATTGAACAGATTGCAACGTACACACATAAGGATTGGACAAAAAGTTTAATCATTAGTAAACAATGTAAGATGAAAACATAACCTAATTTTAATCATGGGTGAATGATGCTAAATGAAAATTGACCTTTGTAAAACTTAAAAATACTAATTATTTTTATTTTTATTATTTATAAATACAACCTAAAAAGAAAATCACTAATTGATGCTAAACTAGGCTCAGCAGAAATGAATGTTTGAAATGAAAGTTGTAGGTTTTTAATTTTCTTTACCTTAGATTGTTTACACTTATGCCGTAAAAATCATACTAAGGCTACAATTTTCACAAATCCTATTTTTTACAGATTTTGATGAGAGAAAAAAAAGAAAATACTAACTGACTGTAAACTAAGCGTTATATAAAAAAAATCTTTGAAATAAAAGTCATATATTTTTTTATTTCCTGCAATGTTCGTTATATACATTTTTGCCCTACAATGCATATTACAGCCACAATCTTAAAAAAAAAGTTATTTTAACGAACACCATTTCAATTTTTCCTCTAAAATTTCATCAAACATGTTGCTTACCTTATCAAATAGAGCATAAAATAAGTTGTAAAAGAGGCGATTTTTAGAAAAATTGTACGAGTCGTTTTTGAGAAAATCGCGAAAACATGAAAAATCACACGAATAAACTACTTCTTCCAGTTGGCCGATTTATATAAAAATGTTCATGTCGAGCCCACAAGTAGTATCAATACTTAAGATTCAAATTTCAACTTCATATTTTGTTCCATTTTTGAGATTCTTTGTTCACACACAAACACAGACTGATTGCTAAAAATATGGTTTTTGAGTTCAGGGGAGCCTAAAACATGTACTGCCGGTGAAAACTGGATTTTGAAAAATCGACATGTAAACAATACTTTCCTTCTTATACATTCATAATGGGCAAGAAAAACTAACAATAAATTAAATAATCCAATTATAATGGCTTGATTGTTCAATCAATATCAATGCTTGTTATCACTAAAATTCATTTACAGACAAGCCAAAATTGGATAAATTACGAGTGAAATAAGCAGATAGTCAGATTGAAAGGGTTAAAGGGTTACGTTGCTGATAGTGACATGTTAAAGGTGAAAGTGAACAGTGCCGAAGTGTTCACATCGAACCACCTCATCACTATACCTCCAACCTTAAGGCAAATTAATAATAATATTACCCGAATATTCACACACACGTTCATATGTTAATGAAATGAACATTACTGAAAGCAAATCGAATATTTTATTTACAGACTCTTCTATTTAATCAAAAATAAAAAAGATAAAAATAGTTCAGTTATGTGGTGCAGAGTGCTTAGATATATAAAACGAAAAAACTGAGATTCAGCTCCCAGCTAAGATCTGAAAAATTTGACACGTAAAACTTATAATAATTGTTGATGACCAATTTCTTATGTAGTTGTTTAGGTTAAACAGCCGAAAGGCTGATTTGAACCTTAAGAGGTTTTACTAAGTAAAAATGAGGAGTGAGGTGGTTTACTATTGCCTTCCTCATAGAGTTGAAAGAATATGCTTATCATGATGCTAGGTCCTCCAAAAAGCCTGTACTTTCCACCTAGCAAATGACCCATCACTTCATTCACCACAGGGCTGGCTGTGTAGTGAAATTCATTATTTATTATTATCATTTTATTATTCTCAGAGGAGATTACTGTGACTAGTGTCTTTTGCACCTATACTTCTTCTGTTCTTAAATAGTTCAATCATTTGATTGGCTGACTATTTGATAAAAAAACAGAACTATTTTTTGTAGCCCTGGAACCGACAGATTGAGTGCAATTAATTTAATACTCAAAAACTTATATTGTTGTTTAGGTCATCAGCCGAAAAACTGGTTTGAACCTATAGAGATTTTAACTAAGTAAAATGAGGAGTGAGGTGGTTTACAATTACCTTCCTCACTGAGTGGAGAAGTATGCTTATCAGCACATCGGGCCTTCAGAAAAGCATCTACTTTCCACCCTGCAAATGACACCTTCACTTTGCTCACTACAGGGTCTGGTTATATAATAAAATAATTACCCTCAGAAGAGGTAACTCAGATTAGTTTCTTTTACATCTCTACCTTTTCTGTTCTTAGATGCTTCAGTCATAATTGGCAGACCATGTGATAAGAAACAACTATTTTTTGTAGCCCTGGAGCTACCAGATTGAGTGCAAATAATTTAACACTCCACCTGCCTGTTATGGGTATAATGACACCTTACATTAAACTAAAAAAAATTTCAAGAACATCATTTTTTGGATAAATAACCATTAAAAAGTATAGTTGTCGTATTGGTCAACAGCCTAAAGGCTAGATTAAATCCCTAGATGATCAATGAAGTATATAAAATTGGCGACTTTTTTAATACATAATACGGAAAGTATGACTTTTATCATAATTCCAGGCTTACTGGGAAATATCTTGATTTCCACTTAGCAAATGGCATGTCAGGTTTCATCTTAAAAGTTTCTTCATTTTGCACTTCGTTTTACGTGTATTTTACACTGATAATAGAAAAAATATAAACAACATGGACAAGGCATCATACCAGACTAGATCATTCTAATCCTTTCCCTAATAACTTAGTTGACAACAGCAACTTGCATAACTTAATAGACGGCATTTTTAAACCTATCTTTCTGAGAATGATTTTACAGCAACACTAACATAAACAAATTATTGGTATTACGAGATAGAGTCACCAGCATTAATGATGATTTCTTGAATCAGAACTGAACAACACCAAATTAGTTGCTAGATTTCTACCGGATAGGTAGGACATTAAAAGCGAAAAGAGAGCTAAAAAAATTCAATACAAAACTCAGTAGATCTATTGCATGTTCTAGCAAAAATTGTACACAGAAATTATGCGATAAAATCATAATATTAGTTATTTTGGATTATAAAGTTTTTGATAATTTTTTCAATCAGAATAATATGCACAGTTATTTATGGTTAATCTGAACATTTAGATATCTGGACTAGAAGAGGTAGAGGTGTAAAAGACTAATCAGAGTTATCTCCTCTTGAGAGTAATAAATTTCACTATACAGCCAACCCCCTGTGAATGAAGTGAAGTGAAGGTGTCATTTGCAGGGTGAAAAGTAGGTGCTTTTAACTCGGTGAGGAAGGCAAAGTAAACCACCTCACTCCTTGTTTTACTCAGTAAAACCTCTATAGGTTCAAACCAGCCTTTCGGCTGTTGATCTAAACAACAATGAATTTTTTAATCCCACACTATGCCTTTCATAATTTGGAACAAACAAATTTTTTAACCCTTTTAATTTCTGCACCTTTTTACTTCTGTTTTTCCAATTTTTCATCTAATACGACAACAGTTCTTAAGTATGTGAATTCTAACGTCCTTCAGCACCTTACCAAAAAATCTTATTCCATGGCCTAACCTCCTCACATCTCTTCTGAACTAGTACTAATTTTTTTCTTCAATGAATTCCAAACCACACTTTGACGATCTATTGTTTCACAAATCCAGTGCCCTTTCATCCTCCTCAAAATGGAAAATTACTAAACCTATGTAATTAGATTACCGAACGATATTATATAATAAAGATGAATTAATTCAATTATATAATTGTAACATATAATTCGTTTGGATCAATAAATACAATAGACTAATTATTTAATCTTAAAATAGAAATGATTTATGAAAATTATTACATTGATACTTTGTATTAATAGTGTTATTGCTACAAGCGTAATGTGTTCCATTCTAGGAACCCCTTATTAAATCACATATTAATTTATGTACAGAATGTACCAGTGATATTACTGTAAAGTGACTGAAGTTAATTACACAACACTTCATTTCTGAACTCTTATTAAACTGTTAATTGGTTTGTATAATACGCAATAAGTTTAATTAATATCACAGGTTGAAGTACTTTGCTCTATCAACCGTTTTACTACTACGTTAATATTCTAATACACAGTGTATTAGTTCCGAGTAAATTACAAAGTAGAACTTCACTGAAATGATTAAAATCTTTCGTAGTTGTTCATGCTTTATAATGATTATTAATACAACATATACCTATATTTAATACATTAATATATTAATTATTAGATTCAATGAAAATACTAACTGTAGAACCATTGTAATGAACTGTTGCCAATATAAAAAAAAATCTGGTGTGAAACACTCACACGACGTTTTCTTTCCAAGGTAAATAACGAAATATATAACCTAATTTTTTTTTTTAGAGTATTTAAAGTCGCATCAGTAGCTAGATTATTAGCAACTACGGTAAATAATGTAACAGTGGGTTTTAACTTGTGAAAATTTCCAGACCCTTGCCGGATATTGAACCCAAGAGCTCCACGTTTCAGGCTATCATGCTTACACTATGCAACAGAGACTGCCCTTAATTTAATTTTAATCATTAGTGTGAAATTAAAATCAACCTATGAAAAATTTACAAATATGTAAAATCACTAATTGACGTTCAGCTACGGTCTGTAGAAAAATAAGTTGAAATAAAAGTTGTAGATTTTTTAAATATTTTATAACTTTAATTAAATACACTTTTGTCATTAAATGCATACTAAGGCCGCAATCTTAAAGAAATCCCAATTTTTACTGATTTGATGAGAAAAATACATAATATCACTAATTGACATTAAATTAAGCATTATATACCTAGAAAAATATCAGAATAATAAAAGCTGTATAGTTTAACTTTTTCTACAATTTTATTGCGATAACACTTTTGCCCTAAAATGCATATAATGGTTGGAAACTTAAAAAAAGTTACCATGAAAGCACAGGCCCCCCAAGAATTTCAGCAGACAGGGCTTTCCTTATCTTGTAGAGCATAAAAAATATGCTAATGAGCAATTTTTTTAAAAAATCATACAAACCAATTTCACAAAAACCAATATTGTGAAAACCGGAATAAACCGAGAAAACTAAATGAACCGAACCAAATTCAGACAACTAATTATGAATTAAAGGGCTTCCATGAAGAGCAAAAGCAGAACAACTATAACTGTATAGAAGAAAGGAGAAAGGCCTACAGTAAATGAATGCTGAGAATGTGGGCTGCAAATAAAGCTTCCAGAAATATCTAAAGTCACCTTACATGATCTTAAATTGGCCCTTTATGTCAAAAAATAAAATAACTTGCACAATGAAATTTACAAACTGATTAACTAACGAAATAAATGGGAAATAACTAATTCACTAAAATATTTCTTTAACAAAATAAATGAGAAATAAACATTAAATACCAAAACCCATAATTAACCTTCTTTAATTGCGTAATATTAATGAAAGACAAACATAATTATGTAACTTAACAAACCATCAATTTATAAGTTAATTATAATGAAAAATCCTTTCATAAACCTTTCTCAGTTTATAATAATACTTATTTTATTTTATAAACAATACCACCACTTTACGATACAGTAAATACCAAAATAAATAAAATAAAATAGAATTAAACAGTATAATTATAGTTTTACACGCTTCTAAAATTAATTAGCAGAAATGACGACGAAGAAGATGATAATTCTCAAATGATCATGAAAAGATATAGAAATACATTAAAGTATTTAAGCGCATTAATTAATTAAATACATAAAAATAGTAATAATAATAAATAACTTCGTTATTTTACCATGATTACCTTCAAGTTATAAAGATATAAATTATTTTAGTCAAGGATAATAACTAATTACATATTATATCCACACCTGAATAAAGGATAAATAATGCAGTAAAAAAACTGCATTAATTAGATACCTAACCTAACCTAACTCTTCCAATTTAAAACACAGTTAACAAGAAGCTATTTGTTAATTATCTTCTTTAACTTAAAATAACAAAGCGTATTCAATATGAATGAATGCCATGTGTCACCTGTTTCCTTTAAAAAAAATTAATTAGGCTTGTTCGTATTTTTAATCATAATTATTAATTTTTAATAGTATTATTGAGATGCCTAATAAAGATGGACATCCATCCCTAGATCTTCAATTCAATTAATTTTTATCAAAATATAATATGGAGAATTTTTTATATAGCTTCATCAACTAATAAGTTCTATTATTAACACAACTTTGAATTTTCCACAAAACCAACCTCAGACTTTGTAGTAAAATAATCTACCATTAGGTATTAATAATTAAAAATAATAATTAAATAATTAAACTACGCCAGCCGCATTGGCGTAGTTGGTAACGTGCTCGCCTCTCATCATGCGGTCCTGGGTTCGAATCCCACTCAGGCACGGCATATTTTCATACGTTACAAAAAATCATTTCATCCTACATTGCATAAAGTTACACCCCAACGTCGTCGCTAATGACCTTCGCAGTTGATGTGACGTTAAAAAAAAAAAATTAATAATTAAAAAATGATAAATAAAAATAATTAAAAATGATTGGCTAACTATGTGATTAGCCAATTATATGACTTAAGTATTTAAGAACAGAAGAGGTAGAGGTGTAAATGACACTAGTCAAGAGTTATCTCCTCTGGCAGTAATGAATTTCAGTATACAGCCAGACCCTGTGGTGAATGAAGTGAAGGTGTAATTTGCAGGGGGAACGTAGATGCTTTTCAGAAGGCCCGGGATGCTGATAAGCATACTTTTCACTCAGTGAGGAAGGCAAAGTAAACCACCTCACTCCTCATTGTACTTAACAAAGCCTCTAAAGGTTTAAACCAGCCTTTCAGCTGATTACCTTAACAACAAACCCAGGGAACAAACCTAGGCTTAGATGTTACAACATTAATTAAATATAACAAATTTAAAAAGCAATTAGTGGTTCTTGAAAAAAATTACAATGTAATAATTCATATAAACCATTCATAATTTAGTCACATAATATCAATAAAAATGAATAATGAAAAGACAAACGTAAACCAATTTACAAGTAACAACTGAAAATTTTGTATTCGATAACAGATATAAATATCAATGACTTAAGTACAATGAAAAGCAAACAGACAAACTCTTAAATAACAAATACTACAGCATTCAAATCATAAATGTATTTAAAAAGAAATAATACTTAAAAGAATAAAAAAGAAGTGTTTTTATACTCCAAGGCTGAAAGCAAACCATAAAATATGATTAAATAAATGAATAATTCATGGTGAATAATTTTTTAAGAGGTGAAATCACTGTTCTGTCACGGCCAGATGATGATCACAACAAATAAAACAATACAAATATACTCTTACTATAAAAAAAAATAATATTTTAAACTATTTAACTATAATTTACCAAGACTAAATGAATCATTCTGCTTTATAAAAATTTACATTTTAAATTTACAAATTCATGATTATTAAAAAATGATGTACTACAAATAATGATAATTAGCTTGAATAACTTTTATGTAATAATAATGTCTTCATGCCACAATGGTTAGGATGCTAGACTGTAAGGTCTCTGGTTCGATTTCTAGCTATGGATTTTTCTTATAATTTTTTATTAGAAGTTGAGAAATAGGGATTTTTTCAGAGGCCAACTGTAAGTAAAAAATTGGAGCTTGGAGAAAACTGGTCGATCGGGACCTTTGTCAAGTCACCGGGAGTCCATAAATGCTCAATAACATTGGGCATTTTCAAATAACTGCAGATCCTCAAAATTTTTATCAAAGACCTTGTATCTTGGCCCAATATTGGCTCAATCAGATTTTCATGAATATATCACATTCGTAACACAAACTAAAGGGAAAATCTCGATTTGGGTGGCATTGTCACTTAAAATATAAAATTCATACTATAAAAATCCTACCTACAAACAATACTCCGTTTAAACAACTTTTAAGTAATACTGTTGACTAAACAGGATGCCCATATGTCGGTTTCCCCATGAGATGGGACATTTCATTTTGATAAGTTGGTAATAGTGTAATGTTGGCAGCATCACGTACAACATTCATTAGTTGTCTGTAACAGTGGCTAGTGTAAGGTACGTCTCCGTGTAGTAACTACTTTTTCCTTCGTAATGGTACTTTTAAAATACTTACAACTGAAAAACAAGTTTATATGCTTCAGTTGTGGTGGAAGCAACATAAAAATACTGCTAAAGTACTAGAAGAATTTAGTGATAAGTATCCAGATCTATTGTTACCAACTCGGCAACATTTACGAAAGTTAAATAAGAAATTTAAAAACACAGAAAGTGTATAAATGTCCCAAAGTGTAGTTGTCCACAATCGATTTGCAATGATGATAATTAACAAAACGTTGCTGAAGGGTTGAAAATTTGTAAATAGTTTTACGTTGCTGTATAAAGTATATAGAGAATCATGGTGGACATTTCGAACACCTGCTATAACATTTTCAAGGTAATATATAATGTTCAGTTCATATAATAAATTTGTTTTTTTTTGTCTATAGGTTTCTTATTTCGTTAACCTCTCTTCCGATTTCTGTAAATATCGGGGAAACCGACACAGGGCCACTCTGTACAGTACAAGTTCTTAAATGGCAAGACATTTACTGACTATGTACACACCTATTTAAAGGTTGCCAAGCTAGTAATCTAGAAAGTTTCAAACAGACTGTTCTAGAAAGTTCCAAACAACAAAAACAATTGTGTAAAGGAGTTATAATAGAATACATCCATTTGACAACTTTGGCAGATTATTTATCTTTCACCTAAATTTTTAGATTAGTGAATTAAAAAAAGAATTTAGATTATTAGAGGATGTGTTGTTGTTGTTTTTGTTGTTGTTGTTTAGGTCATCACCAGAAGGTTGGTTTGGACCTCTAAAGGCTTTACTAAGTAAAACTCTGAGTGAGGTGGTTTACCATGCCTTCCTCATTGAGTGGAAAAGTAGCCTATGGTTACCACCATGCCAGGCACATATTTTCCACCCTTCAAATAAAACTTTCACTTTATTCGCAACCGGATCTGGCTTTATAACGAAATTCATTACTTTCAGAGGAGATAACTCTAACTGTTGTCTTTTACACATCTACTTCTTCTGTTCAATTGCTTCAATCATATAATTGGCTAACCATGTGATAAGAAACAGAACTATTTTTAAGCCTTGAAACTAGCAGATCGATTGCAAATAATTTAACATTCCACCTACCTGATATGGCCAAATTAAGATATAATTTTTAAAAAAATCAATACAACAAAAAATTTTTATTTATATCATCACCCTTCCAAAGCTAATAATTGCTAATCAAAAAACTAAAACAAATTTCTCATTCTTCATAAACTAATAGGTAAGATAGAAATCTTAACCATAAAATAGTGATACCACAAAAAATGTAGAAAAAAACCTGCTGATACTATATTTGTATTAACAAACCACAAACCTAAATTGATTAACTTAATTATATGACAATTAAAATTAAAATCTTTGTAATTACCTTTATAAAATAATAACCATTAAAATATTTCATGAGGTATTAACAAGTAATTATTAGTTAAATAATTACAGAAAAAGTACTTAGCTGAAGAGAAATGTGGACAACGCTTTAAAAGAAAAAGGAAGAAACCAACAAAGAAGAGAAAATAAAACAAGAATAACAAATGACATTAATAAAACTAAAACCTGACATCAAAGAGAATATTTTTAACTTGTCAGTTAGTTATTTATTAATTCCAATTGTTATAATCAATACGGAATGGAAGTTATAAGAGATACTAAGCTGACATGGAGACTGACACAGAATACTAATAGTTTTTAACATTAAAGGCCAGATATCAACTTTATGACAGTATCTATTTCATCGTTTACAATAAAAATAAAGTATTTTCAAAGACAAATAAAAACCTTTTGTTGTAGTACTACAAATAAACTATTAACAAAACAAACTTTGAATATAAAATTCGAGGAATTAAAAGTTTGATGCTTACTAAAAGGAAAGATTTTAATTTAATGACTGAAAGACACTCGATAAATTAATTAGCTTAAAACTTAATTAAATATATTGATAAAATCAGGTGCTAAACACTCACACGACTTTCTACTACAATTTAAATAATGAACAAGATAACCTAATTTTAATCATGTGTGAATGACACAAAATGAAAATCTACTTCTGTAAAATTTAAAAATAACAAAAATCACTAATTTACCATGTTAACTAAAATCAGTAGAAAAAATTGTTCGAAATAAATATTGTGGGTTTTCAATTTCGTATAACTTTGAAAAATAGTAATGTTTTTAATCACATGGTCAGCCAATTAAAATTATACGACTGAAGCATTTAAGAACAGAAGAGGTAGAGGTATAAAAGACACTAGTCAGAGCTATCTCCTCTGAAAGTAATGAATTTCATTATACAGCCAGACTCTGTAGTGAATGAAGTGAAGGTGTCATTTGCAGGGTGGAAAGTACATGCTTCTCAGAGGACCTGGTATGCTGATAAACATACTTTTCCACTCAGTGAGGAAAGCAATGGTAAACCACCTGACTCCTCGTTTTACTTAGTAGAAAGCCTCTAGAGGTTCAAACCAGCCTTTCGGTTGATGATCTAAACAACAATCATAAAATACATACTAACGCCGCAAACCTTTAAAAATCCCATTTTTTACAGATTTTTAATGATACAATGCCCTGCTAAAATGCTAGAAATGAAAGTTGTAGGTGTTTTAATTTTCTGAAAATTTTATTATAATACAAAAAATGATGCCCTAAAATACTTATTAAGGCCGCAGTCTTAAGAAAATTTTTACCATGAGAGCACAGCTCTCCAAGAATTTCAGTGGACTTAGAACTTCAGTGCTTATAGAGGATTAAAAAATGTAGTAGTAAATGAGACGATTTAAAAAAATCTTAGAAGCCGTATTTCAGAAAACCCCAAAAAAGTGAAAAATTGCACGAATAAACCAACAACATTCGGTTGACCGATTTTGATGAAAATATTCGCGTCGGGTCCCACTTGTGTAATTTCGCGCGCGCGCGCACACACACACACACACAAATAGCTATAAACGAGATTTTTGGGTTCAGGGGCTTGAAAACATGTTATTTCCGGTGAAAACTCGAATTCGAAAAATCGACACGAAACAATACTTTCTTTCCCCATATACTCTATCACAATGTAAATTATTCTGTTAAAAAAATTAAGCTGGTAAAATATTTGTCAAATTTTCCAACATAAATTAGGGTACGATAAAATACTATCGCTCTAAATAAAATACATAAAAAATAATAAATCTGACAAACAGCAAAAACTACGTCACGAGCAAAAATAACAGAAATAGATAAATATTGTTTATACAGTGGTATATTTTAAAAAGAGCAGTGTTAATATGCAGCAAACGCTTATTACAGAACAAAACCATTTAAGGTAATTTTCGTGCATCGAATAAAGCGGAGAGTGAATGAATGAATTTCTGCTAAATAAGGATACTTGAAGTTACATTTAACAGATTCTGTGACTTACTTATATATAATACATGGCGTAAGACATAAGTCACGGAGATGTCAACATTTATTTAAGTTAAAAAAAAAGAAAGAAAGATACGACCGACAGTGAATTCACGTGGGATTTATCAGTTAACTTCTGTAGAATCTATGTGTATGTGAATGGAAACATAAAACAAGTATGGATTTATTTATCTTATTATATATATACACTGAATGTTACAAACAAAGAAAACTTTAACTCAATTTAAATGTGAGAAAACAGACACACGGATTAATAAATCTACCGAGTCAAGAATAATGTAAGAAACCAAACGAAAATCTTTAACAATCGTTTCAAATAACTCTACAAAATTTATTTTCGTTTCACAGAACTACGGAATTGATTGAAATGGATAAACTTGTTTTCCAACATTTATAAATCTGGTGTGAACGCTCACACGACTTTCTCTTGGCAATGCAAATAATGAACAATGTAACCTAAAATTAGTAATAAAACATTAAAAATAAACAAAAAAACTAACCTCAAAAACCATAACCTTATTTATTTTAATCATGAGTGAAAGATGCAAAATAAAAATCAATCTCAGTTTGGGTTAAAAATACGGAAAATCACTCTCACGCTAAATTAGCATCTGTAGAAAAAAATACTCTAAATAAAAGTTATAGATCTTTTAATTTCCTATAAATTTGATTATACACTTTTGTCGTGAAATTCATACAAAGGCTGAAATCATTAAAAAAAAATCGATATTTTTTTACACGTTTTCGTGAGAAAAAAACCGAAAATCGCTAATTACCGCTAAACTAAGCGTTATACAAAAAAATGTTCGAAATAAAAGATGTAGGATTTTAAAATGTCTACAACTTTTATTACGTACATTTTTGCGCTAAACTGCGTATTAAAGCCAGCCACTATCTTAAAAAAACAAATTTTTTCCGAGAAAATAACCTCCCCAAGAATTTCAGCAGACATGGCGCCTACCCTATCTTGAAGAGCATAAAAAATTTAGTAAATGAGGCAATTTTTTAAAAAAATCGTAGGAGCCGTTTTTAAGAAAATCGCAAAAAAGTGAAAAATGACACGAATAATCTACTACTTCCGGTTGACCGATTTTAATGAAAATGTTTGTGTCGGGTCCTCTAGTGGTATCTAACTTAAGTTTCAAGTTTCAACTTCGTACGATGTTCTGTTCTAGAGATATTTTGTACGCACGCACACGCACACCAATAGCTAAAAACAAATTTTTTGGGTTCAAGGAGTCTGAAAACGTGTAGATCCGGTGAAAACTCTATTTCAAAAACTCGACAAGAAAACAATGCTATACTTCCTACATATTCATATAGGCAAGAGAAAGTAAAAAATTATCGTTAAAAATTAAAAAGAAAATATTCACAATACTTTCTATCAACATGTGAAAGAACTTTCTAATATTTTATCGTAGTAAAATTTTTATTACGCAGTATTAAATGAAAATAACGACTATATTATAAGAACGGATTAAAATTAATCCCTATTAAGTCGCTAAGAAAAGCAATAACCACCTAGTGTTTTATAAAGCGTACGTTATACGTGTACTAATACATAAGCCGCTACTGCCAAAGTGGAATATGGCAACATAGCAACGGTTTGAATGCAGCGGCTCAGCAGTGCGCAGGCAGAAGCCGAAGTAAAGTAAAAGGTAAGAGCATCTGGAGGATGGTAAGGAGAAGATGAAGAGGAGCAATAGCGAGCGAGAGGGTAACTTTTAAACCGGTCTCAGCATTTACCAATTGCATCATATCAGCTACATGAATTCATCTCCAGCTAGCTGCTAGTAACAAGTAAGCAGCAAGCTGTAGCAACATTCCTTCCTGGAGCTACATCGGTGTGTACTCGAACACAAGAAAAATAAAAGGAGAGATGCTTAGTGAACGATAAAATCGAAGCTGACCAAACTTTCTTAATCCATGTTTATTAATAGGATTACAATACAAAACCATTTATTCTTAACAATAAAACGCAATGATAAATCCGTAACATTACTTATTATAAAAATATAGCATACGTAAATTAAATTTGATTAATAATAAATATTAATTTTCCTTTTGGTTAAACTTTAAAACGTACCGATAAAAATCTTTTATTATTAAGAGGAGATTGCACGATGGTTTTAACTGAATATTTCAATTTTTAGTTTTTTATGTTTTTCAGTAGTTTAGGCCTAAATCTACCAGAAAAACATTAAATTACGTCAAAAAAAGTTTTTTATGAAAAAAATAAGTTTAAAACCTTTAAAATACTTTTCCCTATCGAAGGAATACACAAGTTTAATCTTGTATTGCATTATTAAAAGCCCCTTTTAAACACGGTTGCTATGCCTTTTAGAGACACCACCGGTTTTTTACACCATACCAATAACAGCAGAATTTTTCTATTCACGTATTTTTTATTTGAGGGAACAGAAAAATTACAGAATGCTAAATCACAGAAGTAAAGGGGTGTATCACGGGAATCATATAAATTTTTGTCAAAAACTGACGCACAATGAGGCCCATGAAAGCGAGCGAGTTTTGGTCAAAGAACCAATACACCAAATTAAGATGTTTTTCCGCAAACTGTTGTGAAATTTTCCTAAAACTTCCTAGTACAAAGTTTTATACATCTGGTTAAGAAGGACGAATTCTATGAGCACGACCCGAAAATTCTACCAACAAAATATTTGAAAATTATTTAGACGTTAAATTTCAACCGACGAACTCACGTGGACCACTGCTTCGTTTTAGGATCGTATCCATAGCACCACAATTCATCACCGTTGATGTTCTTGAAGAAAAATTCCGTATCAGATTGGAATTGCTCCTTCATTTCACAGCAGGATTCCAAATGAATCTCTTTTTGCTCTGGTGTGAAAATTTCCAGAACCAACCGTCGTCAATTTTAAAGCATGACTTCACCAATGTTTCTAACATTTTTGCCAGTTTGTGAGATTGTTGGACGCCCGGTATGAGGAAGTCTCTTCGATCGTAATTATTAATTCAGCGAGATTTAGAAAAAATAAAATGGTTACTTACTTTCATGGTTTCTATTCACACGAATTCATAGATAGAATACAATCGTCGATTATTCATAATTACATCTGTTTGGGAAAGTACAGAAAAATATTTATTGCTTTAGGATAGTTACCCCGTTTCTACCCCCATAGAAGCAAATGGTCAAATTTCAGATGTTTTACTTTTCTTTGACATCACTTTGAGAGGGACTTTACTCTTAGTGAAGGCTGTAGAATTAATATGTTATATATTTCTATAGTTTATAATGGGCAAACCAAACGAAAAAAATTTCATATCTCCAAGTGAAGTTAGAAAATTAGAGATTAGTAAGCATGTTGTTTAGGCCATCAGCCGAAAGGCTGGTTTAAACCTCTAACAGTTTTACTAGGTAAAACGAGAAGTGAATTGGTTTACACGTGCCTTCCTCACTGAGTGGAAAAGTATCCTTATCAGCATGCCAGGCCCTCTGAAAAGCATCAACTTTCCACCCTGTAAATGATATCTTTACTTCATTCACCACAGAGTCTGGGTGTATGATAAAATTTATTACTCTCAAAAGAGATAACTCTTGACGACTAGTGTCTTTTACATCATTACCTCTTCTGTACTAAATGCTTCAGTCATATAATTGGCTAACCATGTGATAAAAAACAGAACTATTTTTTGTAGCCCTGTAACGAGCAGATCGAGTAAAAATAATTGAACAATCCACCTGCATGTTATAGGCAATGAGTGAGAATACCAACTTCAAATTACTTTCACTAATATTAAACAGTAGGCCTAACATAATAATTATGACATAATATAGCTATAAATTACACATATGAGCCTAAATCACCAATTTCGACACGAACTAAATCGTAAAAGAACAATTTACAATATTCGTAAAATCATTTTAACACTATTTTTTTTTAAAGTAAGCACAAAAAAATAAAATAAAAGTGAATAACAAACAGTAAGTATGAATATAGTAGAATGTATGTGTACAACATACAGATACATACTTAGTTAATACATTGTATCTAATACTAATAAAATAATAATAATAGGTACCACCATGTATGGAACCTACATTTACTTTCCAAACCATATATGGTTAAACATGTTTATGTTATGTTTAACTTGGGTGGGCCCATAATATATAACAAAATGTCAGTTAAGAAGATCGAACGTAAAGAAAAAGAGAGGTACATAACAACTACAACGACGAAGAACTGTAGTGATGTAGATGAGAGAGAGAA
Organism: Catonia carolina; assembly: GCA_035578175.1. Lineage (NCBI taxonomy): Eukaryota > Metazoa > Arthropoda > Insecta > Hemiptera > Achilidae > Catonia > Catonia carolina. Next base: position 51,663,557 of record JAQMRL010000005.1, read on the forward strand.
AGAGGAAAGAAAAAAAAGAGAGAGAAAGCTATTAATATTACAACGGTAACGGTATCAGAAGGATACCCATAAGGTAAGGAAGGATACGATGGTAAGGATGAAGTTATTAGGGCCAGCGGCAAACTCAAGTCAAGATGGTTGATTACTACACTCCACTTCTACAGTTGATCTAAGGATAAAAAGTTAATTCTTCAAAGGTGGCCGGTCATAAAAATACAGTGAAATTACTTTGAAAACAATTGGGTAATTAGCTATAAATATGCTGCCAAAAAGATCATAACCCCTACAGCAGTCCTGAATCCTGAATCCTGGTTGAGAGGGCCAAGAAGCCCTATGATGGCGACATCGTGTTAAGGAACACCTGGTCGCTCGGGGAACAATATAACAGAATAATTGCAACCTCAAGAAATTTGGGGAAATTTTATAGTTTAAATAGGAAATAGGATTCTGGTTCGTGGGACATTGGAACTGGGACTTGAAACGAGGTAATTCATTTTTAGAAGTTATCTGTGGAAAATTTAAAGTAAGGGACAGGTGGGTTTAAGAGCGGCTCTTTTATTTTATTTTATATTTCAGTGGCCTTTTTCAGTTTTGTGGGAGTCCTATTATCTTGGTGAGGGGAAGGCATGCATTTTACTGAACGTGGACTAAAGGTATAGTTTAAGGTAGGGGTTTGTTTATGATTTCAGGGGAGACGGAAAGGGTAGAGTTTGGCATAATCACCGGCCTTTTTATTTTCTGAGTGTTTACTAATTTAAAATGGCGGCTCTTTTCACCGTAGTGGAGTGATTATGCATAGGAACATGGGGACAACTACCAACTGGGGGCAGTGAGTCATACAAGTAGAAGGGGCATGGGAAAATAAGAGGAATACAGGGCGGAATAAAAATGTGGCAAATCTAAATTTTGTTAAGTGGGTCATACTGGAATTTAGATAAACAGCCGTCCTTAGTTTGCTCCTACTGTCAACAAACCAAAAAGCCAGCTACTACAGGGTCCACGACTTTATGGATGTTGTATTCCTATTAAGTTAACTATATTTTAAATTATAAGTACCTAAAATACTTAAAACATCAGTCGTGATGTGATGTAGGCCTAACAATTTCATTTATAAAAATACTTTTAAAAGTATTTTGTATTTAAATACTTTTGGAAGTAATTTATTGTTACTTTTTGATCAGCGTGTACACATTTTTATATACTGCGCATGCTCAGTGACATCATTATTTGTCAGTAGGAGCAAACTAAGAAAGGCTGGACTGTAGTAAGTTACTCATCGGAATTAAAGACTAAAGATGAGATCTAGCCAATAACAGCCAAGGTCGGGTTAGAGGATGCCACTACACTGCGAAGTAATATTCAGAAATAAGTAGTCCCTAAAGCTTGACATGAAACTTGCACTAAAATCTTTGTCTCCGTTTAATTCTTCAACTTGTATATTAAAAGATTTCAAACATTTTAAGTTACCGTTCAAGAAGACTGAAGTAAAAATATTTAGTAACGTGAACTGTGATATAGCGACAACACAAAGTGACAACGCAGAATACGGTTGACGAAAGTCAACTGGCTCTGTGATGTGTTCTAGTCCACTATGCCCCGCCTTCATCTGTAGTCTTTAGCTCGTCAAGGTATAATAATATAAACAGCAAATAACAGGCAGGTAGAGTGTTAAATTATTTGCACTTGATCTCCTAGTTTCAGGGTTATAAAAAATAGTCCTGTTTCTTATCACATGATGATCCAATTATATGACTAAAGCGTTTAAGAACAGAAGAGGTAGAGGCGTGTAAGGCGTATCAAGTTTCAAGTTCGTGCGATGTTCCGTTCTTGAAATATTTTGCGCGCGCACTCACACACACACACACACACACTCAAACTTAACATACCTAGACCAATCGCTAAAAACATTTTTTTTGGTTCAGGGGGTCTGAAAACGCGTAGATCCGGTGAAACTCGATTTTGAAAAATCAACATGAAAACAATACTTTCCTTCCTATATATTCAAACTCACAGGCAAGAGAAAGTAAAAATTTGTGAATCTGAGGAATGCTTTAGTGGAACCCTCTTTCGTTACCATGTCAAATCAATAAAAGTGTAAAAAATCTATAGATCGTCCAAGTGTACAATGTATTTAGATTAAAGAAATACAAAATTTTATTTTAATTTACAACACGCGTGTTTATTAGGTACACTTCTATCAACTTATATTAAGAGTCAACGATCACCACAGAATAAACTCATTATAATACAAATGTTGTAGATCTTATACACAAGAGAGAACCACGAGTGAGGAAACCTAATCGAAAACGACACGTGCGTTTCACTTCTACAACCCCTCCTCCCTATCAGCACAAACCATTAAAATTATCTTAATCCATTGTATGCATTCTTTAGCACCAGTACCACAGCAACACCAAGTAACTGTGTAACTGAAAGTTGATTAAATTAACTCGTTAGCTTAATCAACCGTAAACTACCTAATAAAAAAACAACTGCCAAATAAGAAATAAATTAAAAAATCAGAGCAACCAGGTGAATAAAAAATGTATGATGTCAAAAAATACATATTATCATGAATACAGTACTTGAAAAAAATAAAAAAAGTTGAATTTTTTTTTAATCAAACGCCGCTTTTACCTGTACATTTACATTAATATCACACAATTAAACTGAAAAATCATTTTAGTACAAAACCACAAAATAGTTAAATAAGCCGATAAAGAAATCAAGAACCAATTCAACTTTAATAGTTGAAAGTATTAAATATTTTATTCATTTATAGATAAATATATACAGTATAAGTTTAAGATACAGTATACAGTATAAGAGATACAACCCGCCGGGTTGGTTGAGAGGTAAAATCGTCCGCCGCGAGTCAGCTGTTGAACAGCTGATTTTCGGAGACGAAGGTACCTGGTTCAAATCTTAGTAAATGTAGTTACTTTGAATACTAGACAGTAGTTACCGATGTACTTTGATGGTTGGGATTCAATTAACCATTTTGTCTTCGGAATGGTCGGCCTGGGTCTGTACAAGACTAATGCTCATTTACACATCATTCTCATTTCATTAGGTCATGGGGTTGCTTATTGTGTTCTCAATTGAACAGATTGCATTGTACACAAATTAAGGATTAAAAATATATATATTTATAATATATATTTTCCTATAACGAGCAGGTGGAGTGTTAAATTATTTGCACTCTGTCTCCTAGTTCCAAGGCTACAAAAATAGTTCTGTTTCTTATCAAATGACCAGCCAATTATATGACTGAAACATTTAAGAATAGAAGAGGTAGAGGCATAAACGACACTATAACCCAACGAACTGAAGACTGCAGATGAGATCTAGACAAAAACAGCCAAAATCGGGTGTGAGGTTGCCTCTTCGCTAAGTCACACTCTGTTCCACCGAACTCAAGCTGAAATTTCGTTAGGCTGTCATCCACAGCGGGATCACAACGTGACAACGCACGATACGATTAACGAAAGTCAATTGGCTCTGTTCTGTGATCTAGGTCACTATGCTCCGCCTTCAACTGCAGTCTTTAGTTCGTTAAACTATAGTCAGAGGAATCTCCTCTAAGACTAATGAATTTCATTATACAGCCAGACCCTGTGGTGAAAAAAGTGAAGGTGTAATTTGCCGGATGAAAATTAGACGTTTTTTCGAACGGCCTAGAATGCTGATAAGCATACTTTTCCACTCAGTGAGGAAGGCAGGTGTAAACCACCTCACTTCTCGTTTTACTTTGTAAAGCCCTAGAGGTTCATACCAGCCTTTCGGCTGCTGACTTAAACAACAACATATTAGGAAATAAGTCCTATTAGCTGAAGCTGATTATAAACGGGAAAATATCAAGAGGGAGGAGTGTAGAAAGACGAAGAACGTCTTCGTTAAAAAAAACTTAGACTGGTATTAGCTCTTCGGTGGAATTGTTTCAGTCAGCAGTGTCTATAAAGTAAGATTTTGGTGTTATAATCGCCAATTTCCGATAAGAGAAGATACCTAAAGAATAAGAAAGATTAGATAGGTTTAGTAAAGTTACTGGATCGACAAAAATATAAAACTACATTAAAACGTAACAGCAATTTGCAAATTCAATAACAAGAATGCTTCCTGATTAACCAGGTTAAAAAAGTACTAAAAAACCTAAATACCCTTTTATAGAGTTTAAAATTAAATAATAGGAACGCTTTTAGAGTAAACATACAAACTAAACTAAAATAAAATCACTTTAAGGTAAATCTTAATCTAACTTCTAAAAATAAATTAATTTTCTCAAACATTTTTGAGAAAGATTTATTATTTGAATTTTTTCGGCCTACCATTACATGAGTAGTGCAGCAAAAACGAATGGCCACGCCTATTCACAAGGAGGCGGGGTCTTAAACGACCAATCAAATAGTAACAAACAAATTACCAAAATACCCCACCCCAAGTTTACTACTTAATTTTTTATCGCTATAAAATGAAGATAAAACTTGACAAATTACAAAAGAAATAAAAAATAATTAATGAAAATTATTAAATGCAATTTATAAAATTAATTACCCAAAATATGTAAACAAGTGACTTAGATTTAAAAATAAAAATATCAGGATAGTCGATCATAAACAAACCGGAGTAATAACAGATAACTACGATTTAGAATAAAGAAACAAAAATTTCGTTTTATTGTTTCAAAATGCCAATTCTGTATAGGCCTAGAAATTTAATGAAATACTTTGACAGATCGTTATAAACTACTCGATAAAAAAATCACAATGTGTTTCACCGATTAAAAAAACACCATTCACTTGCGACATCATCAAAAATTTTTATTTAAAATTCTATTCGAAACTACAAATTCATAAAAATCCTCTTATCAGTGACATGGCAAATCCACCAGGCTTCATTAGAAGATTAAAAAAAACATGGAGCAAAGATCTTCTTTAATTCTTTCTGCATGGTTATGTATAGGCTAACTAGTCGAAAGAGATAAAGTGAAATATTAGATGTACTTTTTTTTTAAATACGAGGTGTGGCTATTAAATAATGAGACTGATGTAAAAAATTTAATTTTAATTTTATACATAATCACTTATTGTCACTTTCAATATACACTCCTTCTTTATCCCAACAACGGTCTATGCGAATTTTCCGTCGTTGGAAATGACGCTCGCAAAAATGTTTGTACTGACACTTTGTACGCGATTGAAAATGACCCAAATTTTTTGGAAACGATAAGAACATGTGATGAAACGTGGTTTTTACTTATGATCTGGAAACAAAGAGCAAATCCATGCATTGGAAGAGCCGAACTTCACCGAGAGCCAAAAAAGCTCGAATGAGCAAGTCAAAATTTAAAGCGATGATGTTTTTTTTTGATAGCCATGGGGTTGTGCACCTTCACTTGGTTCCTGAAGGTCACAATTAATCAATATTACTACCTTAAGGTACTTTCTAAACTACGTCAAAGAGTAAGGAAAAACACCCCGAAATGTGGAAGGACAAATCACGAGTTCTCCACCAAAACAGTGCGCCAGCTCATTCCGCATTATCTGTCAAGAGCTTCCTAGCCAAGTACAGCATCTCAGTGTTAGAACATCAACCTTATTCACCAGATCTTGCACCATATGACTTCTACCTGTTCCCTAAGGTGTAATCTGCATTAAAAGGGACAAGATTTGAGTCTGTGGAAGCTGTAAAAGAGAAAGCGGCACGTGTCCTGAAGGAGCTGACAGAAGATGATTTCCAGCACTGTTTCCAACAATGGAAAGTTCGCATGGAGCGTTGTAGGGTTAGAGGAGTGTACATTGAAGGTGACAATAAGTGATTATGTATAAAATTAAAATTAAATTTTTTCAACGTCATCTCATTATTTAATAGCCACACTTGGTACACTTTGGCCTTCGGGCCAGCCTAGTCAGTCAGCTGGTAGAAAGTCGCTATTATTTGTTAGGTAACACTAGTTGGGTAAGCGACTTTTTACGGTAACCAGCTGACAGCCATTCCTGAACAAACTCCACTGGGAGTCCCTGTTCAAAAATTCATACAGCATCACGTCAAAAAATACAGCGAAAAGTATCAAATTGGGTGGTTGTCAGTCAATAAAGTACAGTTCCCGATAAAAAAAATAAAATAGAAAAAGTGCTTTTATTATTGATAATAACTTTTCTTTAACAATATGAACTTTTTATTGTTTTTATTTCTTTCGTACTTCAGTATATTTTTCGTTCATTGTGACTCCAAATTTAACATTGCTGAATGTTGTAAAAGATATTCGTTAATTATTTAATATATTATTATATTAATAATAATAAAATATTAAATATTTGTTAATTGTAATATGCCGTCGATTCTCTCTCATCTTGTTCTCCAAAGTACAATTAAAGATTCAAAATGAAGTTAAAATAAAAACAATGTAATGCGTAACATCATAAAAATATTACTTAATACAATCACAAAGGTGGTGCAATTGCTTAAAAGTTGACATCTAAATACTATAAATACTAATTTATTCCTGATGTAGATTATTGAAAGTATACAAATCGAACATTAAGTCAGGTTATATAAAAAATTCCGGCGCACAAGTTTCGTGACAAAATACTTAATCGTCAGTCCATTGAACCTAATTTTTGATCGTAAGAGAGAAATTGAATAAATATAGTAATACTAATAACATTAATGAACTGAATTGTGTTCCATATAATGGTTTACCACTCGTGTTTCAAAGTAATCACAAATTACTATGTTACCTAACATTTACATGACACTTCGTTGTATATAGTACTACAGAATACCATTTATTTTTTCCTATTCTTCATTGTTACATGATAAACACGAACAAATTTCACGCTCCTCTTCCCATCAAAATAGTATACTATAATTATAACTTTCTACAAAAATTATTAAGAATAAAAATAATACATATAATAATATTTTAAATTATAAAAACCAATAATACCAACCGTAAAAATACTAAAATAGTTTACAGCGTTTACATTTTATTACAATACATTTCTTGTTTTTTCTGTTCTTTATTTTATATATATTCACTTCAACGCTAAACGAAAATAATAATAAAATTGGATAATTTACTGGTCATTCTATTTAATTTGCAGAAATAAATTACTAAGTTCTTCAAAAGAAAAATCCTACCGTAACGAAGTAAAATGGAATTTAATTATGATACTATAAAAACATGTACACAGTACAACATTATACAGCGTACTAAATTAAAAAGAGATTGGCAGATTTTATTGGCCTATACTATACTATACAGTTTTTTAAGCCACGCCCTAAATGTGCAAACCACGCCCCTGTAATCTAATCTAATAAAAGAAACATAAAACTTGACTTGTTAAGAACATCATCCGCCCACATTTTACTGTCGTTTTTTAAATATCTTTCTAAAAATATATAAACGAATAGGCATTATCTGCAATACTTATTTTTTCAATAATTAAATAAAACCTAATGCATTTCTGTAAAGTTTTAACAAAAAACAAGGTAAAATTATTATAAATCCGGTAATTGTTTAATCAACCAACAATATGTAATTTGTTCGATTCAGAAAGAAATCAGCTGTATTATACATATATATACCTAAAGTTCTCGTTAATTTGTGTTCTTAAGAATTTTGTCGTCAATTATTGTTGTAAACCAATAATAAATCTGAATTTAATAATGCAGCCACACAAAATGACGTTTGGTGTTTCAAATCCGATTTTATTGCAACCCCTCTGATAAACCCGAACGCAATTTCCCATAAACCATACTAATGAATTAATTTTTGGTAATCTCCATAAAGTTTTATTACAGCCGTTTTGTTGTTTAGGTCATCAGCTTGGGTTGTTTGAACCTCTAGAGGCTAAATAAAACGAGGAAAAAGGAGGTGCAGGCATTACTAACAATAAATAGTCAACTTTAGCGCCCGAGCTTTAGATCGGAGGGGTCGCTTTAAAACTGAGATTTCTAAATACCACTAGATGATTAAAAATAAATACAAAATGTAAATGCAGAGCCCTATAACTGTATGTCTTTCGGAAGGAATATAAATACTATTTCTTTCTGTAGGGTAGTTACCCCTTTTTATACATAACGCGCAAATGATCGTTATTATACTATTTTTCAAACCTCTGAACTTACGCATTCCCCCCTACACACTGTATAGCTAGTCAATGACATGCCAGCAACGTTGCCAACACTAGCTCTCGTAGCTATTACATATTTCGTCAGCCATTTCTTTTTGTCTTAATAACAAAACATATGAACATACAATCAGCTGATTACATTATAAAGTTTTGTATGATAACGCGCTCTATAATCGATCTGTTCAGTACGAGATGGAAGACACGAGTGAACTATTGTGGCTCTTATACGTGATGTATGTCAGGCTGAAACATTCGTACAATCTGACAACGCTGGCAAACGTTGCGACTGGTCTAAACGCGTGGAACAGGAGACCTCATCAACTATGAAAAGCATTATATATTTTTTTATTTTTCTTAAGTACATCGTACCTTAGAGATATTTTTGACATATCACGCGGAATGACTCACGGTACGTATTACTTATTATTGCTTATTATTACTTATTATTATTTGCTTATTATTATATATTATTATATATATTATTATTATATATTATATTATTATATTATATATAATATTATTATATATATTATTATATTATATTATATATATATTATTATATTATATATATTATATTATTATATATTATTATTATTATACATATATTATTATATTATTATATATTATTATATATTATTTTGCTTATTATTATTGCTTATTATTGCTTATTATTGCTTATTATTACTTATTATTGCGCGCCAGCTCATGATCTCTGTCGCCTGGGGAAGTGGGACGGGTGGCGTAATAGAATGTGAGTAATATATTTGTCTTATCGTGCAGTACAAAAACATTTAGTCATCATGTAAATATTATTATTATGTCTATGTATTTATTTATTATAGGCCTACATGTTATTGCTTTTCACAACGGATACACGTGTCACAATATACAGTTGTACATTTGTGCTAATGCGTCTCGGATGTGTTAATCATTATTCATGATTTTTGATCACTAAAGTGATTTTTATTTTGAAATTTAAAGCGTGTTAACGTGCCAAAAGTTATTAGTTTTGTGTTAGGTAAATTTCAACGTGTATTTTTCATATCTTTTGTTTTATTTTAATATGTCTTCCCGGAAAAATAAAGCGGTAATTCATTCGGAAGTGCGACAAATTATTGCATCAGTTATAAAAAATTGTGATGAAGAATCGCGTAAAGGACTCGGAATTGGCTTAACCATTCGATTTTTTTTACCTCAGTAAAAAAATCATAATTTGCTACTAATTATTTAGGCCTATAAATTAATGTTATGAAATATATATTTTTTAATTTCCTTATTTTCTATGCTACGTACATATTTTAATTCCTGAGGACTGCCTGACTCAAACTGTAAATAATTACTAAATATTAATAAATACAATGAAAGAAAAGTAAAAGAGTTACTATATTATAGAATAAATTGAAATAATAAAACAAAAGGTTACTTTATAATGACAAGAACATTATGATAAATGTTTTTTTTATGAATAGTATAATCTTTCATTGCATGCCGTAACAGAAATTCCTCACACGGATCACGAGCTGACGCGGCTGCTATACTATAAGTCATTTTGCAGGGAAAAATACATAGAAACGTGTACCTGGCACAAGAAGGGTGTTGTGACTTCGAAATCTGAGAATTTGGTTTGAAAAGAGCTTAGAAGAGCTATTTCGCAGTGCAATGAACAAAGTGAGAAATTTTATGATGGTCGTCAACATTCGGAACGGATAGGTACCTGAATAAAATACCTTAGAGAAAAGTATATTGATTTTTAGAATCGTAGCTCTTCAGAAAAGTATAGAAATAATACGCATTTCTTAACGGACATCACCCATTTTTTACCAAACTGGAGCTTTAATGTTTTCTATTTTACCTCGAAAGACAACCATAGCAAATTTCAGTTCTCTAGGGGATCTGGAATTTAGCCAATTCGTGATGACTGAAACGGTAAGGAATTTCGCATAATAATAAAATATGAATCAGTTTTTAACTCTTCATGACTTGAATCTATTTAATGGCAAACGAGTAAAAACAACGTGGAACTTATACAAAAACACTTTAAAAGACCAATAATGAAGAGAACTAATAAAACTATGTTAAACGCTGAAGTACTATACTAACATTTCTTCACTTCAAAATGCTGATATATAGAAATGGCAATATACTAGTATATGCAGATGTCGTGACTTGCTAACATTACAGTACCATAAAAGTGCACTAATATTATATGCTTCGTGTATTTAATAACAGTAATGATAATAACACCACGATTCAAAATGTAGTACTTTAAACATTCTTGAGCCGATTATAACACTTAATTCATTTTAATTTTTAAAATCACCATACTAGTACAAAATGATTTACGAAGCTGATTATAATATGCTCTTATACACGGTATACATAAGTCTCAAGGATTAATTTATTTGTTTTATATACATCTATGATTAATAAATTGGGACGCATAAATAGAACGGAGTAAATACTTTTCCTTCACGTTTTTACTTTTTCTTGCCCTTTATAAATATTTAGGGTAGGAAACTAAATATAGTTTTCATGTATTTTTCGAAATTGAGTTTTCACCGGATATAAATATTTTTAGGCTTCCTGAACCAAATAACATACTCTGCTTTTAGCAATTGGTGAGAGTGTGGGTAAAAAAAATTACGACGCTCTACAAGATAGTATAAGCTCCATGTCTGCTGAAAATCTTAAGAGAGGCTGGACTCTCTAAGTAAAAGATAGTAATTTAAGAGAGCTGCGTTAATAAGCATTTTAGGGCAAAAGTGTGTATAATTAAAGTTGTAGAAAATTAAAAGATCTACAACTTTTATTTGAAACATTTGTTTCAACAACGCTTAGTATAGCGTCAACTAGTGATTTTCGGTATTTTTGAAGTCGAACCGAGGTTGATGTTCATTTTGCGTCATTCACTCATGTGATTAAAATTAGGTTGTTTTTCATTTTACATTATTACCTAATGATTAAACAAAGGTTTTGCCCATAACGGGTAGGTGGAGTGTTAAATTAATTGTACTCGATCTGCTGGTTCCAGGGCTACAAAGATCGTTCTGTTTCTTATCACATAGTCATCCAGTTATATGATTGAACTATTTAAGAACAGAAGAGGTAGAGGTGTAAAAGACACTACTCAGAGTTATCTCCTCTGAGAGTAATGAATTTCACTATACAGTAAGGCCCTGTGGTGAATGAAGTGAAAGTGTCATTTGCAGGGTGGAAACTGCATAGTTATCCGAGTGTTTTGATATTATTTATGGTGGTAGTGCAATTTTTACGAATATAAACATTATAGCCTATCATTGTACGAAGAAGAGGGGGCTGAAGCCTGGAAAGAACATGTTCCATTTGGAAAGAACTGAATCCAGTTCCATTGCACGTTATGCAATAGAACTGCATTCAGGACGAATAGAAAGCGCTAAAAAAAAATTTACATACTGTCCTTTCCACGCCCCGCTGACAGTATGTAATTTTTTTTTAACCCGACATTTCCCTTGTAGTATTATATACAAACAGTTCCGAGGGAGGTGGAGGGTTTTTGTTGATGCTGGATCAAGTGGCCAGGCGGCGGGTTTTTGGCTGGTAGGCGGTTGCGGGCTCCTTGAGACTGGACGAGGACGCCTCAATTAAGTCCAACACTACTTTCCCCATCGCAACATGAGTTTTTCTCGCCGCCTCGTATAAAAAAAGAAAAATGTCTGAATTTGAAAAATAAATACGGGAGAAGAGGAGTTTAAAAAGAAAAAAACTTGGGAGATGATCCAAGAAGAGGATCCAGACCAATCATCATACAACGCTGGACGTTATTCAAAAAAGTATAAGTTACAATTTACAATCAGTTTGCGGAAAATCATGGTTTTTTTAAAGTTTATGCATGTTTTCTCAGGAACGGTAAAAAATATCAGAATGAAATTTTCAGGGCACATTCTACTCATTATGGGCTAGTTCCGCACGCAAGATTATTTTTAAGAATTAATTGTCCATAGAAAGATTTTACAATTTTTTCCATTATTTTTTCTCGGAATTGAATACTTAATTAAAAAATAAACTCCTGTGCGGAACTAATAAAAGTCTGAAGTTTAATTTTTTTTTTAATGAAGATTCTAATTTTTAAAGTTTTTGTGAAAAGTTACAAAAACGTAAAACGTAGTTATATAGGCACTTACGGTCCCTTTTAAACCGTCCCATAGATACACCGCACAATTTCCCTTTAAAATGTTCGTTTTCTGTTCATTTTTTGCAAGTGTCTAAGTTTCACCCCAATAAGTAACAACCGGCCTGATAAGTCTCTTATGTATTTTCATTTTCATGCTACGACTTATCAGCTTTTTTCTTCTAGAGTAAAGTCTAGAGTTGACAACATAATAAGCTCAATTTTCACACTGCATTCTATCCTGAATCGTCGCACTTATGAACCCTTTATTATCTTGTTTCTCAAATACTGAAACTTCACTTCACGTTACTGTTAACACATACAATCAATGGCGATAGATGAAAATGAGTGATAAAACAATTCCAGACCTGACGGGGAATCGAACCTGGAACCTTAGCATAGAAGCCGAGTAAGACAAACTAAAAGCTGTCACCACAATATAAAATAATACGTAATATTTTGACATAGGAAAAGCAACGGTGAATGGTGAGGAATTACAGTATAATACAACATAAATAACAAAAATGAATTATAACAAATAAAAGTATCATTCCAGGTTTAATTATATGGTTTGTTTAGATCATATATCGTTAATCTAAATATACAAAAATAATAACTGCGATAAAAAGGTCGACGTCTGCTGAGTACTGTAATGAGTCAGTGCGACAGCAGGTGGGGTGTGCCGGAAGACAATGTCCGCATTGTTTCCTGTAACAGCTGTAACTCGTGCCTGTGTCCATGTTATGTAGCTATTTCATGTAACTAACACTAAAACACACACAGGGCAACCGTCTGTATGTTTTAATACAATAATAACACAACACACTACCCCTTGTTTGCATAAGGGTTGAACTTCCTCATTTTATAGTAACGGTAGCACAGTTGCCCGTTCAACGCCCCCTTCCATAAAACCATCTATAGGAACAGACTGTCACCGGTATTTTAACGGAATTGAAAAAAACCAGGAGACAATAAGCAAAATTATTTTTTTTGAATATATAATTAAACAGTACTCCAAAGTAATACGAGTTTAGAACATGAAAGAACAATGAATAGGTTTGTTTATCGTAACCCAATATTAAAGGTATTGTACCAAATGTACAAACGTTAAAGGTTTTAAAAAATACTGACATAAAAACTTCATTCATTTTTTATTTTACTTTTCTAAAAAATACCGGAAGTTTATGATTACAATAACAATAAACACTTTATTACGATCTTCAATGAATTAGGTTACTGACGACGCTCTGTGAATACAGACAGGATATATTCATGACTGACAATAATCAATACATTTTTTTAAATTAAAATAATAAATCAGTCTGTTATATAAATAAAATGAAATGATTAACGAAGATGTAAAAGTACCATACAACATTTTAATCAAGCGACCAAAAGTTAGGCAAAAATAAATTTTTTGGTCTTACGTCCGAATGTTTTACACATAAATGCTAATGACCTAAAACCGAACAAGGACATAAAAATCTGGTGTGAAAAATTCACACGCCTTTCTCTTGCTAATGTAAATAATGAATAATATGTCCTGATTTAATCATATATATTAACATATATGATATATAACGAACAGCCAAAACCAAACTAATTAAATATAATACTCACCTCAGAGTATTACATAATATATTCGAGATCTTTCGTCTCTCTCGGAGACATCCTCATAAACTATTACACTTAACATAAAACACAAATACAAAATTTAAAACAAATATGGTCGAAGACCACGTCAATTATTTAACTACTGCAACAACCATGCCGCGCGCGATTATTCGGCTGTTGCAAAAGTTAAATAAATGACGTTGTCTTCGACCATATTTGTTTTTAATGTTATATATGTTTTATGTTTAGTTTAATAGTTCCTGAGAATGTCTCCGAGAGAGTCGAAAGATCTCGAATATATGTAATACTCAGAGGTGAGTGTTATATTTAATTACTTTTGTTTTGGCTGTTCATTATATATCATATCTGAAGTGTATACAAACGAAGGAAAAATAATGTTTAATAAAATATATTGACATATTTTTTTTATTCCTAATTTGTATACGTTGCAATCTGTTCAATTCAGAACAACAAGCAACCCCACGACCCAATGAGATGAGGATGATGTGTATGACGTGTAAATGAGGTGTAGTCTTGTACAGACCCAGTCCGGCCATTCCTAAGAGAGTATGGTTAATTGAATTTCAACCATCAAAGTACACCGGTAACCACTGTCTAGTATTCAAATCCGTATAAAAGTAACTACCTTTAATAGATTTGAACCAGGAACTTTCGCCTCCGAAAATCACCTGTTGAACAGCTGACTCGCGGCGACGAATTTACCTCTAGACCAACCCGGTGGGTTGACATATATAGTGACGAAATTTTTCGGTCATGGAAAAAGGAAAATAATTTGGGAATAAGGCTGGGTGACGACTCCTTAGTGCAGCCCTGTATGCTGACGACATGGCTCTGATGCAGAAGTTTGAGGATGAGCTACAAAAAGCACTCTTCACATTAACCAAAAAGATGGAAGAATATAATATGAAGGTAGCAATAAATAAGACAAAAGTCATGGCATTCTTTGGAAAGACCCCAGTAACATCCAAAATAGTCCTTAATGGACACATACTGGAGCAAGTGAGCCACTATAAACACCTTGGAACAGATGTCTCATATGAAGATGACAATGATTTGAAAAATAACCAAATTTAATCAGATATGTGGGCCGATTCATAGGACACTGAGGCAAAAGACAAGACCCGAAACAAGGTTAAAGTTTTATAAGACGGTGGCAGTTACAGCCTTGATATAAGGTAGTGAAGCATGGGTGATGAGGAAAAAGGAAGAAAGAAACATCCAAACTGCCGAAATGAAATTCTTAAGGTCTGTCAAGGGTTACACAAGACTAGACAGGATCAGAAATGAAGATATATAACAAGAATTGGGAAATTTTCCACTCAACGAAAATATAAAATTATATCGTGCCCAATGGGTCGATCATTTAACTAGAATGCCAGAAAGCCGCTTGCCTAGCGTAGCGAGAAGATACAAACTAGTGGGAAGTAGAGATATTGGCAGGCCGAAAAAAGATGGGTGCTGCAGCAGGTAGAAATGCCTAACCTGAGAAGAGAAGAAGGTTTAATCATGAGTAAATAATGTAACATGAAAAACATAACCTAATTTTTATCATAAATGAATGACGCAAAATGAAAAATTTTCGACTTAAAAATACTTGAAATAAACCTTGTAGGTTTTTACATTCCAATAACTTTGATTACAAACACTTTTGTCATAAAATGCGCACTAAAGGCCGCAATCTTAAAAATTCAGATTTTACCGATTTTGATCAACAAAATACATAACATTACGAACTAAAACGTTGTAGAAAAAATGTTAAAAATAAAAGTTGAAATAGATATTCAAATGTTCTACAACTTTGATTATCGTACACTAAAATGCATATTAAGACAGCAATTTTTAAAAAAGTGTTTTACCAAGAGAGCAGGAGCCTCCTCAAGAATTTCAGCAGACATGGCGCTTACCCTATCTTGTAGAGAATAAAAAATATAGTTAATGAGAAAATCGTATGAACCACTTTTGTGAAAATCCCAAAAAACGAAAAACCGCACGAATAAATTACTACTTCTGCTTGACCGATTTTGATGAAAATGTTGTGTCGTGTCCCGTAGTGGTACTTAACTTAAGTTACAAATTTCAATTTCGTGCTATAATCCGTTCTTCAGAATTTTTCACACACACACACACACACACACACACAACAATCACTAAAATCATTTTTTTGGTTTCAGGGTGTCTGAAAACGTGTAATTAGATTCCGAAAAATCGACATGAAAACAATACTTTCCTTCCCTATATCTTCATAACGGGCAACAAGAGAAATTAAAAATAGAAGGAAACATAAAAACGGTAGGCCTATATAACACACAAATTGGTAGAAACATTTATTTTTTGCTTCAGGGGAACTGAAAACACGTATTTCCGGTGAAAATTCGATTTTAAATTGTAGAAATTAAAACAATACTTTCCTTCCCAATAATTCAAGTAGGGTAAGAGAAAATAATAATGAGATGTACAATTAAGATATATAGGGCCTACTTTAACCTGTACGAACAAACATTAAAAATAATAACACAGAGAATAAAAAGTATTCAACAGACCGATTACTACACATTTAAAAATCAGTTATAAAAGAGAAAATACAGAATCCTATAAAACCCACAAAAATGACGATTCGCATTTCATAGATTCAATTGAAACGAAAAAGTAAATGATATAAATACAGAGTGGGTAGAAGAAGAGGTTATGTAAAAAAAAACGCCCACACAAATTGTAATTTAAAGGAGAAGTGGGAATCAGAGGGAAAGGTCGGGGTTTAAAAATAAAAGAGAATCGAGTGGGTGGAAATTGATGAGAAGAGAAACGATGGTACCCTTTTTGAAACCACCGACTATAAATCAATTCATTCGCGGAACTAAAATATTATTCGTAGCCAGTTAAAACAGAAAATGTCGATTCTGTATATAAATTAATGAGAAAGAAATGCTATGTATGAAAGTAAGGGTGAGGAAGAGAAGGGAGTAAATGAGAGAGAACATCACGAGACAAAACGAAAAAGAGAGGAAATAACATGTATAAAGTATAGGGCTGAATAGAGGTCTGTAAAGATTATTAAACTGGGGTTGACAGCACTCATCACAGAGAAGAGGCGAAATTCAGACAGACAGAAAACGTGTGTATGTATACATGTATATAGGAACGAAAGGGAAAACAGTTAAGGGAGAGAGAGAGAAACATGAAGATAAAGAGAAAGGAAATTATAAAACGTGTACGAGTTGCGCACCATTCTAAACTTTGCAAAAATTAATTAGTTTTCTGTTAATTGCTTGCCGTTGCAAAAGCAGACCTAATCAAACCAAGCTATTCCATGCATGATAAAGTCCTAAAGCTTGCATATAGTCCAGAACCCTTCTATCTCCGATACACCCTCTCACGACCTTGTGTATCGCGCGAGCACACACACACACACACATACACATAATCAACCATCCTTTCCTATCAACCACCAGCCAACATCCGCATCCCTTCCAATATTTCCCCGAGAATGAAACACAACCGGCTGCTGATTCATCTGCTTTTAAAGTAAAGTAATTCAAAACAACCCTAAAATTTCTCTTTGGTAATTTTATTTTATTTTTATTACCCCAAAATCAGTCTATTCATTTACAAGTTGACAGTATTTATAAAATACAAGAGTTTAAATTTAAAAATCTGGTGTGA
Organism: Catonia carolina; assembly: GCA_035578175.1. Lineage (NCBI taxonomy): Eukaryota > Metazoa > Arthropoda > Insecta > Hemiptera > Achilidae > Catonia > Catonia carolina. The sequence continues at coordinate 51,681,137 of JAQMRL010000005.1, forward strand.
AACACTCACACGACTTTATCTTGCCCATGCAAATAATTAACAATATAACCTAACATTAGAAATAAACAAAAAACCTAACCTCAATAAACATAACGTAATTTTAATCATGAATGAGACGCAAAATTAAAATCAACCTCAGTTTGGCTTAAAATACGGAAAATTACTCTTTCACGCTAAACAAGGCTCTGTAGAGAAAAAAAAATCATAAAATAAAAGTTCACAACTGTACATAAAAACGAGTGAATGAGATAAAATGTGCTTTAAAACTTAGAGGTCACCTTTCAAGTGAGCTTCAGCTGTAAATGTTTTGTTCACAACTTACACAATTGTGTGTAGGACCATCGGAAATTACTTATTACAAAATGATGTCCCTACTCCATCGTCGCCGTAAACGTCTGCGGGGATTTCCGGGGAGGTATGGTAGGTATCGGTTGCGTTACTAGTTAGCTATGACATACGGAATCTTGTGCAAATTTTACGAAATAAGTCTTTACGTACGGAATTTTGAGGTCATTGTGCAAAAAGTGTCACTGGAACATTAACGGGAGCATTTTTAGCTTGTAAGAATTTTGACTGACATTGTTGGATTTTTGAAATTATAGATGTATTAGCAGTTCCATAGATTTGGCAGGCATACATCGATTCAGGCCGGACATAAGCTTTATAAATAAAAAGGATTTGAACCAAGAACTCTGTCATCAAATCAAAATCTCTGAAAATCAGCAGTTAAACAGGTGAAACGCAGAAACAACTTCACGACTAGACTAGGTGGGTTATGTTTTTCAAAGAATTAGAATATTATTGAAGTTAATTTTTTGTATAACATAAATTAATAAAGTAATCAAAAAAATTAACAAACAAAGTAATGATTTGACAAATTTTTATGGAATAATTTTTATTCGCTTTGAAACAAGTTCAAAGGAAAAGCACAGTAATAATTTCAAAAGATAAAGTTTCACATTAAGTAAAACGTAAAAACGAAATATAAAACATATATTAGCAAGTTATGAAGTATTATAAAGAACAAAATAAAACAATACGAAAAGTTTTGTGAAATATTAAGAACGAACAAAAGAGAATCAAGAAGAATGCAATAATACTACCAGAAAGGAAACAGTTAAGGATGGGGAAGAGAAGTAAAAAGAAGAAACTGCTTCAAAGAATGTAATTCTGAAACTTGCCTTGAGATATGAGATGAAGTGACTTGAAACGAAGCGAAGCGAGTAGTGCCTTTGTGGAAAAATATAACTTGTTACTTAATAGTACAGTATATTACGGAAAAAAGAAACAGAGGGGGGAAAGTAAAATAAAATTTCGTCTTTCCTTTCCGTAGTGTGGAATCATGAGAGACTCAATCATCAAGTCGATTTGTCATTTGGACGGCCGTTTCCAAATCATTGAAGGCGAAACAAAAAAGAAAATAGCAAAAGAAGAAAATGAACGACGATAAAAAAGATAAAATATAACTAATAGTAAGGTAAAAAGGAGAAAGGAAAGAGAATTTACTAAGCTGAAAATGTCAAGCCGAACGAATTGAACGCCCGATTAAATTTGAAGGGGTTTTTATTTTTCGGGGGGTTAAGAAGAGGGGATTTTATAGGGATGACGATCGAGCTAAAGGGTTTCAATCAAGATCAAAGCAAATGTTGAGGGAAATCAATTTCCCAGAGTTTCTTTATTCTACCTTGGCAGGGTTCCACAACGACGACTGTTTTGTAAAAGCGAGACACTATAAACATAAACCACGCATGCGTCAGGTTTCTTTTGCTTTGTCATTTTCAAACTTTTACGGAGTATATTGCACGGTTAATATAAAATACAAGTTTGTTTACTTAAAACCGCATATTAACTAAACTTTGGCTATTAAAGACTTGAAAGTTCACTAAAAACTTATTTAAATTGTAACTATATAAACATATAATTTACTCTTGATGAATTTAAGAACTACTTCAGAAAGGTTACTCATCTTATTTTCTTCTTCTGTTTTTTCGCTTTGTTGTAAAGAATGTTGAACGTTCCGTTTCCTTAAAGCGTATTCGCGGAAATATTTTTAAGCTGTACCTTCGTCCTAACAGAAATAGGCTTATTGCAACGTATTCGAGACCCTACGCAAAAGCAAAAAATAAATCTTGGTTCTACACACATTATGTAATTTTAAAAATTGTAAATTTCTTGATTAACGTTAACATTTTTACATGTAGGCCCTAAGTCCTAAACTGCTCCGCAATGCTTTAATTTTGATAAAAAATATTCGAGCAAAACCAGAGCCCCCATCTACTTTTTCCACGGATACCAATGACACTTTCATGATCTCAACGCATGAAGTAAATGAAAAAAGGTTTTATCAAAATCGATAAAGCCGTTTTTGAGCAAATGGTTCTTAGTACTTTTCCAACGGAAAAAAATAGATTACTATACGCAGAATTTTCGGAAATCGAGCGAGAAAGGTCACAAAACTTAAGTTCTACAAAGTTATGACAGTTCCAGTTATTCTGTACGGATGTGAAGAGCATGGACAACAAAAACCCAAAAGCGGAGAATCCAAACAGCAGAGATGAGATTTCTGTGAAGGACTACGGGGTGTACACGTTTGGAGAGAATAAAAAATGAGGAAATAAGGTCAAAATTGGGTATTTACAACTTAAATGGAAAGATAAAGCGTTATTGCTAAAGTAGGAGGCAGCACCTGCAAAGGATGTCTGATCACAGGAAACCTAAGAAGGCGCAATGGTATGTTATAGAAGATAAAAAGGGATCTCGGTATACCTAGGAAAAGATGGAGATAGGAGGATAGTGGGTGAGTTCGGAACAAGCTCCGACCTAATCCTTGTTTGGAAGAAGAATAAATTAGACTACTCTTAATCGAGATGATAGACAGCTCCACTTCAGATACGATTCTGAAATTGGTTGGGAAACCATAGTTTTTAAGTTTCAGCAAAATCGGTCAAGTTGTGTTTGCTCCATAATAAAAAACACCTGCAACAATCTGAATACCACATCCGAATTTGTCACACTGCACAACTTTCTCAATTTTTGCATAGTAAAAGACCCCGAACAAATAAATATTTTTAATTCTCATTTTAGAACGAATTAAAGCCAAGTAACCAAAGAAGTTACTTTATGAACATAAAATTAAAAGTCTGGTGTGAACCACTCACACGACTTTTTCTTGCCAATGCAAATAATGAACAATATAACCTAAATTAAATAATAAAACATTAAAAATAAACAAAAACCTAACCTCAAAGAACATAACATTGATTTAACAAGTGGTAGACGCAAAATTGCAAAACTGCGGTCCTCAGAGTAGATGGAGATCATACAGATCAGGTGCAGATCCTGCGTGGAGTGAGACAGGGTTGCATTATATCTCCAATTATTTTCAATCTATACTCAGAACACATCTTTAGAGAGGCGCTTGGAGACATAGATGTTGGTATCTCAATAAATAGAGTCAAGCTCAACAATTTACGTTATGCCGATGATACCATAGTGTTTTCTGATTCAATAGAGGGCCTGCAGGGTTTGATGGATAGGATCACAGAAACAAGTAAAGTATATGGACTTGATATAAATATTAACAAAACAAAGCTTATGGTCATTAGCAAAGAAAACATTGGAGGGGCAGAACTGTACATCAATCAGACAAGAATTGAAAGAGTCCCACAATACACCTACTTGGGAACGGTGATCAATGAGTCATGGGACAATTCTCAGGAGATCCGATGCCGTATTGGAAAAGCCAAAAGTGCTTTCTTAACAATGGGTTCAGTGTTTAAGAGCCGTGACCTCACCCTACATACAAAGCTAAGACTCCTCAAATGTTATGTATATTCAGTGCTTCTGTATGGTGTAGAATCATGGACCCTAAAGGAGGACACGATATCGAGGCTCCATGCATTTGAGTTATGGCTGTACAGAAGAATCCTGAGGATACCATGGACCGATAGGGTTACCAACCAAGAGGTACTAAGGAGGATGAATACAGCCCCAGAACTGGTCAACCTCATCAAATGTCGAAAGCTGGAATATTTAGGTCACATAATGCGCAATCAAGGCAGGTATGAGCTATTGCAGAGCATATTACAAGGGAAAATAGAAGGCAGAAGAGCCCCAGGACGAAGAAGAATTTCCTGGTTGGCTAATCTTAGAGCGTGGTTCGGAAAGAACTCCACCCAATTGTTCAGGAGCGCAACCAACAAAGTAATAATAGCCAGAATGATCGCCAACGTTCGGAACGGACAGGCACCCTAAGAAGAAGAAGAAGAAGACGCAAAATTAAAATCAACCTCAGTTTGACTTAAAATAAACGGAAAATCACTCTTTCACGCTTAACTAGGCTCTGTACAGAAAAATGCTCTCTAAATAAAAGTTGTATAACTTTTAATTTCCTATCAAATTTGATTATATACACTTTTGTCGTAAAATGGATAAGGCTAAAATCTTTTAAAAAATAAATGTTTTAACACGTATTCGTGAGAAAAAGCAGAAAATCGCTAATTACCGACAATTAGGCGGTCAACAAAAAAATGTTTGAAATAAAAGTTGTAGCATTTTTAATTCTCTACAACTTTTACTATATACATTTTTGCGCTAAAATGCATACGTAAGTCGCAATCTTAAAAAACAATTTTGTTACGAGAAAACAGCCTCTCCAACAATTTCAGCACACAAGGCGCTTACCCAATCTTGTAGAGCATAAAAAATGTAGTTTATGAGGCGAATTTTTAAAAAATCGTAGGAGCCGTTTTTGAGAAAATCTCAAAAAGTGAGAAATGACACGAATAAACTACTACTTCCGGTAGCCCGATTTTGATAAAAATGTTCGTGTCAGGTCCTCTAGTGGTATCTAACTTAAGTTTCAAGTTCATACGATGTTCGTTCCGTTCTTGAGATATTCTGATCACACATACGCACGCGCGCGGCGCGCGCGCACACACACACAAACTGCTAGAACATGTTTTTTGGGTCAGGGGTCTAAAAACGTGTAGCCTATATCTGGTGAAACTCGATTTCGAAAAATCGACATGAAAACAATCCTTTCCTTCGTATATATTCATATAGGCAACAGAAAGTAAAAATATGGTATCCAGTGTGTTTTAAGGAAACCGCTAAGATTCTTTGAAATGAAAATAGTAAAAAACTAAAACACATATTTCAGAAATCCAGCTCTTTAAATAACTCCAATTAAAATCCAATAAAACTCCAATAAAAAAATCCAATTTTTTTTATTCATTACAGATAACTGACAGAAAATTATTTTTTAATTCCCTAACGCATTTGAAAATCACGAAATACTGAACGAAAACAATTGTTATTTGGAACATTACAAATCTAAAACTTTTAACTTAAAGCCCTGACCTAATTAATAACCTTGATTGAAAATTTATACTGTAATCAAAATTTTAAGAATCTGAAATTACTTGATAGGGATCACAACGGACACAACACAGTAACAAATTAATGAATAACAAATCCATGCAGGGGCTATACTGCAACTAGCTAAACACTTCAGTTAAGTGGATTGCATACATAATAGTTTACAGGCGTTCTGAGGTCAACACAGGCCACCCACACGAGTCGAGTTTGAGTAGCTTTATTCTAGCTCTAGCATGCACGACCTCATAAAACATTTTATCAGCTCCTGGTAATGAGCTAGCAGTCAGAACTAGGTAGGTAGTAAATTTACTTAACACCCTGGGGGTCACAGCCGGTGCAGTTCACTTTAGTAACACTTGAACTTGGTTGGTGTGCTTACAGCAAGTTCGTGATTACATAACACATAAACACTATAATAAGATTACAGCAATACTTGAACCAATGTGTATGAAAGTGAAGGAAACTTTTTGCTCTGGTAATTTCTACCATGTATTCGAATTTTTTACTTTCTCTTGCCTATAATGAATATAGGAAGAAAAGTATTGTTTTCATGTAATTTTTCGAAATCGAGTTTTCACCGGATCTACACGTTTTCAGACCCCCTGAACCCAAAAAACATGTATTTAACGATTGGTCTGCGCGCGCGCGTATGTGTATATGTGTGTGTGTGTGTGTGTGCAAAATATGTCAAGAACGGAACATCGTACGAAGTTGAAACTTGAAACTTAAGTTAGGTATCCCTAGAGGACCCGACACGAACATTTTCATCAAAATCGGTCAACCAGAAGTAGTAGTTTATTCGTGTTATTTTTCACTTTTTCACGATTTTCTCAAAAACGGCTCCCACGATGTTTTTTTAAAATCGCCTTATTTACTAAATGTTTATGCTCTACAAGATAGAAGCCATGTCTGTTGAAATTCTTGGAGAAGCTGTTTTCTCGTAAAAAATTGTTTTTTTAAGTATGCGATTTTAATATGAATTTTAGCGCAAAAATGTATACAAAAAAAGTTGTAGAGAATTTAAAATCCTACAACTTTCATTTCAAACATTTTTTTGTATAACGCTTAGTTTAGCGGTAATTAGCGATTTTCTGTTTCTTCTCACGAAAACGTGTAAAAAAATCGATTTGTTTTAACAAATTTTTGAAAAACACAATTTTTTACGTTTGACGTACTATAAATTTGTTAAATAGGTAATAAACACACAAAACTTTTTAAACAAAACTTGTAGAGAATTTAATCATGAGAAAATTGGTGTAAATTAAGTCATTAAAGTAACAAATAATAATGTATTTAGCTTGAACGAAAAAGTGGAGGAGTACCGGAATCAATGGAGGCAACATTTGAAACGGATGCCAGAGGAGAGAATACCTTTAAAAGTGACGGAATATGTTCCATTTGAAAGAAGGGAGGTGGGAAGACCATGAACAAGATGGCAGTAGTCGAGATGTACGGGTTGGAATCTCTCGTGTTTGTGTAGACATACAGGATGGTTTGTGAGTTCGGAACACGCTTATGCCTAATCCTTGATAGTAAGAAGAAGAAGAAGAAGAAGAAGAAGAAATAACAAATAATAGTTATTGAAATAAAATTTTATTACTAACACTTACCGTATGAAAACAAAGGAATTTCAAGAAATAAATATAAAATTTTAAAACTTCGATTTTAAGGAAGAAGTGTTATGAATTAATTTTAAGGAAACTGAATGAGAACGTAAGTTTCTCGGATGGAACGCTGAAAACATACGATTAAAATGTCTATACGACTTACCCTTAATTTTACAACAAAAATAGATAAAACCAGTCAAGAGATAAATATATAATAATCTTTTGAATAAAGCTAAGTATATAGTAATTTCTATATATATATATATATATATATATATATACTTGAACAATCGTGGGCGTGGACAACGAATCAAATGAAAACTTTTATTTTTCTACATAATGAATTAGATAATTATAATACAATAATACAGTCAAATTTTTACAAAGTGAAATGTTGAAGCATCCACCTAAGTTTTATTTAAAGTGAGATTACATAAATTTATTCACCATTTAAGTTCACATGAAAAAAATGATTATTATAATAACACAAGTTAAAAACAAAATAACACGTTTAAAAATACTGTAAACACCCACCAATAAAATTCAACTGCAGGTGTGGATTATAGTATTAATAAGAATTCGTGACGAATCCGCTACACCACCAGTTATCACGGTATCCTATACCAGACAATTTTAATGATTTGACAGCATACTTCTCAACACCCTTTTAAAAACACTATATGAACACCATCATTAGATGAATGTACGTAATATCTAATATGAGCATACTAACTGTCAAACTTAAAGTTCACGAACTGACCGAAATAATAACATATTTCACATTTTATAAATCCTGTATTTTTACAACAAGGAAATATTTTATATACTAGATAATCTGATCTAAAGTAGGCCTACATTAAACGTAAAACAAAATTCAGATCCACGCTATTTCAGCTTTCCAAAAACATTAAGTTATTTAATTTCTTAAGTTATATAGGCCTATGCCTATAACAGACAGGTGAAATGGTAAATTATTTGCAATCGATCTGTTAGTTTCAGGGATAAAAAAAATACTTCTGTTTCTTATCACATGGTTAGCCAATTAAATGACTGAAGTATTTATGAACAGAAGAGGTAGAGGTGTAAAAGATACTAGTCAAGAGTTATCTCCTCTGAAAGTAATGAATTTCATTATATAGCCAGAACCTGTGGTGAATGAAGTGAAGGTGTCATTTGGAGGGTGCAGAGTAGTTGCTTTTTGGAGGGCCTGGCAAGCTGATAAGCATAGGCTACTTTTGTACTCAGTGAGGAAGGCAAACGTAAACCACCTCACTCCTCGTTTTACTTAATAAAACCTCTAGAGGTTCAAACCAGCCTTTCGGCTGTTGACCTAAAACAACAACAAGTTATACATGCCCATAACAGACAGGAGTAGTAAATTATTTGCACTCGATCTGTTAGTTTCAAGGATACAAAAAATACTTCTGTTTCTTATCACATGGTCAGCCAATTAAATGACTGAAGTATTTAAGAACAGAAAAGGTAGAGGTGCATAAGGTACAAGTCAAGAGTTATCTCGTCTGGAAGTAATGACTTTAATTACACAGCCAGACCCTGTGGTGAATGAAGTGATGGAGTCATTTGTAGGGTGGAAAATATGTGCTTTTCAGAGGACCTGGCATGTTGATAAGCATACTTTTCAACTCAGTGACGAAGGCCAAGGGTAAAACTACCTCACACCTCGTTTTACTTAGTAAAATCTCTTGAGGTTCAAACCAGCCCTTCCTATATATGTTAAAATCGGAGCATCTTTATTTGGTCGGATACGTTGCAGCCCAGATTACTGAAAGTGGGATACCTGTTCTAAAATATTGTTCTCTATAACAATTTTTCTCCTGACTGGATTCTTCCCTCTGAACACCATTACCATCGTCTTCTCGTGTTCTGTGAATAAGAACTTTACCTACAAATTTGACTGAAAAGGTCCGATGGAAACAAAAATTGGAAAACCTAATCTGATTTATTATCAATTTAAAAGATAAACATAAACATGATTCTTTTAGTACATTTTAAGTCGCATCAACATCTTGATTTATTAACGATTGCTGTGGGTTATAACGTGTAGACTAATAAATTTCAGATCTTGCCAAGAATCGAACCCAGGACTTCAGGTTTGTATTTTTATACGCCAACAATTACGCCGCGAAGATGGTACCATATAAGTTTTGATTATAACAAAAATTCATAAACCTTTAATTGAAAAGAAATGCTGAAAACGCGTAGATTCAACTTCAAGGATAAATGACATCATTTTCAGCTCAGTTGAAAAAGATGAAAAATATAAGTAGGAAAGAAAATGTTTAGTTGGATCGTTAACCGAGTAAAAACAATAAAGAAGAAAGGCGAAGACGAAGAACGAAGAACATCATCAACACACGAACAGCGTTTTAATTCCAAACAAGGAAAAACAGACGGCGTGACGCCATGGCAAGCAGAGTTAGAGCTACTATGTACTATTAGTATTATTAAATGTATTATAACTGCACAGTTGGCGGCGGCACGGCTCTTTTTCGTTTAACTCGATTTCGCAACTTTGTTATTAAACCCAATTTGAATTCAGCACGATGGGAAATTATTTTGGAAGAATATACAGACTGCCTCCTACCCTAGTACGCAGTACCAAATAAACCGAAATATGTTGAATTTATGTGATATTCAGAAATTCATTTCGAAAAATTAACCATATATTTTTTAATTAACTGACAAATATTTTACAAGTTTCTTCCAACTAGTTATTTACTATGAACACTTAAAATAAAATAATTAATAAATTTTAATGGTATTTTTACCAACTGAGAAACATTCAAAAAAAATGGTATGAAACACTCACACGACTTTCTCTTGCCAATGTCAATAATGAATAATATAACCTAATATTAGTAATAAAACATTAGAAAAAAACAAAACCAACCGACCAACCTAAAAAAACATAAACCAATTTTAATCGTGAGTGAATGATGCAAAATGAAACCCAAAGTTAGTTTGGCTTAATAATATGGAAATCACTTTTCCACGCTAAACTAGGCTCTGTAGAGAAAAATGCTTAAAATAAAGGTTGCAATTCTTTTAATTTCCTATAAATTTGATTAAATGCATTTTATCGTAAAATAGATACAACGGCTGAAATCTTAAAAAACCGATTTTTTTACAAATTTTCATTAAAAACAAAGAAGAAAATCACTAATTACCGCTAAACTAAGCGTTATACAAAGAAATGATTGAAATAAAAATTGTAGATTTCTAAATTGTCTACAACTTTTATTATATACACTTTTGCGCTAAAATGCACATTAAGGCTGTCATCTTAAAAAAAATGTACGAGAGCACAGCCTCCCTAAGAATTTCAGCAGATATGGCGCCTACCCTATCTTGTAGAGAATAAAAAATTTAGTAATGAGGCGATTTTTAAAATCGTAGGAGCCGTTTTTGAGAAAATCGCAAAAAAGTGAAAAATTACACGAATAAACTACCACTTCCGGTAAACTGATTTTGATGAAAATGTTCGCGTCGGCTCCGATAATAGGACCTAACTTAAGTTTTTCAAATTCATACGATGTTCCGTTCTTGAGATATTTTGTTCACACGCTCACACACACACACACGCACGCACGCACGTACACACAGAGACCAATCGCTAAAAACGTGTTTTCTGTGTTCAGGGTTCTGAAAACGTGTACATCCGGTGAAAACTCGATTTCGAAAAATCGACTTGAAAACAATACTTTCCTTCCTAAATATTCATATAGGCAAGAGAAAGTAATACTAATGATAAGGTACAATTTTAAACTAACATCCTCAATTGATTAACACAATCAAATTCGAACTCAAGTATTTATTTTATTTTTTGGAATAACAATGCTAGTAACTTAATTAATAGTAAGCCGATAAAATTTTCTTAACACTCCAGATTTTACTCAAAATAACTCTCCACGAGAAAAACCAAACTAAAAAAACTCCCACAATCAAATTTTGTAAACGGTTTTAACTATTTAACTTATGTAATGTTAATAAATTTTAAATATCATAGTAGAAATACAATTTAATGATAACTTACCCAATTTCTTAGGGTCATGATAGGAAGAAGAATTTGGAAGCGCCAACAATTTTCGTTTGTGATTACACAGCCTTGTCAATAAATTAGGGGGTGCTCCAGCATTCCACGGTCGTGACGCTACCTGAAAATAAAATATTATAATTAATAAATGATTAAACAAAAAATAACACAATAAACAAACGGAATGTATCAAAGAGTAGAATGCAGACGAGAGAAATGGGAGTTCAAGATGAGTTTTTAGAAAAGACAAGAGCCGATCAGGTGAGAAATAATGTAGTTAAGGAATTATCAGAATCTGATAAGACTGTTTAAAAGGATGTTGTACTTGGAAGTGGAGGGGAAAAGGCCGAGGGGTTTAAACAAATATTAAATATTTTGGTAAAAAGGATGCAAAAAATACTCAGAATCGTATCATCGGAATGATAGGCCTACTGAGTACATAAATACGAAAAACCTTACGTTGTGAAATACTTTAATTACAAGTATAAAAAATAAAAGTTCATATTTGATTAAATTTCAATAAGAGGCAAAACGTTGATTTGAAATTCCTAACCAATATATAAACGTAATTTAAACTCTGGTAGTAAACGTTATGAGAGTTGCATGTGTGGATACGCTTAAACGTGTACGTATTTCAGTTTACCATATAAAAAACAAACGTTAAATGAAAAATTTTATTATCGTCTAACAGAAAAACAGAGTTATACCCTATTTTTCATTTTAATTTAAAAATGTAGCACAATCTATTTAAAATAAACCTTTTATATAAATATATATATCGTATTCACTTTACTTCATTTAAAAATAATTAATTTTTAAAATGTCGAGAGAATTCCCTCTCGCTCTTAAATAAAAGGACGGGGAAGAGATCAGGGAAACAGGTAAACGGATAAACACAAAAAAATCATTTATAAAGCTAGAATGTCTAATATTTGCTTCGTTATTAAATATTTAAAATATATGTCTATATACACACAAAGGTATGTACCGTACTTCGTTTAAATTATATTTTTTAATTAAAAAAGCAATTATAAAACCCTTTTTAAATTAAATTATTGATGTATAAGTAAATAGAAATAAAAATATAAATAAATTTAAAAATAAAAAACGAAGAGAAAATTATGAAAACAGTTCGTGGAGTAGCCAGAAAGTAACTAAATATAAAAAGAGAAAAAGTAAATTATCGGCTCTACTTGAGTACTATTATTAATTTACTACGGCTTATTATTATTATTATTATTATTATTATTATTATTATTATTATTATTATTATTATTATTATTATTATTATTATTACTACTCTAAGATTGATTATTGAGAAAAGGATAAAGAAATAAAACTACTAATATGACATTTGTAGATTGAGAGAAAGCATTTGACTATCTGGACTGGAGTAAAATGTTTAAAACTTTGAAAAGGCTAGAAATTAAATACAAAGAAAAGAAAGTTATCTACAGTCAATATCAGAATCAAACGACTGTTTTGAGAATTGAGGGGTACGAAAATGAAGCTGCTGTAAAAAAAGGTGTACAAGGATGTTCATTGTCACCACTACTTTTTAACCTGTATACAGAAGAGGCTATAAATGAAGTGAAGGAAAAATTTGACGCCGGAATAAAAATGCTGAGATTCATCGATGATATAGTAATAATACCCGCGACTAAGACAGAACTAGAGGATATCTTATAAGGAATGAATGAAATCATGAGAAAGGATTAGCTCATGAAAATTAATAAGAAAAAACGACAGTGTTGCGCAGCAGCAAGAATGGTTAAGAAGGGATTCACCAGATCTTGGACCATGTGACTTCTACCTGTTCATTAAGGTGAAATCTGCATTAAAAGGGACAAGATTTGAGTCTGTGGAAGCTGTAAAAGAGAAAGCGGCACGTGTCCTGAAGGAGCTGACAGAAGATGACTTCCAGCACTGTTTCCAACAATGGAAAATTCGCAAGGAGCTTTGTAGGGATAGAGAAGGAGTGTATATTGAAGGTGACAATAAAAGATTATGTATAAAATTAAAATAAATGTTTTTACGTTAGTCTCGTAATTTAATGGCCACCTCGTAGTCTTCTATGTACTGCAATAATGCAGCGTATGTAATCTACAATGGAACAGCATACCTACAAAATACAATAGGTGTTGTCAATTTTCAACGACACGCTGACTGCACATCTAACTGTAGATCGGAGGGGTACACGGGGTCGAAGTCCAGTATGCGCATGCGTAGTCCAGCGCTCACAGCAACTGGCTTGGCCTTTACTTGATAAAACATTGGTAACTGAATTTACAGAAGGAAATTGGAAAGAATCCCTTAGAATAATTGGGAAGGCTGGTCAAAGAGGAGGAGAGACATTTGAGAGAAAGATCCTCCGTAAGATATTGGGTCCAAAGATAGTAGACGGACAATATAGGTTACCTATGAGGTCGAAAAGAACTGTACAAGAACAATTAATGAAACAATTACTGAAAAAAAAACTAAATTTTACGGGCACCTGTATAGAATGGATGAAAACCAGTTGACAAAACAAACTCTCAAGACACTAAACAATAGACCTAAGGTGTTGGATAAATGGTTTAAATGAATCAGAAAGAATATTTAGAAAACCGGAATAAAATGAACCAAATTCAGACAACTAATATCGGGTTTATGAGCTTCCATGAAAAGCAAAAACAGATTACCGGACGGACAGAAAAAAAGGAGAAACGCCTACAGTGAGCGAATGTTGAGAAGGTGAAATACAAAAAGAGCTTTCAGTAACGTCCGAGTCACCACAAGTAGTCTAAAATCGGTCCTACACTACGAAAATAACATTTTAAAAACACAAATTACAACATAAAAAATACTAAAAATAAAATGATACAACCATAAATAAAAGGATAATAGAAATACATTCGTAAAAATTAGAAACACAATACATTATGACAATACAAAATAACTTCATGAAATGAGTAGACAAAAACAACTATCGACTATTAGAAATTAGTCGTAAATTGTAAAAGTCAAAAAGACCAGGAAAGGCGAACAGAAGTTAAATGACAAACAAAAAAAAAAACAAAATACAAATAAAACAATAGAACTAAAGAAACGCCGGAAATATCAAATTATTCTTTCATAGAATAAAATCCTTATTCATCCAGCAGTAACCTCCTTTACAAACACACAGAAACACATATGCAAGAGAAGTCTTTTATTTATAGTCAAGGAAGATAATATTGCGACATTTATAAATTACAAAACGTTAGGCAATAGTACAAGTTATTGCTTAATAACTTAAGAACATGTTATTGCAGAAACGTTCTTTATGAATTATTATTATCGATAAAGAATGAAATAATAGAAACCTTTCGACCCTACCTACCAAAGAAGAACAGGTTAACATACACAATATAATAAACCACACATACGTACAACGAAATATTACGAAATAACACATAGAAAAGGGTAATGACTTGCACAGTAATAAATAAGTCCTTCGAAATTATATTATCCATTGTAGAAAAAAAACAAGAAAATAAAATCACAATTCAAATAAATAAATAAAAAATAACCACAATACTACAACTCCGTTTTAGCAATTGCACGGTAAAACTAACATCTAGGCTAACTAGAAAAACTACAAATGCACAGCATCAATTTGTCATAATTTAGAAATATTCTATTCTGCTACGCATACTTGTGCACTTTGTGCTGTTTTTCACATTAATTGTAAAGCACAAGAAGAGGCTGACGAGGAAATAGAGATCTGACCGTGAAACGAATCCGACATTTCTATGTTATAAGTTTTACTAACCTTTTCAGCTGCCTTGATTCATACTCTTTACTTACTAATGGTTCAGTGGATCCACCATCATCAGGTATCTAACCTACGGAAGAAGCAACATGTTCCGTAGGTGGTAAAAATTATTTTAAAGTTGCATATGATTTGTGAAACTATGCACCGAAATAAATGTAACTAGATCAAGACAGCTGAAAAGGTTAGCAAAGTTTATACAGTCGAACTTCAACATAGCAAACTTCGATATAACGAAAACGTTGATTATACGAATTTTTTTACTGCACCGTGACATTATAATTGTGTAAATTTACCTTGATATAACGAAATAGCGTTATGCAATAAGTACGAAGTGACACGCTATATTATGATTTCTCTGTGAGTTTTAAGGTAGATTCTTTTGATTTCCGTCAATTGGAAACGTCAGTAACAAAGTTACTCTTAAACAATTTCATCATCACGGTTGATGAACAGATTACTGTTAGTGATTTTCCGAACGATGATTACATACTTTATGGTGTTAGTAAGTCCGCTAACCGGGATAATGATGATGATGAAGAAGATGATAAAACCTGCGAAGACCAGCAGCAGGAGAAAAAACCTACCGACGACGAGATTTTACAGTCATTTAAAATAATTAGGCTTGGGCTACAGCTCAAGGATGAAGTGCCTGAGAGTATTTTTGAAAATTTAAATAAATTTGAAACTTTTTTTGAACGTATTGCTAAACTCAAACAAAAGAAACAACGGGAAATTACTCACTTTTTCAGGGCGTAAATTAACATTTAAAATACTGTAATTAAATATTCTAACCAATACCTGTCAATATCAAAAACGAAAGAGTGAATTTAGGATTAGTGTTTTTATAAACCAATTAGATAAAGTTAGTGTATTTATCTTTTGTTAGTATTTTGAAGAAATATTTACTAAAAATAAATAAAAATATAGTATTAAGCTACAAATGAGTTTCAGATTCTTTTAATAACAGCCAAGATCTATGTAAGAGGTAAATTCCTACTTGAAATCGATACATAACTTTTGTTCTATTATTAACCGCAATTACGTAAAACATGATATATAAAAAAATTAATTTACAACTTAAGAAGTGTCTATTAAGAAAATTAACTGTTTTTAATTCATCATACAACGTGAAAAAAATTCGTTAATAAAAATTAGCTTGAAAATTCTTGTTAATTCGATATAACGAATTTCGAATGTATTATATATAAAAAAGAGCACAAAGTTTAAGTAATTTAACTGTAATTTGCTAGTAGTTTAACAATAACTATTTATTGTAACTTAACAATTTGTTAGTTGATAAATAGTTGTTAAAAGTTTAAAAGGAAGTCTCATAATTTATTAATAACCAGATCCCGAAAGAACCTGGAATAAATATTGTAATATATCAAGCTGCAGATCTCCGGATACCTCACAGACAATAACTTAAAATTTATTTTCAAGAAATTAACAAAACATAAGAAAATAAAACAAAAAATACAATCACCAATAACTGAAGAATGAAATTCCAGATTCTGTAAACAATTTAATTTGTAAAACATCAGTATACGGGAAAAATCACACGATAAACGAGTTAATTTAAAATACTATCCAAGTACATTAACCGAAGAAATAATGCTGATAAGCAAACCGAAAAGAATTACAAAATAATAAAATAAATACAAATAAAAACGTAAGGTACAAAGGTAAAACGCAGACCATTAACAAAAAAAAGATAATGTATGGATAAATAAAATTAGACTCATGTAGAAAAATAATAATCATCTTATAAAGGTGAAGAAAGATTGTTCGGTTACTTATGCATACATAAGTTAAAATTAGAATAAAGAAAACAGAGAAAGAAAAAATAGAAAAGAATAAATATGTTAAGACTTGGATAGGTAGACAAGTAAAATGTATTTAAGCGAACTTACAAATGACGTCATTTGCAAAAGAAAGGATAGACAGATTAAAATTGAAGGAGGAGTTGAAGCAAAGTGGTGGTGGGTAGAGAGGTAAAAAAATACTAAAGTACATGATGCATGTAACCTTGCATGTTACTCCGACCACAAATTAGTTTTTATTGTTATCACCTACAAAATAACACCAAAAATAGACTCGGTAATCAAATACAGTGTAATAGCTTCAATAAAAACATCGGCCACAAAATAAAATTTAAAAGACTTCATTAAATGAAAGACTTTTACCTGAAATTTATCAGGTTGACACTTAAATCAACATGAACTAGTGTTCATGTTCATAACTGACACAAAAAGGCTAAGTATCTAATTATATAGCGACCTGAAATAACTTTTACGAGAGTTTAAAACGAAGTTGACATTTAATTGTAAACGCTTAAATCGATTTTGATAAAAATACATATTTTTAATTCTAACAAAACTTAGAAATAACAAATTTAACTTTACGGAGTCAATTACATATGGAGCTTTTCAACAAAACAAATGTATACTAATATAATTTAATTATAAAATTACACTTAAAGACAAACTAATTAATTATCGAAGAAAAAGAAATTATTATTATTATTATTATTATTGAGGACAAAAATAAGTAAATACTGTAAAATTTGTTGCTGTTTACGTCATAAGACGAAAGGCTGGTTTGAACATCTAGTAGCTTTACTAAAAAATAAAAGCAGTGAAATGGTTTACTATTGCCTTCCTCACTGAGTGGAAATGTATGCTTATCACCATGTAAGGCCCTCTGACAAGCTTCTATTATTGTATTGTAGTTCGTCTTTTACCTACATAATTTGCAAAAAAAATAAACAAAAACCGATTTCGGATAATCGATATTTCGGATAATCGGGGTTTTACTGTATTAAGATATAAGTATATACAAGGAATAGAACACACCAAAATTTCCTTTTATATATAATTATATTATATTCAAAAAAAGATAAAATGGATACAAATAAGAATAATTATATAAGAATATTGAAATATTTATACTTTAAAGGTCTACCTAATAGAAATTATTCTTACAGTTTTTTTTCTCTTTTATAAAATACTAAAATTACTCTACATTAAATGTATGCATAAAGTCGGCAAAAATAATCGCTTTATTACACGCTCAAGTTATTTCTCATAATATTTAGAAAAATATGTATACGTATTCTTAATAAAGAAAAAAAACAACTCTGAAAAGTAATACAGAAAAAAACAAACATAATACAGAACAAGTACGGAGAATACAGCACTTTAATTTACAAGAAAGAAAAGTACATAAATACAGAGTTAGAGATAAAAGCGAACACAAAGCGGAGACGGTACTTAATGAAGATTATTTACGCACACACTAGAATATACATACATATCTGTAATAAGTATGAAAATAAAAAAGGGGAAAGCAAAAATATAAAGTTGACAAACAAACAGAAAAGGTAAAGTTTAATGGACTAATTGCAACGACGGAAAACCGCCATGTAACTAACAAACAAACAAACAAACACAAATACTCTGTCGGTGCAAAAGAAACGCAATCCATGTAGAATACATCAACTGAAAAACGCCAAAAACGTAACTTAACAATTAAACAGAAACCTGAAATTAAAAAAGGGTACTATAAGAATGCATAGTACAACAAACCTTTATACAAATCGTCAACCAAAATTAAATTTTACTACAAAATACTATTTTTATAGATTCTTTCTTAAATTGTACAAATTTAACATTCATTAATATATTTTTACTCAGTATTTTTTACGTTGCATTATTTTCGAAAAAATAAATATGAATAGCTGCTTAAGAGCCTAACTAAATTGTTATTTTTTTTAGTTATTTTAAATCGCATAAATATCTTTGTTATTAGCGACTACATTGGGTTGAGGAACGGTGGGTTTTGAACTTGTAATAATTTTGTAGACCCTGGCCGGGAATCAAACCCGGGACCTCCAGTTTGGAGCGTAGCACGCTAACCACTGGGCCACGGAGGCAGCCATTTTTAAATATTTTATTTACTGTACATTCAACTTACTCATTCAAGCATCTCTTATTCCTTAACTTCTCGGTCACCTACACAGAAATTCGAACAAATCTGTTTCTTATATAGAAACTTTCGTGTCCGAAAGTCAGGTGTTAAACAGACTTTATTTCTAGACCAACCCGGTGAGTTACACGTGATCTAAAACGACAAGAGTGATATCAACCATTGAGAATTACAGGCAAGAGTCGTAAAGGCCAAGCCAATTGCTGTGAGCGCTGAACTACGCATGCGCATAATTGACTTGGACCCTGCATACCCCTCCGACCAACGTACCAATGTATAGTCAGAGTACTGTTGAAAATTGACAACTCCCATTGTATTTTGTAATCATTCTGTTCCATTGTTGATTACATACGCTGCACTATTGCGGTACATACAAGACTATACTAATGCAGACGCACGTGTTGCCCAGCGCTCTCCTTACGAAAATCAGGCTAAAAGTCAATTTTTGCGGATTCCAGACATTCGAACACCCTGACAAATGTTTACTTACAACCCAACCAAACAATGTGGTATTGGACGAGCTCGGAACAGATAAGCATCCAAATTTCTTTATAAGATAGTAAATTACTAATTTTGAAATTGGAAAATGCCAGAAGGCCTAATTCGTATCGTTTCTGATTATAATCCTTCGATATGATGAATTTAAAAACATGTTTAATATCGTGTTCATGGTCAGGATCATCCACTAAGAACAAATACTTTGAAAAAAAAGTTAATACGTATTAGTATATGTACATTTAAATAATAGAATTGGCCATAACAGAGTTAAAGTAATTTGTCCGAACAAAATAATGTGCCCATAACAGGCGGTGGAGTGTTAAATTATTTTCACTATCTGGTAGTTCCAGAGCTATAAAAAAATAGTTCTGTTTCTTATCACATGATCAGCCAATTATACGACTGAAGCATTTAAGAACAGAAGATGTAGAGGTGTAAAATACACTAGTCACAGTTATCTCCTCTAAGAGTGACGAATTTCGTTATAAAGCCAGACCTTGTGGTGAATGAAGTGAAGGTGTCATTTACAGGGTGTAAAGAAGATGCTTTTCAGAGGGGTTAGCACGCTAAGCACACTTTTTCACTCACGGAAAAGGCTATTGTAAACCTCACATCTCGTTTTACTTAAAGCCCCTAGAGGTTCAAACCAGCCTTTCGATTGATAACCAAAACAACATTTAAACATGACACAGGCGAACAAAGAAATAAATGATTAAAAAATTATTTTTACAAAACTCTGATTTTTAATTAATTAAAAAATGGAATATCGACACAAAAATGAAAAGAAAAAGGTAAATATTATTTAGAAGAGAAGTCTTTTTAAATTTTTTCTTCAAGCTGAGGCGCACAAGCATATTATTCAGTTTTTATCATAGGGTCCATCATTATAAAAAAATGTATGATAGAAGTAAATCATCAATCAAAGAATATTGTATTAAAATAAAAAATAACCTAATTATAATGACATTAAAGCAACAATGAAGTAGCTAATAAAAACAAGTAAAAGTCACTTAATGAAAATTTATTACATTTTACATCTAGATCATTCAAGTACAAACGCAATTACAATGAGATAACAAATTAGCAAAAATAAGACATTCATGATAAATTACCATTACTTTCTTACTTATATTACTCATATTTCAATACAACACCAAGTCATCTAAATCCGTCTCAACCGAGCAAAATACTAATTGTAATCTACTAGGAAATAAAAACTTTACCTAATTCTTTTGTTACGTTAACAGCTCTATTCATAGCAGCTTCGGTGAATTACAAAAGGTTGAACTAACAAAACAATAAGTGAAAATGTTTACCATTGCCTTCCTCATTAAGTTAAGTATGATCAATCATGTGTAAGACAGGCATTTTTAAATATATTTACTTTAAATTTTGTAAATAACTCCTTCCAATTCATTTAACACTTTCTTACAGTATAATGAAATCCATAAATTTTTAGAGATGATACCCAAAACTTACGATTTTTCTTTGGTTTCATGACATATAAAATTGAAATTTACTGAAAACGCAAAATAAAATTTTAAGGGAAACAAAGTGATTATACATTTTAATCAAAAAAATTTTGTAGTCGGCAGAAATCGTGCTAAATATTGTTTACTGTTTTTCAAGGCAGATTTGCACTTAGTAAACAATGTACGATACCGTAATGTAAACAATATAAAAAAGAAGTATTTTAAAAAATTCCTTTATGAGATGACGTGTATCATGTGACAATTTAAAAAAAGGCTTAATTTTGACTAATGGTAAAAACCATTAGTGATTTCTATATCTACTCTTTAAAGTTGAAGAGGAATCGAATGGAACTATTTTATTTTCTAGATTCCGACTTAGATTTCTACACTTTTAGTTTTGGGCCACGTCCGGTCGAAACCCGAACTTTAAACCCAATGATTTCTGTATCTACTAATTCTGACTTTTAGTTTTGGGCCACTTCCGGTCGAAACCGGAACTTCAAACCCAATGATTTCTGTACCTACTAATTCTTGACTTTTAGGTTGGGCTACTTCCGGTCGAAACCGGAACTTTACACCCAAAGATTTCTGTATCTACTAATTCTTGACTTTTATTTTTGGGTCACTTCCGATCGAAACCGGAACTTAACCTAATGATTTCTGTACCTACTAATTAATAGGAATCGAATGACACTAAATTTGTTTCCAAGATCCGACTTTGATTTCTTGACTTCCGGTTTTGGGATACTACTTCCAATCGAAACCGGTACTACAAACCCAATTCAGACCCACTAACGTTTTGTGTAGATTACGAATCCGAAAACCATTTGTTACTATCTCTTGTAGTTTCTGATAACTGGATGTGACGGACGGATGGACAAAGGACACTGATAGATGACAATTTAAAAATTTCGACCAATATGGATAAAAAATACACAAAAAATGTGTGTTGTTTAGGTCAACAGCCGAAAGTCTGGTTTGAACCTGTAGAGGTTTTACTAAGTAAAAACAAGGAGTGAGGTGGTTTACTAATGCCTTCCTCACTTGAGTTGAAAGAGTATGCTTATCAGCATCCCAGGCCCTCCGGAAAGCACCCACTTTTCACCCTGCAAATGATACCTTCACTTCATTCACCACAGGGTCTGGCTGTATAATGAAATTCATTACTCTGAGAGGAGATAATTCTGACTAGTGTCTATTACACCTCTACCTCTTCTGTTCTTAAATAGTTCAGTTATTTAATTGCCTCACTATGTGATAAGAAACAGTACTATTTTTTGTAGCCCTAGAACCAACACATCGAGTGCAATTAATGTAACACTTCACCTGCCCGTATGAGCAAGAAAATGTGTATACAGAATAACAGTTTAATTGTATATATTATAGGAAGGCATTATGATTAAAGAGATGAACTATTTAAAATAAAAAAATTGCGGATTATATTTTAAGGAGAATTTAGCGTGATGGAAAAAGTTAATACGGAGTGATCTGAAAGTTATAAGACGGATTTTCCTGTGTTGAATCATGCTCTGACTCACCATGACTCACACTTTAAGTTGTACTGATCATTTTCTTAAGAATAACAAAATGGCATGCTGTGATATATTATTCGTTATATTAATAAAAGGGGTGTTTCGCTAATTCTATATATTCTCATTACTTTTATTTTCTGTAATTCCAGTAACTGAAAATACACGGAATGTTTTTTAAAATTTTTTAATTATCGAAATAATAAAATAGTGTTTGCAGTGATCACGTGTCCAGAGTTGTACCAAACTACCTAATGAATATATTAATGATATTTACAAGTTTCCCTGACGCAATTTTCGATAATTATCCGAATCTAAAAACAAAAAATATATTCGAACATTTATAACACTAAACTTCCTTGAAAATATTAAATCACTTTAAGAAACTTTCCTCATGCTTTTGAATATTAAAATTTTAAAAAAATAAATGACGAGTCGGGGAAATCTAACGCGATGACTAAGATATTTTTAGTGAAATTTTTTTCTAATATTATGCAATTAAAATTAATACTCGTTCAAAAATTCCGACAAGGAAAATTAACGAAATTAAAAATTCTACCACCTTTACACAAAAAAAATCCTTTTCTACACAACACAAATACAAAAGATACGAAAGTATCTTTTCCAAAATTTCGGATAATCCAAACAAATTGTAATTCTATAACGAAAGAAATAATTTGAAACTTCTAAATTTACAAACAAAATTTAAACAGTGTAGTTGAGAATAGAAACGAATAACAAAAAAATTTAATCCAATAGTATGTATTTAAAATATACATCCAAAAAACCAAAGATAAAAAATAAATAAGGAATGAATAAAATATTATGCATGGCTTACTGGTTAAACATTTTTCTAGTTCCAGTTAGCAATCACAAGAAATTATATACATTTTCACGAGTGCCTGGCTCCATAAAATTTTTAAAAAAAATCTGGTGTGTAGTAATGTGTTCAATGACGGACAGGCAATAATACTCACCGCTGGATAACTCTATAAATACTGGAGTCAATACAAATCACCAAACCATAGAAAATCACGAACAAAACATATGGTACCTGTTATAAAAGAATTTTAGTAATCTAATTATTCTTTAAAAAGAATTACATAGAAAAAAATTCCTTTCACGAGACGACGCGTCTCTTGTCTGGTGGCAATTTTTAAAAAGGCTTACCTTTAACTTATGGCAAAAACCATTAGTGATTTCTGTATCTATTCTTTAAGAGGAATCGAATGACACTATTTTTGTTTCCAAATTCCGACTTTGGTTTCTTGACTTTCGGTCGAAACCAGAACTTCTACCCCAATCCAGGCTCACTAACTTTTTGTGTAGATACGAATCCGAAAACCGTTTGTTGCTATCTCTTGTAGTTTCTGACTTTGATTATTTGACTTCCGGTCGAAACTGGAACGTCAAACCAAATGATTCCTGTATCTATTCTTTAAGAGGAATAGAACGAGACTATTTTGTCTCCAAATTCCGACTTTAATTTCTTGACTTAATGTTTTGGGCAACTTCCAGTGGAATCCGGAACTTTAAACCCAATCCTGGCCCACTAAATTTTTGTGTAGATTACAAATTCGAAAACTGTTTGTTGCTAACTCTTGTAGTTTCTGACTTTTGATTTCTTGACTTCCGATTTTGGACCACTCCCGGTCGAAATCGGAACTTCAAACCTAAATTTAGACCCACTAACTTTTTATGTAATTACGAATCCGGAAACCGTTTCTGACTTTGATTTCTTGACTTCCGGTCGAAACCGGGACTTCAAACCAAATGATTTCTGTATCTACTCTTTAAGAGGAATCAAATGACACTATTTTTGTCTCCAAATTCCGACTACGATTTCTTGACTTACGGTTTTCCGCCACTGCCAGTGGAAACCGGAACTTTAAACCCAATCCTGGCCCACTAACTTTTTGTATAGATTACGAATTCGAAAACTGTTTGTTGTTACAGTATTCAGAAAAACTGAAGTCGCCTAGCCGGGGGAGTGAGAGAATGCATAACGCTCTCACTCGCACAAGCCATACGCGCCATTCCAATAACATTGTTTAATTTTACTCATTGTTGTGAGCAAGCGTTTATGCATGCATTAAACTAACAAACAAGATAACGACTGTAGTATGTTTTCAGATTTGGATTATCACGGTAAAGACCTTTGAGAGCATGCGTAGTTATGCCACATATCTCCCTCTCACTCGCTTGGCTATGGGACATTAATTCATCTGATATCTGTAACTCTTGTAGTTTCTGACTTAGATCTTTTGACTTCCGGTTTTGAACCACTTCTGGTCGAAATCGGATCTTCAAACCCAAATTTAGACACACTAACTTTTTATGTAGATTACGAATCCGGAAACAGCTTGTTGCTATCTCTTGTAGTTTCTAACATCTGGGTGTGACGTACAGACTAAGGAAAACGTTAGATGACAATAAAATTATTTCAAAATAAATACAGAGTAACTTTATGTGGATCACCTGGTACATAATTTTAAGACCTCGCGTAAATAAAATAAAGTACAATCAATCCCTCAACAATAAACACCATGAACAACCGTAAATCAATACATATACAACCCTGAATTAACTGTTATTTTACAGGCTAAATAACAATAACATAAAATTAACAGCATTCTTGTAAAGAACAGATTTATTTAAGCCATTAGATCATTATTACAATATTATAACAAGATATCACGCTCCTGATGTTTATCAAACCATATTAAAACATAAATTCAAAAAAATAAACTTATTTATTTCAAAATAAATTACAAAATCATGTTAATGTTATAGTAAACATAAATAAAGTGAAAGTATATATTGTACAGTTATTTCCAAGTACAGTGCGTTATTGCCTGGTTGAATCCATTAAAAGCATAATATATTAAAGACAGAATGTGTTTGATTTGTTCAATTTAAGGTCGTTGTAGATTACATACAATTATTCCTATACCTTTCTAGATAATTCCGTGAACACGTTTAATAACTGTAGGGTGAATTATTTAACCTTTATTTATCAAATTTCTTTAATCAATAGAAATTAAATATAGTAACTTCATTAGGAAAATAATAGTTTAATTAATATCAACTTATATAGCTGTAGATCCTTGAGATGAAGGTAACAACACTTATGGCCTCCTACAGTATTTCTCTTACAATAGGTGACATTAATTGAAATATGATTGTTCGATAAACCTATAAAAATAATACCATATTATTGATACGATAATAAAATCGCTTGATTAATTATTTAGGTCAAATATCAGTGTTCCCGTGAACTTTACTTCCTACCCTGCAAAATATGACACCTTTACTTCATTCATCATAGGGTCTGGCTGCATAATGAAATTAATTTCAGAGGAGGTAACTGTGACTATACCCCAACGAACTAAAGACTGCAGATGAGCAGCCAAGGTCGGATGTGAGGTTGCCCCTTCACAAAGTCACACACTGTTCCACTAAACTCCAGCTGACTTTTTGTTAGGCTATCATCCACAGCGGGACCACAATGTGACAACGCAGGATACGATTAACGAAAGTAAATTGGCTCTGTGCTGTGAACTATAATGCTTTCATCATAACTATAGTTAATTTCTCGTTCAGAATGCAGTACGGGAAGTCCATAAGCAATGTATTTCATATGGGCGTTTGAGCGCTACTAAACTAAGTAAAAATATCGACTCCGCGCCACAGCATGTTCTCATTTACAAACTACTAAAAATATGACGAGATTAAACGTCCAACTTTGTACGAGCGTATCTTATCTAAATATCAAAGTATAATAATAACATCTATAGCGTAAAAAAATACAATTCATTAGGAAGCGAAAGTACTTTTTTGATTGAAAATGAGCTTGTTAGAGCGTGGTAAGCGAAACTCTAAATATTTTTGCCCGTGACCTTCGGATGGTGTCGGCAGAGGAGGGTAATTTTATCGGCTGTGCCTGATGTTTTCCGTACGCCTGATAACATATCGGGTTCTCATAAGAGCTGTACTGCATTCTGAACGTGAAATAGAGTATAGGTACACGGTGAGGGAGGACAGAGCTCTCCCTTCCACTATAAGTATCCAGGACTAGTGATTTTACCTTCCCCTGCCTCATATACCGTAGTTTGTAATAATACGGAGGCATTCTCACAATCAGGTAAACCCCGGTTCGTAGTAGTGTTCATGAGTATACGCTTACGCACGCACACACTTTTAACATTGTGTTTTAACAAAACAATGAAGTATAACTCAATGAGTGTTATGTAGACTCTTCTGTAGGGGTTATCATGCCTTAGCCGAGAAATTCTGCTTATAGCGCCAGAGACTCGCTTTTAAAATGACTTGTCATTAAGAAAAATAAATTGGCATTTCTAGAGATTTATAGCAAATATACACGTAGAAGTTGGAGGGGCGGTGGCCTAGATAGTAGTGGTTGCGGCTCACTTTACTAACCGTAGCAGAAGTAGTTGGCGTAGAAGGGGAAATTCTGAGAGAGAAGTTATAGTAAAAGGATTATAGGTTACTATCCTCCGCCTTCATCTGCAGTCTCTAGTTCGTTTAGGTATAATGTCTTTTACACCTCTACTTCTTCTGTTCTTAAATGTTTTAATCATATGATTGGCTAAACATGTGATAAGAAACAGAACTATTTTTTATAGCCCTGGAATTATCAGATCAAGTGCAAATAATTTAACACTCCACCTGCCTGTTATGGGGAAGAATTTTAATTAATGAAACAAAAATTAAAAACAGACATTATAAGATTAATACTAAGTGACTTTATTTACTAGAGTAAGTAAGAACAAAAATGTTTTTACAATATAAAGTTGATTAAACTTGTTTAATTTAGAAATCTACAGAAATTAAAAAACATGTAGGAATAAATGAATGAGATGGGAAGAGAGTTAAAACGGGGAAAATTTTGTAACAGAGAAAGGGTATTTTTTAAATTCTTTCTTTTTTTATTCAATAATCCATCTACCCGACATGATAAATGAAATAAAATTAAACAACACTGACAAGTACAGTAACTGCGTGCGTTACTCTTTTAAAATACAGTAGAAAAAACATATACTGTATAACATTTAGAATGATAGCAATGACAAAGAGATAGATTACTCGATAGATAATGAATTTTTTTTAATTAAAAGACTAGGTAGACAATGAATTCTTCATTTTGCGTCAATCAATACAGCTTTTTCAATTATCCGCCGATAAATAAATACTGCTTTTTACCTTTTATATGTATATACAAGTTATATACTACATTTTTAACGTTAACAATATTTATGTAACGCCTCCACAAAATTATTTAACATTTATAAAAGAAACTGTCGAAGTCATGTCCTCAGAAAAAGTATAGCAATCAGCTGTTTAGTAAATTTTCAGATTTTTATATTTTTCTTTGATTATTATTATTATTATTATTATTATTATAATTATTATTAAAATTTGATCAGTCGATTGTACATTTAATAAGTAAATGTAAATTTATTTCATATTTTTTTTCTTTTTTTAGTATGAATTTATTTAATTTAACGTCGCATCAACTGCAATGGTCATTAGCGACGACATTGGGGTGTAACTGTGTACAATGAAGGATGAAGTGGTTTTTAGTAACGTATGAAAATATGCCGTGCCTGAGTGGGATTCAAACCCACGACCGCCTGATGAGAGGCGAGCACGTAACCAACTACGCCAATGCGGCCGACGTTTTTTAGTTTTATTTTAAGTCAACCTACCGGGTTGATCAAGTGATAAAGTCGTTGCCGTCAGCTGTTTGACAGCTGATATACGGAGACGTGGTTCAAATCCTAGTTAAGGTACAATTTGTTTCAAATTAATTATGCAGATAACAACTTTGACCCCCGAGGGAAATTTTAGTATTTTATAAAAAAATTTCCCCGTTTGAAATTAAAAATTTCCCTCTACAATTTTTTAATTGTTTTTATTTTAAGTTTTAATTGTG
Organism: Catonia carolina; assembly: GCA_035578175.1. Classification (NCBI taxonomy): domain Eukaryota; kingdom Metazoa; phylum Arthropoda; class Insecta; order Hemiptera; family Achilidae; genus Catonia; species Catonia carolina. The sequence continues at coordinate 51,709,412 of JAQMRL010000005.1, forward strand.
TATTATTTAACATTCAAGTTGTCGGTCTATATCAATTTATTTACACAATGTCAATAAAGTTTTCAGAACGATTTAAACTATAGGCCGCATTGGCGTAGTTGGTAACGTGCTCGCCTCTCATCATGCGGTCTTGGGTTGGAATCCCATTCAGGCACGGCATATTTTCATACGTTACAAAAATCATTTCTTCCTTTTATCACCGTCTGCATTAGCAGTAATTGCAGAACAGTCGGACGTTAAACCAAAAAAAAAAAATTTAAAAAAAACTATAGGCCTATATTAAAATGATAACTACAAATTCTAGTAATACGCGGCATAAATAAATTGATTACTACTTCAAACAGCTGATATGGCAATTTGCAAAATTATGAAAAAAATTCCTCTAGCGATGACAAATGCAGTATAATAACAAAAAGCTTCTTCTCTCTTTAACCACTTCATACGTTCTCTATTTAAACAATACTATCTAAATAAATTAAAACTACTTTAGTTACTTTTATACCGATTTAAATATTAGAAAGTAGTTACCAGTGTACTTCTTAGGAATATTCGGCCTGAGTCTGTACAAGACTACACCTCATTTACACTATATCATCTCATTGGGTGATGAGGTAGCTTATAGTTCTAAATTGAACAAATTACAAGGTACACACATTAGGGTTTAAATATTTAGTTGCATCAACAGCTCGGTCTTTAGCGACTACAGTGGGTTTTAACTTATTAAAATTTACAGACCCTAGCTGGTAATCAAAACCGGGACCTCCCGGTTGTAGGCTAGCGCGCTACCACTACGCTACCAAGGCGGCCTATTTAATAATTTAATTTCATTAAATATTAATTAAATTTAAAATATTGAGTTTTCTAATTACCTCCTTAATAAAAATCATTTGAAATTTAAATCATCTAATAAATTACTAGACGAAATGAATTGTTAAACAAAATTTAATATTAAATAAAATTATACGTTAAAGATCACACTAATACCTACAAGAAATTTTGCAGTTTAAAAATATCTTTTTAATCTCAAACCCCTAAATTTAATGAAAAATTTTACTCATCAGAATATTTGGTAAAAAACATTAGATTATTACACAAAATATGTTATTTTTTTCAAATTTAACAACATATAAATGATAATTTTAAAAATCCAAGAGAATCAAGAAACTTCTTAAACTTGTTAATAAATTACTACACGCCCATTATTTAAAATTAAAATAAGTATTAAGATGACTTCATTAAGAATGAGAACAAAATCTGAATTTTTAAATGTAGAGTAATAGAATGTGGTGAATCATACTGGAATTCAGCGATGATCTAACTGTTCCAAAAACCACAACTTATAAATTACTTATTTATTGAATGTATTAGTAATAGCAGAAAATATTTAGGCTATAGTAGAAATCAACCAACACTACATCACAATGTAATACTCACAAACTTAAGTTAGGCCTACTACATTTGAGCAGAAACACTAGAAACAAATTATAATTTAGGCCTAATTTTTTACTTTCTCTTACCCTATAAAGATAACTTATAGGAAGAAAGGTATTGCTTTCATGTTGATATTTCGAAATCGAGTTTTCAATAGATATACAAGTTTTCGGGGCTCCTGAACCCAAAAACATGTTTTTAGCGACTACCCTCTGTGCGTTTGTTTGTGAACGAAATACCTCAAGAACGGAGCATCGTACGAAGTTGAAACTTGAAACTTAAGTTAGGTACTACTAGAGGACACGGCACGAACATTTTCATCGAAATCGGTCAACCAGAAGTAATAGTTTATATGTGTAATTTTTCACTTTTTTGCGAATTTCTCAAAAACGGCTTCAACGTTTTTTTTTAGATCGCCTCATTTATTATTTTAATTTATTTTTTTATGCTTTACAAATCAGGTAAGCGCCATGTCTGCTGAAATTCTTGAGAAGGCTCTAAGAAAAAAATTTATAATTTAGGCCTAATTTTTTACTTTCTCTTGCTCTATATGAATATATAGGAAGAAAAGTATTGTTTTCATGTCGATTTTCAAAATCGAGTTTTCACCGGTTATACAAATTTTCAGGCCCCCTGAACCAAAGACATGTTTTTAGCGATTGGCCTGTGTGTGTCTGTGTCGTGTCTAAATAGAATATCTCAAGAACGGAACATTGTACAAAGTTGAAACTTGAAACTTAAGTTAGGTACTACTAGAGGACACGACACGAATTTTTTTCATCAAAATCGGTCAACCGGAAGTAGTAGTTTATTCGTGTAATTTTTCAATTTTTTGCGATTTTCTCAAAACGGCTTCTACGATATTTTTAAATCGCCTCATTAACTAATTTAATTTATTATTTTTATGCTCTACAAGATCAGGTAAGCGCCATGTCTGCTGAAATTTTTGAGGAGGCCTTAATATGCATTTTAGGGCGAAAGTGTAGGTCTATATAATCAAAGTTGTAGCCTACATCATTTAAAAAACTACAACTTTTAATTTAAACATTTCTTTCTATAACACTTAGTTAAGCGGTTCGTGATTTTCTGTTTTTTTTTTAAACTGTAAAAAATTAATTTTTTAAAGATTTCGGTCTTAATATGCATTTTACGACCAAAATATATATAATCAAATTTATAGGAAATTAATAAATCTACAATTTTTTCTCAGCATTTTTCTCTACACTCCCTAGTTTGGGCTCAAAGAGTGATTTTCCGTATTATTAAGCCAAACTAAAGTTGGTTTTCATTCTGCATCATTCACTTAAGATGATTATGTATTTCAGGTTAGTTTTTAGTTTATTTAGAGTCGCATCAACAGCTTGATCATTAGCGACTACGGTGAGTTAAGAAACTTTAATTATGGGTTTTGGCACGTAATAACTTCCAGAGCTTAGCCGGGAATCGAACCCTTAATAGGCTAGCACGCTATCCACCACGTCACACAGGCGGCCATTTTTCATAATTTAATTTGGCACGAGATAGTCGTATGAGTGTCTCACACAAGATTGTTTCCATAATAAATTAGTTAAGAGGACGGAACACAGTTTCTAAAACATCACGTATTATAACAGACGAACAATAAAAAATAAATGCGAAAACATTATCAAACCATAAATTACCAGTAAATATTAACGTTCATAACAAAAGATAAATTAATGATTCCACGAACAAATAAAAAAAAAATCACAACACAACAGGAACGATATAACATGACAAAAACAGAATACAAAGTCAGGTGCATCTGACATTAGATAATTTAAATGAAATACGATAATAAAACGTATGTCTATTATTTTCATACATATATAAATTGCAATACTGCATATAATATTCATTTTTCAATTCAAAGATCACAACCGGTTGAACAACAAAACAGTCGTAGGTGAGGAACGGGGTGGTGTGTGTGTGTGTGTGTGTGTGTACATACGTGCGAGAGAGAGATTAGAATATACCACGTGCATATTGATAGGACGAAATGGAAATTACGCGAGGAAGCTATTAATTACACACACTAAATTAATTTTGCAAAACATGTACAAAAAAAATTAAATGGTAAATTATGAATTTAAAAATTAATTTACCGGATAAAAAATTCTTAGTGATTACGTAATGCTATTTTAAAAATAGAATATTGTGATGTGTAAATGAATGCAGTTATACTTCAGTAGTCATGTTAATAATACAGACTGTAATAATCGCATTCTGAATTTCACCAACAGCAATCACGACATTCACGAAACGTGAATCTTCAATTTCATCTCAACGTTTATAGACTTATTTTTATGTTGTAGTATTTAATTAATAATGATTTTATTACTACACGCTGATATTTTGTTCATTAATTGTGCATTAACAAGAACAACTATGGAATTTTATTACATTCCCGTTTAGTTTCTCTGAGTAACCTTTAGCTATTTCATCTGTAGGTACAGTCAAACAAAACAAGCTACACAGAGTGTTTCTATAATGGCTATACTTTTTATCATATTCTACTCGCAAAAAGTAAAAAAAATAAAAAATCTGGTGTGAAACACACGACTTTCTCTTGCCAATGCAAATAATGAACACTATTACCTAACATTAGTAATAAAAACATTAGAAACAAACAAAAAAACTAACCTCAATTAACATAATCTAATTTTAATTATGAGTGAGAGACGCAAAATGAAAATCAACCTCAGTTTAGCTTAAAAATACGGAAAATCACTATTTCACGCTAAACTAGGCTCTGCAGAGAAAAATGTTCTAAATAGAAGTTGCAGAACTTTTAATTCCCTATAAATTAGATTATGTACACTTTTGTCGTAAAATGCATCATACTAAGGCCGAAATCTTAAAAAAAAACACTTTTTACGCATTTCATGGAAAAAAACAGAAAATTATTAATTACCGCTAAAGTAAGCGTTATACAAAAGAATGTTTGAAATAAAAGTTATAGGTTTTTAAATTTTCTACAACTTTTATTAGGTATATACAATTTTGTGCTAAAATCCACATTAACGCCGCAATCTTAAAAATTAAAAAAAAAATTTTTCTACGAGAGGACAGCCTCCCCGAAAATTTCAGCAGACATGGCGCCTACTAGAGCTTGTAGAGTATAAAAAATGTAATAAATGAGGCGATTTTTAAAAAAAATCGTAGGAGCCGTTTTGAGAAAATCGCAAAAAGTGAAAAATGCCTTCCTCACTGAGTCGAAAAGTATGGTTATCAGCATTCCAGGCCCTCTTAAAATCATCTACTTTCCACCCTGCAAATGACACCTTCACTTAATTCACCACATGGTCCAACTGTACAATACAATTCATTACTTTCTGAGGAGATAACTCTGATTATAAAACTTTTCACGGTTGATGAGCTCTCCTGTTCCACGCGTTTAGACCAACCAGAACGTTTGCCATCGTTGTTAGATTGTACGAATGTTTCAGCCCGACAAACATTACGCGGGCTTATAAGAGCCGCAGTAGTTCACTCGTGTCTTGCATCTCGTACTGAACACATCGATTATAGAGCGCGTTGACATGAAATATTTTATAATATAATCAGCTGATTATATGTTCATAGGTTATAATTGTTACTAAAAGACAAAAAAAAATGGCTGAAGAAATATATAACAGAGCTACGAGAGCAAGTGTTGGCAACATTGCTGGCAATTCATTGGCTAGCTATGAAGACGGTAGGAGGCAATGCGTACGTTCAGAGCTCATCAGCTTTTTGAAAAATAATACAGTATCTTTTATACCTTTACCTCTTCTGTTCTTAAATAATTCAGTAATTTAATTACCTGATCATGTTATATGAAACAGAACTATGTTTTGTAGCCCTGGAACTAACAGACTGAGTGCAAATAATTTAAACACTCCACGTATCAGTATGGGCAGATTATATAATCTTAGCATTACGATATCTCAAATAATAATAATAATTGAGAAAAAAATTAACTATTCCATTCAAATTAAACACATTAAAAAAAAGAAAACGTTACCTACTTAAAATGTATAGAAACAGGATAAACGAAACATTATATATATTAATGTTTTTGAATTATAGAAACGTAATATTAATTTAGATTACAACGTTCAAACAACTAATGGTTTTTAATTAAAAATTACATGCATCGAAAAGTAATAAAATTGAATCAATAGCTTAGAATATACGTCTGAGTGAATTAAATAAATCGATAAAGTAACATTAATGTGCAGTAGTTAGCAAGGAGAATAAAACGGGGTTGAATAATAGTAATAATACAAGAGAGGAAACTAGGTCACAGAGTTTAGCTATTCAATTTAATGTAATAAACGGAACAGACTAGTTTACTTAACTCTGAAAATATAAATTAAATTTATATTCAATGGTTTATTTGTTATTCCTAACAGACTGACGACTACTATATTACTATATATATATACATAGAAATATAGCAACGGTATGCATTTACGTTTTATACATTCATACACCACTTTAGATGAGAGAGAATTCTCTTTAAAACATCTCTCTACTGTACCTACCCCTATTACAACGACAACTATATTTTATATAATAAATTTATTATATACATATATAACATATACTACAATACATAACATCCGTCTGGTCTGTTTCAAGTACCGACGTCATGTAATCAATACATAACACAGTCTAACATACTTCGTTTATAATTAAAAACACATACTAAAGTATATGCATACAGTTTATAATCCAATATTAATATAAATTTATCTTTATATGAAAAAAACCGTCTGGAAAATTTAATACCGTTACTACATTATTTTCTAGTAATAAATATATATTATTTTGTTTAGAAACTCTAAGCTAATGAACTCAGTAGATGATTCCCCCCCCCCCTAATCTTATTTGAGGTCATATACCTTTCACAGTATCAATTTTTTGTTTTTCTTAAATAAAATAAGTTTTTCAAATGTAATAACCCACCGAGTTGGTCTAGCGGTAGGCCCTAGAGTCGTCACCAAAGTCAGCTCTTTAACAGCTGTTTTTTTTTTACTTTCTCTTGCCTATATTAACATATTACAGAAAGGAAAAAACTTTTAATGTCGATTTTCACCCCCTGGACCCAAAAAACATGTTTTTCACGATTGGTGTGTGTATGTGTGAACAGAATAACTCAAGAATGGAACATCGTACAAAATTCATACTTGAACTTAAGTTAGGTACTACTAAAGGACCCGACACGAACATTTTCATCAAAATCGGTCAACCAAAGAAGTATTATGTTTTTGAGATTTTTTTTGTTTTACGTCTGACTGTTTTCCAAATTCTGCTAATGCAGACGGTGAATAATGATGATAATGAAAATGAGTGATGAAAAAAAGCCAGACCTGACCGGGAATCGAACCCTGGACCCCGGCGTAGAAGCCAGTTGAGGTTAGTTTTTTGTTTATTTCTAATGTTAGGTTATATTATTCATTATTTGCATTGGCAAGAGAAAGTTATGTATTTCACACCAGATTTTTCTTTTTAATTTTATTTCTGTGCCCTAGAGGTAAAGTGTGTTAACTCCAATTTTGGCAAAATTAGGTATGGAAATCGGCAAGAAATGCTCTATCTAATGGTTTACAGTATTATCTGTTTTATTTCCATTTTTGAAAAGTTGCAGTAACCACATCATCTCCACTTTTTGTATATGATGCGGAAGATTTTTAAAATCACTATGATATTTAACTCTAATTGAATGTACACTCGTTATTGGCAATAAGTTATTTTATTATTTTTCAGATTTTTGTTTTCGTTTGATTAAGTCAAGTTCTGTGGGTGGTCAGAGAGGTGGTTAAGTTAAGAAAGTTCTTTCGTCATTTAAATCTCTGTATCAAAAACGATATTTGGTACACATTTTTTAAAAATTTTAACACTTTCAGAATTTTTTTACAAAAGAAAAAACTTCATGTTTTTGGTTCTTCTGAAAAATTACAAAAATGGAATTAACTTCATTTACTTCTTACGTACAAATTTAAAGTCGTATCAACTGCTTGGTTATTAGCGACTACGGTGGATGCGACTATAACTGTGGGTTTTGGCTTACGAAAACTTCCAGACCCTGGCCGGGAATTGAACTTGGGACTTCCGCTTGGTAGACTAACGCGCTCACCACTACGCAAAGGAAGCGGACCAGCTAACTTTTGGGGACAAAGGTTCCATGGTTCAAATCCTAGTAAAGGTAGTTACTTTTGCGCGGATAATCCGATAAAATATAATTATTTTCCCATAACAGGCAGGTAGAGTGTTAAATTATTTCCACTCGATCTGCTATTTCCAGGGCTACAAAAAATAGTTCTGTTTCTTATCACATGGTCAGCCAACTATATGACTGAATCATTTAAGAACAGAAAAGGTAGAGGTGTATAAGACACTACTGTCGATTTCTTTATTATAGATATCCGAGTTAGGAGCACTGTTTCGTCAATTTTAAAGAATACTATACACCATAATTTAGCTATTTTCAATCTGCGTTCTTACATGTCAGTTTCATAATTTTAGCGTTTTTTAATACTGCGATAACAGGAAGAAAAGTAAAAAGAGCCGGATTTTTTGTTGTTGCAACAGATCGGATGCATTTAGAGGCTTATAACTCAAACACCGCTCGACCGATTTATTTGAAATTTCGGCGGAATATGAAATTGTAACATGTTATTATACGTACGAAATTTCAGACTTCTAGTATATTTACATTCTGAGTTATAAGTAAAATATCGAACCTTCGCTAACTCTGTAACCGCTCATTAATTCGGTAATTTCAAAAAACCATAGTAATCAGTACAAAAAAATTAATACAAATCCATTAATATTATAGAACAGCGATTGACCAGTTCGGCAGATTTTTTTAAAATATTTAAATAATACATAGATGATGCGGGGGCTGGAAGAAGCTTAACCATGTTGCCACATCTTTTCATTGGCACTGTTCTTTTCTCTACCTGCTAAAGTCGCCTTCCAACGTAACATTCATACACTTAAGTATTGACAATGAACAAACAGGAAGAGCTTTTCTACAATGGTTCGTATTAATTTTCATAGTAATGTGTATGTTTAATATAGGTCTAATGTTTTCATAAAAATTTACTTTTCGTAGTATGTAGTTGATTAAACGATTTTGAAGAAACAAGGTTCTTGGGTATCGTATCATAAACAAATCGACAATAGTCAAGATTTATCTCCCCTGAGAGTAATAAATTCAACTATACAGCCAGACCCTGAGGTGAACGAAGTGAAGGTGTCATTTGCAGAGTGAAAAGTAGATGCTTTCTAGAGAGCCTGAGATGCTGATGAGCATACTTTTCTACTCAGTGAGGAAGGTTAAGTATAAATCACCTCACTTCTCGTTTTACTTAATAAAGCCTCTAGAAGCTCAAACAATCCTTTCGGCTGATGACCTAAACAACAACAACATATGCTTTTGAATAATACGTGCTTTCAAGCAAAGAGTACCGCAAAAATGAAAATTTCGCAAAAATGCTTAATTTTACTGTAAAATTTCTTCTACTTTTAAGCTTTGGTTATGTATGAAAGAGAGAATAAAATAACCAAGAAATATATTCAGTTAAGACTTTATTGCAAGTGTATCCGTACACTGAAGATCGTTACGCTTACACAACAGTGATAAATAATATAACCTATAAATAAAAGACAAAAAGACTGTCCATTATTTTATTTTCTAAAATGTAATATAGATGCTGTAAAAAATTACATAAATAATTATTAACAGACATAATATTTTACGAAATAACATAATTACAGAGTAGTAAAAATACAAATATTACATAAATTATTTGTTACGTAATTATAATGTAACAAACCTACGCAAACAGAATTACACATTCAACAGTCAACGTGCGCGAGTCTATACACACACACACACACACACACACACACACACACACACACACACACACACACACACACACACACACACACACACACACACACACACACACACACACACACACACACACACACACACACACACACACACACACACACACACACACACACACACACACACACACACACACACACACACACTACTGAAGTACACTTGTCTTTAACCTACCACGTTTTGTAAATTAAACGTGATATCTGAGCTTGGATCATGAGCTTGGATAATCGAATCACATTTCTGACAAAATACGACACTGTATTTTTTTAGTTTATTCATATTTTAAAAACAACCTATGCATGAAAGATAAAATGGGAAAATTGGAAAACCTTTTCTTCACATTAAAATATTGTAACGTTGTTTAGGTCATAAGCCGAAAGGTTGGTTTCAACCTCTAGAGTAGCGATTCCCAAACAGAATGTCACGAAATTTCATGCAATCTTGTTTACGTGTTAAAAAGTTTATTTGTGTTGATATTAAAATGTAGTTTTTTCATTGTTTTTCCACAGTAAAAACACACCATTTCTAATTATTTACTAGTCGTGTCCTGATGTATAAAGACGGTAATATAAAAAAGCAAATAATTATAGGTTATTACGAAAATAAGTGTATCAAGTGTGTCGTGGCTAAATATGGATTTCAGTTAGCGTGCCGCAAGGTAAACATAGTTGGGAATCGTGGCTCTAGAGGCTTTATTTAGTAAAACGAGGCGTAGGGTTGATTTACCTTTCTCACTGAGTGGAAAAGTATGCATATCAGCACCCCAGGTCCTCTGAAAAGCATCTACTTTCCACCCCGTAAATAACACCTTCACTTCACTTACCACAGGGGTTGGCTGTATAATGAAATTCATTACTCTCAAAGAAGATAACTTCTTTACAGCCAGACCCTGTGGTGAATGAAGTAAAGTTGTTATTTGCAAAGTGGAAAGTAGATGTTTTTCGGAGAGCCTGGCGTGCTGTCAAGTGCTTTTCCACTCAGTTAGGAAGGTAATTGTAAACCATCTCACTCTTCGTTTTACTTAATGATGCCTTCAAACCAGCCTTTCGGATGATGACCTAAAAAAAAATATATAATTCGAACAGATTATATACATAGTGATTCACGACGAAACGAAGTTACTTCGGAAAATGAATCTACATTGGAAAATAAGAAAAAAATCGTATAAACATAGATCCAGAACTGCTTTGTTGGCGTGTTACGGCTAGCGAAAGATTTCGCCCGGATTTCGGCCCATCCCATGAAATAAGTGAGAAGATGACTGGAAACTGGTTTAAAGATTTAACTTGAGCAGGAATAAAGCAGAATAGGGAATTGTGAAGTCAAACAGGGGATGCCCAAATCAATACTGGATGATGACAGGTTGATGATATTGATTTTTTTTCGTTTACTTGAAGTCACATCAACAGCTTGGTTGTAAGCGACTACGGTAAGTTATCTAACTTTTAACAGTGGGATTTTACTTGTAACAATTTTCAGACTCTAGCCGGAAATCGAACCCGGGACCTCCACGTTGTAGGCTAGTCCTTTAACACTACGATACGAAGGCAGCCCGATATTTAAATTCAAATTTAATAAAATAAAATTTCGGTGTTTAAATTAATTACTACAGTTAAAAAACGTATAAAAAATAAAAATACTACCTACATTATTTTAGAGCAGATCAAAGTGAAATCACAAAACTAGTGGAGAATCGTACAAATCACAAGCTAACAAAAGACAAATCTCGTATTTGTTTTACGAATACACGCAAATAAAATACTTTAACATTACTACAAGCGAATGTAACGATTAATATAATAAAGAATTTACTAGAAGTAAACCAGATTGCATGCTAATTAAAAATAATAAATAAAACAAACAAAAACGGAAAGATAAGTACACTACAAGAAATAAAAATAAAAAGAATTCCACCATTTAAAATATACAATAATTTTATTTTATTAATGTCTCTACAAGAAAACAGATTAGTTGCGTTGATTAGGAACAATGTTATAACTATCCGGTATAAAACAATATAAAGTACACGTAAGGAACGTACTTGTATGCAGTTAAGTTGTAGGGTAATAAAAAATGAATGATGACAGCAATACGGGTGAAAAAGAAAGGATGAGTTAAGGAAGGAGAAGGAAATATTATTTGTTTTATATTATTTCTTACATAACATTATTTCTACACTATAGTGTTACAAACGTAACAAAATATGCAAGCATATATACATACATACATACATAATACGAGTACAATCTTTCAAGTTGTAAAATATAATACATAAAAAAATAAATAAATAAAACCTAACTGAAGTACTTTGCAGAAGAGAACGTAAGTTGAACATAACATAAACATAACACTTTGATTTATAACATTTTACTGATGGAATTCGCGTAGGAAGGTTCTTTATTTATATGCAGCAAAAGTACGTATATATATGTAAACTATATATTATACGTTCAAAACGAAGATGCAATTTACTAAATTCACTTGGCTCCCTCACGTCTGTCACAGAAAAGATACACATACATACGGATCACTTTTTACTTTCTCTTGCCTATATGAATATATAGGAAGGAAAGTATTGTTTTCATGTCGATTTTTCGAAATCGAGTTTTCACCGGATCTATACGTTTTCAGACCCCCTGAACCCAAAAAACATGTTTTTAGCAATTGGTCTGTGTGTGAACAGAATATCTCAAGAACGGAACATCGTACGAACTTGAAACTTGAAACTTAAGTTACGTACCACTACCGGACTCGACACGAACATTTTCATCAAAATCGGTCAACCGGAAGTGGTTTATTCGTGTGATTTTTCACTTTTTTGCGATTTTCTCAAAAACTGGTCCTACGATTTTTTTTAAAATCGCCTGGTTTACTCAATTTTTTATTCTCTACAAGATAGGGTAGGCGTCATGTTTGCTGAAATTCTGGGTGAGGCTGTTTTCACGTAAAAACGTTGTTTATTTAAGATTACAGCTTTAATATGCATTTTAGTGCAAAACTTTATATAATAAAAGTTGTAGAGAATTTAAAATTCTACAACTTTTATTTCAAACAATTTTTTGTATAACGCTTAGTTTAGCGGTAATTTGCGATTTTCTGTTTTTTTCTCACGAAAAAGTGTGAAAAATTGATTTTTTTAAGATTTCGGCCTTAGTATGCATTTTACGACAAAAGTGTATATAATTTAATTTATAGAAAATTAAAAGATCTACAACTTTTATTTAAAGCATTTTTCTCTACAGAGCCTAGTTTAGAGAGAAAGAGTGATTTTCCGTATTTCTAAGCCAAACTGAGGTTGATTTTCATTTTGCATCATTCACTCATGATTAAAATAAGGTTATGTTTTTGAGGTTAGTTTTTTGTTTATTTCTAATATTTTATTAATAATGTTAGGTTTATTGTTAATTATTTGCATTGGCAAGAGAAAGTTGTGTGAGTGTTTCACACCAGATTTTTACTATTCTAAAACATATTAAAAAAAAGTGATCTGAAACACTCACACAACTTTCTCTTGCCAATCGAAATAATTAACAATATAACCTAACTTCAGTAAGAAAACATTAAAAACAATAAAAAAATACCTCAAAAAACATAACCTTATTTTAGTCATGAGTGAGACGCCATATGAAAATAACCTCAGTTTGGCTTAAAAATACAAAAAATCACTCCTTCACGGTAAACTAGGCTCTTTAGAGAAAAATGCTCTAAATAATAATTGCAGATCTTATAATTTCCTATAAAATGGCTGAAATCTTAAAAAAAAATAGTTTTTTACACGTTTTCGTGAGAAAAAAACAGAAAATCGCTAATTACCGCTAAACTAAGCTTTATACAAAAAATGTTTCAAATAAATTTGTAGGTTTTTAAATTCCCTATAACTTTTATTATATACATTTTTGCACTAAAATGCATATTAAAGCCGCAATTTAAAAAAAAAACATTCTATTACGAAAAAACAGTCTCTCCCTGAATTTTAGCAGACATAGCTCCTACCATATCTTGTAGAGCATAAAAAATTTAGTAAATGAGGCGATTTTTAAAAAAATCGTAGGAGCCGTTTTTGAGAAAATCGCAAAAGAGTGAAAAATGACGAATGAACTACTGCTTCCGGTTGACCGATTTTGATGAAAATATTCGTGTCGGGTCCGGTAGTAGTATCTAACTTACGTGTTCCGTTCCATTCCGTTCTTAAAATATTCTGTTCACATACGCGCGCGCGCACGCGCACACGCAGGCCAATCGCTAAAACATGTTTTTTGGGTTCAGGGGTTCTGAAAACGTGAAAAACCAGGGTAAACTCGACATAAAAACAATACTTTCCTGCCTATGTATTTATATAGGCAAGAGAAAGTAATAAATAAACAAATAAAAAGATTTATTTAAGAAAAACTGGAATTGCTTATTCTATCGAAAATTAAAAATTTTCAATTACTACATAAACTAATTATTATTAACATAAAAAGCCAAGTCAGATATTAAATTTCAAAATGTAAACTAAATACATTTGATTTATAAAAATAACTTCACAGTACATATGACACTGTATGTCTAAAAACACTGTATCTGGAGAATTCTGCTACCAGAGGTACTATTGTCTGTGGAAAGAGGAGAGTTGGCAAAGAGGCGCTAAACTGGGTGGTGTATACTAGCATTTCAAAAAACATTTTCTTTTTTTAATACATAAAATTTATTGTAAATGTACTTATAAAAATAGAAATGGAGGCGTATATTTATTGTCCAGTAAAATTTTCAGGTATATGGAAACGTTAAATCACGCTTTTGAATAGGACGAGGAAAAATTAATTTACAATTTGCGTGAAATAAATAAGTTACATGGCGAGAAACTTTTCGGCCGTAAGTAATTTCTTAATATTTATATCGTATGAGATACATATAATTATTGAATTTATTTTTAATGAAAGAATCACGCGATTCTACCGATCCTATTTCCAAGTATCTGAAAATTTCACTGGACAAAAAATACATGCAATTTTTTCTGTTACGTAAGTTCATTTACAGTAAATTTTGTGAATAAAACAATAACAACTTTTTTGTAATAGTACCTACATATTTCCGCAGTTTGGTCCCTCTCCGCTAATTCTCTTCTTACCACAGACAAATAACGTGTTGCAATAATGTAAATCCTAACCAGGACTTTTCACTTTGTGGTACATCACAATACCAGAGATTGTGCTGGAATCGAAAATAATAGTTTTCGAAATACAAATTTACCATAGATGAAGGAAATTTTTGTTACAAGAAATTTGAGGCAGAACAAATATGAGTAATCATAATCTTTTAAGGGTAGTGTTTAACAGAGAGAGACTGCCCAGAATTATTGTGGTCGATTCAGTGATGGAGTCGGCATTTTGAAAAGAAGAATGTTACTTAAACAAAATGACAACGCGATTTACAATAAGCAGCACTTATCTAAAACTTTAGAATTGTTTACAGTACAGTACTAAGGACGACAATACGTGCGGATCAATGACACCCGTGAAAATAAGCTTCACAATACTTGTGATTTATAGTCAATAACTCTTAAAGAAAACAATTTTAACAAATATGAAAACCGTCTCACTGTTAAACAATAGAAATAAGCAACGCATTTCATTTAATATCCCATTAACTGTTTAGTTTTTATTAGTTCTTCGAAACTACGTAGGGTTATTAACGATATAGTTTGTGTTCTAACGTGGAAATTTCTAAACGTTAGCCCCATAACTTAACCCAGGAGTTTCGACTGGGATTACTACGTTTTACTTAAAATCCCGACTGAAATTTCGTGTAAAATCGCACGAAAATCTTAGTTATTAAAAATTATTGTTAATTATGGGGTCGTAGGCATTGACAGGTTGAAATTACCATACCCTAGTAAAATTCAAACTCAAAAGTCCTTCCACTTTGTAGTTTAGTATTCTAGCCAATAATCCACGAAGGCTTTTTTTAAAAAAAAAAAGTTTATGAAGGAATAAAGAAATAAGAGCAGATTTAGGAATAGGCTATATATAAATAACTTTAACGATTTTATTTACGTCTGACTGTTTTGCAATTTTTGTCAATGCAGACCGGTGGAGAATGATAATATGTGAAAAATGAGTGATGAAAAAATGCTAGACCTGACCGAGAATCGGACCCGGAACCCCGGCTGAGAAACCTGTTGCGCTAAACACTACGCCAACGGGCCGGCCGGAACGAAAGCATCAAAGTTAAACGTGGTCAGTGGAGAACGTATCTAGAGAGAATGCCAGAAGAGACGTTGGAAGGCCCCGGAGAAGATGGCAGTAGTTAAATTACGGAAAGTGTGATAAATATCAACGGCTTGAATAAGTAAATAATACAGATAATCGCTGAACACAGTACATAATGTTCAAAAATGAGCTCGTAACAGGCAGGAGCGGAATCCTTGTTAGCAAGAAGGAAAAAAAAGGTTTCTGGTACATTTTTTAGATTTAAGTCGCATCAACAGGTTATTAGCGACTACGATTATGCATTTATGCGGCTTTATTTGGGTTATGCATTATGAACGGCGTGTTTTAAATAGTGACCATTTCCAGACCCTAGCCGGGAATTAAACTAAATTAAATTAAACTAAACAGAAAACCAAAACTATAATTTACAGTACATGGAAATGGAAATAGTTAATTCAATAATAAAAATATAGATTCTGATATATTTTAACTATTTCAATAATAATAATGTAAAACAATGAAAACTTCACCATAAACCATTTCAATAACGAACAGAAAGAAATCAAACTAAAAAAAAAACAATTAATGTCCGTAATATACAAATCGGAATACAAAAACATAAAAAAACCCATCACACAATAAATAAAAATCAGAACGGATATTTGTTTTACAAATGCACTAGTCGGGAGATACATAATAAAAAATGTATACGAATAATTCATTAAACACCAATGGTAATACATTTTGATTTTTTCAATTTCAAGTACAATAAACAATCAATTTACTTATTTCAACAGCAGTGTACCGAATAAAATATTTGCACTAAAAAAAACTGAAACAATACAATTTTATGAGAAAACACAAAAAAGTAGTGAAAACAATTTTATAACATCCATTGGACAAAATATAAAAAGCATTTTCAACGTAGAATTTAATGTAATATTTAATATATTGTTATTAAAAAGCAAAATGCGATTAGCCTGGGGTAAATCTAAATGTAAACTCATAACGCCCACTCCCTTTAATAACCTAAACCCCCCCTTTCGTTACACCAACGCTTTTCATCATTGTATTTCAACACATTCCATTATCAGGAATATTGCAAAGCATACATTTCTAATTAACATTAATTACCGAATAGATAATGTTTACTCATTTATAATACAATATCAAGTAGAACTAGGTTAAACAATATATTTATACCTCGTTACTAAAAAAGAATATAGAAAAACTTCTATTGTCCAAACGCCGGATGCCAAAATTAAATAATTTTTTCTTTAAAAACTTCTGATTTAATTTGTAATTTTAAATTGTTAAATCTATCGTTTTCCTTTGTCCGTACGGTTATCTGAAACTACTAGAAATAGCAACAAAAGGTTTTCGGATTCGTAAACTACACAAAAAGTTAGTCAGTCTGGATTGGGTTTGAAGTCTTAATTTTTTTATCGTTAAAAAATAAATTTCTATTATTACTTTCAATTGCCTGTATGAGTATATATCATATAGGAAGGAAAGTATTGTTTTCATGTCGATTTTTCGAAATCGAGTTTTCACCGGATCTACAGTTTTCAGACCCCCTGAAACCAAATAAAAAGGTGTCTAGGCGATTGGTCTGTGTGTGAACAGAATATCTCAAGAACGGAATACCGTACGAACTTGAAACTTAAGTTAGATACTACTACCGGACCCGACACGAACATTTTCATCAAAATCGGTTTACCGGAAAGTAGTAGTTATTCGTGTCATTTTTCATTTTTTTGCGATTTTCTCAAAAAAAAAACGGCTCCTACGATTATTTTTAAAATTGCCTCATTTACTACATTTTTTATGCTTTACAAAATACGGTAGGCGCCATGTCTGCGAAATTCGTGGAAAAACTGTTTTCTCGTAAAAAATAGTTTTTTTAAGATTGCGGCTTTAATATTCATTTTAGCGCAAAATGGATGTAATAAAAGTTGTAGAGAATTTAAATACAACTTTTATTTCAAACATTTTTTTGTATAACGCTTAGTTTAGCGGTAATTAGCGATTTTCTGTTTTTTTCTCACGAAAACTTATACAATTTTTTTTAAGATTCCAGCCTTAATATGCATTTTACGACAAAAGTGTATACAATAAATTATAGGAAATTAAAAGATCTACAAATTTATTTAGAGAATTTTTCTCTACAGAGCCTAGTTTAGCGTGGAAGATTGATTTTCCGTATGAAACCAAACTGAGGTTGATTTTCATTTTGCGTCTTTCACTCATGATTAAAATTAGGTTATGTTTATTGAGGTTAGGATTTTTGTTTATTTCTCATGTTTTATTACTAATGTTAGTTTAATATTTGCATTGGAAAGAGAATGTCGTGTGAGTGTTTCACACCAGATTTTTTTGTTAATTGTGGCAATTGTCTTCTCATCTAAAATTATTGCAACAATCAGCTTCCTTTGAAAATTAAATGTTACTGAAAAAAAAAAAATTAAAAATACCCTAATTATTTTTTTAAACATTTCCAATATTTTTTAACAATAAAAAAATTTACCACAGATGGATTCGAACCACCAAATACCATATTTGAACGCTACAACGCTAACCATTACTCTACACTAGCAAGCAAAATATTACTAAATTTACAATATTTAAATAGAGATCGGTTTATTAAGTTATGTAAGGTATAATTTAAGCTGAAATAAAGTTCAAATGTATCCTGATTATAACAAGTCGTCGTTTATTCGGTCGTGAGAAGAAGACATTAACAAACTAATGAAAATCAATGCTACTATTTTTCCTATTTTCCTTCGATGGTTGGGGTTTAATTAACCATACTCTCTCAGGAATGGTCGGCCTGGGTCTGTAAAAGACTACACCTCATTTACACGTCATACACATCATCCTCATCTCATTGGGTCATGGGGTTGCTTATTGTTCTCAATTGAACAGATTGCAACGTACACAAATTAGGAATAAAAAAAAACTTTTCTATGTTTCAAATTCCATGGGTCACCCGACATACTTATGTAATTCATAACAAAATAAAAATGATGTACATACTTTTGAAACACCCTACAATTCTGATAAATACAATTAACGATAATACTATGTGAAAATACTGAGAATAATAAAATTAATATTAATATTCCCGTAAAACAAAGATAAAACAATAGGGAACAACGTAAAAGAAAAAACCGGCGGCATAGAGGACCAGTAAAACACATTACAATAAAGCTAACAAACAAGCAAACAAATAGCTATTTTAGCAAACATTAAAATAATTAAACATAGCTATTTAAAGAGATAATATCACTGGTATATAAAAGTGGAATACATACACACACACAAACAAACTCCCACACAATATCATTACGTTACACGAGTATAAATGCAAATATAATATTTCAAGTGTCCCTCACTCGTTCGCAAGTACCTACTATACAACAATCTATCTCTGGGGGAGGGGGTGGACTTACACCATAAATTCACCCCTCACCATTTGCTCTTCTGTTCCTCTCTAACGATATTCATCGACAACATATTTCAAATGAAACACCGACAGAATAACAGTAACAATCAATGTATTTAATATAACCAATAAATCCAATAATAATTTTACCGTTGTTTTTCTTTTATTAATATTACTGCAAATGCAAATGGGAAGTTATCCAACATACAAAAAGAAAATTATTACAAGGTGTTCCCTAGACATTTCAAGAATATCTTAAACCAAAAAATTCTAGTGTGAAAGAATCAAACGGATTTCTCTTGCCAATCAACAATAATTACCTATAATTTATGTTCATCTTTTTTTTTAATCCCTAATGTGTGTACTAACGTGCTTTTGACAACTTGTTATGCGTAAATTGTCATTTTGGAATGACTGAAGACGTTTTACCCTTTCAATGCCGAAACAATATTTAAAAGTTTGATGTCAAGTTCCATTTAATTTGAATAAGGGTGTACAAAACGTGCCAGTCCTTATTTCGAAAACTTGCGGGCGCAAGCCTACCATTGCCGACCAAAATTTCGAAGTTACAGAAAAATAATTTTTATTGTGTTCATAAAAAAAAGAAATTGTTCTAAAACTAAAAATATTCAAAATAGGTTTTTTTAGTTTATTTAAAGTCGCATCGACAGCTTGGTCATTAGCAACTACTGTGGGTTTTGGTACCTTAACGGTGATTTAAACGTCCTATAAAATTTCCAGACCCTAACCGGGAATTAACCCCGAGATCTTTCGCTTTGTAGGCTAGCGCGCTAGTCACTACACCACGTAGAGAATTTCAAAATACATTATTCCATTAATTTTTGTTTAAAAGTTTTTTGGAAATGTTCGGTTATCCAGACGTTGGCACGTTATGGATAATTTACGTACGTCCGGTAAACCGGATATTATATCTACGTAAAAGATATCGACGTCCTCTTTTCCGGACGTTGGTACTGAAAGGGTTAATATTGGATTGTTTAGCTGATCCGTAAATCAATAAAATAAATCAATAAGTTCTAATAGTCCCGTTTTTTACCACTCAAAACACAAGGAGTAGTTATTCATTCTTCTTCAGGTGTAAAAAAATGTGTAATGTTTCCTGTTTTACTTTTTAATAAGGATATGTTATTTTGTTATGCTGCATTATCTAATAAATTATATTTTTAGCTTTTAATAATTACATTGATCAACGCCGTTATAATTATCTTAAATGACATCAATAGACATTTTGGTGTTGAAAATGGGATTTTTTTTAAAAATCTGGTGTGAACACCCACACGACTTTCCCTTGCCAATGTCTTGTTGTTGTTGATCTTCTTCTTCAGGTGCCTATCCATCCCGAATGTTGGTGGCCATCATAGCAATTCTAACTTTGTGCGTTGTATTGAGAAATAGCTCTTCGAAACTCTTGCCAAACTAAGTTCTCTGATTTCGAATAAAGACACCTTCTTCTGCCAGGTCCACGCTTTTCATGTAGTTTTCCCCGAAAAATGACTAATAGTAACAAATATCGTGAGTCATTCCGCATGATAAGCCCAAAATATCGGAGCTTCCTACAGTTAATGGTAGAAATGACAAAGTCTTTTTTCATTCTCCTGAGAACCTCTATATTTGGCATCCGAGCAGTCCACGAGATCCTCAATATTCATCTGTGCACCATCTCAAATGACTCCAATTTCCTTGTGATGACTTTATCCAAGCCTTTAAACACCATGTTTAAACCTTTATCTGGGGCTCTACACTGAAAAGAGTAGTAATTAGAATGTTTAATTGTTCCTAGGCATAATAAACCGATAATCAGAACTGTAATTGTTAAGGAAGGTACAGACATTATGTATTACGTTAGTGTAGTCGCCCATTCTTTACCATTTAGATAAAAGTAGTGGAAATATAAAAAATATTTTAATCTTTTTATTTAACCCCTGTTATAAAATTTGTAGAATTTCAGTTGTTTTAAATGATCGGGAAGTTATACCCCAATGAACTAAAGACTGCAGATGAGATCTAGCCAATAACAGCCAAGGTCGGGTGTGAGGTTGCCCCTTCGCTAAGTCACACTCTGTTCCACCGAACTCCAGCTGACTTTTTGTTAGGCTGTCATCCACAGCGTGACCACAACGTGGCAACGCAGGTAACGATCATCGAAAGTCAATTGGCTCTGTGCTGTGATCTATGTCACTATGCTCCGCCTTTATCTGCAGTCTCTAGTTCGTTAAGCTATAAGTGGTGAGTGAATAAGCAAGTCTGTCAATGGCCGATTCACATTAATATGTATTCAGATAAAAATTCTAACAAAAGGAAAATACAAACACTGAAGATCTAATATTACAATAATTATACCACAGTGAATAATTTATCATTTCCGCGATGACATTTCAAAAAGTAAATAATATAACCAAACAAAACAGTAAAACAGATTAAAGTAATTATATATTCCACAGCGTAAATAGAACTAAAAAATAGAAACACCATTATGATAATGTAGAAACAATTAAGGACATTAGAAAAGAATTGCCAAACGTTATGATTCAGTTAAAAACCGGTAGATTCAATTCACAACCAATTGTATTTACTAACAAGGTAAAAATTTGTGTGATACCTGACCTTCTCTCAGTTGTCAGAAGTCTTCAGTTAAACAAAGAAGTGTTTGTTATAAAGTATAATAATATAATGTACTAATTTTATGTACTCGGAATTGTTTCCCAGGGCACAATTAGACGAAAATCTAGCTATTGTTTCTACACCACTAGACCGCAACGGTGATTGTGACCTTCAGAGAGCATCACACACTACAAATACATAACAAATACGTTTACACGCACCACACAGATATACTACAACGATAAAATAATAAGAATAAATGAAGAAAAAGTAACAACAAAGTTGGTTTTTCTTTTGAAAATAAATTACCGAAGGGAACAAACGTCTAAACATCTCACCCCGACCATTCAATTATAAAATTATACCACACTTTAATGTTGTGGTCGAGTGCATTTTGCCGTTGCTAACTAAATTATATTATTACTTATCTTGTCCATCATCTTTAAAAGCGAAAGGAAAGAAGAAAAAAACAACAAAGGATTTATTACTTTTAATAAAACCAAAAACGAAGTTACATTTAAAAAATAATACCAAGTAATTTTTAAATTACCACACAACTGTATAAATTTATAATAATCTAATGAAAATTAAAATATATATTCGAATAAACAAATCATTTACCTGTACTAAACAAAGACTGAAATTATTTTTTTAAATCTTGTGTCAATCACACGACTTTCTCTTTCCTATGTAATTAATGAATACTATAACCTGACCTTAGTAATAAACAAAAAAAATTAACCTCAAAAAAACATAACCTAATTTTAATCATGCGTGATTGACGCAAAATGAAAACAAACCTTAATTTGGTTTAATAATACGGAAAATCACTCTTTCACTCTGTAGAGTGAAGGCTCTGTAGAGAAAAATTCTTGAAATAAAAGTTGTAGATTTTTTAATTTCCTATAAATTTCATTACGTACATTTTTGTGGTAAAATTCACACTAAGGCCGAAATCTTAAAAATCCATTGTTGTTGTGTAGGTCACCACCCAAAAGGCTGGTTTGAACCTTTAGAGGTTTAACTAACTAAAACGAGGAGTGAGCTGGTTTACCAATGCCTTCCTCACTGAGTGAAAAAATTACGCTTATCAGCATGCCGGGCCCTAAGAAAAGCACATATTTTCCACTCTGCAAATGACACCTTCATTTCATTCACCACAGGGTCTGGCTGTATAATCAAATTCATTACTTTCAGAGGAGACAACTCTGATTAGTGTCTTTTGTACCTCTACCTCTTCTGTTCTTAAATGATTCAGTCATTTAATTGGCTGACCATGTGATAAGAAACAGAACTATTTATTTTAACCCTGCAACGAACAGATTGAGTGTAAATAAATTGACACTAAAAGAAAACTGACACTAAAAAATCCATTATTTTACAGATTTTCATGAAAAAAAAAACAGAAAATCACAAATTACCGCTAAACTAAGCGTTATAAAAAAAATGTTTGAAATTGAAGTTGTATAGTCTACAACTTTTATTATATAAAAGTTGTATTATATAAAAGGTACTCTTTTCTCCTAAAATGCATTTTAAGGCCGCAATCTTTAAAAAACCATTTTTTTCTACGAGAGAACAGTCTCCTAAAGAATTTCAGCAGACATGGCGCCTACCCTATCTTTTGTAGACTCTAGAGGTTTAAACCAGCCTTTCGGCTGATGACCTAAACAACAACATTGTCCACTGCGCCACAATTAACAGTCATACTCCGGCGCTCGCACTTATTACATAATTTCACTAACACAGAATTACGTAACCTATATTTATAACTCAAATCTTGTTTAAAAATTATATTCTATTTATAACCTACTTTTTTTAAAAAAACTTTTGTATTACCACACTAAACCGACAAGGTTAATTGTCAGACTAATATTATAATAGAAAACAATTATATAATAATTGTCATTATACACCTAAAAGTTGGAGTATGTCAATGCTGACAAATGGTCGTGAAGACGACCTTCATACTTCTTGATAGACATACGAATTTTTCCAGCAACTAAAGTTACTTGCACATTACAGTGGATGTTATACTTTTGCGAGGATATCATGGAACGTTTTCAAAGTCCAAAACCATTTTGTTTTGGAACCTTCTGATGGCATTTAGACATCTTACAATTGTGCAGCCATAGATCAATAAATAATATACATTCATACCGGTTTTAGCACTTGCTTGAAGAGAAGCAATTATTGAAGACTCACAATACCACTTTTAATACACTGGAGCGTCAATTATCCAAACGTCAGTCGTCCGAACCAACATCGATAAAAAAAATACATATTACTACCAAAATACGGACATAACAATTCAATGAAAAATTTATACTACAATTTAGTTTCCTTGTTCAATTTAGGGACAGTGGAGACTGTTTCGAGCAAAATTTAAGATTTAAAAAAAATTACTGTATAGTATGTAGAAATAGGTTAAAATGTATTTTAAAAAGGATTTTACCGTAAATTTTTCGTTAATTTAATCAGTTTTGAGATTCTGTATTATCCCGTTTGTTTTTATAATCTGTAGTACTCTACAATTCCAATAAATGCAATAAATTAGTGTATTTTTACTTTCTCTTGCCTATATGAATATATAGGAAGGAAAGTATTGTTTTCATGTCGATTTTTCGAAATCGAGTTTTCACCGGATCTATACGTTTTCAGACCCCCTGAACCCAAACAACATGTTTTTAGCGATTGGTCTGTGTGTGTGTCTGTGTGTGTGTGTGTCTGTGTGTGAACAGAATATCTCAAGAACGGAACATCGTACGAACTTGAAACTTGAAACTTAAGTTACATACCACTACCGGACGCGACACGAACATTTTCATCAAAATCGGTCAACCGGAAGTAGTAGTTTATTCGTATAATTTTTCACTTTTTTGCGATTTTCTCAAAAACTGGTCCTACGATTTTTTTTAAAATCGCCTATTTTACTCAATTTTTTATTCTCTACAAGATAGGGTAGGCGCCATGTTTGCTGAAATTCTCGGTGAGGCTGTTTTCACGTAAAAACGTTGTTTTTTTAAGATTACGGCTTTAATATAAATTTTAGCGCAAAAACTTATATAATAAAAGTTGTAGAGAATTTAAAAACCTACAACTTCGGTTTCAAACATTTTTTTGTATAACGCTTAGTTTAGCGGTAATTTGCGATTTTATGTTTTTTTTCTCACGAAAACGTGAGAAAAATCGATTTTTTTAACATTTCGGTCTTAGTATGCATTTTACGACAAAAGTGTATATAATTAAATTTATAGAAAATTAAAAGATCTACAACTTTTGTTTAGAGCATTTTTCTCTACAGAGCCTAGTTTAGCGTGAAAGCGTGATTTTCCGTATTTTTAAGCCAAACTGAGTTCGATTGTCATTTTGCGTCATTCACTCATGATTAAAATAAGGTTATGTTTTTGAGGTTAGTTTTTGTTCATTTCTAATGTTTTAATACTAATGTTAGGTTTATTGTTAATTATTTGCATTGGCAAGAGAAAGTTGTGTGAGTGTTTCACACCAGATTTTTCAAACTAAAGTTTATAATAGCCTTTTATCATCCCGTTGGCGTAGTGGTTAGCTAAACTGGCTTCTACGCTGGGGTCCCGGGTTCGATTTTCGATCAGGTCTGGTATTTTTTCATCACTCGTTTTCATCTATCATCCTTCTCACCGTCTGTATTAGCAGCAATTATTGCAAAACAGTCAGAAGTAAAAAAAATTAAAAAAACTATCAAACATATAGGTTATATGTATTAATTATTACATTGTTACGGTACAGTGTATCAAATTCCAATATTTAGCGTGTTTGATTATTCGAAGAATTTGATTATCAGAACCGCTCTGGTCACAATTAGTTCGGATAACTGACGCTCCACTGTATTTACAAAACATTCCGATAGAAGACGTCCAGTAAAGTAAAGGAAACCATTAAATAAAATATTTTTTTATAAAAATATAAAATGGAAACAAATTCCTCATAGGAAAGGAATGAATTTTCCATTTCATCATAAAATACATTTCCACGCGGTAAACTAGTAAATAAAATGACAGGACGGGAATGGAAGACAAAATCCTCCTGTATCAACAAACACAGTGGTCCGGGCATATATTTTACATCAGAGAATTTTTCATTTATGCTAATATATGTAACGGTATGAAAAAGATAACAGATTTATGACTGGTAGTCTATGTCAAATTGAATAAGAAGAAACACAGACAACAGCGAACAGCGACATGACATCAGTGCAAAAACGAATTCAACGGGGAAATGCAAATCAGTTCCCATCCATGCTTTCAATCTTCTTCTAGAAGAGCGGCAGGGGACTGAAGTATATCCGCTTGTCATTTATACCCTACCATATACACAATGGACGCGAATATGAATGACTCTAGCACCAGTTCCTGGACGTTAACAAGAAATATAAGACGACAAAATCTAAATAAATATAAAACGCCGCTGAGTAACACATACAATAAATTCTAACTGTAACAAGTCAGATAGAAAAAGTAATGTGAACCTATAACTTCGTCGGTGACACACATAACGTTCTTATGTTCATTAGCAAGTACACCGGATATTATGTAACAGTAGATTTTAATATAATGTATTTATTTTATATAATACGACAACACTACAAATTTTATCTAATTATTTCAAAACTATACTATTAACCTTCATCTACAGTCTTTAGTTCATTAAGGATTTTTATGTCATCAGTCTCTCGACTGGTTTGATGCAGTTCTCCAAGCTCTTCTATCTTGCGCAAGTCGTTTTATATCTACATACCTGTAACACCCTACATCTTTTGTAATTTGCTTTGTATATTCTAACCTGTGCCTCCCCCTACAATTCACTCCTTCAATATTACCCTCCATTATTGATAGACCAATACCTGGATATCTTAAGATATGCCCCGCAAGCCTATCCCTTCTTCTGGTAAGATGCTTCCATATACAACTTTTTTCATCCACTCCCCTAAGAAGCTCTAAATTACTTATCTTGTCCATCCACCTAATCTTTAACATTTTCCTATAATACCACATTTCAAAAGCTTCTATCCTCTTCCTTTCTACAACCCTTATCGCCCATGTTTCCCTCCCGTATAAAGCTACACTCCAAATATAGTGTTTTAAGAAATTTTTCCTAATCTGTAAATCAATTTTTGTAGTCAGTAAGTTTTTTTTCATTTCAAAGACTTTTCTAGCTTGAGCAATTCTACTTTTGATATCACTTGTGCTTCTACCATCCTTTGTTATTTTACCCCCTAGATAGAAAAATTTCCCATCTTTCTGTATCTTTCGTTGCCTACTTTTAAATTTCCGATCTTTTCTAAACCAATCTTGCTGCTACACAACACTTTCGTTTTGTTTTTATTAATTTTCATGAAGTAATCCTTTCTCATGATCTCACCCATTCCATTTAAGTTCATTAAGGTATATATACAAAATACAACAGTACCAGTATGAAAGAATTCATAAAGTAGGCCTGTTATAAAAGATCCGAACTGTCGCCGGTTGTTTTGACTGAAGGGCCTTGGTAGAGTAAAACACGATTACGCATCCGTTTTACTGACTTTCAACCCGTAGTATGTTTATATCTGCAACACAGTTCAATGGGATAAACTGTCTGTCTATAACTTGATGGCCTCCCGCAGAGAGAAGCCGAATCGGCCCGCTATTAGTCTTTTCAATAACACTTCATTATGTACCAAGTCCAGTGTACTAGTTAGTAGTAGTACATAATGAAATGTTATTGAGAAGGCTAGTAGCACGCCACTTCTGCTCCCCTCTACGGGAGGTCATCAAGATATAGACAGACAGCACATAATATAAATAAATATGATGACTATTAAATTATTATAAATTGGGATGACTTAAAAAATTTAAAACACATTTTACACAGCATCGATCATGTGAACGTCAAAATGACATGAACCAAAAAAAAACTGATCAAAAACTAAACTACTTAAACACAAACTGGATAATATTTGTACAAAAAATCGGTAGATAAGAAATGATCAAACGGAATAAGCTAACAATATGTTCATTCATTTTTACAGTAACATCTGGTTACAGAGAGTATGATTTACATACATGATTGGATTCATTGTACAAACAGCAGCAGCAAAAGTATTAGTACATTATGTAAACTTATAATGAAAAAAAATGGTTCGATAAACGTGTGTATTGTATTGTAAATGGTCTGTTAGTTACAAATGTTAGTTCAATTTTAAATTTACAGTACAGAGTAATAACAGTCACGTTTTAGATAATACCTACTAACAAATAAACGCGCAAGCTGTTTAGAGATAAGGTAACATGCTAACATACTTTTAACTTTCTCAATACAGTTTTACTAAAATACAATTCATTATTATAAAATGACCAATGAATACACGAAGAAAGTTTGGTGCATTGTTTAAAAAATATGACCCAACCCAAATATTGTCAAATACTAATTATAAACGTTGACGTTCTGTGAATTTATATAATAGTTGAAAAAATTATCGTAATCGTTCAAAAATTATATACCGTGTTTCCCAACAAATCTGACATGTAAGGAAATTAACATTGGAAAATGTAATGTCAACATTAATCTTGTATTAAGATTGTAACCTTACTTTTATTACTCCAGCCGATAGGAAACAGAATAAAAATGAATATAGGCCTACGTAAGATTTTAATACCTAATAATTTAATTATTATGCGCATAACGGGCAGGTGGAGTATTAAATTAATTGCACTTAATCTACTGGTTTCAGGGCTACAAAAAATAGTTCTGTTTCTTACCACATAGTCAGCCAATTATATGACTGAACTATTCAAGAACAGAAGAGGTAGAGGTGCAATAGACACTAGTCAGAGTTATCTCCTCTCAGAGTAATGAATTTCACAATACAGCCAGACCCAGTGGTGAATGAAGTGAAGGTGTCATTTGCGGGGTGGAAAGTAGATGCTTATCAGAGGGCCTGGAATGCTGACAAGCATACGCTTTTAACTCAGTAAAGAAAACAATACTAAACCACCTCACTCCTCTTTTACTCAGTAAAATATCTAGAGGTTCAAACCAGCCTTTCGGCTGTTATTAAAAACAACAACAATTTAATTATTAATAATGAAGACAAAAATGTTATTCAATTTCAATACAGCGCGGTACTTAGATAAGAAAACATTTCGCGTTCATTGTTTTCTTAACATTAGCAATTCTATCCAAACATACCAACATGGAGTTCTGGAGAAAATTAAAGCCAGTACGACTTGTCGACTAGATTCCATTTTTTATTGATTTATATTAAACAAATATTGGTGTATTTAGCTTTCAAAATAATAAAAACTGCAAGGGAAAATTGCATTTTTACTGTAACTGACAAGCTAAACAATTTTGCACTTCAGTTGTTGTTTAGGTTATCAGCCGAAAGGCTGGTTTGAACCTTTAGAGGCTTCACTAAGTAGAAAGAGGAGTGAGGTGGCCTTTGCCTTCCTTACTGAGTGGAAAAGTATGCTTATCAGCATGCCAGGCCTTCCGATTAGCATCTAATTTCCACTCCGCAAATGACACTTTCACTTCATTCACCACAGGGTCTGACCGTATAATGATGAAATTCATTACTCTCAGAGGAGATAACTCTGACTAGTGTCTTTTACACCACTACTTTTTCTGTTTTTAAATGCTTCAGTCATATAATTGGCTGATCATGTGATAAGAAACAGAACTATTTTTTGTAGCCCTGGAACTAGCAGATCGAGTACAAATAATTTAACACTCCACCTACCTGTTACGGGCAGGCACTTTAGTTATTGCATATTATTAATTTTACACTACCACAAACAGTGGATGGATACAGGTAATGAGAAAGAAAAGAACTGTACAAGAATAACGATCGATTAATGAAAACAATCCGAAAATGGAGACTAAAATTCTACTGATACATGCATAAAACGGATGTCAAAGGGTTGACAATTTTTTAGGACATAAACAGACCAAAAATGTTGTAGTAGTATTAATAGTTTCAGGAAATCAGATTAGATCTTGAACTGGAAATCCTTTTACAGATTACTGACTTCGAGGATTTCTTTAAAGAGTAAAACAAGGCACAGGATGAGCGAAAGAAACTAGTAAATTCTACAGAGAAAATAATCTGAGTGAGGAGCAAAAAACAGCTTCAGAAATGTTTTAGTTATCTAAAATTGTAATTGAAGACAAAAAATTACCAAAAAGACATTAATGGATATTTTACGTACACGTTACAACAACGGTAATAAATTTCTATAAAAAATAACTTTGACATAAGTTTTAGTTTTAATTAGACGCAATTAATAAGTTAACTGGGTGAATAAAATTCCAGTATGTACCAAAATAAGATAACATAAAAAAATCAATGCATAAATAAGTAATCGGAGAAACAAAGGCAAACTACAATAAAAGAAGCGCATTATCATAATTTATACAATTTAGCAAAACAACCAAAACCACAAATAATTACATACTATTATGTGAACTAACCAAAAGAACCACAGCATTATATTATTATACCATTCTACCCACAACATTTTAAATAAAATGCTAAAATGATAATAATAAAAGAGAACGTTTTTATTTTTTTCCTTATCTTTGGGAACAAAGACAATTTAAAGAATAACCAATTTGAATTGACCACAAATAAAAAAAAATTAACCACAATTGTAAATGAATTAAGGAGACAGAATTTCAGCATAAACACAACATTCAAAGAATTGAATATACATAAAAACTAAATCCATAATTTAAATGTGCAATTCACTTTAAAAATAAAAATACTATTTCTTGGATTCAAAAAGAAATATGTGTGATCATATCAAAAATTCCTATTTACATTTTAAAACTAACTAATTGTAAAATTTTCTGATTCCTGGAAGACAAAATTATTTTCACGAAGCACTGTTACACACTGGTATTGCTTCTAGGACAAAAACACCATTCCAGCATTACTGAAGCAATTGATATACATTTTTGTTAGTTAATAGTAAAAAAAAGTCACCCCGTTATCGTTCTGAAAAGTTTTAAATGATGGATATCAGGGAGCTCTTTTTTTAAGGGTGATCGTCAGAAAAATACATAAAAATTAAATCAATCGACCGTCCAAAAAAACCCCAAGTGCGACACAAGAAACGCGCTATACGAGCAACAATCACTCACTTTGCAAACAATATTTACAATTTGCTACCAAAAAGTATACAGAACAAAATTAGATTAAATTTAAGGATGAAATGCAAAAATCTGTAACTAATAATAACAATGAATTGTATTTCCAAAAAATAAATACAATTTTTAATAT
This sequence comes from Catonia carolina, assembly GCA_035578175.1. Classification (NCBI taxonomy): domain Eukaryota; kingdom Metazoa; phylum Arthropoda; class Insecta; order Hemiptera; family Achilidae; genus Catonia; species Catonia carolina. The sequence continues at coordinate 51,740,332 of JAQMRL010000005.1, forward strand.
TAACATTTTATATTATTTTTGTACACACGTCCATTCCAAAATTGTTTTATTCATTCCTTTATTTTGAACCTGGGGAAATTGACACATACAACTACTGTTAAAAGACACATTTTACTTCTCAATACAGAATTTAATATATGCAAGAATGTATTCATAAATATCTGGTGTGAAACATTCACACGATTTTCTCTTGCCAATGAAAATAATGAACACTATAACTTACCAATAAAAATAAAACATTAGAAATAAACAAAAAAAAAACATAACCTAATTTTAATCATGAGTGAATAATGCAAAATAAAAATCAACCTCAGTTTGGCTTAATAATACGAAAAATCACTCTTTCACGCTAAACTAGGCTCTGTAAAGAAAAATGCTCTAAATAAAAGTTGTAGATTTTTTTAAATTCCCTATAAATTTGATTATATACACTTTTGTTGTGAAATGCATACTAAAGCCGAAATATTTAAAAAAACCATTTTTTACAGATTTTCATGAAACAAAACCAGAAAATTACTAATTACCGCTTAACTAAGTAATACGAAAAAATGTTTAAAACAAAAGTGGTCGATTTTTAAATTATCTACAACTTTTATTATATAGACTATTACTCTTTTGCCCGAAAATGCATTATAAGCTCGCAATCTTAAAAAACATATTTTCTACGAGAGAACAGCCTCATCAAGAATTTCAGCAGACCTGGCGCCTACCCTACCTTGTAGAGCATAAAATATTGAGTAAATAAGGCGATTTATACAAAAATCGTAAAAGCAATTTTTGAGAAAATCGCAAAAAGTGAAAAATGACACGAATAAACTACTACTTCCGGTTGACCTATTTTGATGAAATGTTCGTGTTGGCTCCGGTAGTGGTATCTAATTTAAGGTTCAAGTTTCAACTTCGTACGATGTTCCGTTCTAGAGATATTTTGTTCACATTCACACACACGCGCGCGTACACACACACACCAATCGCTAAAAGCATGTTTTTTTGGGTTCAAGGGGTCTGAAAACGTGTATATCCGGTGAAAACTCGATTTCGAAAAATCGACATGAAAATACTTTCCTTCAGATATATTCATATAGGCAAGAGAAAGTAAAAATTAATTAAATAAAAGTTATAAAACTTTATTTCAGGAAATAAAGTATTATTATTATTAATTCGTTATAAAATTATAGAAAACCTACATAACGTTTGAAGTTATCTTATGATTGTGATTTTTCCGTAAAGAACGCGGACTTGATAACTTAGTCAACGAGAATAGTTACCTAAAAATACTGGGTTTATAAACACACAAAATCAATGAGAAAATTAATTTTAATTTATACACAACAAAACTTTATAAAAGTATACGGGGTAGAATATAAGGGACGTGGTTACAGTATACCTATTAATGTTAATATATTAATACAAAAGCTATACGTCCGTATTAATAATAGTAGAAGAGAAGGGGAAGGGAGAGAGGAGTGGTAATCAATTTACAAGGTATTCACTATTAGTAATTACAAATTAATGGAATTCAATTAGCAAACATATCCAATTCTGGCTTGTTCCGACTAACCCCCTTCAAAATATACAATGTACACGGAATCACATGTACACACACAATGATAGTATGCGGTTGTCTGCGTGTACACCTGATTTATAGCATCGCATAAAATAGGGAATAAATCAAACGTTACCCCACCCTCAATCACTACCCAACCGACTTCATCAATCCTTCTCCGTTACTCACATGCTATACCATGCGATGCGAACTCGCTTTATTTCCATGATTAATTATTATTGCCGATAGCATTGCATGAATGAACCTTAAGCTTCTAATTGGTGTGACAAAAACATGCAAGTCAATTTAGTTCTGTCTTTACGAACTCAACTATTATTAGTAGTACTGTATTTTGTTTTCGATAACAATGAATAATTACTCCGGTTCAAAATTTAACTGATTTATTAATATTAATAACGTTATCTAAAATCTTTTGTTTCAATAATAGGAAAATAGTACTCCGTTATACATATAAGTATAAAGAAAAAAATATTACTCCTTTAGGCTCCGGCCGCACTGCAAGAGGCAAGTGTTGATGAGAGGCATGAGTACACAGTTAGTTACGCTAAGAGTACTCCGACGTAGGCAACCAGCAATACAAGTGAGCATGCGTATTACGGTAATTAAAAATACGCACAGAATGATCAAAAACAAAATTTCATACAACACTGATTCGCTCTAAGCTTAATATAATAAAAACAAGTTCAATTCATTTGTTAGAAAATGTTTTATAAATCGAACATTACTTTACCATTAATAACTAAAATTTTACTATTGTTATTTTTCGTTACATTATTTACTATTATTACATTATGTTTTATGATTAGTAGGGTTTTATTATAGACTCAGTTTTATTTTATTTTTGTTTACAAGTAATGTAAGACTAATGCGCTTGAATTATAACAGGAGAGTAAACAATTCCAAAGATTCGTTGTTTATCATTACAGATTGTTTATTTCATATCATTTAAATAATTAATGTCTGTGACAAGTTTAATACAACTGTTTGCACTTGCCCGTGTTCAACTAATTTTTAGTTTCATCAGTTATCTTTTGTAATTGTATCGGTTCGTTTCGATTTTTTTCGTAGACTGAAGTTGAAAAGTTTTGTAAGCTGTGTTTTGTTAACATTCATGATAGTGAATGTGTTGAGTTTTTGAAACATAAAAGCGGTAAACATTAAAAATTAGGAAAAAATTGTTTTGTAAATGTAATGGGTAAAATAATTAATTAAGAAGTCTTTATGAAACTACAATAATTACAAGCAATCAGAACGGTATAATTAAAAACGCTTAAAGGATAATGTTTATTTTAACTGGATGTAGATATTTTTATGATGGAACGTAGTGCAAGATAACTGTCCGGCGTAAAGGTAGATACGCGCCAACTAGTGAAAAACTTTCGTTTGCAACCTATAGGCGCTTGCCTCGCGCGGAGTACTCTTACAGTAGATGGACTATACTCTGGTTTCACGTTCAGAATGCCGTACAGCTCTTATGAGAACCCCTTGTGTTATCACGCGTACAGAAAACATCATCCCTCCTCCGCCGACACTATCCGAAAGTCACGGGCAAAAATATTTGAAGTTTTGCTTACCACGCTCTAACAAGCTCAATTTTAATCAAAAATTCTGAAAAAATGCTTTCTCGTTTCCTAATGAATCGTATTTTATTACGCTGAAAATGTTATTATTGCATTCCGATATTTAGATAAAAGACCGTAGGTATACTGTGGACAATTCGAACTGGCACAACTCTCTTGCTCTCCGTGTACACACAGTTCCGCATAAAGTATATCATCCATAACCTATTCTTTCAACAAGGTCTACAAATTTTAATGTAAGCAAATGCCTACAACCTTATTTCAATGTACGAACATAAAAACAACTATTTCATTTTAAAATATGTATTGAATTTGTCCCAGTAAAATTTAAATTAAAAATTACAAAATTCACTAAACTATACTCTACAGACGCACGCAACTACCTAAAAAAAATTGGTCTGAATATATAATGAACAGCAAATCATATGAAAACACATTAGGCACATCATTATGACTTGACAGATTATTAATAACAACAGTAAACACAAAGCGTAGTGACCGTGCGTGAGTCGCACACTACAATAGCGATTGTATACTTTTGTGAATGTACCGTCGTTGCATGGCGAGGGGCGAAGAGTGGAGTAGATAAAACACCGAAGCTGCTTGTGCCAATTCAAATTGTCCAAGGTATACTTATAAGAGAAAGGGGTATGACTTTCTCTCTTCGTCATCCTCACTGTCGGGCCAGGGAAATTTTATACCATTATTAGACCTTTCCGAGACACTAACGACTGTTGTTCAAACTAGATTTAAAAATGTACCAAGATTTAAACAATAACTATTCTTTAATTTCAAATAAAATAAAAAAAAGACAATAAAATTGATAAAAAATTCCAACACTATAATAATTTGTCGGTACCTGATCTTTAAAACGATACAAATATTAAGTATGTTTTCGTATTACGTTGTTCAATAGGGTTCGTAAACGAGAACGTGTTGTGGCGCGGAGTCGATATTTTTAGTGAGTGTAGTAACGCTCGAACTCCCATATGAAATACATTGCTTATGGACTTTTTGTATTGCATTCTGAACGTGAAATCAACTGTAGTGGCAAGATTCAGTACGGCCGGACTGCAAGAGGGAGGTAGCACATTGCAACTATAACGTGTTCACAGCTCGGTGGCACCTAGACCATAAACTGACCCTTACACACACGCGCAGCAACCCCTTACCTGCCATAGTCTGCCTTACCATTGTTCTACATTGTTCAGTAGTGAGTCACCTATTAGGCGCTTGACTGCAATACTAACATTTTAGTTGTAATTTTTTTTTATCAAAATTATATAATAATTTTCAAAATCTACGTATTTGTAAGCCGGGCACTCCGAAAAGCATTTACTTAGATACCACTAGAGGACCCGACACAAACATTTTCATTAAAATCGGTCAACCGGAAGTAGAAGTTTATTCGTGTCATTTTTCACTTTTTTGCTATTTTCTCAAAATCGCCTCATTTACTACATTTTTTATGCTCTATAAGATAGGGTACCTTGGCGACATGTCTGCTGAAATTTTTGGGGAGGCCTTTTTCTCGTAAAAAATTGTTTTTTTTTAAGATAGCGGGTTTATCTGAATTTTAGCGCAAAAATGTACTTACAATAAAAGTTGTAGAGAATTTAAAATCCTACAACTTTTATTTCAAACATTTTTTTGAATAAAGCTCCGTTTAGCGGTAACTAGCGATTTTCTGTTTTTTTTCTCACGAAAACTTGTAAAAAATCGATTTTTTTTAAAGATTTCAGTCTTAGCATGCATTTTACGACAAAAGTATATTAATCAAATTTATAGGAAATTTAAAGATCTACAACTTTAATTTCGAGCATTTTTCTCAACAAAGCCTAAGAGTTTAGAGTTTACAAAGTTTAGCGTGAAAGAGTGATTTTCCGTATTTTTAAGTCAAACTGAGGTTGGTTTTCATTTTGCGTCTTTTACTCATGATTAAAATTAGATTATGTTTATTGAGGTTAATTTTTTGTTTATTTCTAATGTTTTATGACTAATGTTAAGTTATATTGTTAATTATTTACATTGGCAAGGGAAAGTTGCGTGAGTGTATCGCACCAGATTTTTTTATTGTATAACCACTTAAATGAAAAACGGAAATGGTATTAAATACTGTATATCTCATAATTAATATCGTTACGATAGAAAACTTATAACAAAAAAAAAAAAACATTTGTGTTAATATCATATCATAACTTAAACAATGTAACTGATAGCGTTAAATTTTTTGAGCATAAATAATACTGTACGTTATATTACAATGAAATAAAAACCAACAATAATAATGATACAGTACTAGCTCATCAACATCGTTACAATGTTTTGTAACAGTAAAAGAAAGAGGGTGAATATTTTAGACAAAGACAATGAAAAAGGGAAGCAGGATGCTGATCGTAATAGAATTGTTAGGTAGGCTACTAAGAGGATGCATAAAATAAAATTAATGATTACATATCCTGCGAATCATAAGTCACACAACTAACATCTACGTTAGGTCCCCAAGCAATATTAATTTAGTACTAAACAGTACACCTTCATTAAATTACAATTCAATCTAATCAAAACTTACTACAGTGATGAATAAATTAACTTATGCTATATTTATTACTAATATTTAAATTACTAGTCTATAAACATAAATTAAGGTTAATTAATTCATCGACAGATTTATTGACGTAATAAGGAGTTATTGTGAGTAAAAATAAAAAACCGCTAATATTATTACTTTAACTTTAAGGGCCTTCGGGCCAGCCCAGTCAGTCAGCCGGTAGAAAGTCGCTATTACTTGTTAAGTAACACCGGTTGGGCAAGCAACTTTGTATGGTGACCAGTTGACAGCCATCCATGAACAAACTCTACTGGGAGTCCCTGTTCAAACTCATGTCTAATCAACGTTAAAAAATACAGTAAAAAGCAGCGATCAAATTGGGCAGTTGTCAACAATGTACAGTTCCCGATAACAAATAAGATAAAAAAAAACCTTTAAGCATCACCCCTCCTAAGAAAAAAAATATCTGGTGTGAAACACTCACACGACTTTCTCTTGCCAATGCAAACAATGACCAATATAACCTAAAATTACTAATAAACATTAATAAACAAAAAAATAACCTCATTTTAATCATGAGTGAAAGACGCAAAATGAAAATCAACCTCAGTCTGGCTTTAAAATAAATGGAAAATTACTCTTTCACGCTAAACTAGGCTCTGTAGAGAAAAATTTTCCAAATAAAAGTTGTAGATCTTTTAATTTTCTATAAATTTGATTATATATACACTTTTGTCGTAAAATGCATCCTAAAGCTGAAATCTTAAAAAAGAAATCGATTTGATTACACGTTTTCGTGAGAATAAACAGAAAATCGCTAATTACCGCTAAACTGAGCTTTATACAAAAAAAGTTTGAAATAAAAGTTGTACGATTTTAATTCTCAAACACTTCTTATTATATACATTTTTGCGCTAAAAAACATATTAAAGCCGCAATCTTAAAAATACAATTTTTTACGAGAAAACAACTTCCTCAAGAATTTCAGCAGACATGACGCCTACCCTATCTTGAAGAGCATAAAAAATATAGTACAAATGAGGCGATTTTTTAAAAAATCGTACGAGCCGCTTTTGAGAAAATCGCAAAAAAGTGAAAAATTACACGAATAAACTACTACTTTCGGTTGACCGATTTTGATGAAAATGTTCGTGTCAGGTCCTCTAGTGGTAACTGAATTAAGTTTCAAGTTTTAAATTCGTACGATGTTCCGTTCTTGAGATATTCTGTTCACACACGACACCAATCGCTAAAAACATGTTTTTTTGGGTTCAGGGGGTCTGAAAATGAGTAGATCCGGTGAAAACTCGATTTCGAAAAATCGACATGAAGACAATACTTTCCTCCGTATATATTCATATACGCAAGAGAAAGTAAAACGTACGTTGTACGGTGTCTGATGGAAATTCCTAAGAACTGAAATTAGCTATATAGGTAGCACCAATATAAAAACTATTATCCTACTTTTTGCTCATAATAGGCAAATAGGGTGTTAAATTATATATGCACTCGATCTGCTAGTTCCAGGGCAACAAAAAATGGTTCTGTTTCTTATCACAAGATCAGTTAATTATATGACTGAAGTAATTAAGAAAAGAAGAGGTATAATGGAGAGATGACTTGAATGCTAGTGTGTGATGAAGTGGGGAACAGGAAGCTTGTCCTACCTATGGACAAGCTTTCCTGTTCACAACTTCGTCTCACACTAGCATTCAAGTCATCTCTCCACTATAAAGGTATAGAAGACACCAGTCAGAGTCATCTCTTCTAAAAGTAATGAATTTCATCATTATACAGCCAGAACCTGTGCTGAATGTTTATTCGTGTAATGATGAAGTGAAGGTGACATTTGCAGGACGGAAAATAGATGCTTATCAGAGGGCCTGGGCTCCGGATAAGCATATTTTTCCATTTAATAAGGAAGGCAAATATAAACCACGACACTCCTTGTTTTTTTTTGTTTTTTTTTGGTTTAACGTCCGATTGTTCTGCAATTACTGCTAATGCAGACGGTGAAAGATGAATTGATTGTGTGTAACGTATGAAAAGATGCCGTGCCTGAATGGGATTCGAACCCAAGACCGCATGATGAGAGGCGAGCACGTTACCGACTGCGCTCCTTATAAGTTACGTTACCGACTCCTTGTTTTACTTAGTAAAGCTTCTAGAGGTTCAAACCAGCCTTTCGGTTGATAACCTAAACAACAATCCTTTACTGCGACACAAAATTTCAAATATTGTGATGTGGGTGGGCTATGTGAAAAGGGACTTTTCCACAATAAATCTTTTTAGGACTGTTATTATTTTTGTTTAATTAGTTTTTTACTAATAGTTCATTATCCGTAATTGTAAATTATATATTTTATTCCATGTTCCAGTTTTTCTTTTCTACTTTCAAAACCCAGAACTGTACAGTTATGAATTAAATTGGCTCGATTAAGCATGAATTTTTTTTTGAATAACCTAAGAAAATTAATAAAAATTTTCCGGAATGTGCTGTTTTAAAAAGCAAAATTTTGAACACTTTTCTAAAAACGTGTTTTATCGAATTTCATATTTAAAGATCACATGACAGTAAGGTCCAAATGTCAACGTGCGTACAAAAGTGTGGTTCTAGATAGATGGAGCATCCATTCTGCTAAACCGACAAACAGAGCTCTACAGTTTACAACCGTATCTCTAATTTCGGATGTAGTGATCTCCCCTACCTTGGTTACTCAGATGTAATTTTCAAAATAGGACTACCGCAGCTGATAAGCACCCTCAAAGTTGAAAATCCACTATTCTGTCAAGACAACCGCATCAAAGTCTGTCCAAGCGATAGGAAAAGTTGGTTACATCAAATATCCACGACCAAGTAATCGCAGTCTACTATACTACTTATAAATAATTTATATTTAAAACATACTTACATAAATGTACCTTTTTGTTGTAATATATATGAAAATAGTTCCAGTATCTCACCTAAAACAAAAGAAAACCAAAATTAAAAACTGGTGTAAATTAATTAAAACGGACATAATTACACAATCCTGGGTGAATCGCGTCTCTAATGAGGAGGTATTGAAACGCATGCAGAAATCTAAAGAAGTCGAACACGAAAAATATTAGGAAGCTCGAGTATTTGGGATATATAATGCGCAACGAGAAAAGATATGGGTTGCTGCAATCTATTGTCGCCAACGCCCCCCACCATTATCAGCGCCTGCAGACGGTCCCAGAACCTGCCTGCCGCGGGGAGCGCTACCGATGCAGTGCCTCCCCTCCATCATGAAGTGGACTCGCCGGAGGGGTATTTAAGCAGCCGCACTGAACCGCGGGTCACATTCGCCTACCAACCCTTGAACGGAGAAGAAGAAAGAAGAGGAAAGCAAGACGGGCTATGCCGACCTGACACTGCGGGGCTCTGGGGACCACCACTGTCACACTGCAGTGGGGAACACAACTGCCGCTGAGGAAAGGCTAGGCCAGAACCCCGTAGCCGAGCAGTCACTCTTCGGGTTTTGCTTTCAACACGCCACCGCTTCCGACCATCAACAACGGTCCTTTTACAGGGCAAAGCACAAACACACCCGGCCCTTTTCAAGACCACCAAACTCACAAGATAGGTTTCGCCACGTACTCTCGGCCCCGGACGGCGACACTATATTGCTGGACGACGTAGCGTGAGGAAAGAACGTATTTCCTTGTTGAAAAATCTGAGAATAAGATTCAGATTAATATGGTGGCCAACTTCCGGAACGGATAGGAACCTAACGAAAAAAAACATAGTTACACAAATAAAAATTAATTTCTAAAATATCCCTACTAAGATTGCATATGAAATATTCACAAAATGTAAAAAAATTAAGCTTGGGGGATAACAGAAAAGACTCAATAATTTAATACGTTTCAATAATTAGTTTAACATTAACTTGAAAAATATTGATATATGATTTTTCAAAATATTTTTCCTGTTTTCATCGTAAAAAAACTATAAGATTACCTACGTACGAAATATCCACAAAATGTGACAAATTATTTTGGAGGGTTGGGGAAATAACAGAAAAGACCCCGTTTATTTTATGACTGAACAAATTTCAAACGATTAATTAGCTATTTAAATGTATTAAACAAACATACAATCAACAGCAATCAATGATCAATGTTGATCAGCAATCATTGCTCATCAGTTTAAAATGTATTAACAGTACAAAAGTGGTTTGTGATGGTGTTGGTATAAAGGGAAGTAAATTATTTAGTTCATTTGTAAATGAACATTGACGACGTCATTATATTTTAGGTTAGAATCGGATGTATAAGTTACGCGTATGGAAATCATTATAGTAATGGGGCAATACATGAATAGCTGGTGCTTTCATACGGTTATAATGTATATTTGCATAAAGGTGGGCGGGCAGGCAGGAATTAGGCCTCCCGATACAACATTGTACATCAGTGTATTTAACACTTCATACACGATTATATGGAATTATCGTCAACCAACTTCCACGTTTCAATAGAATGTAAATGTCAATTTAAATTTCAAACTCAATATTATAAAATTTACATCAATAGCGATATTATTAATAATAATAATAATAATAATGTACGAATAATCCGTAGCCTAAGAGCATTAATATTTCCTTTTAATAAATATTACTGCTATATTAATCGTAATTATGAAGGTAAATTAATTACGTATTTAACTAAATTTTGTATCGCAATTATAATTAAAATTTGAAATTAATTTGTAAACTGAAATTCAGAATTTACAAATGATAGAAATACTCTGAATTTATTTTTCACCTTATACACTACTATCCACGGTATTGAATAATACCCCTTCTGTATTAAAAATACAGAAAATCACTAACACGCTAATTACGGATAAGCAGAAAAAATATTAAAATTACAGTTGTAAGTTTTTATAATATTCTAAAAATTTTATCAGGTACAAATACACTTTTTTTAAAGGATTCCATGAAGTACGAAAAAGAACACCGGGAGGACAGAAGATAGGAGAAAAGCCTCCAGTAAGCGAATGCAGATAATGTGGGCTACCAGAAATATCTAAAATTGGCCCTAAACGAGAAAAAATATCTAGTGTGAAGACTCACACGACTTTCTCTTGGCAATGCAAATAATGACCCGTTTAACCTAACATTAGTAATAATACATTAGAAATAAACAAAAAAACTAACCTCAACAAACATAACTTAATTTTAATCATGAGTGAATGATGTAAAATGAAAATCACACTTAGTTTAGCTTATACGGAAAATCACTCTTTCACGCTAAAATAGGCACAGAATAGAAAATGCTTGTAATCAAAGTTGTAGGTCTTTTAATTTCCTAAAAATTTGATTATATACACTTTGTCGTAACATCCATACTAAGGCCGAAATCTTAAAATACCCATTTTTTACAGATTTTCGTGAAAAAAACCCAGAAAATCACAACTTATCGTTTAACTAAGCGTTATACATAAAAATATTAGAAATAAAAGTTGAAGATTTTTAAATTATCTATAACTTTAATTATATACTCTTTTGCCCTAAAATGCATTTTATGGCCGCAATCTGAAAAAATTTTCTACGAAAAAACAGCCTTTCCAACAATTTCAGCTGACATAGCGCCTACCCTATCTAATAGAGCATAAAAAATGTAGTGAATAAGGCGATTTAAAAAAAATCGCAGTAGCCATTTTTGAGAAAATCGCAAAAAAGTAAAAAAATTAACTCGAATAAACTACCACTATCGATTGACCGATTTTGATAAAATTTTCGTGACGTACCTTAGTAGTAGGTACCCTAGAAGAATCTACTAAAAAATATACGGTTCGTTCAATTTAAATAAGTCTTTCACTAAAAATGAATTGAAAATTTTCTATTTATTACATTTTGTACATGTGTACAACAATCTCAGACCGAGAAGTTTGAGCATGCTGACTTTTTTATGTCGTGTTTCGCGATTTTACAAAATTTATTTATGAAAATACCTCGTAACTTAAAACGTAGTCATTTTCTGTTACATTTTATAGCATCATCGTTTTCCATAATTATAAAGGACAAACCTGTCAAATATTATGTTAATCCGTGAAATAGTTATAGAACAATGACGATGTATTTGAAAAAATACATCGTCTTAATAAAAAACAAAACTTTTATTAAATTACACATTTTCTCATTCAGAATGTGTTTTTCGAAATAATTTTAGAAAAAAAAATATGCGAAATAAATTATTTTATAATACGTCACTTCCAGCAAGTTTCAGTTAACTAAAAAAAAAAATAGGTTTGTTTTCTGAATGGTTTCTGAAGGAGCAATCCGCGTCCTCCTTCTCTCTGCCAGGGGCCATCAAGTTACAGACAGACAGTAATTTAAGTTCAAAGTTTCAATTTTAAAGGGTGTGGTCTATCACCCACTTTGTTTAATATTTATTTGGATGACGTGATCAGAAGGTGGAAGTCTCAAATACACTCTGGTATTCTCATAGGAGAAGATAGGGTTGTAAACTGCCTATTATTTGCCGATGACCTGATAGTGCTACAGGAGAATGAGGATGACCTGCAGAGAACACTCTTCATGCTGAACAAACACTGCAAAGAATATAAGTTGACAGTTTCGACGAAGAAGACAAAGGTAATGGCATTCAGGGGGAAGGAGCAAGTCAGAGGCAAAATTGTTATAAGTAATAATATTTTGGAACAGATCTCCCACTTTAAGTATCTAGGTTGCAACATTACATACCAACAGGATAAAGACGCTTACATTAAGATTCACAGATTTCAGCATATATGCGGAACTATCCACCGCACTTAAAAGACAGCACCAGCAAAAACACGAAAGTGAGATTTTATAAAACATTAGTAGTGCCGACCCTACTCTATGGCAGCGAAACTTGGGTGCTATCAAAGCGAGAGGAGAGTATATTGCAAGCAACTGATATGAAATTTCTTCGACATATGTATGGGTGTAGTAGAGAAGATCGTTACGAATACAGAGATAAGGAAAGAACTCAACATCTTTAACAGAATGAGGGAGGAATCGATACGTAAGCAGACACTGGGCTATAAGCCGGAGGGCAGGAGAGAACGAGGACGCCCGAGAAAGAGATGGGCAGATTTGAGAGGTTCGGAACAGGCAGAGATGCCTAAATCCTTGAAAGGCAAAAGAACAAGAAGTTTCAACTACTTTTGTTATTCCGTTCTTGAGATACTGTTCACACACAGACCAACGGCTAAAACATGTTTTTTTGAGTTCAGAAGCTCAGAAAATTGTATATCAGGTGAAAAATCAACATAAAAACATTACTTTGCTTCCCTATATTCATATAGAACAAGAGAAAGTAAAAATTATTCACAAGATTAAATTGCTAAACAAATCGAATAATTTAATAATAAAACGAATATTTAAATAAAAACATAATACCGTAAAAGGGTTATTATAATATGCATAGATGAAGCAAATCAATGTTTTACAGCAATATTTTCTCCGCATGCGATCAAGACAAACATTAAAAAGGTATCTAATGAAACCAACCGGAATACGGATCACAACTCCTAGAAGAATCAGTAGAAAAAAATAAAATAAAATTTATAGTTTAGTCTATTCTTCGTTTATCCATCTGCTAACGACAATCATGACCGAACAGACTTCACGATGATTATAAGTACAAACTGCAATCAAACAGTACCAGCAGCTGTCTCAGTGTAGCTGCGTTCATACTACGGTAGTATTAACATAGAAAAACAACGATTCGATTCAGGCGATAAACTAAACTGATAATAAAAATAACTTGGATGTGGTAACAATGCGCCGTTACAAAATGCATAACCGTGGTATGCAGTATAGAGAGCTGTACGTTAACCTCATATGGAAAAAGAAATTGAATAATTATAGTACACCGATACATCAACTACAGGACATTACCCTTTTACAAATTCCAATAAAACCATTTCAAAATTCTATTTTTTTTTCTAATTCCTAATATGTGTACATTGCAATCTGTTCAATTCAGAACAATAAGCAACCCCATGACCCAAGGAGATGAGGATGATGTGTATTACGAGTAAATGAGGTGTAGCCTTGCACAGACCCAGGCCGACCATTCCTGAGAGAATATGGTTCATTGAACCCCAACCATCAAAGTAAACCGGTAACCACTATCTAGTATTCAAATCTGTATATAAGTAACTACCTTTACTCAAATTTGAACCAGGAACCTTCGTCTCCGAAAATCAGCTGTTAAACAGCTGACTCGCGGCGGCGACTTAACCTTTTAAAATTCTAATAATCAAAGAATATAATACGACAGTTAACGTTGTTTATTCTTTACAGATAAAAGACATCAAGTTCTTTAACACAAAAATAGCGCGCTGGCCTACCACGCGGGAGTCCCGGTTTCGATTCCCGGCTGAGTCTGGAAATAATAACAACTTAAAATCCAACGTTCCATAACCCTTTGTAGTCGCTAATGACCAAGATGTTACGCGACTTTAAAAAACTAAAAAAAATCCTTTCATGCGAAAATCATCGGCAAAAATTTTGCCGAAGAACTGGTCAATTGCTGTACCATTTATATTAATGAAATTGTATTAATTTTTTTATACTAAATACAATGGTTTTTTGAAATTGGTGAATTAATAATTAGCGGTTACGGAGTTAACAGGGGTTCAGAATTTTACTAATAACTCAAAATTTAAATATGCTACAAGTATGAAAATTTACATACAATAATAACATACAAGTTCATATTCCTGCGAAATCTCAAATAAATCGGTCGAGCGGTGTTTGAGTTATAAGCCTCTAAATGCATCCAATCTGTTGCAGTAACAAGAAAACCGGCGTTTTTTCTTCTCACCTGATATCGCAATCTAAAAACATACTAAAAATATGAAACTGACATGTAACAATACAGATTTAAATCAGCTAAATTTTGGTGTATATTAAGTTCAAATTGAACAAGCGGTTTAAAAAAAATAAAGCTCCAAACTCGGGTATCTATAATAAAGAAATCAACATTAATTACTTTCTGTACCTAAGAAGTAAAGGAAGTTAACTCCATTTTTGTAATTTTTCAGAAGAACTAAAAACATGAAGCTTTTTCTTTTTTAAACAACTTTTGAAGCTGTTAAATTTTTTTTAAATTTGTACCAAATATAGCCTCTAATACAGAGATTTAAATGACTAAACAACTTTCTTAACTTCTACACCTCGCTGACCACCCACAGAACTTGAGTTAATCAAACGAAAACAAAACTTAGACAAAACATATTGTGCTAACTCTATTCTGATAAAGAAACAGCATTTTATTGACAACAGTGTTTGAAAAAATTACAGAATTCAAGCAAATTCTGAGACCTATCAGTAAGACAATAAAAACAAAATAATTCAAAATAAAATTACTTATTGTCAATAACGAGTATACAATCAATCATGAGTTAAAAATAGCAGTGATTTTAAAAATCTTGCGCATCATATACAAAAGTGGAGTTGATGTGCTTACGGCAATTTTAAAAAATTTGAAGCAAGTCAGATACGAGTTAATACTGTAAATACTGTCAGCATTTCTTGCTGATTTTCAAACTTAATTTTGCCAAAATTGGAGTTAACACACTTTACCTCTAGGGCACAGCTTTTATTTGTTAAAGTGATTTTACTTTTTTGTATGGTTGTATGAGAAGTTAAACGTTTTAAGTTTAGTTTACTGTAAAACAGAGCGATTTGTTGGGGGTTTGCTAGTATATATAGTCTGTACATAATATAGTACAAAAAAAACCACCAACATACAGAAACCTTTTTGAATCTCACATTTTGTGTAACTATTATCATATGATACGATATTACAAAACAGTAAACATGAAATAAATTCTTGTTTAGTAATTTAATACAGTTACAGAATTTAAAAAAAAACTACAACAAATAACATGTACGCAAATAAATGATACTACAGTTAAAAACATAGTAACAGAACATTAGTATAATATGACAAGTTATTAAAGATATCTAATGTACATACATTATATATTTAAGTAATAAAATATAGTTTAACATTTAGAAACCGTAAAAGTACAAGATAAACACACAAACATAATTTAAATATTATAGTATAAACATTACAATAACTCGGTATATTATTACATATACAAACATACAGGTATTAAATACTTAAATAATAAAAGAAAAACCATAGAAATGTAAAATGGAATTGAAAAAGGTTACAAAAATTTAAAAATAAACGATTGACGTAAAAGCTGAAACACATACATAAATAATTAAATAAAAGAAAATAAATAAAATATAATATATTTTTTCTAACAGCTGCTAGGTAAATTACTTTATGTACTGAAATAACACCTCTTTTTCTATCATCACCATTACCACAGAACCACCTTTCTATTGATTAAAAGCATAGTAGTGGTAACATACATTAATATATTTCTATTTGTATTGGTATAAGTAGAGTTCAGTGCTACAGAATACAGTATATTTGAATTCTCTACTGGGTCAGACACAATTGATTTCATGTAAACGGGTCATGGCTTGCTTTTGTTAGCTTATTTTTGTCTGAACAAACTGTACGAGTACTAGAGAGTCGTCAAGCTGACTAATATTAACCTAAATTTCTCGAACCGTTGTTGATTTATCCTTTATGTACAGTACGATATTAAATTACCATTAATTCTACATTATACGTTATTACTTCACTCGACCGTAAAAAGAAATTTATTTTTAGAATACACTACATTAAAGCATTTCTTTTATAATTTAATACGAAAGTCATAAGCAAAGTTTATTTAAAGATAGATTACCTTTATTAATCTTTTCAAAAGAAATACAGTTAAAGTTTTAATTTATAATAAAATAATTGTCTTTTTTTTGTTTAATTTTATATACTGCTACAGTATAATCTGTTAATTTTCTTTGAACAATAATCTAGCAGAATAATGAAAAAGAATAAAGGAAGTCAAATATCCATCAATGTTTGATCTCTGTGAAGTTTAAATAAACAAAATAATAGCCTATATGAATATATAGGAAGGAAAGTATTGTTTTTATGTCGATTTTTCGAAATCGAGTTTTCACCGGATCTGCACGTTTTCAGACCCCCTAAACACAAAAAAAAAACATGTTTTTAGCGATTGGTCTGTCTGTGTGTGTGTAAACCGAATATCTCAAGAACGGAACATCGTACAAACTTGAAACTTAAGTTACATACCACTACCGGACCCGACACGAACATTTTCATCAAAATCGGTCAACCGGAAGTAGTACGTAGTTTATTCGTGTAATTTTACACTTTTTTGCGATTTTTTTCAAAAACTGGTCCTACGAATTTTTTTAAAATCGCCTGTTTTACTAAATTTTTTATGCTCTACAAGATAGGGTAGGCGTCTTGCTTGCTGAAATTCTTGAGGCTGTTTTCACGTAAACAAATTGTTTTTTTTTTTTTAAGATTACGGCTTTAATATGCATTTTAGCCCAAAAATTTATACAATAAAAAATGTAGAGAATTTAAAATCCTACAACTTTTAATTGAAAATTTTTTTTGTATAACGCTTAGTTTAGCGGTAATTAGCGATTTTCTGTTTTTTTCTCACGAAAACGTGTGAAAAATCGATTATTTCAAGATTTCGGCCTTAGTATGCATTTAACCACAAAGTGTAGGCTATATAATCAAATTTATTGGAAATTAAACGATCTACAACTTTTAATCAGAGCATTTTTCTCTACAGAGCCTAGTTTAGCGTGAAAGAGTGATTTTCCGTATTTTAAAACCAAACTGAGGTCGATTTTTATTTTGCGCCTTCACTCATGATTAAAATAAGGTTTATGGTTTTTGAAGTTAGTTTTTTGTTTATTTCTAATGCTTTTTTACTAATGTTAGGTTATATTGGTCATTATTTGCATTGGCATGAGAAAGTTGTGTGAGTGTTTCATACCAGATTTTTTTCTTAACTAGGGATGAACCAAACGAAATAATACAAATAGAGTGTTGTTGTTGAGGTCATCAGCCGAAAGGCTGGTTGAACCTCTAGATGCTTCGCTAAGTAAATCGAAGAGTGAGGTGGTTTACCTTGCCTTCCTCACTGAGTGAAAAATTTGCCCATAACAGGCAAGTAGAGTGTTAAATTATTTACACTTTTAACAGTTAGACACAAATTATCACTTTTAACAGTTACTAAAAACAAAAAAAAATTTAATAGGAGAAAAAACCCCACTGACATACAAGTAATATCCCAATTAAATTAAACGTACATTACAAAGAGCAATGCATTTATCCCAGCTTTCAAAACGATTTACGTAATAAAATTAATGCAAGAAAATACATTAACAAAAAAGCAGTACGAAACATATAAATTACGAAGAAGTAACATCTAAAACGATATGTCAAATTTATTTAGTTGAATGTTCTGGCACAATAAAATGTTTATAAAAATTTGGCAAATAACATTAAACATAACAAACAAATAAACAAGTATCAAGTCATGTATGTATACAGTTACTTTATTATTTATACGAAAGAGTATTTTTATAGAGGTTAGGTGGGTGGTTCGAAAAGAGAGAGGTAGGGAGGGAGCGGGAATTGGAAAGAACTGAATGGAACAAATGTTTGAATATATTTTTAGAACGACTCAACAACTGTTTCAAATTTAGCATTAATTTTTAAAACGACTAGATAATTCAAACAGAAAGGTAATATTAGTAGTATATTTCGGCATGAAATGTGTATTAAACAATAAAAATAAATTACCCCTACATACTCATATGAAAATAAAATGACCCTTTATTTTATTACCCTTCGTACTAAAATTTTATGATACAATACTGTTTCTACATAAATGGACGTATAAAAAAAAATACGTACTAACTTTTACTTTTTTCACAAAAAAAAAACAGTCTGTAAACGGCAGTAACAATACCGCAAATCTAAAAACAAAAATAAACTACATTTAACTTTTCGACGATACATTAACGATAAATTAATTTTAAAAAACAGGCCAACTCCGTAGCATGGCGGAAGCGCTTGTTAGCCTACAACGCGGAGGAGGTACCGGGTTTGATTCACGTCAAGGATCTGGAAATTGTTGTTGTTTAGGTCAACAGCCGAAAGGCTGGTTTGAACCTCTAGAGGTTTTACTAAGTAAAAAAAGAAGAGTGAGGTGGTTTACTATTGCCTTCCTCTCTGAGTTGAAAGAGTGTGCTTATCAGCATGCCGGGCCCTCCGAAAAGCACCTTTCCACCCAGCAAATTTTTTATAGCCCTGGAACTGACAGATTGAGTGCAAATAATTTAACACTCTACCAGTCTGTTATGGGCAGAAAATATTGTACGGGCAGAAAACCAAAAGTTTTATTTTTAAAAACTTAGTTCAGTTTTATACAGGAATCACAATTTTTTTATTAACATGAAGATTTATAGAAATTGGGAGTCCCTAATTTTTCACGACATCAATACTTTTTGTCCGTGTAACTGAGCCGAGAGAAAATTCACACAAATCAACAAACAAGGATATTTTTTGTCGGTATATATTTAATTTTTATCTGTCGATTTTAAAGATATTTACACACTGCCTACATGATAATACACATTTACAATAAAGTAAACATATGCAAATTGTTGCTGTTTGTGTGAAGTGGGCTTGATTTTATGTCTAACATAACTTGTAAACATGTAATTATTGTATGTCAATTTGTTGACCGCATTTTTGTATTTTTGTATGAATAAATTAAGTTCTAAGTTTCAACTTCGTACGATATTCCGTTCTTCACATATTTTGTTCGCACACGCGCTCGCTCGCACACACACACACACACATACAGACACACACAAGCAAACGCGCGCGCCAATAGCTAAAAACATACGCATTTCCATGAAAACTCGATTTTGAAAAATCGACATGAAAACAATACTTTCCTTCCCAATAGTCTATATTCATATCTGGCAAGAGAGTGTACCCACCAAGTTGATCTAGAGGTAAAGTCGTCACCGCGAGGAGACGAAGGTTCCTGGTTCAAATCCGAGTGAAGGTAGTTACTTTTATACGGATTTTAATTCTAGACAGTGGTTACCGGTGTACTTTGATGTTTGGGGTTCAATTAACCATACTCTCTCAGGAATGGTCGGCCTGGGTCTGTACAAAACTACACCTCATTTACACGTCATACATTCATACATCTTCATCTCATTGGATCATGGGTTTGCTTATTGTTCTGAATTGAACAGATACCAACGTACACACGTCATAAGGAATTTAAAAAAAATTGCATGAGAAAGAAACAAGCAATCAAAACGTATTTTACTCCATAAAGAACGTAACCCATAAATATGTTAAAATATTCCCCGAAATTAGCTTAAATAGTAAAATATATAAAACAATCATTCCACGATAAACAGATTATGGGAACAATAAATAAAACATTGTTGCAAATCTTCAATTTTCCTGTTTATTATTTAGATAGTATTCGATACTTGATTCATAGTTCCTAGAATACAAGAAAAATAAAAATTCGTGGATTCGTGATTATTAGCAAATACAGAACCTAAACGGTAAGAACTTCCGCAACAACATTTCGAAGAAGTAATAAATATTTAAGGATTAACAAAAACCCTTCCACTCATTGAAGACCAGTTATAAATTTTAGAGAACTACAGAATAAAAAAGAAACTAAAATCATCCTAAGGTAGGTCACAAACATGTCAGTACAGATCTAATTTACAACATAGGATGTACTTACACAATAATACATTATATAGGATAGGGTCTGTCAGGGAACTCTTTTGTTGAAGGACAAATACCATCTTCGTCATGGTCCTGCATACCAGTAAAAGACTTTCTAAATAATATAAGCCAAAGGATAGAAACGGAAGGATACTTTTAAAAATTCATAATACATCCTTATGTGAGGTCACACATATCACCATAATTGTTAAAACGTTTAACAGACCTCAATTCTAAAGACCTTGGACCTATATATGGGTAACGTTTACAAAGAGTAAACCTATTTTACTATCGGATCTACACAAACAAAAGAAAAGGTTGTAACCCTCCTTAAAACGGTAGTCGATTCTCTTTTCTTCCAATCGACTTTTCGTTCGTAGAGATACATAAAACTGACCTTCGTCAAAAAAAAAAAATTAAAAAAAAAGCTGTTTTCTTCCAAGATTTACCATCTGGTAATTCCATTTAAAAATTCCTTTCCAACTACTTCTTTTATACCAAACTTTCATATTACGTCAAAAAATTTGTAAAATGATTTTTCCTTTTTGGAATCAATCGTTCTTGTAATCCAAAACATATTTAAAAACAAACATGTTTTATTTTACATAAAAATTCTACATCTGTTTACTGTTGTGCTGTTTAGGTCATCAGCCGAAAGGCAGGTATGAATTTCTAGAGGCTTTACTAAGTAAAACGAGGACTGAGGTGTTTACAATCGCCTTACTCACTGAGCCAATAGGTATGGGAACGGTTAGGGAATGGTGGTTTTAAATGTGTAATAATTTCCAGGCCTTAGCTGAGAATCTAACCTGAAACCAATATAGCGCGCTAACCACTGAGCCGGGTCACAGACATATTTGCTAAAAAAACAATTTAACTAAAAAATTTCTATGAAACGACCACTTTTCACCTTATCATCTTTGGCCATTATGGAAACAATCCACAATATTTTCACTCGAAATTTTACAATTTCTTGGGAGCCTAACGAACAATCTCTGGCCGAGACATGGTGTAATAGTCAACACAACTAACTTCTACGCCGAACTCCAACGTTCAACTCCGATTAGATCTGGCATTTGTCATCACTCAACTTCATCTATCAACCTTCTCATCGTCTGGATTAGCAGTAATTGCAAAACAGTCGGACGTAAAACAAAAATACCGAATAATCTCGGACGAAACAGCTGTTACAATGAAGAACACACACATCATCGCTGTTCAGATCATCAGCTGAAAGGCTGGTTTGAACCTCTAGACGCTTTAATGCGTAAAACGAGGAGTGTGATTACCATGCCTTTCTCACCGAGTTGAAAATTATGCTTATTAGCATGCCCAGCCCTCCGAAAGTATCTACTTTCCACTCTGCAAATAATACCCTCACTTCATTCATGTCAGGCTGTATAATGGAATTCATTAGTCTTAAAGGAGATAACTCTGACTGGTGTCTTTTACACCTTTACTTCCTCTGTTCTGAAATGCTTCTGTCAATTGGCTGACAATATCATAAGAAACAGACCTGTTATTTTGTAGTCCTGGAACCAACAGATCGAGTGAAAAAAATTTAACACTCCACCTGCCTGTTATAGGCATATACCGGGTAATCAACTCAAGATGGCCACCATTGAGATCTCGGAAACTATCAGTTTCTCAAAAACCGTTAAATTGGAAACCTTCCCTGGATTTATACGTATATTAAAGTTACGGTGTTACCGTAATTTTAATCTTTGCCATTTTTCCAATATGGGCGCCATCTTTAATATGTAAAAACAAACACCAAATTTTTACTGAATTTTTAGGTAGAAAATATTATTTTATGACAATTTTGTTAGTCGGTATCTTTGTTAGTTGGTATTTTTCTCTAAACACAGACATAACGGAGTTACGGGCTACCATGTGTAAAACCAAATATGGGCGCTATATCAATTGTGTAAAGTGAAAACACCATATTTTTACTGCATTTTTAGGTAGAAAATATGCCTATAACGGGCAGGTGGTGTGTTAAATTAATTGCACTCGATCTGTTGGTTCCAGAGATACAAAAAATAGTTCTGTTTCTTATCACATAGTCCGCCAATTATACGACTGAACTATTTAAGAACACAAGAGGTAGAGGTGTAAAAGACACTAGTCAGCGTTATATCCTCTGACAGTAATGAATTTCAATATACAGCCAGACCCTGTGGAGAATGAAGCGAAGGTGTCATTTGCAGGGTGGAATGTGGGTGCTTCCCGGAGGGCTAATTAGGGTAGCTAATACGCATACTCTTTCAATCCAGTGAAAAAGGCATTAGTAAACCACCTCACTCCTCGTTTTTACTTAGCAAAATCTCAAGAGGTACAAACCAGCCTTTTGACTGTTGATCAAAACAACAACAGGTAGAAAACGTTATTTTATGACACTTTTGTTCGATGGTACTTTTCTAAACGCAGGCGTTACGAAGCTACGGGCTGCCATGTGTAAAAACAAATATGGGCGCCATATCAATTGTGTAAAGCGAAAACACCATATTTTTATTGCATTTTCAGGTAAAAAATATAATTTTATAACACTTTTGTTCGTTGGTATTTTTCTCTAAACGCAACTGTTACCGCCCTTTTACACAGTCAATTCAGTTACTAAAAATACGCTTCGAATCTTCACAGTTCAGTTCTGATTTCGGTAATGGACGACAATCTACTTATTATAATTGAGCTGTAACAATTGGGCTATAACGAAAGTGTTGTGCAGCAGTGAAAGTGGTTTAGAAGAAATGGGTAATTTAAAAGTAGGCAACGAAAACTTACAGGAAGTTAGGGGATTCTGCTATCTAGGGAGTAAAATAACCAAGGATGGTAGAAACACAAGTGATATCAAAAGTAAAATTGCTCAAGCTAGAAAAGTCTTTGAAATGAAAAACATCTTACTGACTACAAACACTAATTTATAGATTAGGAAAAATTTCTTAAAACACTATGTTTGGAGTGTAGCATTATACAGGAGTAAAACTTGGGTGATAGGGGCTGTAGAAAGGAAGAGAATAGAGCTTTTGAAATGTGGGGTTATAGGAAAATGTTAAAGATTAGGTGGGTGGACAAAATAAGTAATTTAGAGGTTCTCAGGCGAGTGGATGAAAAAAGTACATGGAAGCAACTTACCAGAAGAAGGGATAGGCTAGTGGGGCATAAGACATCCAGGTATTGGTCTATCAATAATGAAGGGTAATATTGAGGGAGTGAATTGTAGGGAGAGGCAAAGGTTAGACTATATAAACCAAATCACAAAAGATGTTTTTTTTTAAGGGCGAACAACCAGGACGGTTATCATCGCCCGAAAACAAAAGATGTAGGGTGTCACAGGTATGTAGATATGAAACGGCTTGCGCAAGACAGAACAGCTTGGAGAACTACATCAAACCAGTCGACTGACGACAAAAAAAATTGGGCTGCTATTAGCATTAACGAACCAAAAGAGCTAGAGATCAAATTGGAGTAAAACATGTTTGCAAAAACGACAATCCCTGTTTAATTTTTGCTAGCACCATTTTATTCGTAGCAGATGAATCGCATTCTTTATAAGTAGCCTCCCTAATACACAACTTACACGCATCATCTTGTTTGAATGTATATTGGTAACTTGAGTTCTTCTTATTCCACAGACATGGAAAACTGCGATATCTATACTAATATTACAAATCTGTTGTGAAACACTCACACAACTTTCTCTTGCCAATGCAAATAATTAACAATATAACCTAACATTAGTAATAAAATATTAGAAATAAACAAAAAACTAACCTCAAAAAGCATAACCTTATTTTAATCATTATATGAAAGACGCAAATTGAAAATCAACCTCAGTTCGGCTCAAAAATACGGAAAATCACTCTTTCACACTAAATTACTCTCTGTAGAGAAAAATTTTTTTAAATAAAAGTTGTAGATCTTTTAATTTTCTATAAATATAATTATATACACTTTTGTCATAAAATGCATCCTAAGGCTGAAATCTTCGAAAAAATCGATTTTTCACACGTTTTCGTGAGAAAAAAACAGAAAATCGCTATTTACCGCTGAACTAAGCGTTATACAAAAAAATGTTTGAAATAAAAGTTGTAGAATTTTAAATTCTCTACATTTTTTATTATATAAATTTTTGCGTTATAATACATATTAAAGCCGTAATTTAAAAAAAAACACTTTTTTACGTGAAAACAGCCACACCAAGAATTTCAGCAAACATGGCGCCTACCCTATCTTGAGAATAAAAAATTGAGTAAACCAGGCGATTCTAAAAAAAATCGTAGGACCAGTTTTTGAGAAAATCGCAAAAAAGTGAAAAATTACACGAATAAACTACTACTTGCGGTTGACCGATTTTGATGAAAAATGTTCGTGTCGGGTTCGGTAGTGAGTGGTATTTAACTTAACTTTAAAGTTTCAAGTTCGTACGATGTTCCGTTCTTGAGATATTTTGCACACACGCACGCACGCACGCACGCACACACACACACACAGACCAATCGCTAAAAACATATTTTTTGGGTTCAGGGGGTCTGAAAACGTGTAGATCCGGTGAAAATTAGATTTCGAAAAATCTACATGAAAACAATACTTACCTTCCTATATATTCATATAGGCAAGAGAAAGTAAAAAGACAAAGCGTATTTTATGTGCAGGCTAATTTCCAAAACTACTGCTCGATAGTTTTCCCATCGAGCCAGCTTTCAGTTCAGTTTAAACTTTCAGTTTTGAAGTTAACACTTCAGGTTTTAACTGTCATGAGAAACTGATATAAGAACTCAACTGACCGAGTAAAAAGGGGCTTACGAAGCGATGGGCTGCTTTTTTTGGGAAACTGACAGTTTCCGAGACCTCAACGGTTGAGTTGATCACCCAGTATATCATCACCAATGTAAACTGTTGATAATTAATTAACTGATAACACCTACATTTATTTATAATTTAGATTACTAAACAAATTTAACATACATTACAAATACTTAATAATTTGTCTTCATAATATTAACACATTCCTAACATTTCTCATTTCACTCCAACATTTCATACAATATAAAATACTGTATGATACATTTACATTACATGAAGAACCCATGAAAGTTAAAGAATGAAGAACTGGCGTGACAAGATGCAATAAGAAACATGGTAAGCGAACAGGCGTAAGAAGCAAATAAGTATTCTATACGAACAAGATGATTTAATTTCTAAAATGGTCTTAATTAAAAGCGTACCGAGTCAAAGTAAAATAATAAAGATCTTTTATTCAGTAAACTTAAAACTCTTTGTAACGATACATACCGAACATAACATAGTGCGAAGAAATTCGTAGTGAGTAATGAATAGCTTAGAAATTACTTCACTTCAGTTGGTACCTGATTTTAAACTTGTAATAAACTGGGTTCACTCGCAACACTTAATTTCCATACATAATTACAACAGTGCTGAAAATATACGACTAGAATTTCTTGTCACAAGATAGTAAATTTTATCTTTCCGACGTACAGGTCATGTAATTCTCACACTTTGCAAATAAATAAAATGAATACACACAAAATATTATTTAGAAAATATTTAATGTAGGTATTTATATTTATTCTGGTTAAGTATACCTATAAAAATTGTTTTACAAGATGACTGGAATTCTTTACTGCTATAAAAAATTATTTTATTATACAGGGCGTTTCAAAATGTTCTTCGGGGTTACGAAAATTCACTACAAAAAAACTATTCCACTTACCTAAATGAAAGTTGTACGTGCAGATGCAGGGATTCAAACAGTTTTTTTTAACATCTATAAATGTTCAATGTGTGCTCCTTTGGTGACACGGCATACGTCAACACGAAAGTCTAGCTCTTGCCAAACACGCCCTAACATGTCTCTTTCGATAGAGTTGACCGCATTGATTATGCGATCCTTCAGCTCAGCGATATCGTTCGGCATTGGTGGCTTGAAGACCTTGTCTTTCACATAGCCCCAGAGAAAGAAGTCACATGGCGTGAGGTCTGGTGATCTTGGTGGCCACAGCAAAAGTTGTTGGTCTTCCTCAGACGCGCGTCCTATCCAGCGTCGAGGCAGTGTTGTGTTAAGGTACCGTCGAACCTCGTTATGAAAATGGGCAGGACAACCGTCTTGCTGGAAAATGAAGTCATTTAATAGCTGAGGCATAAGCCATAATTGCAACATGTCCAGGTACGTCATGCCGTTTACTGTCGTTTCTGCAAAAAAAAACGGCCCATACACTGCCTCACGAGAGATCGCGCAAAAAACGTTTACTTTCGGAGAATCCCTAACGTGTTCCACATAAGCGTGTGGGTTTTCACTTCCCCAAACTCGCACGTTATGACGATTTACTTTGCCGCTGATATGAAACGTAGCTTCATCGCTGAAAATTATCTTCTCTAGAAAACCTTCATCCAATGACACCTTTTGCTGTAACTCTAAACAAACATGGAGCCTACGTGTTTTATCTCCATCAGATAGATGCTGCAGTAATTGAAGATGGTACGGTTTGAATAATAAACGTTTACGGAGAACTCGCCACACTGTTGTTTTCGGAATTCCTAACTCTCTGCCTGCAGACGCAGTCGATTTTGACGGGCTGCGAATAAAACTTGCACGCACACTGTCAACACTGACATCTGAGGTTGATGGACGACCAGTTGATTTCCGCTTGCACAAGCAACCAGTTTCGCTGAATTGTTTGTACCATGCACGAATTGAATTGTCACTTGGTGGATCCTTATGAAATTTCAACCGAAACGCACGTTGCACAGTAATTACCGACTTTGACGAGTGAAATTCTAAGACACAAAACGACTTCTCGCTTCCCGTGGCAGCCATTTTCTCTACTGTCTACACCTAGCGGGCAGACGGTCAACTAACTGCCCAGTACCCGTGGAAAAAAACTGTTTGAATTGCTCTTTCGTACAGTACTTGTTTCATTCTTGTAAGTGGAATAGTTTTTTTGTAATGAATTTTCGTAACCCCGAAGAACATTTTGAAACGCCCTGTATAACCACCGATTTTATTACAGAATAAAAATATAAGTACATATTAGATTTAACAACTGTTAATTTGTTGTTTAATAATCTATACTTCTATATCTACTATAAATAATATAATAAAGATGAAACGTCTCTTTGTTTGTTTGTTTGTATGAGGTAACCTCAGAAACTACAGAACAGATTTTAAAAAATCTTTCATTGTTGCACAGCTTAGAGCTTTCTGATCAATATAGGTTATTTTGCAACTTTAAGTAACTCTGGTTGCCGGTGTACTTTGATGGTTGGGGTTCAATTAACCATACTCTCTCAGGAGTGGTCGACCTGGGTTTGTACAAGGCTACACCTCATTTACACGTCAAACACATCATCCTCATCTCATTGGGTCATGGGGTTGCTTATTGTTCTGAATTGAACAGATTGCAACGTACACGAATTAGGAATTAAAAAGAAAAGTAACTCTAATTAAGTGAGTTAAGCAACTTAAACTGTGACGATGTCACATGTTTTAGTTTATCGGGTGCATAGCACTTTTATTTGTTCTACCAAGTCCTCTGGATGGTGTATTTTTTGGGCAAGAAGCACGATTCAACTTTTATACTTCATAGAAAAACGTGAAGAATAACATTCGATTCCAAAAACATTAAAAAATTCGGAAATATTCAACAATTTTATTTTTGTAGTGTATTTCATATATTTGTTTTCATTCGACAGGTAGTGAATGAGTCATATATTTCCAATTACTCTGCGTGGCGCACACACGTATTACTGTCTCTTATCTCAGCCATATATCAACTGTCTCTTTCTTTTCCATCAGTATTCTTCTATGCATTCTATTCAATTCTGTTAAATCGCAGGGACAAACATTTAAAACGGTGGGCATCAATTTGAGAGAAAAGTGCTTCCTTCACTCACGGACAACTTTATGTCGGACTTTCTAGAGCTGGAAGTGCAGAAAAATAATTTATTTTGCTGCCACAGGGCAACGAAACCACAAAATATTATACATAGAGAGGTTTTAAAATAATTTAACGAGGCCTACATTAGCTGTTGTGAAGCGAAACGAGCGGGGGTTGCTAGTTATTAATATTACAAAGAAATCACGTTTGTTCGTGAGGTAATCTCGGAAATAATACAACCGATTTCAAAAATTCTTTCACTGATGGACCAGGTTACAACTTTGTAAGAAACATGGTTATATGATATTACGTAATTTTTAAAAGTTGTTTAAAAAATGTAATAATTGGTAATGAAGTCATTTCTTAAGTATTTGGTGTAATGCATTTTAGGAAGTTTAGTTCTTTTGTCTATCACAATAACATCATCCTTTACTTTTCTTTTAATTATTAACGGGACGGAAATTCGAAAAGTGTTGTTTTCATATCGATTTTTCGAAATCGATTTTCACTGGATATACACGGTTTTTCACCCCTGAACCCAAAAAACATGTTTCAAGCGATTGGTATGTGTATGAACAAAATATCTCAGAAACGAAACAACATACGAAGTTTAAACTTGAAACTTACGTGAAGTACCACTACGGGACCCGACTCGAATATTTTCATCAAAATCGGTCAACCGGAAGTAATGGTTTATTCGTGCGATTTTTCATTTTTTCCGCTTTCTTAAAAACGGCTCCTACGATTTGTTTTTAAAATCGCCTCATTCACTACATTTTGTATAGTCCACAAGATACAATAAGCACGATATCTGCTTAGATTCTTAAAAGGCCTGCTGGACTCTCGTGGTAAAAAAATGTTTTTCTAAGATTGCGGCTTTCATATGCATTATAGGTCAGCAGTGTACATAATATCAGCTGAAGAACTTTTAAAACCTAAAAATTGTATTTCAAGCGATTTCTGTACATATCGCATGTTTTAGCGACAATTAATGATTTTCTGTACTTCTTTCATCAAAATCAGTGAAAACATTTTTGCATCATTCACTCATGATTAAATATGTTTTATTATTTTACATGGGCAAGAGAAAGTCGTGTATTTTACACAAAAAAATTTAATTAAGCCATCGCCTTCCTAGATAGCCAGTGAACGCCCCCAATTTTCTGTGGGCCCCCTGAAGGCCTCCAGCTCCCACAAGGGGGCGTTGTCGCCCACTCTAAGAAAGGATAATTTAGAGTCTGGTCCGATGGTGTCGGGTCCAAGACAACTAGGTTCTACGCAGAAGTCCCTGGTTAGATTCTCGTTCACGTTCAAATTTTTCATCTTTCGCTCTCATCCTCCACCATCCACACTGGTTGTTACGTACAAACCACAAGACGTAAAAAAAAAATATTGAAGTAACAAAGATGGGATAATGCAATATTAAAATTTTTTTTTTCGGTAGATCTAGAAGGCATAATGAACCAAATGAAGTTCAGGCTGATCATTTCAGACTTCAAGGGTTTCCACGAAGAACAGAAGCAGAAAACCGAACAGACAGAAGAAGAAAATCAAACAGTAAAAGAATGTTGCGAAGTATGAGTTTCCACAAATGGCTAAAGATTCTTTACGTGGTTTTTAAATTCACCTTAAACAAAAGAAATGTTGGCAGAATAGTGAAGGTAGGAAAACGGGAAGTTCTTTAATACATGATTTTCATGATTTCCGCGATAAACCCGTAGTCACATATAAACCCAAATAAATTGAGTAAATGTATCTAAGGAAAGAGCTTACACACTTTTTCACTTTGTAAGTACACTGAAACCAAAGTGAAATTAATTGACAAAAATTACCAAGAAATATTATATTAACAATGAAAAAAACGAAATTAAAATTAACGATGAAAGAGAGGGATGTTGTAAACAACTTAAGTTGAGCTACCAAGTTAATAGATAAAAAAGTAAGCAAAGATTGCAGATGCGTTGAGAGAGGGAGTTGATACTCAAGAGAGACCACCTCATGTCAATGACGTGACTACAAACTATAACCAGTTAATTTTATTTCCAAACCATCTTAATTAGATGTACCCCCGGAGTACACCGCACAATATAATCCAGGCAGAAGCAAAAAGTATCAAGATCAAGAAGGCCACCGTGTTCTTTCCCTTGTCTTACCCACACTTTTATAAACTACACCGCCATAACTACCGGGCGCCCAGAAATGTATCTAATAAATTACTATTAAATAATCCAATAACAAAAATCCCTTTCTAGAGACGGCAGGTCTCACGGTTGGAGGCAATTTTTAAAAAGGCTTAACTTTGACCTACGGGAAAAACAATTGGTAATTTTTTTATCTATTCTTTAGGAGGAATCGAGGACACTATTTTTGTCTCCAAATTCCGACTTTGATTTCTTGACTTCCAGTTTTGGGCGACTAACGGGTAAAACCGGAACTTCAAACTCAATCCAGGCCCACTAACTTTTCGTGTAGTTTACGAACCCGGAAACTGTTTGTTGCTATCTCTTGTAGTTTCTGACATCTGGGTGTGACGGACGAATGGACACAGGAAATGATAGACGGCAGTTTTCAAAATTTCCACCAAACATAAAAGTATTCTATAAAAAAAAATAGATAACGAGAAACATAACCTTACTTTAATCATAAATGAATGACGCAAAATGAAAATCAACCTCTGTAGGAGTTAAAGAAAAGGTAAATCACTAATTGACGCTTAACTAGCTTATGCAGGCTGTTGCCTCGACACAATTCAACCGGATTTTTTTTATGGTGTTGAGTTGAAGGTATGTTCATGAACATTTGCAGCGTTCTTTACAATATTTTTCTGTGATTCTAATCGCACATTTAGCCGGCTAGTCAATCATTAAGTTTGTCTACAGTGTTTTATGTGACAATATAATTTGTTTTCTCGGAATGGCGGTTAGATTTCAGTCACTTGTAATCTCTCCAAAACAGGGTAAAATTAAATTATAATGTTTATCTAGTTTATTATGATTTATTCCCCGATTTGATTATTTCGTTTAAGTTCTAGAAATTCTTTGCCTTTATATAAGTCAATCGTTTGTCTGTGAGAAGTTAGTAGTAAACAGATTGTGAGTCGGTATGTAAACAATCAGTTTGTTTAGGTTAGTCGTTAAGAATTAAGAATTACGTAGTTATAAAATAGATTCTACATAACGGTAAGTAGTATGTACAATTATTGGATACACAGTAAGTAGAACTCATTCATCAATCGTTTGATTGCAAATGGCCATATTTCTTTTTAGTTATTGCAATAATTAATGTAAATGATTGTGCAGCAGTGAGAGTGGTTTAGAAGAGATGGGAAATTTAAAAATAGGCAACGAAAAACATACAGGAAGTTGGGGAATTCTGCTATCTAGGGAGTAAAACAACCAAGGATGGTAGAAGCACAAATGATATCAAAAGTAGGATTGCTCGAACTAGAAAAGCCTTTGAAATGAAAAACAACTTACTGACTATAACCATTGATTTACAGATTACGAAAACATTCTTAAAACACTAAGTTAGGAGTGTAGCATCATTCGGGAAAGAAACGTGGGTGATAGGGGCTGTAGAAAATAAGAAGATAGAAGCTTTTTATATGTGGTGTTATAGGAAAATGTCAAAGATTAGGTGAGAGGACAAAGTAATTTAAAGGTTCTTAGGCGAGTGGATGAAAAATGAAGTACATTGAAACATCTTACCACAAGAAGGGATAAGCTAGTGGCGCATATCTTAAGATATCCAAGTATTGGTCTATCAATAATGGAGGGTAATACTGAGGGAGTGAATTTTACGGGCAGGCAAAGGTTAGAATATATAAAGCAAATTACAAAAGATGTAGGGTGTTACTGGTGTGTAGATATGAAACGACTTGCGCAAGATAGAGCAGCTTGGAGAACTGAACCAAACCAGTCGAGAGACTGATGACAAAATAAATGTAAATGATTAATACTTTAATAAATACTTGTAATAATTTAGAATTTAAAAGAATTTAGAATTAACGGCAAAGTATTCAATTACAGAACTTAATCTAAAAATGTTTAAAACGTATAAAAACCCACAATCCTTTTGGAACACCAGGTAAATACTTAATAATAATAGTAGTTACATGTATAAGCATACCATAAATAATGCATTAACTTACCTGTCTCACTCTTATTTCCTACTAGCATTATCCCTCTCTATCAGAAGCTTACACTGAGAGTAGCTATACCCATTTCCATAACTAATTATAGCACAACGATCATACTGCATCCCCTAACAATAATTTAACCTCTTGATTAAGAAAAAAGATAATATCAAACACACAAGGAAGTTTTAAGAAAGCTTTTTATAATTTTAATATATATATTTTTAAACAATTAATTACAACCCACATTTAAGAATAAAACGACTTATCATTTTTCATCTTAAATTTAAATAAATATTTTTTATACAATTTAATCATTCAGATAAAAACAGTACCCACAATACAAACGATTATCCCACATTAACCAGTAACCACCCACAAACGAATATTAAACGCCCACTTCAATCCAATGTACATACATTTTAACATAAAACATTCGTACGTACAAATACAAGTGCTTGAAAATTATTAAATTAATGTTACAGTTATATACCCACGCATTCCGTAGAAAATTTAATAGGGCTTACATAATGAAAAAATATTTCAACTATATTTAACACTAGCAACCCCTACTCACTTGTTTGTACCTCGTACAAAAACAAACAGACATTACTTTTTTTACTTATTTAGTCACAATGGACCAATTTAGTCAGCTTGGAAGCCTTCAGTTTTCGATGGTTTCTTTGAAGTTTTCCGAACGCTTTAAGCGAATTTCTTCTGAACAAACCCTGATTGCTTCCTTAGGTGAATGCGTCGGTAGACTTTGTTTGTTTGTTTGCATTTCGGTGATTTTTCGATTAAGTCTTGTTCTGTTAAGTTCAGTTCTTTCATGACATTCAGTACTTCTTTATGCCATCCGTATTGGGTCTGAGATTTGGATTTCAACATGTGTTCAACTAATTTATATAGAAGTCTGTCAGGTGCCATTCTGAGGATGTGACCAAAGTAGGACACCCGTTTTCTTTCTCATTGCGACTGAGATGGGTTCTATATCTTTATAAACTTGGGCGTTCGGTAGTAGTCACACACGCACGCGCGCGCGCACACACAAACACACACAGACCAATCGCTAAAAACATGTTTTTTTGGGTTCACGGGATTTGAAAACCTTGTAGATCCGGTGAAAACTCGATTTCGAAAAATCGACGTGAAACCAATACGTTCCTTCCTACATATTCAAATAGGCAAGAGAAAGTAAATATGATAATCAGTGATATATATACTTGACGGACATATGCGTTATAACAAAGCAATATTTATAATGCCAATGGAATTTACCGGAATGTGAATGGCCCACATTTTACGTTGTTATTCGTTCGTGTTGACGAGGTTCGTTTGACAGACGGACAATAAACAGAGTAATGAAAACATCCGGGAAGTTAAAATATGTATGATGTTTCAATGATGAACTGTCAAATAACAATGTATCATGCCGTTTATGTACAGAAATAAAACCGACAACATGTACAACAAATATGGTTGAGACTGACAAATTACTTTATCATGATGAATTAACGTAAATTGATATTAAATTATGAACGCAGTCATATTTAAATTGACTTTATCACATGACATAGACTATTTATCTCATTGTGACTGCAAGCAAAGATGGAATACTATTGTTATTTTTATTCAACCAATTTTTTTTCTTAAATACAAAATTTATACCAGTTATATACTGTAAATTGCCCGTAACGGGCAGGTAGAGTGTTTCACTATTGCACTCGATCTGTTGGTTCCAGGGCTAAAAAAAATAGTTCTGTTTCTTATCACATAGTCAGCCAATTTTATGACTGAACTATTTAAGAACAGAAGAGGTGTTGTAAAAAAACACTAGTTACAGTTATCTCCTCTGAGAGTAATGAATTTCACTATACAGCCAGATCCTGTGGTGAAAAAGTGAAGTTGTCATTTGCACGTTGGAAAGTAGATGCTTTTCAAAACGCCTGGCTTGCTGAAAAGCATACTCTTTCAACTCAGTGAAGAAGGCAATAGTAAACCACCTCACTCCTCGTTTTACTCAGTAAAACCTCTAGAGGTTCAAACCAGACTTTCGGCTGTAACCTAAACAACAATACAACATACCACTGAGAATATGACAAGGTTACAAAGCAATTAATAAAACAAAACTGCTCATTAAAGGCAGGGGGAGTGTTAATTATTTGTATTTAGTCTGCTAGTGCCAGGGCTACAAAAAATAGTTCTGTTTCTTATCACGTGGTCAGACAATTACGTGACTGAAGCATTTATGAACAGACGAGGTACAGGTGTAAAAAGACACTAGTCAAGAGTTTTCTCCTCTGGGAGTAATGAATTTCATTACACAACCAGAGCCTGTACTGAGTGAAGTGAAGGAGCCATTTGCCGCGTGGAAAGTAGATGCTTTTCAAAGGGCCTGGCTTACTGATAAGCATACTTTTCCACTCAGTAATGAAGGCACGGGTAAACCACTTTCTTCCTCGTTGTACATGGTAAAGCCTCTTGAGGTTCCTCTAGAGCCTAAGTAAAACGAGGTGTGAGGTTGTTTATAATTGCCTTCCTCACTGAGTAGATGAGTATGCTTATCAGCATGCCGGACCCTCTAAAAAGCATCTACTTTCCATCCTGCAAATGACACCTTCACGTCATTCACCATACAGTCTGGCTGTATAGGAATTCGTTATTTTATTCTATATATGTAACTTTTTTCATTTATTTTAAACTATTTCATTTCTTTTTAATTTTAGGTAGCTAATGTAGGAAATACTGCGTCTTTTAATCGACTATTGGGGCCGAACATTATTCTTTAAATAATAGTCACTTATCACTTTAACTTAAGTTTAAGTTACAGAATAGCTTCTTCACGTCTTTAATGTCCTTCTTTATTTTTCAAATTGTGGAAAGATAAACATCACAGTAGACAACCACTTGTTCATGGCTTTTGTTAAGAGACAGGGAAAGGAATTTTTGTTTTGCTTCAACTTCACAGTATTTTATTACACTGCATATTAGACTTCGTTCAGCACTGTGTTTTTGAGAAACTAACATTTCTGTTTACGATAGCAAACAGTTGTATTCGTACAGTTAACCTATACAAAATTCCGCGATATGTTGTACGTGCTTGTTGTCGTGTTAGTTGTAATGAAATTAAAGCAGTCGCGCATGCGCACTGATGTTTCCCCTTTTACCCCTCGTAGCAATCAAAGGCAAACTCGTGACTCAAGTAACTATACTTCGTGAGATACGCGTTTGTAGGATGAACTTGACCTACATTTTGTTAAGTGGACAAGGTCAAACAGACAGGTTGACCACTACTTAATTTTTAAGTAGAAAAGATCAAATCTAGTAATACCTGGTATATAAATTTGTTAAAACTTTTAAATAATATTAATAGCTTTATAATGTATAGATACTGGTAAATAATAATAGCAGTTTTTTTTTATTAATAGAATATCAGTTAATTTTCAATCATTTTTATAATTTGTAACATACGAACAACGAGATTAGAAATGAGTAATACTTTATCAAAATGAACAACTAAATCATATTTAGTAAAAAGTAAATTAAAAATCGAAATTAAGATAAAATATGTAATTAAAAACATTTATAACTGTAGTAATATACAGTGTATATTGTTAAACAGTGATCCGATTTTTCTGAATAGTTTTAAAATATTCAATCAAAATTCAAAGAAGACATAGTCGCTTGAATCATAAAATCGTGGAGCGGTACGCCATCAGATTCCGTACCGAACACATTGTACTAACGCTCCAGTAAAAATTTAAATTTATAATATTTAAAATGACTAATCTATGTTAAATTATGTATCAATGAGTAGACAGAGTTGTGAGCTATAATATATAGTAAAATTTAGAATGGAAGTTCGGAGAATAGATTGAATTACTTCAAGTTTGAAATAGCAAGATTCCAGTTTTGTAGACCGACGCTATCAACCAACGCTTCATTTTATTTTCAAGAGATTGTAACGGGAACCGGTAAAAGTCAACTAAATATTTATTTTCATTAACTGATATCCATTTAAAAATATATTTATTAATTTTTCAAGAAGTCAACATTAAATAATAATCAAAATTTCTAAATATAAAACCAGTATTACATTTACATTTAAATAAGTACCGATATTCTTTTGTTTTATTTAAAAATTTTCAATTGTTGTACTTTGTAAGTTATAGAATAAACAATAAACAATTATAGTTAATAAACCCTGAGATTATTTTGATTTAGAGTCATTATTTTGTTATATTAATAATTATTTAATTTATTTTTTTATTTTTTAATTAAACGTCTTAAATCAAAATTTTTGTCTATTTATTTTATTTTTAAATTGTACAACCGTAGTGTTGCTACACGTTCCATACACAGGCATCATTATTCATTTTATCTACTATAGTTATAAATACGATAAGATTTTAAAAAGTACGTTTAAATAATACAGTAGTTAAATACTAAAAAAAAGTTGGTAAGAGAAAGTGTGCAAAACTTCACGACTGATATTTTACGCACGAACAAGCTAAAACTTAAAACATATATAATAATTAAGCTTAGAAAATTGCATCAATTAACTAGTCAAAACAAAAACCATAAATTAACAACTGAAATAGGAGGAAAGCAAAATAACGATATATTTTAAAATATCCAACAGGAAGAATAAATTAAATAAAAAAAGAACGAAGAGATTATTATCGAGTAAAATAGAATTTATTTAAAAGTATATCTGAACAGGCACACGCATGGATACTACCTGAAAGAATTTAAGTTAAGCAAGCATCGACCTTTATAAATTATATATACAAATTCTAATGAAAACAAGTACCGTTGAAAGGAACGTTGTTTCACTTAATTCGTTTTAAAAACAGTACAATTTTAAGTGAGTATAATGAACACATACGATGTAAAATAAAAGAGAAAAGAATTTAGTATATAAAATTCTTTCTTTCACTAATTTAAAAGATCACTTAAAAACATGAAAAGAAAAGGGACTGCAAGTTAATGATTGTGATTAATGAGATTCCTTACTTAGCTAATAAAATTACTGTAATTATTCTTTAAAAGATACAAAAAACAAAATCAGCTGATATATTAATTTAATGTATCTGTCAGAATGTACTTTCTACGAAGACATATTAAATAGATACTTAAAAACCATTAAATGTAGTATTCAGAGTCAAATATAATTTGAATAATTCCAGGGGCTCCGCCACCTGGTAATTTTATTTTTTCGCGATTTTCTTTTTTACTGAAGCGAAACGAGATATCGTTTATTCTTTTCTGTGGGAGGGAGTCATTACTAAGTACTTTAAGCTAACAAACTTATAATTTGGGCATGATTAAAAAACTTTTCTAACCGAAATTTTACTTTCGTTTAACAACACAAAGACGCCTTTTAGACTGCTTTAATACATGCAATTAGTATCGTGTGTAAATGCGACAAGAAATTGTCCGATAAAAATTTTGTAATGCGGAAAAGGGTTAGGAAAGGCGTTTAAACTATAAAACAGTAGTTCCATTTGAATTTAATAAAGACAAATTTATCTTTACATGTACTGTATCTATTATTTATATGTTCAATTTTTCAAAATGCCACAAGTTTGTTTCTACGCCAAATGTACCACGTACACTTAGAAAATAAGTTCAGCTGAATTTTGTCTGTTTGTATGTTACGGCATCACGCAAGAACCGCTGAACCAGATTTAATGATTTTTGGTATCTAGGTTCTGGACATAATCGAAATGAAAATAGGCTACACATTTTTTTTTAAATCACCAAGGGATGGGAGAGTTCAGAAGGAGGGGTAAACAAAAAATTACAAATTTTTCCGTTAAAAGTCAATGTATCAAAAAATGTTATATAGACCTAATCGAATTATGAAACTTTTAAAGACGAATAAGTTTGATTATGTAAAGTTTTTCATTTTCAAGCATAACACCTTTTCTCGGTCACATTGTCAAAAATGAATCAGTCGTCTAAATAGTGGTCACCATCGTGGTCTTCCTATTGTGATTTACCTTTCATTTATTATGAAAATAATAAAGCGTTGCATATCATAATTTAAAAACACCAATATCTCGCTTTTATTTTACATTTAACTATTTCTTTTTTCATAAATAATAATGCTGACGTTGAAAGGAGGTAGATAAAAATGAATATTTAAAGAATATCAGACCCGACAGGGATCGAACTCGGTACTACAACCGACCGTCCACGGCACGAAAGAAACCGTCCGAAGAACGGGTACTTTAGCTAGTTTTTAAATAAACCTCAGCAATTAGTACTTTTATAGACACTTAACGGCAGTACGTCAACGCAATCACAACAATCGGAAATTTAACAACCGGAAGTAGACTAAGTAAAACAACGAAATAAACATCAGTTTGCAAAATTTCAATAATATTTTAATATTCATGGAACGATCAAGTGGAACATATATAATGCAAGTTTAGAATCGGTAGTAAAACTACGAAGAAAGTACAGACTTAATACAGTTAAAACAAACAAAAACAATATGCAGTATATAGTTAAGAAGATATATTACCCCCATACCGCAAGACAAATACGTTTACAGTAGTGTTATATATTGAAACAATATATCAACGGATGACTAAAAATAAAACCGAGCTACAAAATCGATAACATAATGGTAAAATATTACCAATACAATTCATTTTGTATAACCCTATTGTTTATTACATTTACGGAAATAAATATACATAAATAAACTGTATTTAGATGAACCAAATACATAAATATATATTTTTACCTTATCGCGCTCTCCCCAGTTTAGTATCCTGTTCCAACAATAAAAATCTGGTGTGAAACACTCACACGACTTTTCCTAACCAATGTAAAATTAAAAACGAACTAATTTTTTGTTTTTTCCCATAACAGGCAGGTGGTGTGTTAAATTATTTACACTCGATCTGCTAGTTCCTGAGCTTATCACATGGTCAGCCAATTATATGAATGAAGAATTTATTAAGAGAAATGGTAGGGTTGTAAAAAACACTACTGCTTAACGAACTAGAGACTGCAGATGAAGGCGGAGCATAGTGACATAGATCACAGCACAGAGCCAATTGACTTTCTTTATTCGTATCCTGCGTTGTCACGTTGTAATCCCGCTATGGATGAGAGCCTAACGAAATGTCAGCTGGAGTTCGGTGGAACAGAGTGTGACTTAGTAAAAAAGGCACCTCACACCCGACCTTGGCTGTTATTGGCTAGATCTCAGCTGCAGTTTATAGTTCGTTGAGGTATAGTAAAGTTATCCTTAAGTTAATATTTTATACCCCAAAGAACTCAAGTCTCCAGATGAGATCTAGCCAATAACAGCCAAGGTCGGGTGTGAGGTTGCCACTTCGCTAAGTCACACTCTGTTCCACCGATCTCCAGCTGACATTTTGTTAGGCTGTCATCCGCAGCGGGACCACAACGTGACAACGGAGGATACGATTAACAACAGTCAATTGGCTCTGTGGTGTGATCTAGGTCACTGTGCTCCGCCTTCATCTGCAGTCTCTAATTCGTTAAGCTATAACAATATTTTCATATTATGAGTGAATGATCCAAAATGAAGATAAACCTTTAGAGAACTTAAAAAAAACTAGGCTTTGTATAAAAATGGTTAAAATAAAAGATGTAGGTTTTTATAATTTTTTGTAGTCTAACTAGGTTAAAATCTTAAACAAAAGAAAATCAAAATTCGACACTCGATGTCGACAGAATCGTTTAGTCGGTATACGGAAACATCGAAATCGTTCCTCATATAATTTCAATTTTTTCAAATTAAGAACTGTCAAAACAGTTCTACACACTTCCTCCAAAGTCTACCCACACCTGTACTACCTTCAGGTTTGTGCTTAAGTGCTTCGAGGGGGATTCTTCCTGAGCAGTCAATTTTCCTCTTCTATTAAACCCATAGTCTAAATTTAACTTTTATAACCAAATACGAGAACAACCAATGCTTTATGCCCTGCGAAGAAGGAAAAAAAGATGGGACAGAAATTTACAACTGTTCTAAAATCTTTTAACAGTTTTGAAATGGTTTTTGAAAATAATCCTTCACAGTTGTTTCTTTTACTTCAAGAAAAGAAACGATATCTTGGTTCGCCACAACGGTAGTGTATTAAGAGTCAGAAATTCACTTCTTGTTGTATCAGACTATTTTTAGCAATGGGATTTCGGTTTTTGAGCATTGACATAGCTTCTATATAGTTTTGAATCACTTGTTTCAGTAGCTACATGAATCGTCTTCTTTAGGACTGTCACCGGAATTGACTCAGGAAAAAATAAAGATCAGTCCAGATTAAAGGGATCCGGTTAAACGGAAATTTAGGGTATCTTTTAAAGCATATAAAGAAAATTAATGTGATTTTTCAAACTATCAATTATTTTTAAAATTTTAAGTACTTCAAACATACGGTTTGAATAAACTTCTACATATAACGAAATAGAGAATAGATTGTGTTTGCGCGCACGCGCGAGCATATATATTAAAATAAATCCCCTAGTAAAGGAAAAAATAACTTACGAAATAAATCTAGCTCAGTTTAAAAACACAAAACTAAATATAACAGCGTTAATGTAGTACAAGAGAATAAAATGAAAGAAAAAAACTGAAGCAGCTGTTGGTTAAGATTGGGGAGAAAACAAATGTTAAATTTAAATTTTCTATCCTTTCTTCATTAAAATAAAAACAACAAAAATAAAACGATTGTAAGTTAAAAATATATTTTAATATTTACAAGGATACCTGTTGAGTAAATCCTTTTTTTGTTAACGTCAACTTTTAAGCGAAACAAAGTTCCTTGCTTGCAAAGCGGAATGACTATATGGAACCTTTTTCTGTTATTATGTCTATTATTACTATTACTAAACTGGTTAAATGCCATTATGTTTATAATAAACACATAAACATTTTGATACCTATGTTTATTACATGAAATAAAAAAAAGAAAAACATATAAGATGTAATAGAACTGACTTAAAATGTCCAATAATGTTAATTGTACAATGAACGACATAACTGTAGCTTAACATAAAATGCCCGTGAAAATGTTATCAAAGGAATCATTTAATTCTTCGTTGGTTTGATACGTACGCAATCACAATCATGCTGTTGTTTAGGTCATCAGCCGAAAAGCTGGTTTGAACCTGAAGAGGTTTTACCAAGTACATCGAAGAGGTGATTTACCATGCCTTCCTCACTGAGTGGAAAAGTACGCTTATCAGCATGCCGGGCCCTCTGAAAAGCACATATTTTCCACTCTGCAAATGACACCTTCACTTCATTTACCACAGGGTCTGGCTGTATCTTTTTGCACCTCTACCTCTTCTGTTCTTAAATGATTCAGTCATTTAATTGGCTGAACATGTGGTAAGAAACAGAACTATTTATTTTAGCCCTGCAAGGAACTAATTGAGTGTAAATAATTTGACACTCCATCTGTTTGTTATGGGTAATATCATGTTATAAAAGAAAAAAGTTGTGTGAGAGATTACATAGCCGCCTCCGTAGCGTAGTGGCAGCTTGCTGGGCTACAACGCGGAGGTCCCGGGTTCGATTCCCGGCTAGGGTCTGGAAATTGTAACAAGTAACAACTCCGACGTTCTATTTACATAACCCACCCCTGGGTTAAAAACCAAGATATTGATCTTCTTCTTCTATTATGGATTAGCCACATGGCCTGTTCCAGATTGTCCATCTTCTTCGTGTTCTACCCAACGACCGTACTCACTACACGCCCCGCCCTGCAAAACGCTCGACTAAAGCGTACACTTAGACCTTACCTCATATATCAGCTGCAAAGACAAAACCAATGGCTTTCTGGGGAGGGGGAATCCCGTACGAACAAAAATAATTATCAATGGGTAGAACAGGTATAATATTTTTAATACCAGGGATATGATTTAACGTACACTAGAAATGCAGAATTGATATAGGCTCTCTGTACATTAAACTATGGACACAAAACATAAATTAAAAAATTAAACACCGATTAACAAACAAGTATAACTTTCCTAATAAATAAAAAAACCTGTTTCGTGCTAAAATATTTACAATAACGACGGCAAAATAAAAGAATTAGCCCAATACATTATACAAGTTTAAACAAAAATTAAATAAATAATTTTGTAAACAGTATTTTATTTTCAACGTTAACTAATTAACAACAGATGTTGCGAGCATTGAAATAACGACCAATTCGGAATTAAAAAATTAAAAAAAAGTTATTTAACATATTTTGAACGACTAATATTAATACAAGAACGTACATAATACAATAAAAAATTATAACAATAATAAAAAAATAAAAATAAAGAAAAGTAAAATAAGGATGAAAAACCTGCGATAATTGTAATTAACATCTCAGATATG
This sequence comes from Catonia carolina, assembly GCA_035578175.1. Classification (NCBI taxonomy): domain Eukaryota; kingdom Metazoa; phylum Arthropoda; class Insecta; order Hemiptera; family Achilidae; genus Catonia; species Catonia carolina. The sequence goes on from JAQMRL010000005.1 coordinate 51,783,144, forward strand.
TAACAATGGGCACCACCGGGCACAGACTACTAATTTTAGGTTAAATTAAATACAGTCATAATATGGGTAAAAACACGTTACAAAATAATAATCGGGTATTAGATCAAACACGAAGCACCTGGTTTTTAATAATTATACATTCAGTAATTAGTCGAATAACCGTGTCCTTAGTATTACTAAACCATTTATTCATAAATATTAATGTGTTTATTATCGTTAATTTTAACTACAGTAGACTTCCGATAATCCGGCACGTTCGGGACTTTTCCGGTACCGGATTACCGGATCATCGGGCGGTACCGTGTGTGATCGGTAGAATTTCAAAGTTCTCGAAAGGAATTAACTACAATTCCGTTCGGGTTTTCAACAGATTACCATCTAAAATAAGACTTTAAAAAACTTTGATCGGGAAGTAAAAGGGTTTTTTAACCAAACAAGCACTTTATTCTGATCAGGAGTTCTTAAACTATCTTACAAAGAATGCTCTTCAAATGTAATGAGTGTAAAATTTAGAATTATGAAAAATTGTTAGTGTAAATGAATAACAAATTCTAATGTCAACATCGCATGCGGTTATAGGCATACCACCTTCCCACACTCGTTTGAAGAGCTTTATCTCAACAAAAAAAAACATAACGAATATTTTTGAACAATACACTAAATTAAAGCCTGTTCTTTCCTGCACTGATTGGTTTGATTTAGATTGTTTTATTTAGAAATTAATCAGAGATAACTCCAGCAATTTATGTAAAAAAGTACGCAGGTTTTAGCCGGTTTTCCGTTAATGTGGTTTTTAAACGCCCATTCATTTATCCAGGCTTTTCATAAAAATCGGTGTTTAAGTACGTTGAAGATCAGAGTTTTTTTTCTATAATATGAATATTTTAAAAGTTACATCTCATGTTCCATTTTAATATGCCGGCCATTTTTAAAAAAAGTGTTTTTTTGGCTCCACGTAAACATAGGGAAATGATTTTTGGACTGAACCATGCATTTTCATAACAGTATTATGTTAAGCAAAGCGTTTATATTTTTTAAAAAACAACATCGTTAAATAATTTAAAATAAGCTAAGGAATGAGTTGCAGCAGGAAAACACAACAGTTTGTTTTTCTAAACGACTATACTAGGAGTGGATACCGCTATAGAGCTCAGTTTCCTCTCAAGAAGTTTAGAGGCTAATAGAATTTTCTGTTAACACCACATATCTATTTCCAATTACACATGCAAAATACAATACATGGCACAATACTGCAGTAAAAATGCATGGTTCAGTCCAAAAATCATTTCCCTGCCTTTACGTGGAGCCAAAACACAATTAAAACAAATTCCCAGCATTTTAAAATGGAATATCATACTTTTATTTTAAAATGTTCAAACAGAGAAAACTCTGATCTTCAACGTACTTAAACGCCGTTCTTTTACGAAAAGCTTGGACGGAGTAACGGACGTTAAACCACATTAACGGAAAACTGGGGCTAAAATCTGAGTACTCTTTACTAGAAAGTATTTAGTATGCGTAAATTGATGTATCTCCGACTAGTTTGAAAATAAAATAATCTAACTCAAACCAATCAACGCAGGAAAGAACAGGCTATAATTTTGTGTAGCGTTCAAAAATATTCGTTATGTTTTTTTAGATAAAGCTCTTCATACGGGAGCGGACAGGTGAAATGCCTCTAAGCGCATGCGCGATGTAGCATGCTACATCGCACGAGTGTAGACATAGCTAATGATTTTCAATTCAACGGACTTTCACAACAATGGACACATCGAGCAGTGACGAACTAAATATTGACGAAACAAAATCAGGGCAACTTACTTCTATGCCAGTAGTCTTCAGTTCGTGTCCCAGTCAGAAATTTTCATCAATCACTCTTCACCGGCCCCATTTGTCTCAATATGCACAACAGTTCGACAGAAAACAAACCGCAATGAAAAGAACCTCGAATAGTTCATTTATGAGGTTTTACACCAATTTTCTTCTTTTTTTTTAAAAAAAAAACATTTTGTCTTAAAGAGCTCAGCAAATGTAATGATTGAAGAAAGTTGATTTCAATTCTTTAACGCCGTAATAAAAAAATTGTTTATTGTATTGTAACGTATCCCTAATTTCGGAATTACACGGCTAATCTCAAAAAAATCTTTTATTTTCAACCTGATCGGTACAAAAGTATAAATACCAGATCGAATAATGCTAACATCTGGAACGTTTGAAAAACCACAAAAATAAAAATAAACTAATTATATTAAATCAAAATGTATCGGATCACAAAATACATAAAATTATTTATAAAATGAAAACATAACATTTAAGGTAACTATAAAAATAAAATAAAAACCGCGCGACACGAAAGGAAGCAGTATTTCAAATTTAAATTAAAAATTCATGATTAAAACGCATCAACTAATAAATAAACAGCAAAAAAAGACGAAGAAGAAATGCCATTAAAAATAAACAACATGAAATAAATAAATAAATAAATTAGAAAAAGAGTTAAAAAACACAACGGGCCACTTGAGTAGCGATCGTCATTAAAACTCTTATGAATTTTCAAAACGATGATCGTCTCATTAAAAATTACTTCAGTTCCAATCAATACCTGGTTACTTTTTCTTTAGCTTCTTTCAGACTCGGTGCAGAGACTATTAATACTATGTTTAAAATAAGAAGCAATAAATCTTTATATACCTTTCTTGTATATACAAGAAACAGCAGCTGTTAAAGAAAATTAAAATTCCCAACTGAATTTAAAATTAGTTTAACATGAACCGAGTCAAATTAAATTATCGAAACGTATAAAACTTACTTCTTCATTATTCTCTTTTTAGTCTTTACAGGAAAAAAGTAATAATTAAAAAGCAATCCGTCTGTTAATCCTGCGCACGTTGCAAACGTGAATTAATTTTTACCACGGGCACACGCATGAAAGATCGCATCGATAAATAATAAATAATGACCGAACGTTAATTAACGAATTTTATTTATTAATTAATTAAAACCACACTGGTGGTCGTTTGGGGAAATGCCTATGAACCCACAGATCACAGTTCGATCCCTGGTCACGTTTATTAATATTTGTACACTTTCCTTACAGCAAGAAATTTCGTCAGTTCGACCATATGTTACGAACACAAGTTTAAAGGGACACTGTAGGCCTACTTCGTATCCCGCAAATGTTAAATCTCTTATATTTAGGTACATTTTTCTTAGAATTAGTAAATGCTAGAGAAACAAAACTTTACTCACTTAACAGTTATCGTATTTCTCTAAAAACTGGCTTTTTTATTTCAATTTATTCTGTTGGAACGAGATTTACGTACGTTTAAAATTCAAAATTTTCACAAACATTATTTGTACGGAATTATTTTCGTTTTTATTTATCTGTTTATTGAGAAAGAAAAAAATACTTATTAATAAAATAAATATTAGTTTGTTCAAAATAAACTGCTCTACATAAAGAAGAGAATTACTTTAAACAAATACATTTTTTTGAAGGTCGTCTTCCTCTAAAAATTACCAAAAATAGAAGCCATCGATCTCAAAATCTTATTCATTACCGCCAAAGTTCGGCCGAGATTTTTCCAAAGATAAAGTAGGCTAATGACTCAAAAAATTCATACGAATATTCACCGTCGTACTTCAAGGTTGAAATAAAAAGTCCAGAGGCAAAATGTAAAAAAGTTCTGTACACACAATTATTCTTTCGACATGAATAGCGTGTTTTCCATATCAATTCTACAATAAAAAACTAACTAATTAAACCTAAATAACTCATTCTGTTAAATTTAAAAATTAATAAAACTCATGCAATTTATTAGATAAGAAAAAAATTAAATTTAAATTACCATCAGTTTCACCAACTGGTCGATATTGTTTCAATGTCACATACCTGCAACAATGAAAGAGAAAACTATATAAAAAAAACCATTGCACAACATTTAAGAAATTTATTAAAGTAAAATCATATAGTTTGATTCCACACAATTCTCATACAAACGAACAAAAAATTAGACATAACTAGAGATACCACACACCAACAATTAAACGTTTTTTTTAACTAATTCACTTCACAACTGTTTGCACAACACTGACTTTATAAAAGAGCATCCGCTATTTATAAGAATTAACCGACGAATCTTCTCAAAGGCTAAAGAACACAATAGAACATTGCGTTATATACTAGAAACAGACCAAGAGAGAGTAAGCTAGCGGCGTCCGGAAAGTAATAAATTACAATGTAAAAACTCACTCATACAAAAGCCGCATAAACAAAACACCATCACACAGCCGACTTATATCAGGATATTACCGTTTTATTACAATTTTCGTGCAATTGCATTCCTCATTATTACGAGTATAATATTAATTTTTCGTTAATATTACTTTGACAAGAAACCAAATTAAATTGAAATACAGTAGTCGCCACCACTTAACCCCTTCGATGGAAGCGATCTACATCCATATGCGGTACTTTCTCATTTCTAACTCCTAAGGAAATACACGCTAGTTGAATTTAAAATGACCAGGAAGTCAAAGATTAGTGATGACTGTTAGACAGTTATTGAAGGCTTCCGCATACACACCTTTGTAATTTTTTTTTTAAAATCTGGTGTGAAACGCTCACACGACTTTCTCTTGCCAACGAAAATAATGAACAATATAACCAAACCAAATATTAGTAATAAAACATTAGAAATAAAAAAAATCTCAAAAAACACAATCTCATTTTAATCATGAGTGAATGATGCAAAATGATAATCAACCTCAGGCTTAATAATACGAAAAATCACTCTTTCACACTAAACTAGGCTCTGTAAAGAAAAATGCTCTAAATAAAAGTTGTAGATCTTTTAATTTCCTATAAATTTGATTATATACACTTTTGTCGTAAAATGCATAGGCCTACTAAGGCCGAAATCTTAAAAAATCCATTTTTTTACAGATTTTCATGAAAAAAAATCAGAAAATCACTAATTACCACTAAACTAGCGTTATACAAAAAACTGTTTCAAATAAGAGTTATAGATTTTTTTAATCGTCTGCAACTTTTATTATATAAATTTATGCTGTAAAATGCATATTAAGGCCACAAACTTAAAAAAAAAACATTTTTTTCTACAAGAGAACAGCCTCCCCAAAGAATTTCAGCAGACATGACGCCTACCCTATCATGTAGAGTATAAAGAAATATAGTAACTGAAGCGATATTTAAAAAAATGGTAAAGCCGTTTTTGAGAAAATCGCAAAAAGTTAAAAATTACGCGAATAAACTACTACTTCCGACTGACCAATTTTGATCAAAATGTTCGTATCGGGTCCTTTAGAGGAAGTTAAGTAACTTAAGTTTCAAGTTCGGAAGATGTTCCATTCTAGAGATATTTGTTCACATATACACAGACAGACCAATCGCTAAAAACATGTTTTTTGGGTTCAAGGAGTCTGAAAACGTGTAGATCCGGTGAAACCTCAATTTCGAAAAATCGATATGAACACAATACTTTCCTTTCTATATATTCATGTAGGCAAGAGAAAGTAAAAATAATATATAAAATAAAAACTGTAAAATTTTTTTTTATCATTCCAGACTTCCTGCACAACTAAACCAACCAATGACGTGTCCAAATCAATCAATAAAAATATTACCAATCTATAATAACCTTAAACGAAAAGAAGAATAATAATATTATTATTATTCAATAGAGAGTATGAATTTTAAATGAATTGTTACATTGGAACGAACGAAAAGTCATTGGTAGTAGTATCGATAACACGAACAAAAACCCGGGTTTAAATAAAAGTAAAAGCAATAAAAGGGTGGTAGAAGAGAATTGACCCGAAAAAATTGAAATTACCCATCAATAACCGACAACAAACAACGAGGGAACATTTATTAAAATGCATCAACGATCTAAGTCCACAACAAAGTAAACTGTAGGTTAATAAACTCTCCCATAATTCAACCTGTCATTCAATTAGACGTTATAATACCATACTACAAACTATAATTTTATTATCATTTGAACGACGTTTAAGTTCTTCCGTTATTCAGAAATAAAAAATAATAATATAAAAAAAATAATAACAACAAGCTTAAATTTATAAATTACTCTCAGTTAAACATTACTTCAATAATTACATATAATAATAGAACGACTAAGTATTTTTATCTTTAATTATCCCATTATAAATGCAGGTCTAACATGAAATTACAAAAGACCTTCCAGTTCCAAGACTATAAATAATAGTTCTGTTTCTTCTCTCGGTCAAATAAATTATAGAATATATATATTTTTTTAAATCTGGTGTGAAACACTCACACAACTTTCTTTTGCCAGTGCAAATAATTAACAATATAACTTAACATTAGTAATAAAACATTAAAATGAAAAAAAAAATCAATTCAAAAAACAACCTTTTTTAATCATGAGTGAAAGACGCAAAATGAAAATCAACCTCAGTTGGGCTTAAAAATACCGAAATTCTCTCTTTCACGCTAAAGTAGGCACTGTAGAGAAAACTGCTCTAATTAAAAGTCGTAGATCTTTCAATTTTCTATAAATTTGGTTATATACACTGTTGTAATATACATGCTAAGGCTGAAATCTTAAAAAAATTATATTTTTTACACGTTTTCGTGAGAAAAAAACAGAAAATTTCTAATCACCGCTGAACTAAGCATTATACAAAAAAAGTTTGAAATAAAAGTTGTAGGATTTTAAATTCTCTACAACTTGTATTATATACATTTTTGCGCTAAATGCATATTAAAGCCGCAATCTTAAAAAAAAACAATTTTTTTTCGTCAAAACAGCCTCTCCAAGAATTTTAGAAAACATGGTGCCTACTTTATCTTGTAGGGCATAGAAAATTTAGTAAATGAAGCGATTTAAAAAAAAATCGTAGGACCCGTTTTAGAGAAAATCGCAAAAAAGTGAAAAATGACACGAATAAACTACTACTTTCGGTTGACCGATTTTGATGAAAAGTGTTCGTGTCGGGTCCAGTAGTAGTATGTAACTTAAGTTTCACGTTTCAAATTCGTACGATGTTCCGTTCTTGAGATACTCTGTTCACACAGACGCGCACACACACACAGACCAATCGCTAAACACATGGTTTTTTGGGTTTAGGGGGACTGAAAACGTGTAGATCCGGTGAAAACTCGATTTCAAAAAATCGACATGAAAACAATACTTTCCTTCCTATATATTCATATAGGCAAGAGAAAGTAAAAAATTACCATAAGGTGAATGAATTTCAGATTCTAGTCTAAAGTCAGTTCAATCAGTTTAAACAATGAAGTTTCAAACCAAATAAACCACCGATACGATCAATATATCAAATTGATAAATATTTTATACCAAATTAATAATGATATTATTATTATTTGGGGATCGACCCATCCCCAAATTACAAGAACATACAACACAACTAAAATATACATAAATTTCCTTTAAACAGAAAAAACAAATTCAAATTTAATAAATAACAAAATGTAATTTCTATTTATAACAACGGATGAAATAATACAAACACCTGTGTTTTAATTTATGTGAATTGAGGTTAGTACTTATAACGAATGAGTCCAAACCGATATCGAGTGTCGACGGGACGTAGGAGATGGGTCGAGGGTGAACAGTTTCAAGGGAGTTATTGCAAATACGTTGTTTACTATAGAGCACTGGGAAATCGAATAATTTATAATACATATATACAGTTCGTTGACTGGATTTTGATAACCTTTTTTTGACCCAATTTTTTACATTGAACCGTCTACCTTGTTAATTTATAAAGTAATACACCGATATTTATAAAAGGGAAAGAATTAATATTATCTCTATATAAATTTCCACCGGTTTTTATGATAGTTTTCTGTTAATACCCACGTTTGAATATGGCTGTATCGAAATTGGATCTCAACAAATTAAATTCATCGGGAAACCCGTCAACTATTAAATTTTGTGTGTATTATTTATATTTATATCATCAGCCGAAAAAGGCTGGTTTGCATTTTTTAAAACTTTACAGTAAAACCCCGATTATCCAAAACCCGGTTATCCGAAATAGGTTTTTTATTTTTCTGCAAATTGTGTAGGTAGAAGACGAATTACTACTGTACTCTATCTGGTAGGCAACGCTACGTGCACTAAAAGTCGTCAACTTTTAATGAATTTAAAGACATTAGCAAGTAAACGCGAATCAGTTGCTCCTGGTCGAAAGATCAGTAAAGATCGCACAACGGCTGTTTTCTGTGCGAATTTAACTGGTTCACATAAAATTCATAAAATACAAATAGTCAAACATTTAAAGCATTAGAAACAGCTTTAATTTGGTATGAAATGCAGCCTTAAGCAGATTTTTCTACTCTCCTGACGAAACGAGTCACGGATCTAGCAGCATTAAAGCGAAAGAACAATGTTAAACAACGCAAAATAAGCGAATTTTTTTAAAAACAATGAACTGCAAAAGGTAAATAATTTTTAATTCTGATAACAACTGATAATATTTTATTTTACCGTATTTTTATTATTATTTATTAGGGTTCTGTACAAATTCACAATTTTCATTGTTTTTCCACAATTAAAACTGATATTTTTCACTACTAAGTATATTATTATTTTTATTATGGCCTTTCCAGAGTGTGATCGATTATCCGAAATTGTCATGCCCTAATTATTATTTCGGATAATCCGTACTTTACTGTACTAAGTAAAACAAGGAATGAGAAGGTTTACAATTGCCTTCCTCACTGAGTTAAAAAGTATGCTTATTAGCATACCAAGCCCTCTAAAAAAGCATATAATTTTCACCCTGCAAACAACACCTTTTCTTCATTCATTACAGGGTCTGGCTGTATAATGAAATTCATTACTCTCTGAGGAGATAATTCTGGTACGGCTAGTTTTAAAGCTTGGTTTTTGTTATTTTATTCGTATACATTACGAAACACGGGAATGTATTAGACTTTTTCTAAAAATTTGGAAACAAATTATGTACCCGTTTTTTAGTGGATTATTTACTTAGTCCATGTTTCAGATCATGTAACACAATGAATTTTAAGAGAAAATATATGGCGTTTTACAAAAGTGTTCCTGCATGTTTCCTAATTAATTTCAGCTAAAATCCAGCCTTTTATTACAAAGGGTTACGGAATTACAGCGTTTTTTTTTCTCAAAAAAAATGCTTATTTTCGTTCCTGATGGACGTAACGAGTTAGAACCAACACTGTATCTTTTTAATTAATGAGGGAATGAAATTATACTACAAATAATTATTTTAAATTTAACGGATTTTTCTAAAAACAAGATAGATATTAAAACGGACTTTATAAATTCAAAGCGGGCAGTGGGCTACGTTATGGTTGAGCGGGCAGTGATGTGTCGTCTCATTGAACGCTCCGTTTCGTGTCGAACATGAGCCTGATACTGTGCAACTACACAAAATTGAAGGAGTCTCGTGTGGGTACTTTTACTCAGTTCAAAACCAGACTGCATAGTGTCCTTTGCTGCACGTCACAAACGTTAACACCTCACTGCCGAACGCACATTTTTAATGCAAGTTTTTTTAATATCTCTCATGCAACTGAAAAAAACCTTCAAATTTACAACCTTTATTTGTAGCGTAATTGCATCCCCTTATTAATTAAAAGGATATAGCAATGGTTTTAACTCGTTACGTCCATCGGGAACGAAACTACCCATTTTTTCAAAAAAAACGCTTTAATTACTTAACCCTTTGGAACATTTAGGAAAATTAAGGAACAATTATGCCATTCATCTAAGTTCTTTATCCATGAGTTTAGTTTGATCGCAGGTGGACATTTTATTGCAAGTTTGGTTAAATTCTTATGTTTTTAAAATGTTTTGTAATCAACTTAGTCTATTATTTTCGGTTTTTGTTTTAGGTAATTTACTAGTAGTTATAACTGTAAAAAATACTTTTTTGTAAAAAGTTTACAAAGGAAGTTTTATTATTTATAAACAATCAAATCCTGAAAAATCCCCTGGAATAATGTTACAATACTTTTTAATATATGCCAATAACAGACAGGTGGAGTGTTAAATTATTTGCACTCGATCTGCTAGTTCCAGGGCAGCAAAAAAATGGTTCTTTTTCTTATGACTTTTTCTCACATGGTCAGCCAGTTATATGACTGAATCATTTAAGAATAAAAGAGGTAGAGGTGTAAAGACACTAGTCCAAGTTAACTCCTCCGAGATTAATGAATTTAATTATACAGCCAGAGAGCACTCTTCACGCTGAACAAATTCTGTAAAGAATATAAGTTGACAGTTGGGACGACCACGACAATGGTAATGATATTCAGGGGGAAGGAGCCAGTCAGAAGCAAAATTATTATAGATATTAATAGCATAAATAGATAATAAACACCTTGAAAAATAGCACCAGCAAAAACACAAGGGTAGGATTTTATAAAACAATAGCAGTTGCGACCCTATTCTATGGCAGTGAAACTTGGGTGCTATTAAAGCGACAGGAGAGTAGATTGCAAGCATCTGAAATGAAATTTTTTCGACATACGTATGGGTGTAGTAGACAAGATCGTTACAGGAATACCGAGATAAGGAAAGAACTCAACATCTGTATAAACGACAAGGTATCTAAGAACAGAATGCAGCGGTTAGAACATGTGAACAGAACGAGGGAGAATAGGATACGTACGCAGATACTGGGCTATAATCCGGAGGGCAGGAGAGAACGAGGACGCCCGAGAAAGAGATGGGCAGATTTGAGAGGGTCGGAACAGGCAGAGATGCCTAATCCTTGGAACAGGCAAAAGAAGAAGAAGATTATACAGCCAGACCCTGTGGTGAATGAAATGAAGGTGTCATTTGCACAATGGAAAGAAGATGCTTTTCGGAAGGGCCACGAGATAAGCATATGTTTTTCGTCAGTGAGGAAGGCAATTGTAAACTACTTACTCCTCCTAGAGGTTCAAACCAGCCTTTCAAATGATGACTTAAACAACAACTTTGTAATAAATTGTAGTATTACCAGATGCGTTCCGCATGAGCAAATAATTTTATAATAATTTCTTAAAAACCTAACTAAATCCCCTCTTATTAAAACAATAATAATAATCAAAAATAGACCAAATAAAAATGTTTTATCGGCCATTCACATCTTATTACTTAATTTGTTTTATTATTAACATAAAACTAATCCAATTGTTTATTATACAGTTGATATACGGCTTAATTTTGTTCGTTTATGGACCAATTATTTTGTTTGCTTTTAACTGCGTATATAATTTTTATTACTATTTTTAAAATAAAAACAACGAAGACAAACATTGAGTTAAAGATTAACGTACTGTATATTCGATTATATAACAATAACCCGTTTGAGGGAAAATAAAAGGAACGTTTATTAGATACGCGTTGGTTAATAAGCCTATATTCCACCGAATTCTTTGAAACGAATAAAAAAAACTTAATTATTTTAATGTTATAATCATTTAATTATACAGCAATATATTACAGAATGTGGTATTATACAGAGTGTATATTGAATCTTAAAATATACTAACTAGTTTTTTTTAATGATAACTACTCGGTAGTTAATTATGTTAAGCGTTAGATTTTATTGCGTTGAATTTACTATTTCAACACACCAGAAAAGTAGACATAAAATTTAAAACTAATAAAATGACAGTGAAACTGAATTCGATTTCAATCTCTTTCATAATGTACAATCTAACATTAAAACGATTTAAATTCAGAGCGAACGTTAACCTCAAATGGATATTTCCATCGTTACCTCATTACTATCGTTTCAAAATACACTTGTCCACTCCATACACGGAACACTCTGTTGATTTTCAAAAAACTCGATAAACAAGTAATCAACTTGTGTAATTCCCTAAAGGGGTGGTTTAATGGTAAAATCGTCACCGCGAGTCAGCTGATTTTCGGAGACGAAGGTTCCGTGGTTCAAATCCTAGTACAGGGAAGATTACATTTATACGGATTTGAATACTAGACAGTGGTTACCGGTGTACTTTAATAGTTGGAGTTTAATTAATCACACCCTATATATCTATATAGCGCAATAGAAATTACAAGAAAAATAAGAAAAATACAAAAATTACTGATCAATGTTAAAATGTAAATTAAATAAACAGTATCAGGTGAACCGATTAATAGGCTTATATTTAAATAAATATTAATAAGATTTCATTTGTACATAATTGACATAAAAAAAAAATTCTTGGTATTACTAAAGAAAATTTACTCCCCCTAATGGAACGTAGGGTTAAAAGAGTTAAACTAATATCCTTAGTTTGCTTTGAAAAACAATTAAACTTGTTTTTTTTAAAAAGGTTTATACCATTTTAATTTGAAGAAATAAATTCTATTAGGGTAGTTTTTTTAACTTTCCGCTTCAAGTTACAACATTATTTTAAATTAAGGTCTGCGGTTTTTCATGGGCGGTGACATATGGATGAACGCCAAATTGCGGAACTACTAGCTATAATGTACATAAAACTAACAGGTTCATCAACACGTTTAAACAAGAAATAAATTAGCTATTTAATTCCACTTACATTTAGTGAGAGAACAACTAAATCAAAGTTTAAATGTTTTTACTTTTTACAATGTTTAGAAAAAACCCATTTCATTGTTTTTGTTAAAATAGCACATTAAAATTTAAATCATTACATCAAAATTCACAATGGTATACGGTTGTTATTACTAATGAATACTGCTTTATAAATCTAAACGATATTCTAATATTTCGTACACATATCGCACGTCCCGAAAAACACGGTCGCAAGTCAAAAAATATGAATTTGTCAGGGGAGTTAGGACACAACCAAAAATCAATTATAAGAAAACAAAGGTAATAGTCATTCGTAAAAACATTTTTTCCCTTAATGATTATTTGGATATTAAAATGAAGAATGAAGTAATTGAAGTTCATCTTCAGGAAGTTTAACAATTAATTAATTAGGAACTTCTTCTTTTTCTGCCTATCAAGGATTAGGCATCTCTGCCTGTTCCGAACCTCTCGAATATGCCAACTCTTTCTCTTGCGTCCTCGTTCTCTCTATCCCTCAGGTTTATAGCCTAGTGTTTGCTTAGTGTTTCCTTTCCTCCCTCATTTTGTTCACATGTTCCAACCAGTGCATTTTGTTCTGAGATACCCAGTCGTTTATAGAGAAGATGTTGAGTTCTTTCCTTATCTCGGTATTCCTGTAAAAAATCTACTCTACTAAACCCATACGTATGTCGACGAAATTTCATTTCAGATGTTTGCAACCTACTCTCATCTCGCTTCAATAGCACCCAAAGTTCACTGCCACAGAGTAGGGTCGGCACTGCTATTGTTTTATAAAATTTCACCCTCTTTGTTTTTGTGGGTGTTATTTTTTAAGGTTCGGTGGATAGTTCCGCATATTTGCTGAAATTGGTGCATCTTATTAGGAACTTCAATAATTAATACGAGGTTTTTAATGTATACGGCAGGTTATTCTACACTTGATAGACGACGGAATACAGCCATAAAAAAAAACTAAATTTACACAAACGAAAAAATTTACTCATTACAAAATATTACTCGTTTCGGTTTTTCGCAACAAAAAGAGATGAAATAAAACAACGTATCAAACATTTCATGTAAAACGCATTAATAAAACAATAAAAAAACCAAATATAAAGAGAAGACGATACAAAAAACAATAAAAATTAACAACTAACATGATTGTATCATATGCGATATGCAACAAGATTTCCCACAAGCGATTCAAAAATTCACACGTGAATCTGGTTAAAACAAAATAAAAACCAACAAAATACTAGCCTACGTAGACTAGAATTTTATTCGGAAATATTCTTTTTAAGTTTTTTTTTTATTAACTACGTAATAATAATAATATCTTTTAATAATTACTCCATTCGTTTGAAGTTATTAATAATTCATTTAGTACTTTTTTAAAGTAACATTATATAGAAGCGGCTGTCATTTCTTCATTTTTTTTATTAGTAAGTTATTTCTTTTCTGTGAGGATTAACATCTGTTCATTTTGGAGGTTATAAAATTATTTAATATTCCATCATATCATGAAGATCTCTGTTACAGACAGAAGTATAAAGAAATTACACAATAATACTACAAGTCCGAAATATATTTACATCTATTATTTAAACAAGATAGATAAGTTACAAAATATCATAATTAATTCAAAAATGTAATAGGAATAATCTAAACGGTTATGTGTTGAAAGATCTTTGGATATCAACTGCTTAAGTTATTTTCCCAACGGTTATTTTCAAGGAGCATACCCAAAAGTTAAATTTTACAAAAAAAAATTTACATGTCTACGAATTGGGGATTCCAGACTCACACTCGAATATTTACTTCATAAGATTGATACACCGTTGTTTTTGCAACGATACTATATTAACAATAAAACATTTATTCAAACAATGAATACGATTACGTAATCTACAGAACCACGGTAACTTTACTAGATTGAAGGGATCATCAACAATGTGCGCAGTGACAAGCCCCGCCCTCTGACGTCACTGGTCACCAGCGACAACCGACGCACGATACGTACGTACCGCGTCGACTGTGATGTTTACTAGTCTTAATAAGGTCCGTAATACTTTATTAGTATTTAATAATGGTGTGTTGAGCGATTCCCGGTTGTTCTAATCACGATAGACACCAACGAGTTGCGCATTATAAATTTGATCGTTTTCCATTTTCCAAAAGCCATTGAAACTAGATTAAAGTGAATAAATGCTTGCAAGTGGGTCAATTCATTTTTTGCTGATAGTGGTCGCGTGTGTTTAGTACATTTCGACAAATCCGGATTACGTACGCGATTTAAAGTTCAAGTTGCTACATCTTCCATTAAAACGTGTCTTAAAGAAAAATTCGGTCCCTCATTTAAATTTGCCCATTTATTGTGCCGTTCTACGTCCGATAAACCCGACTTGCAGTGAACGTAAAAATGGAGCAGAAAAGCTATACGCTTGTAAGGCAGTTTATGATATTTTAAAAACTCATCATCCAATTAACATGGTTACCCCAAGCACTTGATAAGTAGCATACGAAGTTTGTACAACGATTCTTCAATAAAAATGGAGGTGCAGTGTGGGGGACTGTCCAGGAAAATTCCTACGAATAAAGGTGTTAAACAGGGGTGTCCAATATCTCCAACACTATTCAATATATATGTTAGTGAGCTTATGTATGAATGGCAATCAAAAGTTGACAAAGGCATTCCTCTTGCCCGAAATACTTTTATAAATAATTTATTATTTGCTGACGACACAGTTATACTGCAGGAATCTGAAGACAAGCTACAAATTTCAATGCATAAGCTACATATTTTGAGTAAATGTTTTAATATGAAAATTTCAAGAAAGAAAACAAAAATAATGGCTTTCCAGGGGAAATGGCCAACAAGGTCCAAGATAATGATTGACAATACTATTTTTGACCAAGTGAGCAATTTTAAATATCTTGGTTGTGACATAACATACGACCAGGATAAAGATGTCCAGCAAAAAATAACAAAGTTCAGCTCGGTATGTGGGGCAATAAGTAGGTCCCTGAAGAACAAAGCTAGGAAGGATACGCTAATAAAATTTTATAGAGTTATGGCGATACCTACCTTAGCTTATGGAAGTGAAGCATGGGTGCTGTCTAAGAAACAAGAATCCAAGATTCAAACAGCAGAGATGAAATTTCTTAGACATATAAAGGGATGCACCAGAGAAGATCGCTTCAGGAACGAAGTAATAAGGGAGGAATGTGGAACACAACCGCTAGCTGACATAATCAAGCAATACAAAGGAAAATGGTCAGAACATCTTTTCAGAATGCCGCAAGACCGCCTTCCTTTGAACTCATGGCATCATATACCAAGGGGTAGAAGAGGTATTGGAAGACCGAGGAGGAGGTGGACGCCGGAACAGGCTTAGCTCACAGCTAAAATAGCCTAATCCATGACGACGACGACGACGACGATCATCCAATTACAACATAGACAGTTCACAAAATGAAGTGATAGCCGTAGAGAAAGATAGGCCTCGTTTTAATGAAGAACCGCCAAATTTTAATGTTGCGCAGTCAGAGGAAACTGATCTCTTGAAACGTGAAAACACAGAATTAAAAAAAAGAAAACAAGTTACTTAGAGAAAAACGTCAGGCTCCAAACGAAGAATTATTAAAATTAAAATCGATTTCCCGTGTAAACATACCTAAACCCCGCTGTGTTTGTAAAAACAATGCAAAAATCGTACCGTCACTACGCACTTGCCGAATTGTTGGGGACCAGACTACGTCATCTTATATCTCACAGCAACTGCGCGTGACCGCTACCGTCTAGTATAGTAAGCGTGACGAGAACATAATTATAACAAAACAAAAATACGAAACACGTGCTAAAGGACATCAAGAGCATACAAATCGTGTTTTTGTGTCTTAGCACCTGTTTATAGTGGAGCGGTGAGAAGAGCTGCTATAAGAGCGGCGAGGAGAGCAACGAGATTGTAAAGAAATGAACACATAGTAGAGCAGTGAGAAGTGCGACGCGGAAGCCGGAACATCTCAAAATGTCAGTCGAAGGAACGTAAATTGGCGTATTAGAAAAGTAGAGCTACAAAATTTCACATTTTACAATCGTTATATAAGCCAAGCCAACGATTAAGAAGATGGTCCGTTCATCCAATAAATGCTAGCGGAGAAAAAAATGGAGAATTTAATCGCTTTTATTTAAAATTATGTTTATATCCGAATACAATACTTTACAGGTTAATACAATACTTTAGAATGTCAATCTGCACTTTTGACTATATTTTGCGTCTAGTAAGCTCACGAATGCAGCCAACGTAGACGAATTTCATTAGCAATCCAATTAGTACTGAAGAACGATTTGCTCTTAGTTTGCGGTGAGTATGTAGATTCAAAAATAAATATTTATTATCTTTAATATGCGTAACTTAATTTTGTTACACGAGAAATTAGTTTTCACGTAGCTGAAAACAAAAGTTCTACTAATGAATAACGAGAAATGGATACACAGTACTAATGGAATAGGTACCCCCGTACGGACGAATATGTCCATCCGTCACTTCCAGATGTCAGAAACTACAAGATATAGCAATAATCGGTTTTCGGATTCGTAATCTGCGGAGCAGGATTGGGTTTGAGGTCTCGCATCTTTTCTGTTATCCCCGCACCAAGCATAATTTGTCACATTATGACAAGCGGATATTTTGTATGTAGGTAATTTTACAGTATTTTTAACGATAAAAACGGGGAAAATATTTAAAAAAAAAATCCTACACCAATATTTTTCAAGTTAACGTTGAATTATTTATTGAAAGTAATTATAAATTATTTAATAATATTTAATTTAATTTAATAAAGTCATGTACTCAATGAGTTTATATTCCATTATTACATACATGCAGTAACAGTATTGAGAAAATGCAATGTATTTACCCTACCAATATTTAACCTAGGAAGAATATTTGTACAGAATTTTTTTAAATATTTTTCCCGCTTTTATCGTTAAAAATACTGTAATATTGCATGTGAAATATCCACAAATAAGATAAATTATACGTGGGGGGGATAACAGAAAAGACCTAAAGTTGCAGTTTCGACCGGAAGTGGCCGAAAACGGGAAGTCAAGAAATCAAAGTGGGAATTTTGATTCAAAAATAGAGTCTTTCGATTCCTCTTAAGGAGTAGATACCGAAATCACTAATGATTTTTGCCGGTTTCGACCGGAAGTGGCCCAAAAACGGGAAGTCAAGAAATCAAAGTGGGAATTTTGAAACACAAATAGAGTTATTCGATTCCCCTTAAAAAATAGAACAGAAATCACTAATGATTTTTGCCAGTCCGATCGGAAGTAGCCCAAAACCGGAAGTCAAGAAATCAAAGTCGGAATTTGGAATCAAAAATAGTGTCTTTTAATTCCTCTTAAAGGAGAAATACAGACTAACAGTTTTTTTGTCATAGATCAAAGGTACGCCTTTTTTTCTTACGAAAGCTAAGTGCGCTTGATCTCTTACAAATTTTGTTTTAGAAAAATTACTACCACCCATGAATCGCATCGTCTCATAAAAGGGATATTTTACATTCCTTTATTTTTATTTTCTTATCATCAATTCTGAATTGAAATACTTTTACACAATACAAAAGATATCGAGAAAAGTTTATTTAAAAACTAAATTGAATGTAAAAATAATGTAACATCTAAACAATTATAAAATTTTAAGTATTAATAATAAATTATATGAAACCTAATAAAAATAAATAAATTTTAAAATCAATACAATATAAATTTTAACACAATTTATGGTTTAATAATAACTGTTATAATAAATTTTATGATTTTACAGTCATCTATAACATCTGGAGGCATAATTTTTGAAGTACGTACGTTTACAACCGGTGATTATATAAACAAACAGAGACATAACATATCATACGCTACACACACACACACACAAACACAAGTACCAGTACAATGAACAGAATATAACAAAAGGTTCATAATTAGCAGCAAGAGGAGGATATTCGCTCATTTTGTTTTTTAGTATTTTCTATGCGCGTTGTTTATACATGTACGTATACAAGGATATAATGAAGCAGATGTGTGTAGTGAAGTAGGTGAGCTATACAAATATACAAGTTGATCCAAAAAGTTACCTTACAAAATATACAGTGAGACGTCGATTATCCGAACGTCTATCAACCGGACGACCAGTTAGTTATCCGGATGCTTATCAGGAAAAAAAATCGTAAAATATGTACCATGTACTTTTATGTAGGGGTATGTACTAATGTTTTTGCTGTATTTTGTAAATATACAAATTTAAAATACCGTTTATTGTATTGAAATTTCGTACGATAATGCATTAATGCTTTGTTTGATACACATATAATATACTAGATACATAAAAATTTATTGCATAGGATTTGGCTGCTAGCAAGAGAGTTGCTTCCCTCAAACAGAGGAAGATTTCCGATTTCTTAAAAAATGAATTTTCTTTAATATACTCTACATTATTATGATTCTTTAGTGTTTTTTAACTTATACTACATATGCAGTTATTTTGTAAAGTAGGCTACAATATAGTGTATCGTATGAGAACTTACACATTTATGTATTTTTACATTTACGTATTTAATAAAAATCAAGCGATACGTGCAATAGTGTCGTGTATATTTCAGCACAATTTTCAGTTCTAGCTTTTATAGAGTAAGTTCAGAAAATCGGTTATCCGGACAAATCTATTTACCTGACGATCAAATTCCCAATTAATCCGGATAATCGACGTCCCAATGTATTTATAACTCGTGCATTTTGCTGAGCGCTGCGGAACAGACATGCGCACTAGCAGCCGAACGTGCCGTTCCTCGTCTTTCCCATCACGTACAGTCACGTAGGCATGGCATACGTAAACAATCCTGTGCTGAATCATGCACAACAGTAGTTACAAAAACCCTTGATTGTTTCCAAAGTCGACTGACTGAAACCCATGATGCCATTTTAGTCATATAGATACTGAAGTCACGAGATTGCCTTTTGCGTATGTACGGGCTTTGAGGAAGGAAGTGAAATATTTGCACTGCTGACAACCTCAGCAGTGAGACACTACTCGTACATTTCACTACCGTGCAGTTTCTACATACATTTTGTAAGCTGTGGTTTATTCCGAGAAAATGTTTTCTTCATAAACCTTACAATAAATAAATATGACCTGTAATATTGCCTGTAGCTTAATTACACGACTAAAAATGTTTGATTTACTATAATTACTAATGAATCGCCTTCTTTACTATTGCTGTCACCGGCGTTTTCATTATCAGTCTCACTAGTATCTACCTAACCGTTTTCTGTTTTTACCAGAAGTCAACAAAACTGTTAAAGAAAAGCTTCTTCACGTCCTTAATTTCCTTCTATATTTTCCGAATTGAGGAAAGAGAAACATCACAGTAGTTAGCCGCTCGCTCACGGCTTTTGCTAAGAGGCACGGATAGGCATTTTTGTTTAGCTTCAACTTCACAATATTTTATTACATTGCATATTAGGTTCAGCACTGTGAATAGTTTGACCACGTTTTTGAGAAACGACATTTCTGTAACAAACAGTTAACCTACAAAAGGTTCCGCGATATACTGTATGGCTCTGGGTATAGTATAAACTGTTATGTTTGTCGTACTAAAATTAGAGCAGTCGGGCATGCGCACTAATGCTTTTCCCCCTTTACCACTGTTGTAAACAAGGGCCAACTCGTGACTCAAGTGACTATAGCGTCTGTTTTTAAACTATATTTTAATTATCCGTGGTGGCTTACTTAAGCAGGTATTGCATGTGCACTTAGTGCACAATTTCAAACTGCAATTTGTTTAACGTTTGTAATACTTTTCTTAGGATATGATATTTTCGTCATATAGTGTATTTCTTTATTTATATTTATATTTGCGAAATAACAGGCCTACGTATATTAGTCACTATAAATGTGTTTAATTATTACAATATTATGTTTTCTTCAAGTACAATAATACAACAATGTAACTAATATAGAATATGAATTATAAAAATAGTACTAAGTTCTGAGTAACCAATAAATCTAAGAAACGCATGAGGTCTAGTTTAGCACGAGCCATAAGTTACTGTACTGCATGCAGCAATGTGACTCGCAATATCTGTTTCACGGCTCTCAGCAAAATGCATAAGCTATACTATTTGTCTGTAGACAAATGTGTTTGTTTTTTCACTTCATTTTTTGCATTTGACACCGGTTTCCTCAAAACCTATTTAACTTACAGTTCTGGGACCTGTTTTATTCAATCTATCAGAGGTCAAAAATCATAAAAACGATTGAATTCGCCCCTTAATCTACCTTACAAGAATTTCAGGAAGACCTCATTTCACCTGGTGAGCTGAAATCCGGGCGAAATCTTTCGCTAGCCGTAACTCGGAAACGAAGCATTTCCGGACCCATGTATAACCTTTTTGCATTATTTTTACATGTACAATGAGCTCCTAAAGTTTCTGCATATCTTCGTGAATCACCCTGTATAATAAAGAAGAAACGTCTGTTTGTTTGTTTGTTTGTTTGTATAAGGTAATCTCAGAAACTACTAAACTGATTTTAAATCTTTCATTGTTGCATAGCTTAGAGCTTCCTGATCAATATAGGCTATTTTGCAACTTTAAGTATCTTTAATTAAGTGAGTTAAGCAACTTAAATTGTGACGATGTCACGTGTTTTAGTTTATCGGGTACATAGCACTTTTTTTTTAAGTCCTCTGGATGGTGTATTTTTTGGGCAAGAAGCACGATTTAACTTTTATATTTCATAGAAAAACGTGAAGAATAACATTCGATGCCAAAAACATTAAAAATTCGGAAATATTCAAAAGTTTTATTTTTGTACTGTATTTCATATATTTGTTTTCATTCGACAAGTAGTACATGAGTCATATATTTCCAATTACTCTGCGTACCGCACCCACGTATTACTGTCTCTTATCTCAGTCATATTATATCAACTGTCTCTTTTCTTTTCCATCGGTGTTCTTCTATGAATTCTATTCAATTCTGTTAAATCGCAGGGACAAACATTTAAAACGGTGGGCATCGATTTGAGACAAGAGTGCTTCCTTCACTCATGGACAACATTATGTCGGACTTTCTAGAGCTGGAAGTGCAGAAAAACAATTTATTTTGCTGTTACAGGGCAACAAAACCACAAATATAGTACATAGAGAGGTTTTAAAATAATTGAATGAGGCCTACATTAGCTGCTGCGAAGCGAGCGGGGGTTGCTAGTTTATTTATAAACAGGTGTTAAAACCAATTTGGAGTAAATTTATCCAGCTCTGCAATTGTACAAAATCCAGAAATATAAACGAAATAAGATTCCAAAATAAAGCGACACGGATTATTGTCGATACTTCTTGGTACATTCAGAATGATTACCGCCATTGGGTTCTAAACATCGAAAAGGTGGATGAGGAAAAGAACAGATTCGTAAGGAGTTACGAAGACCGATTACTACGTATTTTGAACGTTGAGGTTGCTACTTCTCGACAACTGAAACTTCAACAGAAAACGGAAACACCAGAAAACCTTTAACTTGATCTGATTAAGGAAATACAATTTTATTTTATAAAATAACATTACCCACAATTTTATTCTTTAGCGCATTTCATACAATTTCTCGTGAATTTCTCAATCACTTTTTATTAATTTTATCTAAGTTTTACGTGTTTTATGTACATCAGTAAGAGTAGCTTCACAGCTGCACCTTGCCATTTGACACAGACAATACAAACAGTAACAAAATTAATACTTAATTAAAATAATAAATACTGTAAAAATTTAGATTCTGACAATCATGCTAAACTTAATACTTATTGATTTCGAAAAGGTTTAAGCAATAAAATGTAACAACAGTTTGAAACTACTGTACGGCCGTGTACAAAAGTTATTTTTTATATTTTGTAGCGTGGCGGTATCACGAGTTGCTTTCCGCCTGATCACGGCCGTAAACTTGTCCAGTGAGCATCAACTCTCTTCAGAGAAGCTTTCCGGTATATATCGTGTTGACATCACCAGTTGCTCTCAGCACCCACACAGCCTAAACTAAAAAATATCTTGTCACAAGAAGAAAAGATCTACATACAAAAAAAATATTTTCTAGAGCTCGCGGTCCGCAAAAAATAAATCGGCGGTCCACCAGTTGGATCAGTAAACTTCCCACCTCGGGCATACATATTGTGAAAATATCTAAAGGGAAGTGTGTGTTCGAGAATTTTCGAGGAGGACCAAGATTTTTAAAATGTTAACGTAAATAATAAGTGATAAATAGGGTTCCAAGAAATAGTATGGGTACTATAAACGGGTTTTATAGCCTACATGTAGGCCTGCCTTTTGTTGTATGACTATAATGAAGTAGTTGGGTGGGTAACTATTTAGATAAGTGGCCTTTTGATAAATCACCTTTTATTCGATCCTAATTTGTTAACAATTTGTTAAGATTTACACAGAAGCTGTCAGAAGATTTTGTATTTTTTTATGTTATGTCGGAAATCTCGATCTTTCTCGAAACCCCCTTAGATCCACCTATATAAGCGACGCGATTTAATAAGCGAGTAAATTGCATAGTGCATAACAGTGCGTTAGAGAAGGTCAACGTTACTGTGAATTACTGTGTATTGTTTAACGTTATTTCTGTATCGTTTGTAAGTAGTATTTAGTAAATTGGTTAAGTTTATTTATTGTTATTAGTTTGTTATTTATTATAAGTTATTTATTACCGGCCGCATTGGCGAAGTTGGTAACGTGCTCGCCTCTCATCATGCGGTCTTGGGTTCGAATCCCATTCAGGCACGGCATTTTTTCATACGTTACAAAAATCATTTCATCATTCACCGTCTGCATTAGCAGTAATTGCAGAACAGTCGGACGTTAAACAAAAAAAAAAAAAAATAAGTAATTTAATTGTAATTTACTAATAGATTTTAGTCACTTTAATTGTAAAATTTTAAACTTTAATGTTAATTATTTATTTTACCTACATCCCGAAACGTACCTTTAAATAAGTGTCACCATATAATAGTAAAAGAATTTCCTTTTACAGTTTTTAATGACCTGAGTGAGTTCTCGGTGTGAGCTTAACCTTTTTTGTTTCTACAAATTGAAGGATTTGTTTCATATTAGTAAAGCAGTAGTATTTACTGTTTTATTCGTACGGTCTATTAAAAACTATGTTAGTAAGACGGTGCGATATTAACCCGGTCGTCCTGTTATTCAATTCAGCTTTTGTTTCAAGGAGAGAACCACCAGATCGTTTATATTACAATTACGACAATCAGTTAAAAATCGGTTACCGTAAGATTCGATTATATTAAGTATTTCATAAAAAAAACATTGTCTTTCTGGTTCGCTCATCGTTTAATAACTTTTGTGACATCCTGTACAAATAAGGCATTATTATAAGGAATGTAAAGTCACGGTTTAGTTTAGTCTAACATTTAAAGGGTGCAGTAAATTTTGCCTGCATGTTTTATGCCTGGTATAAATTTAAATTGTTGACACTTCTTATGCTGTACTAACAATCCTGCAACCCTCTTTAAGTACCTCACTTTCCCTCTATCACACTTATATACACTCGCACTTTATCTTTCCTCTTCCTCATACACATTGAATCCTTTATATCTCTCTTGTTTCTTTTAATATTTTATCTACTTAACTCACAATTTTACTGACTTTAATTCAATATTTTTTAATAATTGTATATAAACGTTGTTAAATTAAATTCTTGGTATATTAAAATTTATGTTCTGTACTTCTGATAAATTTTAAGTAGTTCTACAATACATGGGATGGAATATATTCGGGCCTATTTTAATAAATTTATATCTTATAAATCGTAACAAAGTAGAATGTAGATCAGACAAATTCACTCAAGTCATAAAATAATACATTTTACATCTTCCCATTTGTTTTATTCAGTTCCTAATGCAAATCGTACTTTATTGAACTAAATTTATAAAATCCTTTTATCAGCTGTAAGTGGGATGTCTTTTTATGAAACTTTTTATGAAAATTTTTACTCTTAATAACTGTAATGGTTTCCTGTACAATATTCAATATATTGCATCTACCACTTTATAACACACGATACGGGTTGAAATAAATATATTTTTCCTTAAATAGATTTAAATAAAAGAATAAAACAGCACCAAGTAAATATCGCGATAACCAAATTTAGGGGCTTTCATGAAAGACTAAACACAATGGAGGAAGAAAATTTTCTAAGTAAAACAATGCCAAAAATCTTTCTAATAGTTTTAAAGTTACATAATACAAACATTACGTTTAAAATTACAAAGTAATACTCACACCAGTTTGGACGTAAGGGTTAGAGCTATGAGGTACCGTTAGTTTATCAAATGTAGAAATACTGCAGCACTTTCAATCAAAATGGCTGAGACTAATCACTGCAGCCCCATGGTACGTAACCAAAGAAATATAACACAACGATCTAAACCTGCCCTTCATAAAAAAAGAAATTAAACAACATAGCGACAACATTTACAAAAACTAGATGACCATCAGAATCCATTAGCGATTAACCTCCATGACAACAGCGAAGATAGAGATTGAAACGTTTTAAACCATTAGACTTACCTTTACGATTTTTTTAATCATTTAAACTTTTTCTTTCTTTTCTATTTCAATTCCTAATCATCGTCATCTCCAACTTCAACAACTTTGTGTTTCAAGATATTGATTCACAGTTCATCAAGTTTGATTTTGTATATATTTTTTTCTTCACAGTTTAGTCTTTTTGAAACACACTACTGAGTGTAGTTTATGTTTTAATTCTAAGGACATTACTAAGATTTTCTCATATTTGCTTAAAGTAATTGTATTTATTAACTGATTGCAAAAGAAATACACGGTTACAAAAAAAAATTACGCACTAAACATAGTTTAAAATAGTCCAAAACATCACAGAAAATGGATAATAGTAAAATACATAAAGTTCTTATCAGCATCATCAAAATGTTTATCAACAGAAATTGACAAATAACTTTATCACATTATCAACATTAAAAATGACAGATTTGTGAACTCGTCCACTTTTTGTAAGTTAATTTTTGGAGATTATTGTAACAATTTTCTTTCTTTTTAACTCATTAAAATAAACAGATAAAGTTTCGTCTTTAAGTTCTTTTTACTGAAGTCACACGACAGGTTTCTGATTGGTATGTTTGACAAAACAGCGTTACTGTTTTACTTTTATCGAACTAAATAAGAAGATTCGCAAGAAGAAGAAATTTGTATGAAAAACGACACAATTCTTTGCGCAATGTTAAGTAAAAACAACATACATTATTCCAGACACATGATCAAAATTCTCTGAAGATCCAATTTTGGACATCCCAACTACTTCTGGAAGAAAAACTTGGGTGAACAAGATCAGTAACAAATTACTTTAATGTAAACGTATACAGTTGTTACTAAAACCCGTATGGAAGAAATCAGCAAATACATTTAAGTCTTCTTCAACAAATAAAAACACAAAAACAGTTTTTTGGTACAAGTAAGGAACAATAACACCCGCAGAAGAACAACACAATAATAAAAATCTGGTGTGAAACACCCACACCACTTTCTCTTGCCAATGCATATAATTAACAATATAACCTAAAATTAGTAATAAGACATTATAAATAAAAAAAACCTAAACTCAAAAAACATAACCTAATTTTAATCATAAATGAAAGACGCAAAATGAAAATCAATCTCAGTTTGGCTTAAAAATACGGAAAATCACTCTTTCACGCTAAACTAGGCTCTGCAAAAAAAATTACTATAAATCTATAAATCAACAAATCTATAAATTTGATTATATACACTTTTGTCTAGGGCTGAAATCTTAAATAAATCGATTTTTTACACGTTTTCGTGAGAAAAAAACCAAAAAATCGCTAATTACGCTAAAGTAAGCGTGTTATACAACAAAATGTTTGATATAAAAGTTGCTGGATTTTTAATTCTCTACAACTTTTATTATATGCATGTTTGCGTTAAAATAGTATTATTTATATAATATAATATATTATATTTATTATTAGTATTATTTATATATATATATATAATAGTATAGTTAAAATAATATTAGTCACAATTTTAAAAAAAACAAATTTTTTACGAGAAAACATCCTTTCCAAAAATTTCAGTAGACACGCGCCTACCCTATCTTGTAGAACATAAAACATTAAGTAAATGAGGCAATTTTTAAAAAAATCGTAAAAAAGCGAAAAATAACACGAATAAACTACTACCTCCGGTTGACCAATTTTGATGAAAACGTTCGTGTCGAGTTTTCTAGTGGTAGGCTATGTAACGTAAGTTTCAAGTTTCAAGTTCGTACGATGTTGTTCTGTTTTTTGAGATATTCATTCACACCAACACACACACACACACACACACACACACACACACACACACACACACACACACACACACAGACCAATCGCTAAAAACCTGTTTTTTTTTGTTCAGGGGGTCTGAAAACGTGTAGATCCGGTGAAAAGTAAATTTCGAAAAATCGACATGAAAACAAAATTTTCCTTCCATATATTCATATAAGCATGAGAAAGTAAAAATTAACTGTTTTTTCCATTTTACTTTTAAATTTTTTTAAAAAATATTCATGTCTTGTAAAACAAGGAACAAAAGAAAATAAATTTTTAACTCATTTAAACGGTAACACTACTTCACAGAAAGAATTTAAATAAATTTTATCAATGAATAAATAAATGTATATTAACATTTTAAACAAAAGGTAAATGATAGTCGGTCAATGTTCGGTTGGTTAGGTAAGGCCAGGTGGTATATGCCAACACAGGTGTTTAACACCTGGTCTGACGTACGTTCAAAAAATTCTTAATCGACAGACCACCCTACCTAATATTTTTTCTGAACATCTAGTTGGCCAAAGCTTACCCTTAAAAACTCATCCAATTATCGAGATTTCAACAAAATCTCAACGCTCACCTATCTACACTAATAAATAATTTTATTAATAATCTTTATTTATTTCCAGAGAAGCATCTGCGTACGTCTACCATTATACATACCAGATTTAGACTGAATATTACAATAAAAATAATAATAGTAATAAAAAAAATCATTGATGGAAATTTTTAAAATTGCCATCATTTTTGTTTTATCGATCCGTCCGTCCATCACACCCAGATTTCTGAAACTACAAGAGATAGCAAAAAACGGTTTTCGGATTTGTAATCTACACAAAAGGTTGGTGGGCCTGTATTAAATTTGAAGTTCCAGTAATGACCGGAAGTGGCCCAAACCAGGAAGTCAAAAAAATCAAAGTCAGAAACTACAAGAGATAGCAACAAACGGTTTTAAAATTCGTAATCTACACAAACAGTTAGTGGGCCTGAATTTGGTTTGAAGTTTCGGTTTCGACCGGAAGTGGCCCAAAACCTGAAGTCAAGAAATCAAATTCGGAATGGAAACAAAAATAGTCATTTGGTTCCTCTTAAAGATTAGATACAGAAACCATTGGGTTTGAAGTTCCGGTTTCGACCGGAACTGACCCAAAACCGGAAGTCAAGAATTAAAGTCAGAATTTGGAAACAAAATAGTGTCATTCGATATCTCTTAAAGAGTATAAACAGAAATTACTAATGGTTTTTGCCATAAGTCAGAGGTTAACTTTTTTAAAAATTGCCACAAGCCATGCATGAGACGTGTCGTGTCATAAAAGAGATTTTTTTCTCTTATTACAAATCAAATTAAACATTACACTATAATAGCTCCAGTAGAAAAGACAAAGAAACATATGAAATCACACAAAAATATGTTTAAAAGAAATCTTCAAACCAATTAAGGATTTCAGAAAAATACAACACCATGGAACAAAGTAAGGCGAGAAAAAACACTCGCACAAGATCATAAAGTATTTGGAAAAGAAGAGAAAAACTATTTGGGTGTAGTTAGTTCCCTAACGAGAAAAGTGCCAATTCAAAACAAAAAAATTAGCGTCTACTAATAAATCCTTTAGAGAAACCGGGGCACAATTACCAGAGGAATCTGGGTTTCAACTTCCAGAAAACAAAATTTAAAAAATTGACTGGAACCAAAACTAAGGATTATTTAAAAAATACAATGTTGGCAAAATAATCTAGAGGATTTACTAAGTAAAACGAGGAGTGAGGTAGTTTACAATTTCCTTCTTCACTGAGTGGAAACGTATGTTTATCAGCATGGCAGGCCCTCTGAAAAGCATCTACTTTCCACCCTGCAAATGACGCCTTCACTTCATTCACCATAGGATCTAGCTGTATAATGAAATTTATTACTCTCAGAGGAGACAACTCTTGACTAGTGTCTTTTACACCTCTACCACATCTGTTCTAAAATGCTTCAGTCATATAACTGGCTGACCATATGATAAGAAAAATAACTATTTTTTGTAGCCCTGGAACTAGCAGATCAAGTCCAAATAATTTAAGACTCTGCCTGTTACGGGAAGTAGAGAGGTATAAACGATCAAAGAATACAAAAGAGACTTCGTGGACTGAAAAAACAATCAATTTCTGAAATTTTTAAAACGGGTACGGCTATCCATTATGTAATTGATTAAATCACTATAGAAATACAATTTTTAAGGAGAAGGAAAAATTATTGATCGCAGGAATCTTTTAGAAACAAACAAGTATTCAACTTATATCTTAATTCACTGAAGTTAACCTGATTACCGGACGAGTATACCAAATAAAGTAAGAAACAACAATCAAGAAATAATAAAAAAACTACAAAATTACACAATTATATGAAAAGAATTCAAGGTTGAACCATTAAAAATAAAATTTAGTAAAGTAAAAAAGTAAAACTAACACAATACATGTACATTACTAGATACGGTCTGATGAATTTTTGTTACTAATAACAACAATACACTCAAGGACCGTACGTAGTCAACATAATTTATTATAAAAATATATAAAAATACTACTATAATTACTGTTAATTAATATTTAGCACACTTTTAAAAACACATAAATAATTTACGTTTTAATTTATTTAATGTTTTTCCTTGAATTTTATTGCATGAGATGACAACACGGTTCTAAAACGAGCGAGACATACATACGTAATTTCCGATATTCATTATGATTATTGTATTTTTAAAAGATAGCTTTTTGTAAATGAGAAACAGCAATCGATAAAATTATTTAATGACACAAGGAAATGCTTGGTTTCACTTTAACAATTCACTGCATTTGTACGTATATATACAAACAAGTCGGCCTACAATTCGTAATAAACATACAATTATATATTATGTAAACATAATTTGAAATAATGCCCATAACGGGCAGATGGATTGTTAAATTATTTGCACTCAATCTGCTAGTTCCAGGGCTACAAAAACAGTTCTGTTTCTTATCATATGGTCAGCCAATTATATGACTGAAGTATTTAAGAACATAATTAAGGCAGAGGAGTAGAAGACACTAGTCAGAGTTATCTCCTCAGAGTAAGTAATGAATTCTATTATACATCCAGACTATGTGGTGAATGAAGTGAAGGTGTCATTTGCAGGGTGGAAAGTAGATGCTGTTCAGAAGGCCTGGCATGTTTATAAGCATACTTTTCCACTCAGTGAGGAAGGCATGGTAAACCAACTTCTCGGCTGATGACCTAAACTACCCAATTTCAAATAACCTGCATACAAATTACGTTCAATAAATTTAAAATTGATTTACAAATTGGGAAAAGTTCTTAAAACACTAAGTTTGGAGTGTAGCATTATACGTGGGTGATAAGGGCTGTAAAAAGGAAGAGGATAAAAGCTTTTGAAATGTGGTGTTATAATAAAATGTTGAAGAATAGGTGAGTGGACAAAATAAATAATTAAGAGGTTCTTAGACGAGTAACAAATAGAGATGTGCTTGATAAAATGGGTACAGAATGTGAGTTGGTTGATACAGTGAAGAAAAGGAAACTTTAATACATTGGACATGTAATGAGAGGTCCTAAATATTGCATCTTACAAATTAATCATGTAGGGGAAGATAAAGGGCAAGCCGAACACGTTGGCAGACGTCGGGCATCCTATTTGAAGTTTCCATTTCCGAGAATTCCTATTCAAAAATTGCATTCATTGCAATCCATTATTCTTGTTCAATACAAACCACTTTATACAATACAAAATTTCTTATAATTAACAATTTATAGAATATCACACATATTTTGTAATGTTACATTACTATAAATAGCTTAAGCAGGAAATACAAACTATTTTTGTTTTGTTTTTGGTTTTGCAATTACTGCTAATGCAAACGGTGAAGGATGAAATGATTTTTTGTAACGTATGAAAATATGCCGTACCTGAATGGGATTCGAACCCAAGACCGCATGATGAGAGGCGAGCACGTTACCAACTACGCCAATGCGGCCGGCGAAATACAAACTAGGGCGTTACGTATAACGAATATCGTTTATTAGATTACGAGGATTATCAGTAATAAAAAGTACAAGAATAAAAAATAAATAAATACAAAAATCTTCTTCTGTCTGTAACAGACGATGAAGTGTTAAATTATTTGTACTGACATGATCAGCCAATTAAATGACAGAATCATTTAAGAAGAGAATAGGTAGCAAGTGTAAAAGACACTAATCAGAGTTATCTCCTTGAAAGTAAAAAGTTTCATTATAAAACCGGACCCTGTTGTAAATGAAGTGAAGGTGTCATTTGCAGGGTGGAAAATATGTGGTTTTCAGAAGGCATGGTATGCTGATAAGCATACTTTTCAACTCTGTGAGGAAGGCAATTGTAAACCAATTAACTCCTCGTATTACTTAGTAAAACCACTGTAGGTTCAAACTAGCCTTTCGGCTGATGACCTAAACAACAAAAATCTTCTTAATAATTGTAAAATAATTCTTTTAAGAAACCAGGGAACTATAAATTTTTTTAACAAGGATAATACAATAAATAATTCCAGGAAAGATATAAAAATTTAAATTCATATAAATGACGAAGGAGCGAACATACGTAACTACATATTTCAAGAAACAGAACACAAATATTGAGACACCAAAAAAATGTATAAAAAAACTGGAGGTGCTAAGAAAAAATGAAATAGCTAGTATAATATATATTTAGTCATCGCGAGTGTAAATATAGAGACAGTACGGAACACCAACATGTCTGTCCTCTGGAGACATCTGTCCAAATTGACTAAGTTGACACACCATGGGAATAATAATAATAACCCTCCGCTTTGAAGCATGTTAACTAGTTCGGAAGACATTCAGGCAGATTAATTCCCATACACCCTAATAAGGAGGATCAACCCATATTATAATCTGGTACGCGCACATAACATAATACAGCACACGGATGTACAACCATCCCCATATACAGACAAAACACACCGGAATACATCACAAATATCTTGCACCATTCCACAACAACAAAATATTCACAACAAAACAAATACGAAATAGACTCCGTTTTAAGTCAATTATAAGACAAAAATCTGGTATGAAACACTTACACGACTTTTTCTAGTCTATGTAAATAAAAATACAAATCATTTATAACCGATGTTTAATCATTAGTAAACAATGTGAAATAAAAAAAACAACTTAAATAGAATCAAACCCACCGGGTTGGTCTAGAGGTAAAGTCGTCGCCAAAATCAGCTGTTTAACAGCTGATTTTCGGAGACGAAGGTTCCTGGTTCAAACCCTAGTGAAGGTAGTTACTTTTATACGGAATTGAGTGCTAGACAGTGAAGACAGTGGTTACCGGTGTACTTTGATGGTTGGGGTTCAATCAACCATACTCTCTCAGGAATGGTCGACCTGAGTCTGTACAAGACTACACCTCATTTACAAGTCATACATATCATCCTCATCTCATTGGGTTATGGGGTTGCTTATTGTTCTGAATTGAAACAGATTGGAACGTACACACATTAGGAATTAAAAAAAAGAAAATAGAATCATGAGTGAACGACGTAAAATGAAAATTACCCTCTGTAGAGAAAAATGCTATAAATAAAAGTTGTAAATTTTTTAATGTTCTATAATTTCGTTTATATAAGTTTGTCGTAAAATTAATGCTAAGGCCACAATCTTAAATCCCATTTTTTACCGAATTTGATTAAAAAAATTAACAGAAATCAACAGAAAATCAGTGCCGCTAAAGTAAGCGCTGTACTAACAAATGTTTGAAGTAAAAGTGTAGCCTTTTAAATGTTCTACAACATTGATTATACGTACACTATTGCCCCAAAATGCATATTAAGGCCGAAATCTTAAAAAAACAAAATACATTTTTTACCAAAAAATAACAGCCTCCCCACCCAACTATTTCAGCATACATGGCGTTTACTGTATCTTTTATACCATTAAAACCGTAGCAAATAGTAAAAAAAACGTAGAGCCGTTTTGAGAAAATCACAAAAAAGTGTATAATCACAAGAATAAAGTCCATAGGGATAGAGAATGAGTGTATATTGAAGGTGACAATAAGTGATTACGTATAAAATTTAAAAAAAAATCTGGTGTGAAATACTCACACGACTTTCTCTTGCCAGTGCAAAAAATTAACAATAAACCTAATATTAGTAATAAAACATTAGAAATAAACAAAAAAACTAACCTCAAAAACATAACCTTATTTTAATCATGAGTGAAAGACGCAAAATGAAAATCAACCTCAGTTTGGCCTAAAAATACGGAAAATCAATCTTTCACGCTCAACTAGGTTCTGTGGAGAAAAATGTTTTAAATAAAAGTTGTAGGTCTTTTAATTTTCTATAAATTTTATTATATACACTTTTGTCGTAAAATGCATTCTAAGGCCGAAATCTTTAAAAAAATCGATTTTTCACACGTTTTCGTGAGAAAAAAAACAGAAAATCGCAAATTACCGCTAAACTAAGCGTTATACAAAAAAATGTTTGAAATAAAAGTTGTCGAATTTTACATTCTCTATAACTTTTATTATATAACGTTTTGCGCTAAAATGCATATTAAAGCCGCAATCTTAAAAATAAAATGTTTTTACGTAAAAACAGCCTCACGCAGAATTTCAGCAAACATGGCGCCTACCCTATCTTGTAGAGCATAAAAAATGTAGTAAACCAGGCGAATTTAAAAAAAATCGTAGGACCAGTTTTTGAGAAAATCGCAAAAAAGTGAAAAATTATACGAATAAACTACTACTTCCGGTTGACCGATTTTGATGAAAATGTTCGTGTCAGGTTCGGTAGTGGTATGTAACAAGTCTCAAGTTTCAAGTTCGTACGATGTTCCGTTCTTGAGATATTCTGTTCACACGCACACACGCGCGCGCGCGCGCGCACACACGCGCGCGCGCACACACGCACGCGCGCACACACACACACAGACCAATCGCTAAAAACATGTTTTTTGGGTTTAGGGGGTCTGAAAACGTATAGATCAGGTGAAAACTCGATTTATTAAAATCGACATGAAAACAATACTTTCCTTCCTATATATTCATATAGGCAAGAGAAAGTAAAAATTGTTTTACGTCAGTCTCGTTATTTAATAGCCACACATCTTGCATTCGTATAGGCAAGAGAAAGTAAAAACCACGTTTTAAAACGAGCCATACCTCAAAATTTTTATGTTTTTTACTTGGTGAGATACGCGGTTCCAAACACAGGCTTAATTTTTACTTTCTCTTGCCTATATGAATATATAGGAAGGAAAGTATTGTTTTCATGTCGATTTTTCGAAATCGAGTTTTCACCGGATCTATACGTTTTCAGACCCCCTGAACCCAAAAAAACATGTTTTTAGCGATTGGTCTGTGTGTGTGTCTGTGTGTGAACAGAATATCTCAAGAACGGAACATCGTACGAACTTGAAACTTGAAACTTAAGTTACATACCACTACCGGACGCGACACAAACATTTTCATCAAAATCGGTCAACCGGAAGTAGTAGTTTATTCGTATAATTTTTCAGTTTTTTGCGATTTTCTCAAAAACTGGTCCTACGATTTTTTTTAAAATCGCCTATTTTACTCAATTTTTTATTCTCTACAAGATAGGGTAGGCGCCATGTTTGCTGAAATTCTCGGTGAGGCTGTTTTCACGTAAAAACGTTGTTTTTTTAAGATTACGGCTTTAATATAAATTTTAGCGCAAAAACTTATATAATAAAAGTTGTAGAGAATTTAAAAACCTACAACTTCTGTTTCAAACATTTTTTTGTATAACGCTTAGTTTAGCGGTAATTTGCGATTTTCTGTTTTTTTTCTCACGAAAACGTGAGAAAAATCGATTTTTTTAACATTTCGGTCTTAGTATGCATTTTACGACAAAAGTGTATATAATAAAAGTTATAGAAAATTAAAAGATCTACAACTTTTGTTTAGAGCATTTTTCTCTACAGAGCCTAGTTTAGCGTGAAAGCGTGATTTTCCGTATTTTTAAGCCAAACTGAGTTCGATTGTCATTTTGCGTCATTTACTCATGATTAAAATAAAGTTATGTTTTTGAGGTTAGTTTTTGTTTATTTCTAATATTTTATTAATAATGTTAGGTTTATTATTAATCATTTGCATTGGCAAGAGAAAGTGGTGTGAGTGTTTCACACCAGATTTTTTATTTTACGTACTATAGTGTATTTTACACCTCTACCTTTTCTTTTCTTAAATGCTTCAGGCATAATTGCCTAACCATGTGATAATAAACAGAACTATTTTTTGTACCTTTACAACTAGAAGATCGAATGCAAATAATTTAACACTTCAATTGCCTGTTACAGGCAAGAACTTGTAGTATTATTTTTAAAACGAAAACGTTAATACTATCAATTTTAAAACCGGTATGAAATGTGTAATTAATTTAATTTACTGACAATTAACTTTAGTAAGGTAAATAAATAATCAATTAAAATAGATTCAATTACAACAGGATTACCGTAAAATTTAGTTTTAATTGATTTAAAACTTAACTATGAAAAGATATATAGAATTTATTGGTTAAATAATAGTAATAATAAAAGTACTAACTAACATTAACAAAGAGATCATTACAGAGGCGTTTATAGAGGGAATAAAGCCGTGCAAATTTAGTAGAATACGAGAAATAGGTTTTAATAGTTTGTTGGCACAGATCGTTGTTTCAAGCCAAGTTAGTAAAACGGTGAACATTAGTTAGCAAGACAATTAGCCGCTATTAGAACATATTATATTATAAACGAAAGCGGAATATTACTCCAGTATGTTCGTTGTTTGCGGCTTTAAAAAAGTTATGTGGTTTTTCAAATTAAAAACAGTATTAATACATTTTTTTAATAACACTAAAATATTTTATATTTATGTCCACTATCAATTTTTATATCACCGATATTTTTAAAAATATTTATTTCTCTCTAAAATATTCTTTTTTAAATCCAATTTAATTTAATAAAGAAAACAATTTTTTAATTTAATTTACTTTTTCAACTGTTAAAAAATAATTAGAAATGAAACGAAAATATATTTTCTTCTCACAATCAAGGATTAAGTTTCCGCCAGTTCCGACTCACAACAGCGACAAAACTATTAATAATTGCCATCTTTTGCGTGGCCTCCCAACATCTCTCCTTCCCGCCGGTCTGTATTACATATCATTAGGGACGATCTTTCCCTCATGTATTTCTTTCACTCTACCATTTCACCATCGATTTCCACACTCGGCAATCCTCCTATTCATGTTGCAAACATCCAGACATGTCCTCACTTCTCAGTTGGCCTCTACAACCGTAACCGTTTGTTCTTTGTAGGAATCGCACCTCTGCTACCACCACTCTACTCTCCTGTGGTATGGTACTAATCCACGACTCGCTTCCACAGTGTAGGACTGGGGCAGCCTTGTAAAATTTTATCTGAGTTTAATTTTTTACAGGTATAGTAAAAAGCTGTGAAAGTTTCAAATACCTGAGAGTCATCTTTGATAGGAGCGGATCAAGTGCACAGGAAGTAAACAGCAAGATTTCGCAACGGCGAAGGGTTATAGGGCAGTTAAATTCTGTCCTCTGAAATGATAAAATATGGAAGGAGAAGAAGATTAATATTTATCATGCTATCCTAAAGAGTGTGTGTACCTAAGCTCCGGAAGTGTGGGTATAGACAAAGAAACAGAAGGTTCACCTAAAAGCGGTGGAAATGGATTTCTGGAGGCGGAGCTGTGGTGTGTCGCGGATCGATCGAATTCCGAATTCTGATAACGAACGCCGATTCTTCAAATCGGCGCTCAAGGAAATATAATGAATACCATAACCCGGAAACAGTTAAAATGGTTAGACCATTTGCAGAGGATGGAAGATAGGTGGCCAAAAAGGGTATGGGAGTGGGCACCAGCCGGTAGTAGAAGGATGGGTAGGCCGGAAGTGACATGGTTGGATGGGGTGCAGGAGGCAATGTCTTTGCGGCGGCTCTCCAATGGGGACCGGCGACAATGAAAGAGGTGGTGCTTAGGAAGCGAGATACAATATATTTAATATATTTTTTACTTTTATTCCAATTTACATATCCAAGGCCCTTTCTGACTTACAATTAGGGCCGTAACATTAAAAAAAGAAAATTTTCCAACGGAAGCACCGTCACAGTAAGAATTTCAGCAGACTTGGCGCTTACCCTTGTAGAGCATAAAAAATGTAGTTAATAGGGCGATTTAAAAAAATCGCAGAAGCCAATTTTGGGAAAATTACAAAAAGAGTGAAAAATTGCAAAAATAAACTACTACTTCCGGTTGACCGAGTTCGATGAAAATATTCGCGATGGGTTCCGTAGTGACTTAACTTTAGTTTCAACTTCATACTAAATTCCGTTTTGAGATATTTTGTCCCCCCCACACATACACACACAGACCAATCGTGATCACAGGGGCTAAAAACATGTTTTTTGGGTTCAGGGGCCCGAAAACGTGCACATAAGGTGAAAATTCGACTTCAAAAAATTGACAAGAAAACAAAGTTCCGTTCCTATATTATTACAGAGTCAACCAAGAGAAAGAACAATTTATAATAACTAAAACCCAGTTGGATAACATCTTTATAAAAAAATAAAGTTCACAGAAATTAAATAAGAATTTTAAGTAAATAAATCTCACAAATTTAATACACAACCAATAAATATGTCAATCCGTAATTTTAAAAAATAAATGAAATAAAAACCACACTTCAATAAGCTATCTAAATTCAACGACATTCCTAAGATAAAAAAATTACAGATCTCAACCCGTCGAGTAAGAATAAAAATACGAAACGATAATTTATTTAGAGATG
This sequence comes from Catonia carolina, assembly GCA_035578175.1. Classification (NCBI taxonomy): domain Eukaryota; kingdom Metazoa; phylum Arthropoda; class Insecta; order Hemiptera; family Achilidae; genus Catonia; species Catonia carolina. Next base: position 51,821,026 of record JAQMRL010000005.1, read on the forward strand.
AACATATGTGTTATTTTTTCAATTGAAACACTTTACAGAATTAGTGATATCCATTTAAAAAAATTCTACAGCATATTTTACGATTTAAAAATTACAAAAATTACAGGAGATATTTTTTTATGTATATGTACAAAAAAGGAAAAGAGAAGTGAATATACATGGTGAAATAAAACCATGTGTTACATTTTTTCATTCTTATTTTTTATATTAAGAGAGAAGAAAAAAAACAAATGTATTTTTAATTCAGAACGCGTTGGGATACTGGTGGTAACGGGATTTTTATATACATTATCAAAAGTTCAGGTCAGACAAGGTACACAAAAAACTGGTTTTTAAATTTAAACATTTCTTTTTATACCTTCTTTCATGCTCATAATATTATAATAGTATCCACTTCGTTTTTTATTTTCAATTCTCAAACTACAAGATAAACGTACGTAAAACCTCGTAGTGTTCTTTCTACTTTAAATAATTTAATAACACGTTACAGTACATATATTGAACAGCTACCTTTCTAATTCTTGTTTAAAGTTATAACGAATCATTTTTAGATTACTATCGACTTAATAATCGATTAAAATTGAAAGAAATCCCGTTATCATGTTAAGAAAAATAACATACAACAGCTTCACGGATCAATTTATAATAAACTTCTTGCATAAATATTCACGATATATTTAACTGAATCGATAAATCATGCGTTCGAGGTATTCTTTTTCATAACCATAATCATGTATATCAACAATGTAATACGGTGTCCATACTTTACATAAAACATCTCGTGTAAATACTCAAACGACTTTCTCTTGCCAATGTAAATAATGAACAATATAACCTAAACTTAGGAATAAAACATTAGAAATAAACAAAAAACTAACCTCCAAAAACATAACCTTATTTTAATGAGTGAAAGACGCTAAATAAAAATCACCTCAGTTTTGCCTTAAAAATATGGAAAATCATTCTTTTACGCTAAATTAGGATCTGTAGAGAAAAAGCTTATAATAAAATTTATATAACTTTTAATTTTCTATAAATTTGATTATATATACACTTTTGTCGTAAAATGCATGCTAACGCTGAAATCTTTTTTAAAAAATTGATTTTTTACACGTTTTCGTGAGGAAAAAAACAGAAAATCGCTAATTACCGCTAAACTAAGCGTTATACAAAAAATGTTAGAAATACAAGTTGTAGGATTTTAAATTCTCTACAACTTTTATTACGAGTATATACATTATACTCGTATATACATTTTTGCGCTAAAATGCATATTAAAGCCGCAATCTTAAAAAAAGCTATTTTACGAGAAAATAGCTTCAGAAGATATTGCGCCTATCCTATCCTGTAGAGCATAAAAAGTAGTAAATATGGCGACTTGAAAAAAAAATCGTAGGAGCCGTTTTTGAGAAAATCGCAAAAAAGTGAAAAATGACACGAATAAACTACTACTTCCGGTTGACCGATTTTGATTAAAATATTCGTGTCGGGTCCTCTAGTGGTATCTAACTTAAGTTTCAAGTTCGTACGTTGTTCCGTTATTGAGGTATTCTACACACACACACACACACACACACACACACACACGCATACACACCAATCGCTAAAACATGATTTTTTCGGTTCAGGGGGTCTGAAAACGTGTAGATCCGGTAAAAAACTCGATTTTGAAAAATCTACATGAAAACAATACTTTCCTTCCTATATATTCCTATAGGCAAAAGAAAGTAAAAACATCTTTTAGACAAAGATAAATCTTCCAAGATGAGGAATTGGTTCTTACAAACTGCACACTTTGGCCTATTCATATAGGCAAGAGAAAGTAAAAACATCTTTTAGACAAAGATAAATCTTCCAAGATGAGGAATTGGTTCTTACAAACTGCACACTTTGGCCTATTCATATAGGCAAGAGAAAGTAAAAACATCTTTTAGACAAAGATAAATCTTCCAAGATGAGGAATTGGTTCTTACAAACTGCACACTTTGGCCTATTCATATAGGCAAGAGAAAGTAAAAACATCTTTTAGACAAAGATAAATCTTCCAAGATGAGGAATTGGTTCTTACAAACTGCACACTTTGGCCTAGGCCGATTTTTAATTCGGATAAATCATAAAATATTGCACAAACATACGAGGGAGTATTATATAGTACTGCCGCCATAGCTATAACTTTATTAGTAATAGATATATTGTTTACATAAAAATGTGAAATGGTAGATAACTGTCCTCTCCTCACCAATATCATAATTTTTCCACATAATCACCGTTAACAGCGACATATTTGCGCCAATGTATAGTTGGGAGCCGACTTGCTTGCTAGTGCGGGATGAAGGAAAAGGGGGACTGGTGACAGTGAGACGTCGTGTTGTCATAGGAACGGTTGCTTTAAATCCACATGGCGACGTGTGTACTGTACATTCTGAAAATATTTACTCTTCATATTTGTCAGTTGTTACTGTGAGACCGTTCTATGTAGTGGTGTTAATTGTGCTTGCGGCTCGTCAAGTTATTAATCTAGTTATTGTACGTAATCTAATATTGGTTTACGGAACCTATTTATAAACAAACTGATATAAAATATAACATTCGGTAGTAAAATATTCAAAACTAATACATTTTATTACTTTATTAGGCTATTATAATAAACTTTTGGAATATTAATATAATATTTTAGAATATTATTAGTTTAAAATCTAATAAAATATCTTGATACTACAATATTTATTCGAAATGGTTGGTGACTAATATTTTTAGAACAGTCCGTACTAATGGTATTATTACTACTACTAGGTTGTAGGAGGAGGGGAATCGTACAAACAATCCTCTCCCCCCGAATTTCTTACACTAGCAATCAAGTAAGCTCCAATCTACACTACGCTTTGCAAAAATCCGTCACAGAAGAAGCCGGAAGTTTTCGTACGGTACCATGTCCTCACCTACGCATCCAAAGAGAAAACGCATGTCGTTGAAATGTTCCTTAAACTTCGGAAAGAGGAAAAGTCACAGGGTGCAAGATCTGGACTATAAGGTGGATGAGGTAAAACGTCTTGTAACCCAAGCTTCTATAGTGCTGTAATTTTCAGTACACAATACAGGAATTAGAATTTCAGGGAAGGAGGAAACCCACTAGCAAAGAAGAAAGAAAGTGGACTCACGAGAATAAAGAGCACCACTTATGAAAAATGAAAGAAGCATCGGCTGAAGTTGATTAAATGTGCCCTCTAAAATGGGCTATTCAAAAAAACGGTTTCCCAACCCAATTTTAATACACCAAACATTATAACCGTAGATTACATTATTTTATACTAAGAAATACATCCAGAACTTTAATACAACAACCAAGATAAATATAAATTAAAAACCATTACTGCTAACAGGTAATAAAATCTTTATATGTATGTGTGTATCAATTATTATTACAAAAAAAAAAAACAGAATACAAAGATTGTAATTAAGTTAAAATTACAACATGGTTATACGTAATAACCTAATAAAAATTATAATAAATAAATTTATTAAGTGAAGTATTAAAAGAAATTTAATGTTGTATTGTGGTACAACAATCATAATTATGTACAAATAAAATTTATTACATTCTCATAATATGCATAGACCAAAATATTCATAATTATATTATAAATTAACCTAACAGACTAAAAAGTTTATATAGTAATATAACTCGGTACATAAATTACTGCCGGTGAAGAAAGGCCTCGATTAAGTAACAAGGTATTTTAATATCAATAGTAGAAACGGGAAATAAGTTATTAAATAGAATCTTTATTAACTTTAACAAACACAATCGTAAAAAATGTACATACATTGTTGTATTTTAATAATTTAAAAGACTTAACAACTTTTTTTCTTAGTTTGGCCTACAACTTATCAAGTGTAAATATTTTATTACAGAATTAATTAATTGGTATTAAAATTGTTTTTTACTTTCTCTTGCCTATATGATTATATAGGAAGGAAAGTAATATTTTCATGTCGATTTGTCGAAATCGAGTTTTCACCGGATTGGTTTTCAGACCCCTGAACCCAAAGAAACATGTTTTTAGCGATTGGTCTGTGTGTGTGTGTGTGTGTGTGTGTGTGTGTGTAAATAGAATATCTCAAGTACGGAACATCGTACGAACTTTAAACCTAAGTTAGATACCATTAGAGACTCAGACACGAACATTTTCAACAAAATCGGTCAACCGGAAGTAGTAGTTTATTCGTGTCATTTTTCACTTTTTGCGATTTTCTTATAAACAGCTTTTACGATGTTTTAAAAATCACCTCATTTACTACATTTTTTATGCTCTACATGATAGGGTAGGCGCCATGTCTGCTGAAATTCTTGAGGAGGTTGTTTTCTCGTAAAAAAAATCGTTGTTATAAGATTGGGGCTTTCATATGCATTTTAGCGCAAAAATGTATATAATAAAAGTTGTAGAGAATTTAAAATCCTACAACTTTTAGTTCTATCATTGTTTTGTATAACGCTTAGTTTAGCGGTAATTAGCGATTTTCTTTTTTTCTCACGAGAACGTGTAAAAAATCGATTTTTTTTTAGATTTCAGCGTTAGCATGCATTTTACGACAAAAGTGTATATATAATCAAATTTATAGAAAATTAAAAGTTCTACAACTTTTATTATAAGTTTTTTCTCTACAGAGCCTAATTTAGCGTAAAAGAGTGATTTTCCGTATTTTAAGCCAAACTGAGGTTGATTTTCATTTAGCGTCTTTCATTCTTGATTAAAATAAGGTTATGTTTTCTGAGGTTAGTTTTTTAGTTTATTTGTAATGTTTTATTACTAATGTTAGATTATATTATTAATTATTTTCATTGGCAAGAGAAAGTCTGTGAGTATTTCTCTACTACTTTTGACCGTAGAGTACGTAGACCGTACGTTTTCAGTACGTAGACCGATCAATTATAATGAAAATGTTAGTGTCGGGTTCTGCAGTAGTTTCGAGATATTTTGTTAACACGCGCGCGCGCACACACATACACAGACCAATCCCTAAAAATATGTTTTTTGGGTTAAGGGGTCTGAAACTTGTAGATCCGGTGAAATCTCAACATGAAAACAATAATTTCCTTTCATATACATTCATATAGGGAAAGAAAAAAAGATAATGGAAAACACCTTCATAGAGACCTGTGCAGTTATAAGCCGTACTCCATGTTTATAAAGTCTATGTATTTCAAAAGACAAAACAGTTTTGCATAAAAAGTTATGTAAACCTTTCAAAGTTAAAAGAGATCATCCCATTTTTTTATGCAATAGATTTTACCTACTTTTACTTCTAATACATATTCAGTGTTCCCGTTCCGCTGTTGATGTAAACAAAATTTTTATTTCCAGTACTTATTGGCTATATTATTAAAGTCGGGATGTGGCTTTCATCGAGTAAGGTTATGTCGTTTAAAAAAGTAAATGAAAAAAAATGTTTTAGTATGATAAAATATTTGTAATAAATAAATAAAATGAAGATGGACAACCATTAAATTATTTGGAAGATAAAATATTGATTCGATTAAATTTTCATGCATACGAACTATGTATAAAATACTTCAAGGAAAAATGATTCTATTAAGAACACTGTAATACAAATACTTCCGCAAGTAGGTTACAGAATAAACATTTATTTAAATTAAATTCTTATTTGATAGTTACAAATGTACTAAGCCAAAATAAATAGTAATAAATGCAGCCGGAGATGCATTTTGCAGGCTTGCTTTAAGAATTGGATCGATGAAGAATGCAGCATTTGTAAGCGGTTCAGCGCACAAGTTGCAAGTTGTTGATGTAGGATATTGCAGCCATTACAAGGGAGGGTCGACCCCTCATTCACTTTCTCATACCAATTCCCGGTCTTGTTTCTGAGGTTTCTCAAACAAGAGGGTAGTACAAACATCACTAGTGGTAGTAGGGGGTTGAAGAAGGTAAGTTAGGGAGAGAGAGTTGAGGGTAAAATATTTGCATGTCGTCAGGCTTCCTCCCCCGTGGACAGGAAGTGAATATGACTCACACCCTTATCAACTTTACTCTAGGGCTACAAGTTCAACTCGCCGCCGTCTACGTCAGCCTTCCATCTAAACCGATTCCATTCACTACCAACTTCGAAATTCACTTACGCTTTATCTTATTCAAAACGTAAGTGCAGTGAGAATCACCACCCCTCTGGTGATTTTAAAGTGATTTAAAGAGATAAATTGCTTACGTTCATCGCATCACAAAATTTATAGACTAATAATTTATAGTAAATAAATTTTTATGCCAAAATCACAACTCATATTTTTATCGTACGAATACTGAAAAACCTAGTGTGAAACACTCACACAACGTTCTCTTGCCAATCCAAATAATGAACAAAATTACAACATTTAAAATAACATTTAAAATATGAACAAAATGTATAAAACATTAGCAATATACAAAAAACTAACCTCTAAAAATATAACCTAATTTTAATCATGAGTGAATGATGCAAAATGAAACTCAACCTTAGTTTGGCTTAATAATTCGTAAAATCACTCTTTCACGCTAAACTTGGCTCTGTAGAGAAAAATGCTTGAAATAAAAAGCAAAGCAAATCCATTTGGTAAAGCAACTCCTACATGATAATACTAATCCAAAAATGTTACTCGAGAGAATAAATACCAGGAACGAAAAACTATGTTCGAGCACACGTAAAACTGATTAAAACTACCCAAACATCAATGTTGACCAGTCCACGAAATCCGGAGCATTTTTCTAAACACCCACATCCCGAAAATTTCTAACCGATGCACGCACAGCACTAGACACGTACTTAAAGTCCATGTTTCCACACCGTATATATAGAGGGTGGCGGAAAAGTCGCTTACGCTAGTTTAAAAAACTACAGAATTTATTGAGTTAATTACCTAGGCTACAATTATTTTTATGGCAAAACCTACAATTATTTTTTCATGTTGAAATTGCTTCCCATCTTCATTAATGTTTTTAAGTCTTTTGGAAGCACTTATACACTGTACAACAAAGATCTGTGCCAATATCCAAATCATGGGATGCATTGTAGATGTAATCTTTCAGTTCGTAAGTAGTATTTAGCTTGCTATAATAAACAAATTCCTTGATGATACCCGAAACATAAAAACTCCATTATAGTAATATCTAACGAACGTGGATGGAGAGATGTAAATATCGTCCGTTGACCAATCATTCTTCAGTCAAACGCCTCATATAAATAATCGTGGACTACAGTGGGATAATGTCATGAAGCGTCATAGTTTGGAAGTAAATGTCTTGAATGTATTCAGCACATTTCATGAGTCCTGATAAAGTTGCCAGTATTTAATAATAAAAAATTGAAGAGCTAAGTGGATGAAAGTGCTGTGCAACATTATTTAACCCTTTATAGGGCAATACTATGGGGGGGGGGAATATATATGTTGTAAAATGTTAAATTTCCTTTACAGAGACTTTAATAATGTATTTCTAGTGCCCGGACAGTAAGATATTTCTTTGTTTTGGTGTTAAGGCCTGGTAAGTATACTTACCAAGGAACGTTTATTGAAATGGCAATCACATAATGTTTTGTGGTAAGAATGCTCATTAAAATGTGTAGAAAACTTATCTTAACTTTATATTAGCATGAATGCTTGCTTTCCCGTAAAGTATTCGAATTTTCTAAGCACTGTACAAAATAACAACAAAACAACACGGTAGCGTACGCTGGTACGAATCCGTCCACATTCGCGCAACTCACGAAACAAATGGTCCCTGGGCGCTAATTTCAAAATGTGGATAGCCTACTTACCAGAGAACATATATAACAGCATAAAAATGCCAATAAGGTTCAACTGCATAGCTTATTCTTATAGAAAGTCAAACTTATTGCCAATGGTAAGTATACTTACCAAAGACCTATAAAGGGTTAAAACGGAATTTTCATGATTAATGAATGCATATTTAGTTACTTAAATGGCATGGAATGCTGTATTTCAACAGTTTAAGGAAATACCAGAGGATCAAGGGGGCATGTACCATATAATTTTATGTTTTGTACTGACTATAAGAATAAAGAACACCTTGTTCCTCTAGAATAGAAGACATTAATATTTTAGAGTAACAGTTAACTCTAGTAATACATTAAACGTCATTAATAAAAGCTGTTATTCAGAATTTTTTTTAAAAGTTTCTCTAATGAAAAACTTCTTCTTGCGTTATTGAAATAGCCTACTGTTCATCCATTCTCAAAGAAAACAGAACTTTTGTGGATAAAGAAGTTATATGCAGAGGAAAGCTATAAGAAAACTGATACAGAAAAATAATGTTGAAAAGTAAAATTTGAAGAATTTTTAAATTCACATATAATTTTTCATGAAGGGACAGTAATTGGGTACATTATCAAGAATCTAGATACATTATCATTTTAATAAAAAAAACAACTTACCTTAGGATCAAAGTTGAAAACTTCATCACAAACCAACGGACACTCAAGACCACACTTACATGTGCCTTGAGTTTGGAGGTAAGCTTTAACTTGGTCCAAGGAACTTAACGCTGTGTTGCTGGGACTGTAACAAAAAGAACCACACCAGAAAATTAAAATACAATCAAGTATAATAAACTAATTAGTAATATTAATTTAAGTTTAACAACGCATTAACAGTCATAAACCATTATTTTATTGTACTATAAAATATTTGATTCATTTAGCAGCCTTTAAAAGTCTTACAAATCTGGTGTGAAACACTCACACGACCTTCTCTTGCCAATGCAAATACTTACCAATATAACCTAACATTAGTAATAAAACATTATACAAATAAACAAAAAATGTAACCTCAAAAACATAACTTTATTTAATCATGAGTGAATAATGGAAAATGAAAATTAACCTCAGTTTGGCTTAAAAATACGGAAAATCACTCATTCACGCTAAACTAGGCCTGTAGAGTAAAATGCTTGAAATAAAAGTTGTAGATCATTTAATTTCCTATAAATTTTATTATATAGCCTACACTTTTGTCGTAAAATGCATATTAAGGCTGAAATCTTAAAAATCGACTTTTTTACAGATTTTCATGGAGAAAACAGAAAATAATTAATTACCGCTAAATTAAGCGTTCTAAAATAAAATTTAAATAAAAGTTGTAGGGTTTTAAATTCTCTACAACATTTATTATATACATTTTTGCGCTTACATGCATATTAAAGCCACAATCTTAAAAAAAGTATTTTACGAGAAAACAGCCTCCCCAAGAATTTCAGCAGACATGGCGTCTACCCTATCTTGTAGAGCATAAAAAACTCAGTAAATGAGGCGATTTCAAAAAAAATCGTAAAAGCCGTTTTTGAGAAAATTGCAAAAAAGTTAAAAATAACACGAATAAACTGCTACTTCCGATTGAACGATTTTGTTGAAAATGTTCATGTCGGGTCCTCTAGTGGTACCTAACTTAAGGTTCAAGTTTCAACATCGTACGATCTTCCGTTCTTGAGATATTTTGTTTACACACCCACACGCAAATCGTAAAAAACATGATTTTGGGTTCAAGGGGGCTGAAAAAGTGCAGATCCAATGAAACCTCGATTTCGAAAAATCGACATGAAAACAATACATTCTTTTATCTGTATTCATATAGGCATGAGAATGTAAAAAACGCACAAAAGAAAATAAACAACGGATGGACTGATCCAATTCAACGTGAAGCCAAGTCAGACAATGCACACGAACACTTCATTTAATTTTTCAGCCAATTTACTACCTAAACGTTTCTAAGTTATACAAAATTACAAAACATTCATTTAACTTAATTTAAAGCCATTACTAGATGTGACCTTTAAAAAAAAAAGAATTTAAACGAGAAAACACAAAAATGTTAAGAATGTAGAAATAAGGATTTTCATTGGTTTATTTTTTTCATTAAAAATGAGAATGTGTCAACTGATATTAAAGTGTAGTAATTCTTTTAGTCCAATATTAACACTAGAGGGATTTAATAAACGAAACACCGTGTTTTATTTTTAAAGCTACCCCCCCTCTCCCTCACGGGTTGACATTTAAATTCTTGTGTAACACAATGTTGACAGAAGAGATCTCTTTAATAAAAAAAGTAAAATGAAATAAACAGTCGTTGGAAAAATATTCTATTCATTTGAAATCATAAAGACGTGTACAACAATGAACTTTAAGGGTCATTATTTTTAACTAGATTACTAAAATTTTAAGTGAATCTTTTATACGAATTAAGATAGTTAATATCTGTATTTTATGACTCATTGAAAATTATTTTCTGTAAGACCAGACGGAATACTGTGATAACTCGTTAAATATGATTACATTCAGGCGCGTTTTGGTTTTGATGTATTCATTTATACAGTAAATATCACAATTCCCTATTTCACATTGGTTGTCTTTGTGTAGTAAAACATACATTACTCAAATTAAATTGGTGATTAATCTACAAAAATCTTTTCTACACGGTATTAACGGATACATAAAGAGCGATCGTATGAGCCTATTACAGAAATTTCGAATTCTACCTTTAACCCTTTAAGTGGTTGTGACATATATATACGAGGTGTGGCTATTAAATAACGAGACTGACGTTGTAAACATTTGATCCAATATCAGTTATTGTCACCTCCAATATACACTCCTTCTCTATCCCTACAACGCTCCATGCGAATTTTCCATTGTTTGAAACAGTGCTGGAAGTCATTTTCAGGAAGTCAGCTCCTTCAGGACACGTGACGCTCAAATATGTTTGAAATGAAGCTCGAAAAAATGTTTGTACTAACACTTTGTATGCGATTGAAAATGACCCAAATTTTTTGGAAACGATAATAACATGCGATGAAATATGGATTTTTACTTATGATCCGGAAACGAAGCACCAATCCATGCACTGGAAGAGCCGAACTTCACCGAGAGCCAAAAAACCTCGAATGAGCAAGTCAAAATTTAAAGCAATGATGATTGTTTTTCTTTTGATATCAATGGGATTATGAACCTTCGCTGGGTTACTGAAGGTAGTAATATTTTAATCAATATTACTACCTTGAGGTACTTTCTAAACTACGTCAAAGAGTAAGGAAAAAACGCTCCGAAATTTGGAAGGACAAATCATGGGTTCTCCACCAAGACAACGCGCCAGCTCATTCCGCGTTATCTGTCAAGAGGTTCTTACGTACAGGATCTCAGTGTTAGAACATCCAGCTTATTCACCAGATCTTGCACCATGTGACTTCTACCTGTTCACTAAGGTGAAATATGCATTAAAAGGGTCAAAATTTGAGTCCATGGAAGCTGTAAAGAAGAAAGCGGCACATGTCCTGAAGGAGCTGACAGAAGATGACTTCCAGCACTGTTTCCAACAATGGAAAATTCGCATGGAGCGTTGTAGGAATAGAGGAGTGTATATTAAAGGTGACAAGTGATTATATATAAAATTAAAATTAAATTTTTCACAACGTCAGTCTCGTTATTTAATAGCCACACGTCGTAGGTCATCAGCCGAAAGGCTGGTTTGAACCCGTAAAGGTTTTACTAAGTATAACGAGCAGTGAGGAGGTTCACTGTGCCTTCGTCACTGAGTGGAAAAGTACGGTTATCAGCATGCCGGGACCTCTGAAAAACACATATTTTCCACTCTGCAAATGACATCTTCCCTTCATTCACCACAAGGTCTGGCTGTATAAATGAAATTCATTACTTTCAGAGGAGACAACTCTGATTTGTGTCTTCTACACCTCTACCGCTTCTGTTCCTAAATGATTCAGTCATTTAATTGGCTGACCATGTGATAAGAAACAGAACTATTTTTTTTAGCCTTCCAACAAACAGTTTGAGTGTAAATAATTTGACACTCGACCTGTCTGTTATGGGCATATATACACAGTATTGAAACACAAACTGAAAAAACAAGTCATATCACAATCTACGAGCAAGAACTTAAAAGTTTTTTCACGTTTTTAAATAACTGACCTCCTCTGGTTAGTTTTCACTTTTTTATGCAATACATTTACATAATCTTAGTGTACTTTTTGTTTTAATTTATAGGTTTCTTATTACAATTTATTATTACTTAATTATTAATATTTGTGTAAATTTAATCGTATTATCTGTTACATTCACTGTTTTTTTATTTAAGAAAAATTTGTTTAACTTAAATCTTGTATCCTTTTTAAATGTTTCAATATCATTTTAGTTATAAATAAATATTTAATTTTTTAAATCGATTTGTTTTTTGAATAGCTTAGTTTAGTGATTAACTGTAGTCTAATGTATATCTGACTAAACTAAAAATATTTTTACAAAGTACTTTTTAGAGGACCTGACTTCAGAATTAAAGTAATTTGGAATCGGGGGGAAAAAGGAAAGCTTCAGGCATTATATAAAAAAAAACTTCTAGACCAGATAGTATCCTTTTAAAAAAGTTTTACCGACTTGATTATTGCCACAAACAATTATTCAATCAGATAACATTTTAAAACAGCACGCACGGTTTGTAGGTGCACTATGGGTAAAAGCTAACCTCACTGTTTTTAGAAGAAAAAAATAATCTGATTCTTTGAAAACTAGGCATTAATAATGATCACGCACGCGCGCACACGTACAGAAAGAGAAGAAAGGGAGAGACAATAATGTTTTGATAAACTGTACGAGATAATAACTTAGTGGCAAAGTTAAATATTTTTGTGCTGCGGTTAATAACCAATATGTTACAGAGAAAATCCCAATTTCTAAGTAGAATTTACAAACATTTCAAATGTCCCATTCTTGGATTTATCACTCAACAGACTTGGTGATTTTGAAATTGAAAGATTAATAGATAAATCATTCCTGTAATTGTTATGATGGATAGAAGAGCAGTGGAGGATTTACACATTTGGGGGCCCATTGTGTTTGTTAGGGACCCCTTGTCTGCCGTTGAACTATAATAAGAATCCATAGGGATAAATTTTAATTAATAACAATATGTTGTAATAACAGTCGGACGTAAAAATAAATATGTTGTGATAAAATACCCATTATTAAGACAGAACGGAACTGGACAGCTAAGCTTCCGAATAACACTAATTATAGACTACTATTAACAGTTTTTTTTGGAGACTTCTCGAAATTGCTACATGTGCGGCATAGTAAATCCTCCCTAGTAAAGGAAGACCATATTTCTAAAAATATCTATAAATTTGAATATTGTACCGAGCTGAAGATGTGTTAAAGAAACGATTCTACTAGGTACTCAATTTGAAAAGTGTTCTTAGTTTTCTTTACCCGTTTCTGGTGGTTTTATGATTTCACTTTTTTTTAACTTTTACGGCCACATGGGGCCACTTAAAATCAATCTTTGGAGTTCTTTTTCTGAGATGTTTTTCTATTTGCCCATAATCATTTTAAATTTTCAGATCTTGCTTTTCTTTCTTCATCTGAATAAACCCTCTTTTATCTGGTCTCCTTTTTAAATTTAAATATTGTATTTTTATCGTTAAGGATCTTGATTTTTTCTGTTTTATTTCTGAGATCTTCTTCTGTTATTTCTAATTTTATTTAAAATAAAAACAAATTAATATCCATTGATTGGTGGATGATATAAGCTGCACTGTTTGATACTTAGCTATTATAAACATCTATTTATTTATTTACTTAAATTAGAACTAACATAATATCGAGAGCCCAGCAACTTACCAAGAACAGATATAACACGAAAGACCTATCTATTCAATCTAAACTGCAACACTATAAAACGGTAGTACAACTCGAAGCCTTGTTACTGCTGCGAAACTATTTCTAATTTAAAAACTAAAACGGGAATGACAGAAATTTTTAAGATTGAAAGAAGAATCCTTAGGACTTGCATAAACAAAAAACGGAAAGTCAACGATATTTGGATCTTAATGTCTAATTCTGAACTCTACCATGAAATCGAGCCAATTATTGATGCCGGCGCGTAAGATTGCATTTCAACTAGAGAGAGATAATCATGGCCGAGTGAGACACGCGGTGCAATACTCATGCCTTTCTAATAACATAGTAACTTATTAGTATAGTAATGCTGACAGCTGACTTTTTAGACGTCATCACACTGTCAATAACAACTATGACATATTATCTAAATTTATATCAGCCGTTTCCTTTAATTGTTGTTTTTAGGTACTGATATGTAATGAAGAGATGAACCCGGGACTCAGTGTGGGCAATGCGCTGCTGCTAGCGTAATATGTACATTTCTAAAAACATGCAACTGTGTAGTGTATAAAGTTTATTTTTTGCTTCTTCTTTACATCACTTAATAACATTTAAAACAACATTCCGTTTAGCACTTCGAATTTTTTTACCCTGCTTTCGAACGGTCGACATGATAAACTTTTAATACACGGATAGATAACGAATTTATAAAAACACTACAGAATAATGAATAAAATGTGAAGTATTAAAATTAAAAGAAACGGAATGAGTTTTAACGAATTAAAATACTTTTATTTGTATAAATGTAGCCTAAAACGTAAAAACAGAAAAGCAAATCAAAACAATATTTCCAGTATCACTCATCGGGTAATAAAATAAGGACTGTGTATTCCAATGAACTACGAGGATCAGTACGTTTTTAGGATTGTAATAGAGAATTGTTCTCCTCTTACACTTCGTCTCAAACAAAGTTCATTTCGTGACTAACCATCAGTACAGTACTACACATGTTCTGTGGGTTGCATACAAATGCAATCTTATACGTCGCATCAATACTGACATCATGCGGAAGAAACAAATTTCTTTCTTCGGGAATTTACTTAGAATACCGGACAATTGAATTACTACACAACTCATTTCTATAATTAACCCATGGAAAAATCCTCCAAGGTAGTTGGCCATAATAAAGTACGATATGCAAGAACTTAACACAGCAGAACAAGATCTTTTACAAAAATCTGAAACAGCTTAAGCTGCTTAAAGATAAAGACACAAGATTCGTTGAAAAGACTCGAGCTCCATCGTTAATGATTTGTACAGATAAAATCAGACAGATCACATCCCAAAATATGAAAAATTATTGGAAAAAAAATTATAAGAATTCTAAAAACAAACCAAGAATGATGTCTAAATTTCAGCCCAGTGGTCCAATGAGGCCGTAAAAGCAATAAAAAAAGAAAAAAAATCATCTATTTCCAACCCACATTCATCCAAGTAAAATTTCATAGAAATTTCTTGGATATACCGGCTGAACAATTTTAACTTCAAATTCAAAGGGTTTTTAAAACGTTTATAATTTCACTAGTATTAAGAATTTTTAATATATATTTTCTTTGACAAATATGTAACAAAGAATATAGGTAAAATTACGGTTTGGCTTTTAAGCAACAGAAGCTAGAAACCCTGAACACACCTAAAATCGTGTATACTCCATCTACAGCAGTTATAAATAAACCTACACCCGCAATGTAAAACCCTCTTGAATCACCCACTGTAATGTAAACATTTTGAAAGGACTAGAAATACTGGTGAGTGTGTTAGGAGTAGTATAAGGGTCTGATATAATGGAAGCAGATATGTTTATATAACCACACAATATAACAATCATTTACTTTTCATATAACACTAAAAGGGTTACAAGTTGTTCTGAGTATACATAACACACGTAGCCTACGTAACAGTATAGTTATAGTTAGGTAGTTTCATAGTGATTTACTGACAGATTCCAAACAAGATCATTGAAAACATAATACCGAACAGCCTTTAACAAACACACTTGTTAACATAAAAGCTATTGTACCTCCCTGTTAACACAGAGAGAATTTTTAAATTCTGAATTACAAGATAAAAAAATCTGGTGTGAAACATTCACACAATTTTCTCTTCCCTATGCAAATAATGACCAATATAACCTAAAATTATTAATAAAACATTAGAAATAAACAAAACACTAACCTCAATCAACATAACCTGATTTTAATCATGAGTAAAGGACGCAAAATGAAAATCAACCTCAGTTTGGCTTAATGATATGGAAAATCACTCTTTCACGCTAAACTAGGCTCTGTAGAGAAAAATTCTCTAAAAAAGAGTTGTACATCTTTTAATTTCCTATAAATTTAATTATACACACTTTTGTCGTAAAATGCATGCAAAGGCGAAAATCTAAATAAAATCGATTTTTTTACACGTTTTCATAAGGAAAAAACCAGAAAATCGCTAATTACCGCTAAACTAAGCGTTAAACAAAAAAATATTTAAAAGAAACGTTGTAGGAATTTAAATTCTCTACAACTTTTATTATATATACATTTTTGCGCTTAAATGCGTAGTAAAGGCTTAAACAACATTTTTTTTACGAGAAAACAGCCTCTCCAAGAATTTCAGCAGACATGGCGCCTACCTTATCTTGTAGAGCATAAAAAATTGAGTAAATAAGGCGATTTTTTAAAAAATCCTAGGAGCCGTTTTTGAGAAAACCGCAACAAAGTTTAAAATTACACGAATAAACTACTACTTCCGGTCGACCGATTTTAATGAAAATATTCGTGTCGGATCCTCTCGTAGTATCTAACTTAAGTTCAAGTTCGTACGAAGTTCCGTTCTTGAGATATTCTGTTCACACACGCACACTCACACACACACAGAGACCAATCTTTAAAAACACGTTTTTTGGGTTCAGTGGGTCTGAAAACTTGTAGATTATGTGTAAACTCGGTTTCGAAAAATCGACATAAAAACAATGGATGTATAGTGAAATTTATTATTCTCAGAAGATATAACTCTGACTAGTGTCTTTTACACCTCTACCTCTTCGGTTCTTAAATAGATCAGTCATATAAACTGGCTGACTATATGATAAGAAATAGAACTAATTTTTGTAGCCTTGGAAACACCAGATCAATTGCAATTAATTTAAAACTCCACCTGCCCGTTACGGGAAAAATGGATGGGTTATTCGAGTTGAAAAACTAAAAATCAAGAATAGTAAACTTAGAACTTAAATAAAGAATCCCACTTTGTATTAATAGCATATTTGTCCAACTAAGGTAAGACCCATTACAAATTGTAGAAATCACAAAATAACCAGTTGCTTCCACTTGTAATAAAAAAATAGTTCTGTTTCTTATCACATAGTCAGCCAATTAAATGACTGAATCATTTAATAACAGAAGAGGTGTAAAAGACACTAATCAGAGTTATCTCCTCTGAAAGTAATGAATTTCATTGTACAGCCAGACCCTGTGGTGAATGAAGTGAAGGTGTCGTTTACAGAGTGGAAAATATGTGCTTTTCAGAGGGCCCGGCATGCTGATAAGCGTAATTTTTCACTCAGTGAGGAAGGCAATGGTAAACCACCTCACTCCTCGTTTTACTTAGTAAAACCTCTAGAGGTTCAAACCAGCCTTTCAGCTGTTGACCTAAACAACATATTCAAGTACATCATCAAAGAATTAGTAAACATTTTACTAAAAAATACAAACAATAAATCAATTACCTTAAAAATTCGAGTCCATCCAATAAAAAATCGACATCCATATAAGATAAAAATCATGCAACTCATTTTAATAGAACATAAACTAACAAATCGCTAGCAGTGTGATTCACTCACTGTTTAATGCGTTGTCGAACAGCGCTTGTACGTACACGGTATTACGAATTCAAAATACGCAAATACAGTTCACCTGACTGTTATTCAATGTTCATTATTCAGTTTAAATATTACTCAAACTATTAGGCTTTTGTACAACAAATAAATCATACGTGCATAAATATTTCTTAATTTCAAAAATTTACACACTCACATTATTTTGATCTATTATTTCAACATTACAGCAAAAAATGTATTATCTTTTGCGATGTACCGCTTTGACAAAACTACACATGTATATTTTACAAAAACGATATGGGTTTTAAAGCATCGAGAAATTACACCCTAAAGCATCTTATATTATAGGCGTATCCAAAAATTTCCAGGGTAAATCGAATCAGTAACTGCAAAGTGCTGATTGGAATGGGTGAAGAAAATTATAACATCAAAAAATCTGGTGTGAAAAATTCACACAACTTTCTCTTGCCAATTAAAAAATGAACAATAATCTAACATTAACCTAACCTAACATAGTAATACCCTAACATTAGTAATAAAACATTAGAATAAACAAAAATACTAACCTCAAAAAATATAACCTAATTTTAATCATGAGTGAATGATGCAAAATAAAACCCAACCTTACTTTTTTGCTTATTAATACGAAAAATCACTCTTTCACGCTAAACTAGTCTCTGTAGAGAAAAATTCTTAAAATAAAATTTGTTGTTTGTTTAGGTCATCAGCCGAAAGGCTGGTTTGAAACCTGCAGAAGTTTTACTAAGTAAAACGAGGAGTAGGTGGTTTACAATTGCCTTTCTCACTGAATGGAAAAATACGCTTATCAGCATGCCGGGCCCTCTGAAAAGCACATATTTTCCACTCTGCAAATGACACCTTCACTTCATTACTTTCAGAGGAGATAACTCTGATTAGTGTCTTTTACACCTCTACCTCTTCTGTTCTTAAATTATTCAGTCATTTAATTGGCTTACCATGTGATAAGAAACAAAACTATTTATTCCTGGAACGAACAGATTGAGTATAAATAATTTGACACTCCACCTGTCTGTTATGGGCAGAAAAAAATTAATATAAATATCATAAAAATACAGACGGCTCAATAAATTTATAGTAATTTAAATAAGTCTCTAATAAGTAATTATGTAAATCCTTTTATAATTTCTATATACATATAATGAAGCATGAAATAAGAACAAAAACTGTATTAGAGTACAGCACACTAAAATAACTTTTACAAAATACATTACTTCTATCCATTTGGATGATTATTCTTGTTCACTATGAATGTCGACATAAATAATCAGGGTTTAAGATTTTACGAGTAACTATAGCTATAATAATATACGAGTATTAAGTAAACTGGCAATACATCTTCGTACTCTAATGAAAGATTATTATGCACACAGTTAAACCAAAGCTAGACTAAGCGAATCTAATTCGTTAACAGAAAGGGTTGACACATTTATATTTTTAAGCTGTTGCATCGTGAAACAATTAACTAACGTCAAACAGAAACCAAATGACTGTAACGTAAAAATATTTAATACGATTCAACAGCACCTTTTAAGCGATTTAAATTAGGTTACGTGTTAAGACGGCTCGCTTTAAAAGTACTGACATCCTTTGACATTCACGATGTTTGCGTTTTTGAAAATGCTTGCGGATGTTGAGTTTACAATGAAACGAGAAAACAGGGGTTACATTTTTAAGTCCATGAGTTTCTGCTTGAAAAATTTATAATATAAATAGATTAATTAATATACGTTGAAATCAATTTCTAAAAAACTGGGTTCAAACTCGTTCAATCAGGATTACATGCCTATAGTTGAGTTTGATGAATATAAATACATTTTTATCAATACAAGTAGAGTGTTAAATTATTTGCACTCCAACTGTTAGTTCCAGAACTAAAAAATCTAGATCTGTTTCTTATCACATGGTCAGCCAATTAAATTACTGAATCATTTAGGAACAGAAGAGACAGAGGTGTAAAAGACACTAATCAGAGTTATCTCTTCTGAAAGTAAAAAAATTCATTATTCAGCCAGAAACTGTGTTGAATGAGTGAAGGTATCATTTGCAGGGTAAAAAATATGATTTTCAGAGGGTTTGTCATGGTGATAGGAAGAAGGGAATGGTAAACCACCTTACTCCTCGTTACTTAGTAAAACCTTTTGAGGTTCAAACGAGCCTTTCGGCTGATGACGTAAACCATAACAACAAATATTTTATTTCATACAATTAAAAGAAAAAAACAACTTTTTGTACATTACAGTAAGACCTCGACTTACGCGAGAAATGCGTTCCACAAAATCATCGCGTAACGTAAAATTCCCGTAACTTGGACTGTTCGGTTTAACCTTAAAACCTACCAATGCTAAGTCCATACCATTAAATTCCGCTAATAATTGTCCGTAGTGGTGATTCACTAAACCTAGTCGTTCCTTTTATGTTTTTCGTTTTTTCACCCATTTGGTATCTTTTAACGACATCTAACTTTTCTTTAAAATAATCGCTTTCGGTTTTTATAACCTTCATTAGAACTCATATTGTACGCAAAGTAACAACAAAAACAAGAAAATGCCTGCAAATTGTAGCACAATTAAATCATGTTTATACGACCAATATTTTGAGCGCACTAAATGGTACATATTTAGAACAAAAGTAAACCAAGATAAAATTCCAGAGTAAAAATGGGGAGTGCAACTACCATAACGGTATCGAGAGGAATTAGCAAAACAGTGGTCATAAATGTAAATATCTGTAAGATAAGAATAACTATTGTACACAATATGTATTATGTTCAACAAAATCGCGCTAACGTGAATTCGTGGAAGTCGTACTCGCGTAAGTCGAGGTCTTGCTGTCTCTGTAATAGTAGGCCTATATTAATTTTATTTTTCTTAAATTTAAATTTAATAGCTATCGTCTATCAATGTAAAGGCCAAGCCAATTGCTGTGAGCGCTGGACTACGACGCATGCGCATACCTGACTGCGACCCTGCATACCCCTCCGACCTACAGTTAGATGTACAGTCAGTGTTGTTGAAAATTTACAACACCCATTGTATTTTGTAGGCATGCTGTTCCATTGTTGATTACATGCGCTGCACTATTGCAGTACATACTAGACTATACTAATGCAGACGCACGTTTTGCCCAGCGCTCTCCTTACGAAAATCAGGCTATACAGTACTTTTCTATGTGCACGTTTAATCGTATATAACACGTTTAGTAATTTTGGAAATTACCCTGCACAAAAAAAAACACGCTTTGTCTATATAATATTAGTATTAATTACATTTAATCATAAGTGAATAATGCAAAATGAAAAACAACATCTCTAGAATTTAAAAATGAAGAAAATCACTAATTGACGCTAAACTAGGCTCTGTAAAAAAACTTAAAATAAAAGTTGTAGATTTTATTTACTAGGTATATGCAAACTAACATTAGGTCTCCTAGTGGTATCTAACCGAAGTTCCAAGTTCGAACAATAT
Source organism: Catonia carolina (assembly GCA_035578175.1). NCBI lineage: Eukaryota > Metazoa > Arthropoda > Insecta > Hemiptera > Achilidae > Catonia > Catonia carolina. Next base: position 51,842,104 of record JAQMRL010000005.1, read on the forward strand.
TCGAATATTCCATTCTTGAGATACTTTGTTCCTCACACCAATTGCGAAAAAAATGTGTTTTTAGATTTCAAGGGACCTCAAAACGTGAATTCCGGTGCAAACTCGATTTCGAAATGATACTTTCCTTTCTTATATATAGATATTCATATAGGGGAAGAAAAAAGTAAAAAAATTGACAAAAATGATCCAGGATACTTTTTAAATTTAATAAACCGAAGCTCGATAGAAAAATCACGTACTAACTGGACGAAAAGTATAGAGAATAACCTTGTTCACTTCAACAAGAAATAATAATAAGATCAGCGTTGAAAACAAAATTTAAACACCTTTAAATATAATTAAAAACTCAGGTTCAAATTTATCTGTATTCTTTCAAGATTTATAAAGATGAACGGTTAACATCTGTTGCCTAGGGCACTGATGTAATATTACTTCTACTATGAACAGCAAGCAATACGAGTTAAACAAGAAAAATAATAAAGAAAAAAGGAACTTAAAGAGTCATGACCGATCCTGACATTTGGGCCGAATCACTCTTTCATAGAGCTACAACATAACATGTACACTATTAAAAACCAACCACAGAGGTTACCGACATCGGTACAAACACACACCAACAGAAAAGAAACACCACCTAAGACAAGAAGACAACAGAACACGATCCACGACGTCGCTTCGTGACTTACTGAACAGTTCTATGCACACAACTAGAACTATAAGAGGTATCCAACCTACACTAAACTTACTAATAAATAAACAAATAAATACAAAGTAAAATAATAAAGTAATTTACACATAGTAACATCGGAATAAACGGCACGCAGAACCTTAGCTCTACAAAACGACTAAAATATAACCAATTCTTGATTTTATTCTTTAACGGCCTTCGTTTGCCATTTCAACTCGTATTTTTTTATCAGACATAACATCAGTGAGGTACATTAAATGAACTGGTTTATTGATATTCCCGGTTTCACAACACAATTTACTATTTGTCTATATCACTCAGTATCGCAAATAATATTGGAAATTTTCACCAAAAAAATTTTTTCCGAAAGAAAATTTAGTTTTTTATGGTAATTACCAGTTTTCTACCCTAAGGTTGAAAATCCTTCCTTAACAAGAAATTAAGAAAAACGAAAAATGAAAATAAACTTCCGAAGAATAAAAAAATGCGGAAAATTACTAACTGACGCAAAACTAGGCTCTGTAGAAAAATTCTAGAAATTAACTGGTTTATTGACATTCCCGGTTACACTACTACTTCTTTATATACTTGGTATCAAGAATTCGAACGCCGATTTTCAGAACGAAAATTTACTTTTTTAGAGTAAATTACCAGTTTTTCAACCCGAAGGTTGAAAATCCTTCCTTTACAAGAAATTAAGAATAACGAAAAATGAAAATCAACCTCCGTAGAATTAACAAATGCGGAAAATTGCTAACTAACGCTAAACTACTTTATCTGCGTGTGAACAAAATATCTCAAGAAAGGAACACTGTACGAAGTTTAAACTTGAAACTTAAGTTAGGTACTACTAGAAGACCGGACACAATCATGAATTGGTCAACCGGAAGTAGTACTTTACTCGTGTAATCTTTCACTTTTTCGCGATTTTCTCGAAAACGGCCCCTACGATTTTTGTAAAAATCATCTCATTTATCAATTGTTTATGCTTTACATGATAGGGTAGGCGCCATGTCTGCTGAAATTCTTGGGAGGTGCTCTCGCAGAAAAAAATGATGTTTAAAGATTGGGGCCTTTAATATGCATTTTACGACAAAAGTGTATATAATCAAAGTTGTCGAAAATTTAAAAGTCTACAACTTTTATTTCAAACATTTTTTTGTATAACGCTTAGTTTAACGGTAATTAGTGATTTACTGGGTTTTTTTTTCATGAAAATCTGAAAAAATGTATTTAAGGTTCCGGCCTTAGTATTCATTTAAAGACAAGAGTGTATATAATCAAACTTATAGGAAATAAAAATATGTACAACTATTATTTCAAGCATTTTCTCTACAGATCCTAGTCAAAGAGTGATTTTCCGAAATGTAAAGCCAAACTAAGCTTGGTTTTCATTTTGCACCATTCACACATGATTAAAATCAGGTTATGTTTTTTGACCCACCGGGTTGGTCTAGAGGTAAAGTCGTCGCCAAAATCAGCTGTTTAACAGCTGATTTTCGGAGACGAAGGTTCCTGGTTCAAATCCTAGTAAAGGTAGTTACTTTTATACGGATTTGAATACTAGACAGTGGTTACCGGTGTACTTTGATGGTTGGGGTTTAATTAACCATACTCTCTCAGGAATGGTCGGCCTGGGTCAGTACAAGACTACACCTCATTTACACGTCATACACATCATCCTCATCTCATTGGGTCGTGGGGTTGCTTATTGTTCTAAATTGAACAGACTGCAACGTACACAAATTAGGAATAGGTAAAAAAAAAAAAAAAAATGTTTTTTGAGGTTAGTTTTTTCTGTTTATTTCTAATGTTTTATTATGCCTGATTTTCGTAAGGAGAGCGCTGGGCAAAACGTGCGTCTATATTAGTATAGTCTTGTATTTACTGCAATAGTGCAGTGTAAGTAATCAACAATAGAACAGCATGCCTACAAATACAATGTTGTCAATTTTCAACAACACTCTGTCAGTACATCGAACTGTAGGTCGGAGGGGTATGCAGGGTCCAAGTCAAGTATGCGCATGCGTAGCCCAGCGCTCACAGCAATTGGCTTGGCCTTTACTTTTATTAGTTAGGTTATGGTGTTCATTATTTGAATTGGCAAGAAAAAGTCGAGTGGTGTCTGCCATTAGATTTTAGTTAATACAATAATTATACACCAACGTAAAATGTTAATTAACAATTGACATTAAATTTTGCTTAAGATACAATAATAAATAAAATAATGGCTTTAAATAAAAATTAACAATGCTGTCATAAACATGGTTATTATACAACGCCGTCGTTGCAAGTTGTATAAGGAGAGTGCAGCTATTCCTGGTAAATAGTTACTTCTTTTTTACTGTACATTAATTATAACGCCTGTCTCTTCTAGAACTTAAAATTAATGTAATAAGAAGTTCGCACAGAAAAGAATGTTTTTAATAACTACAAAATTAATACAGAGTTTAAAAATAACTACTAAGTACAGCCATAAAAAAACTTTTAATATCAAATCTCTCGTAAAAGTACTTTTACAATTTATAAAAATTTTCCCTTATCTTATATCATTTACGGTATCTTAAATAACATTACATAATACCTTATTCGATGTGAAACATAACATAAAAAAATATTACAAGATAATTGTAGTACATCTGCCATAATTTTTTAATGGGCACAACAAACTTATGAAATAAAATTCATAAAAATTTAACTTCAGGTGTAATAAAATGCGCAATAAAATATGTACATAACTTGTAATTGCGCTCGCGCGGATTGTTAACCTTACAGTGATGTATTAAAATAAGCTAGTTTATTATTTTCTCCGTTTCAATTCACACTTTAGTTTTCCAAAGTATCACTTAAAAGTAAATGATGGGCAAACTTTTGTAGTAGAGGGCCAGAGGAAAATGGAAAATTTCTAGGGGGGCCAACGAAATTAATTTAAAAAAACGTAGAAAATTACTTTTTTACAAATTTTTTATCAAATTTTAACATATTGTTACAAAACTCAATTATGATTGAAAGAGCTTGAGAGATTGCGTGATGAAAGGAACTGATGACGGTGTTTCTAAAAATCTCAAAATTTTGTTGTAACTGTGATAAGATGACTCTCAAAAGTAAAGCAAAAAGGTCATTTGACGATCTGTTTCTGAAACTACTTTTTAGAAGTTTCAGGGTAGAAAAAATTTCACTCATACAATGATGCAAACAATATCAGTTATCTTTTGATCATGAGATTTTAAATTTGGAAAACTATGATTTTCATAGCAACTTATAAAACTACATTTGGGACGATAACAAACAACCACTTCAACTCGGTACACTGTAACTCAATTAACTCCAGCAAAAATTTTGTTTTGGGTGTTTCACAATCCAAATTAATAATGACACTAAAAATACGTAAAAATTATTTTTTTTTTTTGATAAAGCTGAAAATGTTTATTTCCTAGGAACACAGTAAATAATGTGTTTGTAGATAGGTTGTCATTCAGGACTCGGTCACAAACCGGCTGAATATTTAAATAAATAAATATTTTTGAATATTTAAATAAATGCGAAACCATTTTTGAACGTAATACCTTATTTAAACACAAAAAACAATTCGTTTTATCAAGGAATAAATAAATTAACGTTTAATATGAAATACTCTAAAATCATTACCTATCAATATTAGAAACTAAACTATTAGTATAATAAGGAACGTATTATATATTACACTAGTATTATTAACAAATAATAATAAGTTAAGTATATATTAGGTACTATACTTTTTTGCCCTAAAATGCATATTAAGGCCGCAATCTGTAAAAAAAAACAATTTTTTTCTGTGAAAGAACAACCTCTTCAAGAATTTCAGCAGACATTGCGCCTACCTTATCTTGTAGAACACAAAAAAATATAGTAAATGAGACGATTTTTAAAAAAATCGTAGGAGCCGTTTTTGAGAAAATCGCAAAAACAAAAAAAAATGACACGAATTAACTACTCATTCCGGTTAACCGATTTTGATGAAAATGTTCGTGTCGGGTCCTCTAGTGGTAGACTAACTTAAGTTTTAAGTTTCAACTTCGTACGATATTCCGTTCTTGAGATATTTTGTTCACAGACATAGACCAATCGCTAAAAACATGTTTTTTGGGTTCACGGGATATGAAACAAGTAGATCCGGTGAAAACTTGATTTCGAAAAATCGACATGAAAACAATAGGCCTACTTTCCTTCCTAAATATTCATAGGCAAGAGAAAGTAAAAATAAACATGAATTTTAATGTTCATACACTTTCATAATAATAAGCTATAGAGATTCTACATATAATTATTTTTTTATACGGTTCCGTGGTTTATACCATTCATGAAGCTCCGCTTTGGAATAGATCAAAATTTTTCTAATATAATTAAAAATATTAGACAATAGTATAAAAAATTAACAAGCCCTAGTTAAACCGACCGGCCCGTTGGCATAGTGGTTGGCGCAACTAGCTTCAACGCCGGGGTTCCGGGTTCGATTCCCAGTCAGGTCTGGCATTTTTACATCACGCATCTTCTAACCGTCTGCATTAGCAGCAATTGCAAAATACTCAGAAGTAAAACAAAAAAAATTGTTAAATTTCTGTAAAAAAAAATTATGAACAACAAATTCATAGTTCTCTAATAGTTTTAGAATGGAACATTATTTACGTACTTGTCAGGTATATTAAAACCAATGAACATGTATCTGAATATTAAAAAACTCATGTAAGTTTTATAAATGTCTGGATTTGTTTTTATATTAATTATCATTCTAAATATAGTGAATAATTTATTCTTGTAGAATAACATACAGTTAAAAATAACTTATAATAATAGTTTTTCTTTATCGAACAGCCCATCATCGCATTTCTGCTTATCTTTATTCCGTTGCAATTTATTTAGTTTTATTTTTTAAATATTATTTTACTTTAGTGGACTCAAATGTGGGGCGAGTAAAAAAAATATATACAGTACCTATATAAAGTAATAAAGTATAAAGAAAATAGTGTGTTTGATGTAAAAGGGGAATGAAAAATGGTTGTTTAAAACGCACTTATCCAATTACAATTGTAAATGGCTAACACGCAAATAGGAAATATGTATTTGTTTCCCTTCTTATGTACAGTGTGCTATTTCTTAAAGCTTTTGCGTTTAATTTTTTATCAGTATTTCTCTTTTGTCTCGAGATAAAATACGGTTACATTGTTTATATGAATTATGTAAACGCGTATGTTTTCAAAAAAAGATTATATTCGTTATCGTTTTTAAAAGTAATTAAAATTTATTAGAGGCCGTTAAAAATGTGGGGTGATACGTCTACGTCTACAGTTCATGGTAATTTATTTTTAAAAAAGTTATAATTTTAATAAAATCACGTGAGTTTACTATACCGGGTGTCCCACGGAATTTGAACCATAGGGAAATACCACTGATTTTCATCTTAGCATTTCTTCCCACGAATAAATGAAGACTTATTGTAATCAGGAATCATTAGAAAATATTTATTTTTTAAAAAATATCAATTCTGATACATTTAAGCTGTATTTTAGTTTAAATACAGAAATAAATAAATTTGTAACAGTTTTCTATTTAAGTATTGTAAATTTTATCAACTTGTCGGATTGTATATCGAGAGTAACGGTAAAGTTCTGGTGTAAATATGTAAAGATAGGTGAATCGAATCCATCTGCGGTAAAAAATTTTTATTGTAAAAAATATTGGAAATATTATAAACAATTAATATTATCTGTTTATTTTTTAATTTTAACAATTTTGTTTTATCATCTAAAATTAATGCAAAAATCAACTGTCTCTGAAAATGAAATGTCGATGAATGAAATATATTAGGTATTAAAATAATACACAATTTACTTCCAAAAAAACAAATTTTCAAAATTAAGAAAAAAATACATTATTTTCTTTAATGTTTCCAATATTTTTTTAACAATAAAATTTTTTATCGCAATTGGATTCGACCCACCTATCTTAACAACTCCACACCAGAACGTTACCATTACTCCAAACATACAATGTGACAAGTTCTTTTTTGCTTCAACTTTATTTTTATTTGCAACTGTATAATTTTTTAAAAGAACAACTAGTAAATGAGCAGGAATAAATGAGGAATGGCGGGAATGTGAATCGATCCAGTGACCGATTTCGGCGTGAAATTAAATGTGACAAGTTGATAAAATTTATAGTACTTAATTTTTTTTTTCTTTATATTATTTATTTGGAACTGTACAATAACAATACAACGACCAAATTTTAGCACAGAGTAATATAAATCACAGTGATTGTAGGATAAAATTACATGTCCATTGACATTCATTTTGGGTTCAAAAAATAAAAAACATACAAATAGTAACAAACATAGCAAATAGACATAACAAATTAACAAATATTAAAACTAAGAAATTTGATGATAAATGATGGGGATAACAGTAGCACAGAGTGGTGAAATGGTGGAAAGTAGTGGAATGGTGTCATCTCAGCAGGTCTCTGCTCCATCTTCTTTTTAGTCGTCTGGCGAGCCGAGGATTGATCAGAATTCCCCTTACAAGCGGATTACGGTGGCCGTTCAATTTTGAATGAAACCTCGCGTACAACCTTTTCACTGTTTCGGTAACGTAAGGTATTTGTAGGTCAGTATGAAGTGTTGAATTTGACACGTAGTACGGAGCATTGGTGATCATGCGAAGCAGTTTGGACTGACATACTTGTACTTTCTTTAATGTTGTCGAGCTGGCACTTCCGTATATCTGAACGCCATAGGTCCACAATGGCATCAGAAGACTTTTATAAATTTTGACCTTTGTTTTTAAAGTAACATGTGATTTTCGATTAAGTAGCCGATATAGTTGTTTGACTCGTGAATTTAAAAGTAATCGTTTTATCTTTATATGAGTGTTCCACGTTAACCTTTTATCAAAATTTAATCCTTGATATCGTACTTCTTTGTGTTGAGGGATGACAACGTTGTTTAAAAACACATCAGGACAGGTACCATGACGGAGAGTAAAATTAACATGTACCGATTTTTCCGGATTTACTTTCATCTTCCATTTTGTCAGCCAAACGTCTACTATGTCGAGATGATGTTGGAGGTTCAATGCCACATCTTGGCATAGATTGGAAGATGTCAACAGTACCGTGTCGTCGGCGTATGTGGCGACAGTAGTGCGCTCAGTCTGCGGGAAATCGGCCACGTATATTGAGTACAGTAACGGAGACAGAATTGCCCCCTGTGGAACACCTGCACTCACGTGTTTCAATGCAGAGTGGGCTGATCCGTGTCGGACGTAGAAATCTCTTTCTTCCAGGAAGGATTTCAGCAGCAGGTAATAGCTGTATGGTACGAACTGTTTTAATTTATAAAGTAGACCATCGTGCCACACCTTATCGAAGGCAGAACTTATGTCTAGGAAGACGCCTGAAACATACTTCTTCTCCTCAAAACCAGTCGCAATAAGATCAACAACGCGATGTAACTGTTGTATAGTTGAATGAGCTGCCCTAAAGCCAAATTGGTGATCCGGTATAGATCTCTCTGAATCGATAATTGGTACAATACGCCTCAACAAGATTTTCTCAAAGATTTTTCCTGCAACTGGTAGAAGGCTTATTGGACGATAAGAAGAAGCATCGTGCGGAGGTTTCCCGGGTTTTTGGAACATCACTATTTCCGCTAGTTTCCACTGTATAGGAAAATGTGCCTGCCGTATAGCTGCGTTAAAAATCTCGGTTAAAAGAAGAACTCCATTATATGGTAGCGCTCGTAGCACTTCGGCATTAACCAGGTCAAATCCTGGAGACTTTTTGAGCGGCAGAGCTGCAATGCATCTCTGCACCTCACGAACCCTAATCGCCTTGGGAGGGAGAGATAGTTGTAATGGGCTATGTAAAAATTCCTCGACCGTGTTGGTATGGTCATCATCGTTGATATCGTGCGGTCTGAATATACCAACAAGGTGCTCCGCAAACCTGTCTGCCCTTTCCTGGTCATTCTTTGCCCATGAATTGTCTAATCTCTTTAAAGGGTAGGAGTGACTCATTTGTTTTGTAAGGTACCGTGTAGTTCGCCAAAGACTGCCATCCTCCGAGGACAAATTTTGAAGTTTTGATTCAGTAATAGTGTTGTTGAAATTTTTAATTTCTTTCTTTAATCGATTTGAGATGGAATTGTAGAGTATTCTGTCAACGGGGTGCCTAGAACGTTGCCATACATGTCGTCTTCGCCTTTTTTCGTGAATCAATTCCCTTATATAGAGTGGATACATAGGGCCGTTGTACCTCAAACGTGGTGTTACAGCAGTGGACCTCCACGCTGCTTGTTGAACTGTTACAGTGAAGTGCTCTACAGCGTCTTCTATATCACGGGGCGTTTTAAGCGGTAGGTCGAGTCTTATGTTATCCTCAATATGGTTTCGAAACGCTTCCCAGTTCGTTCGTCCTTTTGTAAGGGAAGGTCTTTCGAATGCTGGTATGGGCTTGCTATGTAAGGTGAGAATCACAGCAGAATGGTCCGAACAGAGCTCATTGTAACTGGTTGTAAGTTTTTGCACATGACGCAGGCCGTTCGTTACGAAAATGTCTAGTAAGTCAGGCAATCTATTCCTGTCTGTTGGCCAGTACGTCGGAGCTAGTGATGACTCCGCTGCATAGTTGTTGTCATGTATTGTTTTTAATAGTAGCCGGCCACGCGGGTTGGTGATTCGTGCACCCCACATAGTATGCTTTGCATTTAGATCATCCCCGACAATGAAACATCTTCCAAGGGTTGAGAAAAACGTTCTGAATTGTTCGCTGGATATTCTGAAGCGAGGAGGGTAATAGGCGGCGGCAATGTTTACTGTGAATTGCGTAAATGAAACTGTAACTGCTGTAGCTTGTAGAGATGGAGTCGGCGGGTCAAGCGGGAAAGGATGATGTTTAATGTCGGAGCGAATTAGAAGGGCGGCACCTCCCTGACATCTATCACCAGGATGATCCGCACGATATACACTAAAGTTTCTCATAAAAAATCGCTGCCCAGAGGACAGATGAGTTTCGCTGAGCAGACAAATATCTATTCGTTTTATAGTACTTAATTAGAAAACTGTTGAAAATTTATGTATTTAAGTTAAAATACAGCTTAAATGTATCAAAATTGACATTTTTAAATACGTCTAAACATTTTCTAATGATTCCTGATTATAACAAGTGTTCATATCTTCGTGGGAAGAAAATATTAACAAACTAATGAAAATCAATACTATTTCCCTATGGTTCAAATTCCGTGAATTTGACACCCGGTATGTACGAATTATGAATCAGAAAAATTTGTTTTGAAGAATATTTTATTTGTGTTGTTGTTTAGGTCATCAGCCGAAAAGCTGGTCTGAAACTCTAGAGCAGCGTTTCTCAACCAGTGTACCGCGAAATTTTTCTCAGCATTAAAATACCAGTTGTCCCACGAAGGGGTTGCTATTTTTGAATTAATATGATACCGGACCTATCACAAACTCTACAGACTGTAAACTTTACAGTTATAATAAATAGATATGTAAAAAAGTACTCTCGAAATTCATTTGCTTATGATTAATCAAAACAAAATGGCAGAATGTAATTTTATTTGCATAACCATTTCCAATTAGTGATTTGTTCAATGTTACTTAAGTAATAAAATAAAAGAAATATGAAAGTGATGAGTACAATTTATTTCATTAATCTTTATTCGAACTGATGTTCATCAATAGTTATGCTGATCGATTGGAATGGCAAAAACAGCTGTTTTTTTCTATCTGATTCCTAAAAGTGGTTTTATCCACAAGATTATTGTTCATTTTTGATATTACTTTCTTATCCGCCATTTAGTTTTGATTAATCATAAGCAAGGACACCCGATATATATTTGTGTGTTGAATTGAAATGTAGTTTTTCATTGATTTTCCTTAGTAAATACACACCATTTCTAATTATATAGAATTTAATTATTTACTAGTCGTGTCCAGATGTGTTAAGACGGTAATATGAAAAAAAATTCCAGTAACTTACCAGGATACAACAAAAAAGAACTATCTATTCAAACTAAACTGCATCACTATAAAACGGTAGTACAATCCGAAGCCACTAACTGCTGCGAAACTATTTGTAATTTAAAAACTTAAAAGAGAATGAGATAAATTCTAAAATTAGAAAGAAAAATCTGGTGTGAAACACTCACACAACTTTCTCTTGCCAATGCAAATAATTAACAATAAACCTAACATTAGTATTAAAACATTAGAAATGAACAAAAACTAACCTCAAAAACATAACCTTATTTTAATCATGAGTGAATGACGCAAAATGACAATCGAACTCAGTTTGGCTTAAAAATACGGAAAATCACGCTTTCACGCTAAACTAGGCTCTGTAGAGAAAAATGCTCTAAACAAAAGTTGTAGATCTTTTAATTTTCTATAAATTTAATTATATACACTGTTGTCGTAAAATGCATACTAAGACCGAAATGTTAAAAAAATCGATTTTTCTCACGTTTTCGTGAGAAAAAACAGAAAATCGCAAATTACCGCTAAACTAAGCGTTATACAAAAAAATGTTTGAAACAGAAGTTGTAGGTTTTTAAATTCTCTACAACTTTTATTATATAAGTTTTTGCGCTAAAATTTATATTAAAGCCGTAATCTTAAAAAAACAACGTTTTTACGTGAAAACAGCCTCACCGAGAATTTCAGCAAACATGGCGCCTACCCTATCTTGTAGAGAATAAAAAATTGAGTAAAATAGGCGATTTTAAAAAAAAATCGTAGGACAGTTTTTGAGAAAATCGCAAAAAACTGAAAAATTATACGAATAAACTACTACTTCCGGTTGACCGATTTTGATGAAAATGTTCGTGTCGCGTCCGGTAGTGGTATGTAACTTAAGTTTCAAGTTTCAAGTTCGTACGATGTTCCGTTCTTGAGATATTCTGTTCACACACAGACACACACATACACACACACACACACACACACACACACACAGACCAATCGCTAAAAACATGTTTTTTGGGTTCAGGGGGTCTGAAAACGTATAGATCCGGTGAAAACTCGATTTCGAAAAATCGACATGAAAACAATACTTTCCTTCCTATATATTCATATAGGCAAGAGAAAGTAAAAATCCTTAGACTTTGTATAAACAAAAAACGGAAACTCAACGATATCAGGATCTTAATGTCTAATTCTGAACTCTACCATAAAATCGAGCGGATTATTGACATCATGCGAAAGAAACGAATTTCTTCCTTTGGGTATTTACTAAGAATACCGGACAATCGAGTATGAAGTGGGTAGGGGACAATGCATGCGTTCAGAGCTCATCAACGCTGAAAAATAGTATAAATTTTTTTGTTTTCAGTACAAAACTACAGGTATACTACCTGTTAATTTGAACTAGAACTCAAAACCCCAAATAATTTGAACAATATTAAATGGTTACACTACACTTTAAATAGGTGTTCAAATGATTTGATGTTGATTGTAACAAATAAGTAAATCCGTGAAAAATTTTGAAGAATTAAAGAGTCATTTATTCCACTAATTAGTTAACAAGGAAACTGGTTCAATTAAAAAAAAATCAACTTCGAATTCATCATTACTATTTGGAATGCAAATCATGCAGCTTTTAAAAAAGTTATGTTACATGTTACGCAATACTAATGACGCAAATTTTACAGATTAAATATAAAAATAATCAATTATATTTAAATGTAAAAAATATGTACCTTTATTAATTGCGACTTGGTTACATAATTACTTTTCCTTTAAAAGTCAATTCAAATCCAATTACTTAAAAAAGTACTAACTTTAATGAACTGCTTGATTTAGGAAAGAAAGAAAGCAAATAAAAAAAAAGAAATTGAAAAACAAACTTCCAATATAAAAGACTGAAACACTTTATTAACATTTAAAAAAGTTGATTACTGCGGAAAGTACACAATTTCTAATAAGTAGGACGAATAAAATGAAAATGTAATCAAATTAATTAAATGCTGATATTGTACAGCGTGATTCTTTTGACGATGATGGATAGTTATTTGATTAAAAGAAAAACTTCCATTTTAAAAGAATCTAATTTAAAATTGAATTACAATTGACACTGTGAGAGAGAAAAAAATAATAAAACGGAAAAGAAAAAGGTACATTGGGTTACTGAGAAGTGTAATTAGTAAAAATGATCAGAAATGAGTAAGTAAATAAGCGAGTGAAAGGGAAATTGGAAAAGTGGGAGGAAAAATTGGTAGGGGGGTGGATGAAAATTAGAATAAATAAAACGAACGAACGGGTATGAGGAGGGTAAAGCGAGGAGAAAGTATTACAGAAATTATTCTGAAAAAGTTAAATCAGCAGTAAAATGAAAGAGTCGAGTGTAATCTTCTTTCTCTTTAATTTGCCTTGCATATTTTTTGAAGGAAACAAAATTGGAATTGACTAACAACTTACTACTGAAAATGATACGGAAAGTAGGAAGGTTGTTAAAAAGATTTTCATTTTAGAAGAGATGCCATTACCTTTTCCTACCGGGTATTACAAAAATAAATGTGTACATTTTCTTCCGCGTAATACAATAATACTGTGACACTTATCCAGATCCCGAAACGGGATCTGGATAAAATAAACAAACTATCGTTATAATTACAAACAAATATTTATTATACATTATAAATTACAATTAAAATTGATAATTATAATAAATAACAAACAATTATAATAAATTAATGACAATAATTTTTTAAATTGAATATCTGGGTCATATTATGCGTGGACCAAGATATTAAATGCTCCGCTTGATAATACAAGGCAACAAGATTCAGGGGATGAGAGATGCGGGAAGAAGAATTTCTTGGTTGAAGAACCTTCGCGACTGGTTTCGTTGTCCCTCAGTGGAGCTATTGTGTCCAAAATCCGAATAGCCATCATGACTGCCAACCTCCGGTCGGAGAAGGCACGTTAAGAAGAATAATGATAATAAATGAACTTAACCAGTAACTAGATAGATTATCTCGCACTTAATTCAACTAAAACCTACTTACAACCAATTATACGACACACAGTATAAGCTGTAGGCGTCTCATCTGGCGTGCAGAGAGTTTAGCTTATAATACCATAAGGTGTATAAAAAATGCCCACTTCAAAACAAAGTGCATGACACAGTTTCCTATAAAGCGTACATTTATATACAATAATATTCTTATAGACCCAATTATAATTTATAAAGTTATTTCTAAGAATATTTATACTTAAACAAAATTTCGGTAGCAGTTTTGAAACAGCGCTACTTTAATTTTTTAATTGATTATTAATATTCTTTAATACTATTTTTAATTAATAATTGATTATTAATAATTTATTTATTGTCGGTAACCATTTTCCACCTTCGTGTGTGAAAAATTATTTATTTTTTGACGGATAACACTCCTGTCAAAATTATCCAAACCTGAAACAGGTTTGGCCCGTACCGAATGTTTTTTGGGTGTCGTAAAAGACATTGACGATCCTTCTAATATTACTTCCGGTTCTTGTTTTATTCGCGTAATTTAACGTTTTGACACACTTGTTGCTGCACTAACGCGTACGATAATTTTCTTAACATCTGTAAAAAAAACTTCGTGATTTGCTTCCTCGGTCATAAACGCAACCACATAAGCAATTATCTCCCGAGATTGGCTATGCAGAACTTTACTCCCTCCGATTTTAGACATTTTAAGCTATGTAAACTAGTAAACGATAAAATAATAAACACTACACTAGGTAAATTTGTACTTTAACCTTAAATATTAACAAAATAAAATAGGTAAAACTATATTCTAACACACACACTATTCGATATGCACTGTATAACCATAATGATTGTACTGAAAGACAATTGATTAAACACTGAATGACAATATTCACTGTGCGTTTCATTTGTTAGTTAAGCATATGTAGTTGATGAGTCACCTCTTGTCAAAACCAGTTAATTTGTAAATAAACTAACTTATGTCTATTTATAAGCCTATAATCGTATAATAACAATAATAACTGATGATTAATTATAAATACATTATATCACTCCCCATTCGCTTTGGACTGTATTTACAATAAAAGAATGTCACTATAAAATGTAAAAAAATGTATAAATTAGTTTTATGAACAGTCTATAACAATAGGTGAGGGACGGGTGGATGTAGTATATGCAAGCTGATTCAATCCAAGCCTCCACGCGCCAGATGAAATGCCTATACGTAGTTTTACACGTTAGACGTATTTCAAACGTAAATGTTTGTCTTCGCGGTTCACAATTCACTCGCCGATGACAAATCAAAAGCTAACTGACTAAACAAATCGGTCTGCGCTTATATAAAAAAGCTACGGGAAATTCGACAACAAATTATTTTTAGATAAAATAATAAAAATACAAAGTTTTTCTGTCGGTTTCTAGATGACTTTACAACAGGTAAATAAACACATTATTACAAAAGGGCTAACTATCTAAATAGTTACACCGACCCTTAAAGGTAGCCGTCACAATAGGCTTATATTATACCGAACCATTTATACACTATATTTCTAACTATTTCTTGGAAAAAATCCGACTGTTATTATTTATATTATTACTTCTTAAATATCAGTCCTGCTACAAAATTCTGGAACAACCACTTTTCATTAAGATATTGTCACATTATTATGCTAGAAACTCTGGTGTGAAACAATTACAGAACTTTTTCTAGCCAATGTAAATCATGAAAAACATAACTTGATTTTAATCATAATTGATGAAGCTACTAAATCAGATGAATCAACCTGTGTTAGACTTAAAAATTCGAAAAATCACTAATTGACGCTAAAGCAAGCTCTATAGAAAAAAATGCTTTGGACGTAAAATACATATTAAGGCCACAATTTTAAATAATTATTTTTTATTACAGCACAAAAATGTAGTTAAGAGGCGATTTTCAACATAATCGTAAGAGCCGTTTTCGAGAAAATCGTAAAAAGTTAAAAAACCGCACGATTAAACCACTACTTCCGACTGACTAATTTTGATGAAAACGGTCGTGACAGGTTCCCTTGCGGTACGTGACTTAAGTTCAAAGTTTCAACTTCGTAGGACTCCGTTCATGAGATTTTTTGATCACACACGCACACGCACACACCAATCATTGAAAACATGTTTCTTGGTTCAGGGGACAAGAAAAGTGTATTTACGATAAAAAATTTACATGAAAAAAATTCCTATTCTCGATACATTCATATAAAGCAAGAAAAAGTAAAAACAAAATAATTATAAAAAAAGTAAACAGGATAATTACGTTTTATTTTATTAAGCATAACGTATTTGTAGTAGATTAAAATCGTCTTTAGGCTGACAACATTAACGACTTTTTGAGAGAAAAATCAATCGGATTTACCAAAGGAATATTATAAAAAAAAACCCGTTCAGATTGCTTTTAAACGGTTACCAACAGAATAAAACACAGGTTACGTACATAAAAAACTTGATCACGGAATTTCCAACAAAAGAAAAACTAACAAACCCAGTACTGCAACATAAAAATGAAACTAATAACTATAAAACTAACCTACCCTAACTATTTTTTTCTTACGTTTATTGATTTATTTTTTTTAAGTTAGGACAAGCAAATATAGTTAACAGGTACGTTCAGTAAATGACTGGCTACATATAAGCTAATAAAATCTATTTTACGATGACATTAATAGTTTAACATTTAACTATTTTTAGTAGCTGGAATAAGTACTTCCACAATACTAGAGTAATATTGTACGACGTACATTAAATGAACTCAAGTTAGGTCAGTAATAAACAAACGTTCAAGCTTAACAAAACATATTAAAATCACATGAGAATAAAGTTATTACCGCTTTTAATATTTTACAGCAAACAAAGCAAATGAAGAATACAATTTCGGAGTAAGCACCAAGAAATTCTTATAAAAACACCGACAATTTATAAATTACAGTAGTATAGCTATACAAAATATAAAGGCAGAATCATGATATGTCATTGTTTAGTGCTTCCACCATCAGAATCTTTACCTTGTCTTTTTACTTGCTCAACAGTAGTGCAGGCGCTCCAACAAAAATATGGTGTGAAACACTCACACAACTTTATCTAGCCAATTCAAATAATGAACAATGGTAATAAAACATTAGAATTTAAAAAAAACTAACCTAAATAACAAAACCTAATTTTAATCATGAGTGAAGGACGCAAAATAAAAATCAACCTCAGTTGAACCTGGATATTCACTAGACTTCAATGCCATTGAAAACTTTTGAATATTTTAAAAGACGTTTACAGCGTCTGTCAAAAGTTGAAGAACACCGCTATTTTTCACATTGTTGGGTTTTGTACTTATACATTTGATAAACTAAACAATGTACAAATTTAGCCAAATAACCCTTAAAATTAGTAGCACACATTCGATTCCTCTATCTTTTATAGAACTAATTTTATTGTATTTTTCTGTTTAAAAGAAGATTCAAATATAAGCCAAATTTTAATTCAAAAAATTATAACTTAAGAACGGCTACACTCAGACTAATGAATTTTGGTATGTGTATAGGCTAGCAGGAAAGGCACTTTGGGCCAGTCTTTTTTTTTTAAATCACTCACATATCATCTTGGTCACGGGGTTGAATGCATCATTTTCAACTCGGTTTGCAGATAAAAAAACCCGTTTTTTTAACTTTCCTCGTGTTCGTAATTGCCACCGTATTAATTTCAAACAGCCATTCCCATTCGATCGGGATCAAAGGAGATTATAGCATTGACAAAAGAACTGATTGCCGCCACTTGTCATTTACGCTGTTAAGTTTACTAATAGCGAGTTTTACGGTAATTTCTTAACTTTAAAATCTGAAAATGGGCCGCAAGTCAGCGAATACCAGGGTGAAATGGCAAATTGTGAGGATGTGGAAAAGTGACTTAAGCTACAGAAAGATGCCAGGAACACTTTTGTAGAAAAAATTAAATTTTGTATTTTTTTCATGGTGTCTTAAACTTTTGAGATGCACTGTAGGTAAGATCGGTATTACAATAAAAGAACGCATGATAACTAATGCTACAAAAGTATCGTTCTATGGTGATGAAGTCAAGAAAATTTACACTGAATTAGAACTTAATACCAAAACGTCTTTACAGATCATTTTTGCTTAAGGAGAAACGATACTAGTACTAATACAGGTATTTATCAGTGTATATCAATGCGTAGAATGAATGAAAGTAGTCGCTTTTCTAAAAAAAAGATTGTGTTTTTCTTTGTCCCAACTATTGCTTGAGTCCCAGCTCCGTGTAGTTGGAAGGAATGCAGTGCGTTGTTATAGTAGTGGGAGAATTAATGAGTTAGTACTGTTTGTCTGTGACTTGATGGCCCCTCGCAGAGGGGAGCAATATGCGGATTGTAAAACCATTTCAGAAAACATCTAATTTTTTTTAGGTCACTGAAAATTTTCGGAAATGACGTATTTTTATAAAACAAAGTATTTCGCATGTTTTATGTTCTATACAATTATTTCGAAAAACACACGCCTAATGAGATAATGTATAATTTAGTAAAAGTTTTGTTTTTGAAGAAAAACCCGTATTTTTTCAAATACATCGTCATTGTTCAACAACTATTCCACCGATTAACGTAAAATTTGGCAGGCTTGTTCTGTAATAATTATGAAAAACGATGATGCAATAAAATTTAACAGAAAATCAATACTTTTTAAGTTACAAGGTATTTTCATAAATACATTTTGTAAAATCGCGAAACACGACATAAAAAAGTCAGCATGCGAGAAACTTTTTTGTCTTTAAAGATAACTGTACACTGTAAGCGAATGAAATAAAGAGAAAATTTTGAATTAATTTTTAGTGAAAGAATTATTTAAATTTGACGAACCGTATAGGAGTTACAAGGATTTAAAAACGCTTTACTTTGATTGTACTGATGTAAAGTATAAGAAAAAACGATAATATTTTCGAGCGCGGTTTTGAAAAGTTAATATCGGGAAAATTTTTCTGTCATTCAAAAAAGTCCACGCATGAAGTTTATTAACAGAGCTTAAATATATTTTCTCTAAAAAAATCATTCAAATCGGATCATCCGTTTTAAAATTAACACAGTTCAAATTTCGCAACTGCGCGGCGTGCATTGCATGATAATAAACTGCGCTGGTATTCTACTACTACCATTACTTATCACCAACATTTATTTGAACGAATAACTGTATTGGAATCTTAATTTAGGGAAGTTGTTAATTACAGCTCCTTGCGTAACTTTCTGTAAAGGAAGACTAAGTAAATTAGTAACCCGTTCTTCATCTCAACGTTTAGTGACATTGTTTATTACATTTCTTCCATCACTGTGAACGGTTTGCCCATGTTTCCGTTTTGCATCCATATTTGTTTACAGTTTTAATATATGTTATAAACCATAAAGGCATAACTGAAACTAACATCTTCCTAATTACCTAAAGTATTGGTGAATATATGAAACTATTATCAAACACACATGACCCGAGCAAGACACAACAATTGAAGCACCATTCACAAGTAAATGAAATGTTTATGTAGTAATGTAGTGTTCATGTAGTAAACGTAATGTGTATGTAATTTATAATATTTGTTTAGCAAAAGTAAACGATAACCTAATATAAATGATAAAATAGTTACGACTACAATATGTAACTTAAATGTATGCCCGGAAAGTAAAAGTTACGTCCGACGCATTGCAACGATACTACAGAACTGGTTGATTAAAAAAGACAACATGCTTACTGAAATATTCGGAAATGGTTTCTTGAAAATAAAAAACCAATATTTTACTTTTTACAAAAGCGTTGTCAAAACATAAATTTTACGTGACAGAACAGATAAACAATAAGGGTGTAATTTTATACATGTACTAAAATAGCCTATAATACTATTACGTAGGCCTACGCCTTTCATGCGCTTTGGATGCGTGTGGTTGTAATTGATGGTATACTTAAATCCTTGTAACTCCTATACGGTTCGTCAAATTTAAATAATTCTTTCACTAAAAATTAATTCAAAATTTTCTCTTTATTTCATTCGCTTGCAGTGTACAGTTATCTTTAAAGACAAAAAAGTTTCTCGCATGCTGACTTTTTTATGTCGTGTTTCGCGATTTTACAAAATGTATTTATGAAAATACCTTGTAACTTAAAAAGTATTGATTTTCTGTTAAATTTTATTGCATCATCGTTTTTCATAATTATTACAGAACAAGCCTGCCAAATTTTACGTTAATCGGTGGAATAGTTGTTGAACAATGACGATGTATTTGAAAAAATACGGGTTTTTCTTCAAAAACAAAACTTTTACTAAATTATACATTATCTCATTAGGCGTGTGTTTTTCGAAATAATTTTATAGAACAAAAAACATGCGAAATACTTTGTTTTATAAAAATACGTCATTTCCGAAAATTTTCAGTGACCTAAAAAAAAATTAGATATGTTTTCTGAAATGGTTTTACAATCCGCATATTGCTCCCCTCTGCGAGGGGCCATCAAGTCACAGACGGACAGTAGTTTTTCACAGCTGATGCATTTGTTGTGGCAGCGTGTACTAACTAGACTAAAAAAACATTCTTATCATCCGGCGCATTAATTTAACAAATACCTACCGGGTTATTATCTTGTTTGGATTCATAATATTTAACTTACCAATTTATATCAAAATATGTAATAAATACAAACAAATATGTTAAATACGGAAAGTTTGAAAACGAATGTTTTGTATCAGAGTAATACAACAATCGTTCTCTCAGCATGCGTCACTCATTCATTATACCTCACCCGTGTCCTTCATCCCGCAACTACATGAAGCTTGGAATCACACAATAATTTACACAGTATATTAGCAGATCGAGTGCAAATAATTAGGCAGTCCACCTGCCTATTATGGGCACTTTCGAAAACTACGAATGATTTTTTTTGTCTTCTAGTGGTAATGACACATGAAGATCTGTAGGAAATACAATATGGAATGTTTTTCACAAGTACAATACTATCTCATTCTAAATGATAATCGTAAAACATTACAAACAATGGTAATAAAATTGTGCATTCACAGCATGATGAAATTGATGCGTGTTTTAAACATTTATAGACATGAAGTAGGTACACAAAACTTGAACTTTAACTCGATTAAGTCCACTACATAGAAGTGAGGTAAAAACAAAGCGGAGTCTTTAACAACAAAGTAACTAATGTAATGTACACGTATGTATGTAAGCATGCATGTATGCAAAAGTAATAATAACAAATAAGGTTTGTGTTTTTATCACCGTTTTGCATGCAATCCGCGTGGCACGCTTACACGCGTGTAATTTCTGGCTGTATGAACACCGAAGGCTACGCTTCAGTGCTATTGCTACGGTACATTTTTTCAACATTATAATACAAACAAAATAATGCACAAAATACGTAACGTTTACTCTTAGGTTGGCTACAAAATTATATCGTTTTTTTTTCAATTTTCAATTCAAGGAAAAAATTAACCAACACTTCACACAAACGGTACAATATATCAACGACGAACCGGTCCACAAACGTATACAGTTAAAAATAAAACCTATTAATAATCGTACAAACCAAACAAAATTCCAAGAATACCGTTTACAATTATTGTAAACAAAAAAAAAACACAAACTGTTTTACATAGCAAACAGAATTAAGTACTTTTATAAATTCAAATCTTATGAGAGACTCCGATTTATTGGTCGCGATCAGAAGATTAGGTGGATCACAGGGGTTGTAGATTTTTTAATTGGTAATGATTCCTACAGAAATCTTGAACCGTACTTAGCTGAAATTATAATGAAAAAATGTCGAGACCTTGACCAATAATAGAACCCGGTACCCTTGGAACAGAAGCAAGTTGCACAGTTACAACAATGTGCCGGACTTATAACAATTTTACAGTTATAATCTTATATTTCTATCATTTTTTTTGTTTAACAGATTGCACGTAAAAGCGAATATTTAAAATAAAATACTAATTCATATATTTCAAGAGCGAACTCTACAGAGAAGTTTACCCCGAAAATAAGCTGGGATCCAGTTCGGTAAGCACTGATAAAGGGATAAAATTAAGTACGAATTGTTGTTGTTGTTTAGATCAACAGCCGAAAGGCTGGTTTGAACCTCTAGAGGTTTTACTAAGTAAAACGAGGAGTGAGATGGTTTACCATTGCCTTCCTCACTGAGTGGAAAAGTATGCTTATCAGCATGCCGAGCCCTCTGAAAAGCACATATTTTCCACTCTGTAAATGACAACTTCACTTCATTCACCACAGGGTCTGGCTGTATAATGAAATTCATTACTTTCAGAGAAGATAACTCTGACTAGTGTCTTTTACACCTCTACCTCTTCTGTTCTTAAACGATTCAGTCATTTAATTGGCTGACCATGTGATAAGAAACAGAACTATTATAGATTAGGTAAACCTAACCTAAAAATGATCCTGTGAGTACTTACAAAATATAGAAGAACGTTAGTAAATAACACATGCCATTTTAAAATGGAGAAGTTATGAAGCAACAAGACATCAACGTTCTTTAGCAAATTACAATGACTTCACTCCGTCTAAAATATTTCCTAACATATGAATACTCCTGGATTACTTTTACAACCCCAGAGAAACCTATAAACCTATAAGCTTAACTAATTTCTTTTGGTTTTTGCTTTATATCTGACTGTTATTCAGTCAGGATTTAGGTCTTGATATCTGGGGGTACGAGCTAACCGGAAGGTATGATGTATTTGGATACTAAATTCAAACATCCCAAAATTCTGGGGGTGCGGTGCACCCCCTAGGACCCCCGTAAATCCGCCCATGCTGTTATTCACATTATAGCTAAGCAAACAGTAAAAATGATAGACGAAAATACATGGTGAAAAATCTGACCTGGAATCAAATCTGGGTCCCGGCATAGAAGCCAGCGACCACCACAATATACCAACGGGCGAACCGATTATAATCGTCTAAAGCCATAAACTCTAAATTAGGTGAACATTTAATAAAATTTAAAAAAATAGATAAGGTATTGCATTGCGACAAGGGTATTGTAGACTATGACAAAATAATTCGTCAAAAACAAAGCCTTGCCAGGAAAAGACTGGAAATGATATTTGAAGATCGAGAAGACCAAGATAACTCACCCTATAGTACTCGTCACTAATAAAAAATCTTGTGTGAAACACGAACACGACCTTCTCTTGCCAATGTAAATAATGACAAATATAACCTAACATTAGTAATAAAAGATTAAAAATAAGTAAACAAAAAAATTAATCTTAACTTCAGTTAGATTAATAATACGGAAAATCACTCTTTCATGCTAAACTAGGCTCTGTAGAGAAAAATGCTTAAAAAAATATTGCAGATCTTTTAATTTTCTATAAATTTTATTATATACGCGTTATACAAAAAAATGTTTGAACCAAAATTGTACATTTTTAAATTGACTACAACTTTTATTATAGCCCAAAAATGCATTACAAAGCCGCAATCTATAAAAAAAAAACATATTTTTATACGAGAGAACAACCACCCCCAAGATGAGCATAAAAAATATAGTAAATAAGGCGATTTTTAAAAAAATTGTAGGAGCCGTTTTTTAGAAAATTGCAAAAAAATGAATAATGACACGAATAAACTACTACTTCCAGTTGACCGACTTTGATGAAAATGTTCCTGTCGGGTCCTCTAGTACGTCTCAACTTAAGTTTCAAGTTTCAACTTTGTACGATGTTCCGTACTTGAGATATTTTGTTCACGTACACACATACACGTTTAATTAAACTATTAGAACAGTTATCCAAACCCAAATAATTACAAAACTACTGAAAAAATAAAACACGTTTCGTTACCTACATGCTAAAATTTTATAAAAATATTTTTTCCTGAAAAAGAAATTCAAGAAGTGATAAAATGTTATACACAACAAAAAACTTGTATTAATAAAAACAAGAATAATTTAACAATAAAACTAAAATTAAAGGGTAGAAATAAAAATAATTAATTTTTCTCTAAAAGAATCGTAAGATATCCCTAAGGTGTAAATATAATTAAGCTTGATTAATTTATGTAAATTGCATAAAATTTCTCGATTTTAAATAACATAATTATGGAAATAAAATCGAATAAACACCATATTTGTACAGTTTGGTATAGTTATAACATTTTACGATACTAAAAATGGATAAAGAATGATAGAAAATGTAACTTAACAGAAATATAAACGAAGAGGAATACAAATAAAACTGATATAAAATAACACAAATTTATTAAGAAAAACACGAAAGGCTATAATCAGTTTGAATCTTATACTATAAACAAGTTTTTAAATCGTTTAGTTAGTTAACAAGGTAGGCTATATATATTTAATAGCAATTCTATACAGGTTAACGACTACAAAAGTTTATATTATAAAGAAAAATACAATAATGCAGTTCAAGTTATAATCGAGTTTGACAATTGTTTTTTTCTTCAACATAATATAAAAACATCAATATTATTACTCTACTAAACTACATGCAACTTCAGTGCTTGTGGTATTATCTGTTGCTATACTATGCGTCATATCATTGTAAGCTTGAAGATCTTTGGAGTTACTATTGGTGGATCGCGTTTTTTGGGTGATAATTATATGATTACTTAACTCACACAGGCACACTAGCGTATTATAAAAAGCGTACATACGGGGTGAGCAATATAAAACCAACCTATAACGTAACCGCTGTAGAATCGGTAGGTTACGTTGTGTAGATATTGTATGAATGTTGCGGATAATTTAAATAAAAAATAACATTAAATGTTGCATTCATTTACAAAAGATGTTCAAAATTATCACCTTGAGCATCGATGCATTTTTGTGCTCGATTGATCATAAGTTTTTTTGTTTTTTTTTAATGTCCGACAGTTCTGCAATTACTGCTAATGCAAACTGAAAAGAAACGACTGACACAAAACGTTGTTGTCAATTGCATTGATTTCATGTTGAATGTTCACCTTCAGTTAATCAATATTGTAGGGATTAGATGCAGAAACTCTCTCCTTTAAGTAACCCCAAAGAAGAAAATTCCAAGTAGACAACTCCGGGGATCTGGAGGCCACCGTTCGCTGGTGACAACTCGTTCATTCGTGAAAGCACCCTGAACGCAATTCAGTGAAACGTTTGACATGTTGCTCCGTCTTGTTGAAAGAAGCTGTATTCTTTCTTGTTATCTACTTGCGTAATTGCGTAAAGAATTCTTCGAAGATATTGAGGTATAGTTACGTAAGTCACGAGTTTGCTTTTGTTTGCAACGAGGGGTAAAGGGAGAAAACAACAATGTGCACGCGCGACTGCTTTAATTTCAGTACAACCAACACAACAACGTATACTATACCCAGAGTACATACAACATATCGCGGAACCTTGTATACGTTAACTGTACGAATATAACTGTTTGTTACGGTAAACAGAAATGTTAGTTTCTCGAAAACGTGGTCGGATTATTCACAGTGCTGAACGAAATTTAATATGCAGTGTAATAAAATGCTGTGAAGTTGAAGCTAAACAAAAATGTCTTTCCCTGCCTCTTAACAAAAGCCACAAGCGTGTGATATTATTAGCTAACTACTGTGATGTTTTTCTTTCCACAATTCGAAAAATAAAGAAGGAAATTAAAGACGTGAAGAATGTATTCTTCAATAGTTTTGTTGACACCTGGTAAAAAAGGAAACGGTTATGTAGATACTACTAAGACTGATAGTGAAGACGTCGGTGACAGCGATCGTAAAGAAGGCGATTCATTCGTAGAAATTTTGTTCCAATGTAATAAGGCAGTAGGTAATTACAGTAAATAAAACATTTCTAGTCATGTAATTAAACTGTAGGCAATATTACAGGTCACATTTATTTCTTATAATGTTTATGAAGAAAACATTTTATCGGAATAAACAACAGCTTACAAAATGTATGTAAAAACTGCACGGTAGTGAAATGTACGAGTAGTGTCTCGCTGTTGAGGTTGGCAGCACTGTCAAATTTTCACTTCCTCACAGCCCAACCATACGCAAAAGCCAATCTCGTGACTTCAGTATCTATAAAATTATGTATTTACAGTTTTCAGTACTACCACTACTCGCGCTTGAAAACATTAAAGGATAGCGGTTACGTTAAGGGTTCGGTTTTATGTTGCTCACCCGGTATAACATGAAGAAAATGCAGAATTAAACATTTCGTTCGAAAAAACTTAATACATACAGATACGAACATAAAAACACCCGGTGTCATTTGAAGATACAAAAAGTTGATAGCTTCAAGTACTTCAGGGAGATAATACAACCGACGACCAGCAAAGAGGAAGTGAACAACAGCAGGCGAGGAAAGATTGCCAGAGCACTTGCAGGAACTCACAACTCTAAAGAAAAGGCAAGAGATTAGCATAATAATACTGTAATAAAATCTGTGTGTTTGTACGCAAGTGAATTATCTTACAATGACTGATCTAAGAGAAACAAAAATTTAAAAGAAAGATCCTCTGTAAAAAATGGGTCCAAAGGTAGTAGCCGTAGAATGTAGGTGACGAGATCAAAAAGAATTGAACAAGGAAAACGAGGAATTAATAAAACTATTATAAAGAGAAAATTAAAATAAAGAAGAGGTAAAGAAATCTGTATAGAATGGATGAAAAATGGTAGAAAAACAATTTTTTAAGACACTAAACAATACGCTTAAGTTGTAGTATAAATGGTTCAAAGAAATCAGGAAGGATATTGTAAAAACCGAAATAAACCGAGAAAACCTAACGAACCGAACTAAATTCAGACAACTAATTACGAACTTTAAGGGTTTCCATGAAGAGCAAAAACAACATACTCACAATTAAATACATGTTATATTGTTCATCAATAATATTGGTAAGAAAATGTCGTGTAATTGTTTCAACCAATTTTTTTAAACTTTAAAACCACAACAGATGGTTAAGAACTAATTTCACTAATTACACTTTTAACATCACATAAATAGCTTCAATAACAATTTTCTTAGTTCATATACACTTAAGCTAGTTACTAAAACTATTACAAATCAATATTTTAAAAAGAAATTGAATCAGGAGAAAGTGAATATAATAAAGTAAACGTTGTATATATCTTACACATGGAGTAAAAAAAACTAACTAATCAACAAAACACTTTCATTTGTATGAATAAAACGTGGCGGTGAAAGCAAAATATCAGGTAATACAATGGCATTAAAATAAGTAATTTTATTATACATTTTAACGGGCACTAAAAAAAATTAGAACTGTAGAACTGTACTAGATGATAACAAAATCACTACGCGATCTCTTAATTACCAGAAAGAAGCAACTTGTACATCAAAGAAATTTTCATACAATGAAAAACTGTAGTCTACGTCTATTGTGAAATCATAATAACGTTTTATCAATAAATAAAATATATATTTATATATAAGCCTACGATAATGAGCTGAATCTGATATCACTGACAAGGTGAAAGAATTTTAAAAATGTACACTTAAGATACATATTTTATACAACCATATTTGGATAAGTTAATTTCCCCTCCCACGAGAGTAGTAAATTAATTGCACTCGATCTGCTGGTTCCAGGACTAAAAAAAAATAGTTCTGTTTCCTATCACATAGTCAGCCAATTACATAACTACGAGGTCACAGCCTCCCGAAGAATTTCAGCAGACACGGCGCTTCCCCTATCTTGTAGAGAACAAAAAAAATGTAGTAAATGAGGCGATTTAAAAATTAATAATAGTAGGAGCATTTAAAAATAACAGTAGGAGCCGTTTTTAAGAAAATCGCAAAAAAGTGAAAAATGACAGGCATTAACAACTTTCGGATGACCGATTTTAATGAAAATCTCCGTGTCGGGTCCTCTTGTGGAACCTAACTTAAGTTTCAAGTTTCAGCTTCGTACAATCCGTTCTTAAGATATTTGTCCACACACACGCGCGCGCGCATTGACCAATCGCTAGACATGTGTTTTGGGTTCAAGGAGATCAAAAATGTGTATATCCAGTGAAAACTCAATTTCGAAAAATCGATATGAAAACAATACTTTCCTAACCAGTATGTTCATACAGGGCAAGAGAAAGTAAAAATGTTGTTGTTGTTTAGGTCATAAGCCAAAAGGCTGGTTTCAACCTGAGAGGATTTACTAAGAAAACCAAGGAGTGAAGTGGTTTACAATTGCCTTCCTCACTGAATTGGCAAGTATGCTTATCAGCATGCCAGGCCCTCCGAAAAGCACATATATTCCATCCTGCAAATGACAACATTAGATTCAAAATAGGGTCTGGATGTATAACAAAATTCATTACTTTCAGAGGAGATAACTCTGACGAGTGTCTTTTACACCACTGCCTCTTCTGTTCTTAATTACTTCAGTTATATAATTGGATAACCATGTGATAAGATACAGAACTATTTTTTGTAGCTCTGGACTAGTAGGTCAAGTGCAAAGTAAAAATATGTTCGCTAATCACAAACGAAATCATTTAATTTCAAAATTTATGAGTGAAATTTACTTTTGAGTTACCCGTTATATTTTACGATAGGCGGAAAAAACCAGTAGTAAACAACGTTTAGATAAACAAATAACACGAGAAAAATACAGTACGATATGAAAGACTCGGTAAATTAAGAAATAGGTGCGAGATAACTAACCGAAACATGAAGAGAAATTATATAAATGTGTAGGTAGATAACTTTCACCACAAAAATTTCAACTACCAATCAAAACATGAAATAAGCTACAATGGAAGTATACGTACAAGCCAAATAAAAAAAAAACATAGTATTTATTATTAGTGAACAAACTAATAACGTTTAGTTCACCTACCCGGTTGGTCTAGAGGTGAAGCCGTCACCGTGAGCCAGATGTTTAATGATGTGAGCTGATGTTCACAGATACGAAGGTTCCTGGTTCAAATCCTAGTAAAGGTAGTTAGTTACATTTATACGGATTTACACGGACCAGTGTACTTTGATGATTGAAGTTCAATTAACCACACTCTCTCAGAAATGGACGGCCTGAGTCTAAACCAGACTACACATCATTTACATGTCATACATATCCTCCTCATCTCATTGGGTCACGGGGTTCCTTATTATTGAAGACAATTTTTTACAATTGTCGTCTATAATTTTCCTTTGTCCGTCCGTCACATTCAGATGTCAAAAACTAAATTTTTTTTTTTTTTTTTTTTTTTTTTTTTTTTTTTTTTTTTTTTTTGGTTTAACGTCCGACTGTTTTGCAAATTGCTGCTAATGCAGACGGTGAAGGATGAAATGAATTTTTTGTAACGTATGAAAAAATGCCATGCCCGAGTGGGATTCGAACCCAAGACCGCGTGATGAAAGGCGAGCACGTTACCAACATCGCCAACGCGGCCGGCAAAAACTAAAAGAGATAGGAACAAACGGTTTTCAGATTCGAAATCTACACAGAAAGTTAGTGGGCCTAGATTGGGTTTGAAATTCCGGTTTCGACATGACGTGGCCCAAAACCGTAAGTCAAGAAAACAAAGTCAGAAACTACAAGAGTGGTAACAAACGGTTTTCGGATTCGTTATCTACACAAAAAGTTAGTGGGCCTAGATTGAGTTTGAAGTTCCATTTTCGACCGGAAGTGACCCAAAAACATAAGTCAAAAATCAAAGTCGAAAACAAAAATGGTGTCATTCGATTCCTCTTAAAGAGTAGCTAAAGAAATCACTAATGTTTTTACTTTTCTTGCCTGTATAAATATATAGGAACGGAAGTTTTGTTTTCATGTCGATTTTTCGAAATCGAGTTTTATCGGATCTACACGTTTTCAGAACCCCTGAACCCAAAAAAACATGTTTTTAACGATTTGTGTGTGTGTGTGAATATCTCAAGAACGGAACATAGTACGAACTTGAAACTTAAGTTAGATACAACTAGAGGACACGACACGAACATTTTCATTAAAATCGGTCAACCGGAATTACTAATTTATTCGTGTCATTTTTCACTTTCTTCCGATTTTCTCAAAAACGGCTCCTACGACTTTTTTTTAAAAATCGCCTCATTTACTAAATTTTTTATGCTCTACAAGATAGGGTACGCGCCATGTCTGGTGAAATTTCTTGGGAATGTTGTTTTCTGGTAAAAAATTGTTTTTGTAAATTGCGGCTTTAATATGCATTTTAGCGCAAAAATGTAAATAATAAAAGTTGTAGAGTTATAAACCTACAACTATAATTTCAAACATTTTTTTGTACAACGCTTACTTCAGCGGTAATTAGCAATTTTTTGTTTTTTTCTCATTAAAACGTGTAAATAAATCAATTTTTTCAAGATTTCAGCCTTAGTATGCATTTTACGACAGAAGTGGATATAGTAATTAAATTTATAGGAAAATAAAAGATTTACAACTTTTATTTAGAGCATTTTACTCTACAGAGCCTAGTTTAGCGTGAAAGAGTGATTTCCCGTTTTAAGCCAAACTGAGGTTGATTTTCATTTTGCGTCTTTCACTCATGATTAAAATTAGGTTAGTTTATTGAGGTTAGTTTTGTTTATTTCTAATGTTTTATTACTAATATCATGTTATATTGTTTATAATTTGCGTTGGCAAAAGAAAGGTGTGTGAGTGTTTCACACCAGATTTTTTCCTTAAGTAAGCTTTTTTTAAAAAACTGCCACCAGCCATGAGACGCGTCATCTCATGAAAGGGATTTTTCTGAGATTAAACAAAATGCAACGTACACATTAGATTAAAAAACAATAATAATGTTAGTTGTAAAAGACAAAAAATCACATAATTGTACAAGAATCTTTGTGAAGGCTTATAATTCGTTCAAATATAATATTTAAATTTTTATCATTCTACTGAATTTTAACTTGAGTCAAGTAACGCAGTTAGCTGGTAGAAAAACAAGAGTGAAAACTTGGATGGTCAACAATGACGCGACATTTTTTTATTAAAAAAGTTCACCGTTACATAGGGGATAAACTTCTTCAGTTTTGTACAACAGCTTACTAAAACTTATTTTAAGTGTTATTGTTATGTAGAATAATTTATACAATATTAAAATCTTAATTATTTTGTGATTTTCCTTTTTGAATTAGATATAATGAAAAAATGGTTTCTCAATCGAACATGTGAGTAAAAAAAATGTTAAATTGACATCTTGTTGCATCCCCAGATAATGTAATCAAAATAGGTAATCAATGTTTTAACATTTTCGTAACGCGGTCGCTAAAAACCATAAATATTGGAGCGACCATTACAAAATAGATGAAAAAATAAAAAAAAAATATATAACGATAGAAACGTCTACAACAAACATTCCTAAAAATACTAACCAAGAAAACAAGTTCTCAATCATTTTAAAAACTAACGATTACAAAATTTAAGAAAAAAACTATATTTACTAGTTTTACCAGTTTTAACTTTTTTTAATCAAGACTTGTACGTATTTACAAAATACAATAAACCAGAAATATTTGTATATGTATACAAATTTAAACATATAAATTTAACAATTAAATGAAAAAACAAAAAAAATGATATATGATAGCCACTACAGAAAAGACATCTTTTAACTACTAATTACCGCGTTAACTAATAATTAGAAAAAAGAAAACATTAGCAAATGTCAAACTTCTATAAAAGGTTTTATAAAATAAATATAATACATTGAATTATAACTTTAATTGACGTTTAAAAACTAAATGCTTAAAGTAATAATACAATAATTAACAATACCGAAAAGGATAAAAATCATTAAAACTGCAACATATAAAAAAATATATAACTATGTTGGTTGGTTATTTAGAACAATTGTGTGATCAATATGGGATAAAATTGTACAAATAATTTATCAACAATAGATACATAAGGATATTTTCGTAATAGTGTCCGAGCATATGGAAAAAACATGAAAAATGAAAAAACTATGGTATGGGCAAATGAAGTCTGACCACATTAAAAAAACTCCAGCAAATCTTCGATACATAAATTAATAAAATATAATAATATATTTTACCCATAGGCAGGTGGAGTGTAAATTAATTGCACTCGATCTGCTAGTTTCAGGGGTACAAAAAATAGCTGTTCCTTATCGCATGGTCAGCCACTTATATGACAGAAGCATTTAAGAACAGAAGAATTAGAGCTGGTGTTTACTTAGGAAATTTAATGAACATAATTATTTCAGTAATTTAACTTGTTTTAGGAATAATTATGAACACATAATAACACTGAAAAGGGTTTCAGAAACAGTTTTAAAACATTAATTTAAATAGGTGCTGTCATTGTTAAACAATACATTTATTTAAAAAAAAAAAAAAAATATGACATTTCATATTTGTAGCTAGTCAGTTATAAATATAGTAAGTTACAAAGTTATAGTCTGAAATGCTAGCCTATAGAATTATCTATCAATAAATATTTAAATAAATAAATAATGAACTCACCTGTTTAATCTTTAAACGTATTTATTACAAACAAATATATAATTATATTAATTAGTCGTTTGACTAAATATCAAAATATTCTGGCCTTTGGCCTATCAAATTCAACTTTTCTTCAAGATCACAGGACATATAGTGAATGTCATATTTCTTAACAATGACAAAACCTATTTAAATTAGTTTTTTGAAACCGTTTCAGAAACCCTTATAAGTACGGAGTGATTTTTTAGGTTTGTTACCTAATTGTTAATGTCTGGTAATTTTTTTCTAAGAAAGGGAAATTTTGTTTTATGACACGAAATTGGTAGCCCCACTCAACCGGTATAGATAAGGGAGTGCGAATTGATTCTCCTTAAACTGTGTAAAATATTGTGTCGTTTCCGGTCGTGTTGCGAACAGAATGACTTTTACCCTAGAACAACGGGTTTTTATTCTTGAACAATATTTTGCTACGAAATCGAACGCGAGTGTAAAAGAATCATTTCAAATTAAATTTGTTGGTGTTCCTCCAACAGAAAAAAATATAAATTTCTAGGCTAAGAAACCGATTTCGAGAGACAGGTAGTGTTTTCACATTCTCTAGAACGTCATCTATTAAGAGTTGGTCAACCACTAAATTTTCTGGCACAAATACTATCTGGCGTTCGAAATCGGTTTGTTAGCCTAGAAATTTACACTTTTTCTAGTGGAGGAACACCAACAAATTTAATTTGAAATTATTTCTTACACTCGCGTACGATTTCGTAGTAAAATATTGTTCAAGAATGAAAACCCGCTGTTCTAGGGTAAAAGACATTCTGTTCGTAACACGACCGGAAACAGCACAAAATTTTACACAACTTAAGGAGAATCAACTCGCACTGCCGCATCAATAACGGTTGAGTAGGGCAGCTAACTTCGTGCCACAAAGCAAAATTTCCCTTCCTTAGAAAAAAAATTACCAGACATTAACAATTGGGTAACAGGACTAAAAAAATCACTCTGTATTATTAAACGTTCATAATTTGTCGTAAAACAACTTAAATTAATAAAATAAATACTTTCAATAAATTTTTAAAGTAAATAAAACAATAACATATCGATTGTCCCAGCTGTACTGTTACAAGTTATCTCTTCTGAGAGTAATGAATTATACATGATACATCCAGATCCTGTGGTGAATGAAGTTAAGGTGTAACTTGATCGGAAGAAAGTAGATCCTTTCCAGAGGGTCTGGCCTGCTGATGCATACTTTTCGTTTTTACTCGTTTTACTCAGTAAAGCCTCTAGAGGTTCAAACCATCTTTTCAGTTGATGACCTAAACAACACCAGTAAGACATCCAGGCGGATATCCATATTAGGACACACCAAAAACATTTCATACTAAAGTATCAAAATATTCCCTCAGCAGAACAAATTTTCACATGATAAAGTGACCGGAACGTCAACACAATAATTTCCAATAAAACGGGGATATGAATCGCAATATCAAAAAAGCTAAAAAATAATTCAGACATTTTTCACAAGAATCATGATATGATCCTAGTATATATAACACAGGCCTAATACAAACAACCCCTCATAACAAAAATATAATAATGTAAGGGCCCTCTCAATACACCTCCAATATGCCAGCTATTCGGATAAAAGAAATCAGAAAGGGGATGATCTGAATTCTATTATAATATTCCCCTAAACAAAAAAATTAAAGGGTTCCAACAAAATCTATTGTGTTTTTTTCAAGGCAGGACAACGATACGCCGCTGTTTTGCGTCATATTACACATATTCAGAGCTAACATTATTCATGATTCGTGATCGGATTGACAGAAATCCTTACAAAGCAAGAGGAAAATCACACGACTTTCTCTTACCAATGTAAATAATGAAAAACATAACCTAATTCTGTTCATGAATGAATGACGCTTAATGAAAATAACCACTGCTGACTTGATTTTCATTGGCCAAATAAGTAAAATCACTAATGACGCTTAACTAACCGCTGTAGAAAAAAAATTCTTGAAATGGAAGTTGTATGTTTTCAATTTTCTACAACTTTGATTATATTCACTTTTGCCCTGAAATGCATATTAAGGCTGCAATATTTTTAAAAACATTTTTTACACAAACCACAACCCCCTCCACGAATTTCAGCAGATCTGCCGCTAAGCTTACCCCTAGATAGGGTAATAAAGTATCTATTAGTAAATAAATAAGTAAATAAATAATAAGTAGCTAGTAAAATATCTATAAAGAATGTAGTAAACGAGACGATTTTTAAGAAAATTTTAGGCCCCGTTTTTTGAGAAAATTGCGCGGAAAGAAGAAACCTTTTGAAAAGTGAAATATTTCACAAATTAACTTATTTGAATACTTTTATTTCCGGTCGACCGATTTTGGTGAAAATGCTTCTGTTGAGTCCCTTTATGGTACCTAACTTAAGCTCCAAGATTCAACTTAGTACGATTTTCCGTTTTTGGGATTTTTGTTCACCACACATTCACAAACTAACACACACACACACATAGACCAATTGGTAAAAATATGATTTTTTAGTTCAAGGGAGCTCAAAAATTGTAACTCTGGTTAAAGCACGATTCTGAAACATCAACATAAAAACGTAACTTTCTTTCCTGTATTTCATATAGGTAGGACATGAGGGAATAAAAATAGAGCATGCGAATTTGCACTGTTAATTTTTAAAAACTACCGAAATTTTGATCAGTCATAAAAATACTTTATGAAAACATTTTAAGTTTGCTTTTTAATTAACAAAACCGTCCAAAAAATATTTAAGAGAAGTGATTTACAACTAAAACTGACGGACCGGAACTAATACAAAGATTAAGTTTACAAGTATTTTTAGTGTGGTATTACGTAAATTAAAAGCAATTCTAGATTATAAAAAATATACTAAAAATTTGAAAATTAAACACCAAACCTCAAGGCTTCTGAAAATAAAAACATCTGTTCACACTAAAAATTTAATGGATCGTAACTACAAAACTATTTCTTTTATTCAAGTTTTTATTTTGCCTAAATATTTACCGCTCTGTTTTTATTACATATTTTATTACTTTTAAAAAATGGTTCAACTCAGTAGCGATTGTGGATGAATGACTATCCTTTGGTCACCACACCAAATCGCTAACAAAACCGGTGTAAAATAACATTTTAAGTGGTTTTTTACCAGCTGATTGTCTAAGCTAGCCCGAAGGTCACCTTTCTAATACATGAAACATTGTATTTTATTCCTTAAAAACAACAGTAAACCAAATAAATAATTTCTCTTAACATCAAAGAGGGAGTCGACCTTTTCATTTGTAAATCAGTTAAAAACGGTTTTGTGCTTGAAATGCATTTATTCTTCTACTAAATTATGAAGAAACATTATTTTAAAATTCAACCCTCATTCTTTAAAATCAAGATGTGGGTTGAAAATCAGCTACTAGTTCTAGAAATCTTAACTTAAAAATACTTCGACTAATTTACATAAAACGTATCTACCAAACTGAAGCAACCCCTAATTTTAGAGCACCATATATGGTAGAAGTATTTCCTTTATATTCATAGTTTTTCTTTAGAACACTCTAACAATAGAGAAAAATTTGATCAATAAAAAATTAAATAGTTTTTTAAATGTTAAAAATGCAGTATTACTACCTTTCGCATTCAGTGGGTCTTAGCAAGCAAATTTCTAAAAAAAAATGAATTACCATCAATTT
The DNA here is from genome assembly GCA_035578175.1 of Catonia carolina. Lineage (NCBI taxonomy): Eukaryota > Metazoa > Arthropoda > Insecta > Hemiptera > Achilidae > Catonia > Catonia carolina. Next base: position 51,878,010 of record JAQMRL010000005.1, read on the forward strand.
TAGAAAGCGATAGTAGAATTTTAAAAGTCAAAATTTTCACAAAAAACTGTTGCTTTGTTACGAAATAGCTTTCGTTTGTTTTAAATTTATTAACGTAAAACATATGTTATTAATGAAATAAATCTACCTCTTTTTTAGAATATTTTTTTGCTCTGCCAGATAGCGAAAAATGTTAAAAAAAGCACATAAAGGTAGACTTCTTTAAGACAAAATGTCATCTATACGTCAATTCCATTGTATCACCCAAATAGTGCAAAAAACTACTGAACAACTTTGGATATGTGATAACACGAAGGAAAGAGCAGGGCCCTAGGGTGAACGGAAAAATTATGGTATAATGGTATAATGTTGGGAAAAGGTGTACGACAAGAATGTTCATTATCACCACTACTTTTTAACTTGTATATAGAAGAGACTATAAATGAAGTGCAGGAAAAATTTTACGCAAGAATACAAATTCAAGGAGAAACAACAAAAATGCTGAGATTCGCCGAAGATATAATTAGTAGTAATAGCCGAGACAAAGAAAGAACTCGAGGATATCTTAAATGGATGATATCATGAGAAAGGATTATCTCATGAAAATTAATAAGAACAAAACGAAAGTGTTGTGCAGCAGCAAGAGTGGTTTAGAAGAGATGGGAAATAAAAAAGTAAGCAACCAAAACATACAGGAAGTTGGGGAATTCTACTATCTAGGGAGTAAAATAACAAAAAGTATGATTGCTCAAGCTAGAAAAGCCTTTGAAATGAAAAACAGCTTACCGACTACAAACATTGACTACAGATTAGGAAAACATTCTTAAAACACTACGTTTACAGTGTAGTAAAACATGGGTGATAGGGGCTGTAGAAAGGAAGAGGATAGAAGATTTTGAAATGTGGTGTTACAGAAAAATGTTAAAGATTAAGTGGGTGGACAAATAAGTAATTTAGAGGTTCTTAGACGAGTGGATGAAAAAAAATATATGGAAACATCTTATCAGAAAAAGGGATAGGCTAGTGGGGCATATCTTAAGAAATCCAGTTATTGGTCAATCAATAACGGAGGGTAATATTGAGGGAGTGAATTGTAGGGGGAGACAAAGGTTAGAATACACAAAGCAAATTACAAAAGATGTTCCAGGTATGTAGATATGAAACGACTTGCGCAAGATAAAACATCTTGGAGAACTGGAACAAACCAGTCAAGAGACTGATGACAAAAAAATTGGTACCATGCGTTTCAAACTATACACCTGAGTCATACAACCTTAAATAATAACCGTATAAAAATTTAAATAAATAATATCGATAAAACAAAATATAACATTTTAAAGTAGCCTATCGATAACGGTACTAAAATGGCGCAGACAAATCAATAATTAATAATGGCTGCAATAAACTTAAGGGTTATGTACTTATTGAAAGGTCATAATTACAGTAAAAGGGTTATTGAAATCGATTGCATTAATGAAGCCGGGTATGTAACTAGTTAATAGTATTTCAGACACACACGAGTGGGTGAATTTAGATTTGAAACACTATTTGCCCCCTGTTAATTGAATTTGACCAATGATCAACATAGTTATATCTGATACAGTAAATGTACAATGTGTAAATAAAGATACAGATAGAGATACCTGCTGCTGGTTACATGTAGGTACAATAACAAGAACCGGTTGAAACATTAACAACACTATTGCTGTAGAGAGAGCACAGGCTTCGTCATTATTTACAAGTGATTTACTCATGTGTGTGGTTGTCCATTGATAACGACATTGTAATATCGAATTATAATCAAATGGTATAAACCATATACTACTACTATATGCAGTCCCGGTAAAGACAGAATACGTACTTCTGTGTACCACTAACCCATCGAATTATTGTTCAACTAATTGAACATGCCAGATCAACTAATTAACAATACATGTTTCGTGTCCGACAATAGTTTATAATTCAAAAATAGTTCTACAATTTGTAAACTAAAACTTGAAAGGTTTTTATTTATATAACACATCTGTATGATATTTATACGAATCTGTAGAGGTTTTACTAAGTAAAAACGAGGAGTGAGGTGGTTTACCATTGCCTCCCTCACTGAGTGGAAAAGTACGCTTATCAGCATGCCGGGCCCTCTGAAAAGCACATTTTTTCCACTCTGCAAATGACATTTTCACTTAAATCACTACAGGGTCTGGTTGTATGATAAAATTCATTACTTTCAGAGGAGATAACTCTGATTAGTGTTTTTTACACCTCTACCTCTTCTGTTCTTAAATAATACAGTCATTTAATTGGCTGATCATGGGATAAGAAACAGAACTATATATTTTAGCCCTGCAACAAACAGATTGAGTGACAATAATTTGACACTCCACATGTCTGTTATGGGCAAAAGATCTAATAGAAGATTTTGTTCATTCTTTATGGGTAAAGATCTAATAGAAGATAGAAACAAATTCAGAAAAACTATTAAGAACTTAAGAGTTTTATTGGGAAGATTTCTTAAAACACCACGTTTGGAGTGTAGCATTATACAAGAGTGAAACGTGGGTGATAGGGGCTGTATAAAGGAAGAGGGTAGAAGCTTTTGAAATGTGGTGTTAAAGGAAAATGTTAAAGATTATGTGGGTGGTTAAAATAAGTAATTTAGAGGTTCTTAGATGAGTGGTTGACAGAAGTGTATGGAAACATCTTACCAAAAGAAGAAATAGACTAGTGGGGCATATCTTAAAAAATCCAGTTATTGGTCTGTCAATAATAGAAGGTAATATTGAGGGAGTGAATTGTAGGGCGAAGCAAAGGTTAGAATATTTAAAGCAAATTACAAAAGATGTTGCAGGTATGTAGATATGAAACAACTTGCACAAGATAGGACAGGTTGCAGAACTGCATCAAAGCAGTCGAGAGACTGATGACAAAAAAGTGTTTTACAGAGGAAAAGTTATTATCATAACAATCAGGTGGAGTTAAATAATTTGCACTCAATCTGCTAGTTCCCGGGCTGCAAAAAATAGTTCTGTTTCTTATCATATGGTCAGCCAATTAAATGGCTGAAGTATTTAAGAACAGAAGAGGTAGAGGTGTAACAGACACTAGTCAGAGTTATCTCCTCTGAAAGTAATGAATTTCTATACAGCCAGATCCTGTGGTGAATGAAGTGAAGGTGTCATTTTGCAAAGGTGGAAAGTAGATGCTTTTCAGAGGTCCTGACATGCTGATAAGCATACTTTTCAACTCAGTGAGGAAGGTATAAGTAAACCACATTACTCCTCGTTTTTCTTAGTAAAGCCTTTAGAGGTTCAAACTAACCTTTCAGCTGATGACCTAAACAACAACAAAAACAAGGGAATATCTATATAACAATCTATAGAAATTAATTACCTAACAGATGTAGATGTAAACAACGTCTTAATTTTTAGAAAACAAAAATACTTCCTCAAATAAATAATTAAGAATTTTATTGAACATATCCGAGAAGAAAAACAATACGGGATATTTAAAAAAAGGTGCATTGTTAACGTACTAAGAATGAAATATTTATGCAAAAACCCGTATGTGATAAAAGAGCTGTAAAATCGTTGTAAATACCAGATCAAGATTCTTTGAAACAGATACAATAAATCTCCAAATAACAGTGAACTTTTCTCAGTCATTCTTTAGGATTTCTGTTCAACTAATCAGGTACGAACGATTGAACTGTGAATTTATATAACGGACCGGTCCATAAATCTTTAAACCCAGAACCAAAACTGCTTATTACATCAGAAAATAAAAAAAAATGAATGAATGAATAAACACATAAAAGAGCATAAAATACGAATAAAGGACATTTTTATCAAAGCCACTTATTATGTATTCTGGTACGGCAAATTATTTGTGTCTTATTTCTTTATTTATAATTTTAAACACAGCTCTAGAAAACCAGCTGTTCAAGTCACGATTTTTTTTGTGTTTAAACTTTAAAAAAACATTCGTATTATTGAAGAAACTATTTCATTTGTCAGTATAAGCAATTTGTAAAATGTTATCAAGATAAATCGTTCGTATTCTCGCTGCCTTTTATATTTCTTTATCGTATTATATTACTATGTAAACTTATTAAAACCACTATTTAGCTCATTCTTTTGTATTTTTTAAAACCTAAAAAAAACAATAACAACTGGCTAACCTCCATTTTCAGGAGTGTTTAATATTTAACATTTTATATAATGTTGTATTATAAGCTATATTAAATACAATCTATTAGTAATTGGTAAAGGAATTATCTAAAGAAACATAATAAATCAAGTTGTTGCAATTTAAAATTGCTGATGTCCGATTTACAAATAAGGTAAAAGTGAGATTAGACTTTATATATATTAATGTTCCTTAGTAATTTATAACATTTATTTATTTTATAAAGAGCAAATATAATAGAAGCGACGTAGCATATAATAGTTCATAATTGGTCCATTAAAGATTGAAAAGTAATCGCCTGAATAAAATTGTTCTATCATTCCTTCTCCTCCACCAGTAATCCAAGATAATAATTAAAAGCTAATTATAAGCTATATTAAGCTATTATCAGCAGTTCAAGCTATATAAGCTAGAAATTAACGTAAATATGCAGCTTTAAATATAATTAAACGGCTTGTAATTCAGATAAAGTAAATAATCTTAATTTAAAAAAAATCTCCAAACATAAATATAAAAACTATGGTTAAGTAGAAAGAGCTTCCATTGGGGAGAGAGGAAGAGCAGCTTGTGGCATTTGTTAGAAAAAATAACGGAAGACAACTTACAGAAGATGGGTAGAGAGAAGCGGTCGGTCATAGATTCATTGTTTATAATCATTTGACAATAGATTTAGGGGTAAATAATTATAAGTAAGTATTGGTGAGGAGTTTTCTTGTGACTGGGATTGTGAAGTTGTTCCTGAATATTTAAGTAATTAAGTAGGAGTATATAGAGCCCACAGCCCACTTTCACCTTTCTCCTTCCGGAATTTTCTCCAAACATAAAGAGAGGAATCGAAAGAAGGTCCAGGTAGGTGAGCATGAGGTGAGGTATCCAAAATCTCGGCTAACCCTTCTCACGGGGTGTAGGAGAGGGGAAACACTTGACTTTTTAACGGGGCCTCGTAGCTGAACCTTGTTTGCGCCTCTCTTGACGACGTCCAAGAAAATGTAACTAAAATTGTCCTAGGTGCATCCGTTAGCTAGGAAACTCAAAAACCAACATTTTGGCTTTTTTAGGTTTTCCTAATATGAAATCCTTTCATTAGGAAATACTTTTCAAAGGGCATGCTGATAAGCAAACTTTTCCACTCGGAAAGGAAGGCAATTGTAAACCACCATACTCCTCGTTTTACTTAGTAAATCCTCTAGAGGTTCAAACCAGCCTTTCGGCTGATGACCAAAACAACAAGTAGTTTATTGGATTAAATAAATAAATAAAAATAAGTACTTACTAAATCCTTTAAGACTCATTAAACAAAATTATGAAATCCTCACCTGCAAAAAAAATACAAGATATAATTAATTATTCAAGAAACAAATACAAACTAAAATAACAACTATAGTATCTATTTTTAAAATATCCCGAGAAAAAACCACGGAACAAAAAATAAGTTAATTTTGGATCATGCAATACTGACGGGAATAAGTTACAAAAGTTTATCCCGATACTATAATTATCCGTAGTCGAGAAGGCAAGTAGTTTTGTTTATGTAACAGAGAGGCAACAAAAAATTGACAGATAGTTGGGTAAAAATATCATTCCTAACTATAATAGTAGTAAACAAATACACAGTAACACATGTGAGAAATATTAACTACTACACCGAACATATGAGCCAATACAACACCCTTCAAACTAATAATACTGAAGAACGCCTTTCTACAATTTTTAACCCCCAAAGGAGAAAAGGGGTGTTATAAGTTTAACGCATTTGTCTGTGGCATCGTAGCTTCCAAACGGATGAACCGATTTTGATTGCTTTTGTTTAAAAGGCTATGATCGAAAATGTTCTCAGCTATAAAAAAACCCCAAAAAAATAAACGTTATAGGTTTTTAAAGCTTCTACAACTTTGATTAAGTACATACACTTTTGCTTTAAAATGCAAGTAATAGCCTTTTTTCGCAATCTTAAAAAAATCACTAATTTGTAACTGTTTGTGGCATGTAACTGCCAAACGGAAGAACCGATTTTGAATATTTTTTTTTTGTTTAAAAGGTTACTTAATCGAGTGTTTTGGCTTTTAAAAAACACTAAACAAATTAATGTGAAACACTCGGACAACTTTCTCTTGCCAATCCAAATAATTTAAACAATATAACCTAACATTAGTAATAAAACATTAAAAATAAACAAAAAACTAACCACAATAAGCATAACCTAATTTCAATCATGAGTGAAAGACAGAAAATGAAAAACAACCTCAGTTTGGCTTATGATATGGAAAATCACTCGTTCACGCTAAACTAGGCTCTGTAGAGAAAAATGTTCTGATTAAAAGTTGTACATCTTTTAATTTCCTATAAATTTGATTATAAAAATGTATGGTTATTGTATGTATATTGTAAATATGTATCAATGTAAATATTAATAAAAAATTATAATAATAATAATAAATTATAATATGTAAATATGTATATTGTAAATGTATGTATATTGTAAAATGCATGCTAAAGCTGAAATCTTAAAAAAATCGATTCTTTACACGTTTTCGTGAGAAAAAAACAAAAAATCGCTAATTACCGCTAAACTAAACGTTATACAAAAAAAATGTTTAAAATAAAAGTTGTGGGATTTTAAATTCTCTACAACTTGTATTATATACATTTTTGCGCTAAGATGCATATTAAAGTCACAATCTTAAAAAAAACAACATTTTTACGAGAAAACAGCCTTCCTAAGAATTTCAGCAGACATGGCGCCTACCCTATCTTGTAGAGCATAAAAAATGTAGTAAATGAGGCGATTTTTTAAAAAATCGAAGAAGCCGTTTTTGAGAAAATCGCAAAAAATTGAAAAATAACACGAATAAACTACTACTTCCGGTTGACCGATTTTGATTAAACTGTTCGTATTGGGTCTTCTAATGGTATCTAACTTAAGCTTCAAGTTTCAAGTTAGTACGATGTTTCCTTCTTGAGACATTCTGTTTACACACACCCAGACAGACCAATCAATAAAAACATGTTTTTTGGGTTCAGGGGGTCTTAAAACGTGTAGATCCGATGAAAAATCGATTTCGAAAAATCGACATGAAAACAATACTTTCCTTCCTATACATATAGGCCAGAGAAAGTAATAAAAACAGAAAATCACTAATTGCCCCTAAACCAAGCGTTGAACAAAAAGTATTTGAAATGAAAGTTGTATTGTTTTTAAAAGTTCTACAACTTTGATTATTACAGTTTTGCTATAAAATGCATATTAAGGCAGCAATCTGAAAAAAACACTAATTTGTATATGTGGCATCATAGCTCTCAAACGGATGAAACGATTTTGTAGTATTTTTTTGTTTGAAAGTTGACTTGATCGAGAATGTTCTTAGTTATGACTCACCAAAATCGGTTATTCGGAAGTAGTAGTTTATTCACGTGCGATTTTCTCAAAAACGGCTTCTACGGTTTTTTAAAAGTAACCTCATTTACAACATTTTTTATGCTCTACAAGATAGGGTATGCGCCATGTCCGCTAAAATTCTTCAGGGGCCTTTGCTCTAGTTGAAAAAAAAATGTTTATTTTAAGATTACGGCCTTAATATGCATTAACAACGCCTTTCTACAATTTTAACATAACTCATTTAATTTGTTCGAATATCAATAGAAAACGTTTTGGTCAACAATTCTGTCACTGGTTTGATTCAGTCCACCAAAACAATTATAATCATGACGATGGGAAGTGAAAACCAAAAATACATACATTTTTTAAAAAAATACAACTTAAATTAACTAAATTTTATTTTTTTATTTTAATGAGCGTTAATTGGTTTGAAATTTCAATTCGAAGATGCTTTAAAAACAAAAAGAACTTGATGAAAATCGCATTTCCTGAGTTAAGTAGTAAAAGGGTGGAAAAACAAATTATTCAAATCACCCTGCACACACGGTTGAGTTTGGATAATGTAAACTCAAGCATGTTGATGAACACAACAGGAACTAAATCGAGCTAACACACCAAAGAGCCAAACAGATCCGGTTGTAGGATCACATGTACACACCTGCATCTAGTAGTAGTATTAGTACGTATCGAACACATACATACAAAGAGGGTGTTTGTCATCCCTACTTACACACACATACGCGAATAGATACATCTATCTAAACCAAACTCTCCCCTTTTTTAGTGTAGTAGTGTGTACTTGAAAACTACCCTTCACTTTAACAATTTTACCACCACCAATTACGTATCCCTTTTTCCTTCCTACCAATACAACAACCCTGCAATCAAGATCAACATCATTATTCTTGATTCTACCTACCCCTCCGATAAGTTCAAAAACACAAGCATAGAAACACAAAATGAAAACTAGATATAGTATTTATTACTGTCAAGAGTCAATATTATTACAAGGAAATGATTGGGATAAATGTGTTGGTGTTATTTAGGTCAGGCTTCACTAAGTAAATCGACGAGTGAAGTTATTTACATATGCCTTTCTCACAGAGTGGAAAAATATGCTTATCAGCATGTCAGGTCCTCCGAAAAGCATCTACTTTCCACAGTACAAATGACACCCTTCACTTCATTCACCACAGATTCTGGCTGTGTATTTGTATCCAGTGCCCGTTCCAGCTATCGCCGGGTCACCAAGCCTCTCCATTTTCTTAGGTCCGTCCACCATTTCTCCTCCTCTATTCGTTCCCAGTAGTATCCCCGTCCCTCCACACTCCTCTAAATTTCATCCTTCCATCTTTTCTTGGTCGTCCTCTTGATCTCGTTCCGTCCTCCACCGTACTTCCATACTCCACCTAGGGAGTGCGTATTTACCTATCCGTTTCCGAACACCCCTCGGCCAGCTACGCCCATTCCAAAGGAATTTAAGCAGCCTAGTGGCTCCGAAGCGCTACCCGAGAAAACACAGCCCCTTAGAGGCCAACCCAAATGAGTGGGTGCGGTCACGTCCGCAGGGCGCCCCACTACCCTCAGTACTCGTGTAAACGTTGGACAAGTCACCGTCGAGTTCGTTACGCAGCTAATGCTTTGCACGTGGTTCTACCACACATGGATGTTCTGCGCACAACCGTGTACTACGCGAATAGCACACCGAGTTGCTACAGCCAGCGCCCGTTACCTCACAGCGGTGAGGATTGGTAGCTAAACTGCAGTTCTATGGGCACGCTCTGTGGCACCACCTAGGGAGTATAATACCTTGAAGTGGTGGTGGAGCTTGCGAGTTCCAGTGAACCGGAGAGCTATGCCGGCGGTAGCGTAGCTACTGGTAGGGTCGCCAAAGCCGGACAGATCAAAGAGTAGGAACCTGACTAAGAAAAACTCCAACCACTAGCTAAGTTAGGCGTAGCAAGCCAGTGGTGTAGTGGAAAAAAGGAAGCCGCTTTCAAAAACAAAATCAAGCCTCGGATAAGGACAGGGAATAAGGTGAATACCAAAGGAAACGAACGACAAATGAAGATTCTCGGTGTATAATGATGAAACTCATTACTCTCAGAGGAGATAACTCCGACTAGTATCTTTTACACCTCTACCTCTTCTATTCTTAAATGCTACAATCATACAATTGGCTGACCATGTGATAAGAAACAGAACTATTTTTTGTACCCCTGGAACTAGAATATCGAGTGCAAATAATTTAACACTATCGCTACGGGTCAGGAATAAATGTAACAAAGCTAATTTTATCACAACTACTAAGCAAAGCTGTATTCAATACAAATATGTAACAGAATTAGTTCGTTGGGTTATAGAGGTTCAAACCAGCCTTTCGGCACATGACATAAACGATAAAGTGTGTTTAATATTTATTATACTGTCACCGTCGTCCCCTTTGATTAAGTACTATGCTGCCGGCTTCAAAGCTTCCGATGTAGCGACAGAGAGAACCGCCAATAGTTCCGAAAGGGGCGATAGGCCTGTGGGGGCGTACCAACAGAGCCTTTGTCGGCAAGGTCAACACCAATACCACAGCGCTCCCTGCGGCTATAAAAAAAGCTCTGCACTGAGCTGAGAGATTCAATTTCGATCGAGACAGCACACAAGAAGTCCACAATCGGCACACGGCTGCCGGACTTTAACGAAGGCTCATCGGCGACCCCCCATGAGAGAAGATGATGCTTCCGTTCGCCGACCGGACCGTTATCGCCCGCTGCCGCAAGCGATGCCCACAGCGGTCCCTCGACCGAGCCTTACGCTCACCGGATCAGATGAAGCAGCCATCGACGCACTACAGGAAGGGAAGAAGATGACGTCTCCGCTGGACGACGATACGCCGTGTCGCCCAGCCTCCGACCACCACGACGACTACGACCGACCCTTTCCATCAAGACGACCACCACTTAAACGGCCCTTTTTAGGGCCACCAAAAATTAAAGGTTTTAACTCGCCACTAAATGTCGCCATCCGGTGACAATACTCAGGTCCTGAAAAACCGAAACAGAAAAAAGAGTTAGGTGTTACAATGTAATTAGTTTTCATGCACGGATGAAAGTTAAAGACGGTACAACGGGAACACTATAATAATTCATGTGGAGGGGTGATGATCGAAGCAGAGTAGTGGTATAATAAATCGACACTGTAAAAGTCTTTATTCATATGGTTCTGACTATAGTAACAGATAACGATAAAAACATACACCATGAATAAATTAATGAAAACTTGTATAGAGTGTAGAAATGCCTGGTTAATGAAATGTATAAACAGATAACAGGAAGGATTAAAGTTAAATAGATTTAAACGACGATTCTATGTGAATTTATATTGAAGAGAAATACGTACAGAAAGCAATCGCTAATTGGGAAATTAATTATTTAATTAATGAGACTAAAATAATTGATCGGAACTGAATGAAATACATTAACAGTATCGTACATTACTCCTATACCAGTATCTCTATACTCGTTCACTCAATAAAGGTTGATTCACACATACAGGATTGTGTCGTTTCGAGAGGAATCGGAAAACGGTCCCTTACATTTAAAATGTACAGAAACGGTTCATCATAATTCACACATAAAGGTCTGGGCACCGAAAAGTCGCTGATCATCCAGAAAGGAACATATCAAGGTCACAGTTCGACACGGCTGACACACAATGTGAGAATTAGTCGAGGGCGCCCACAGATCGCTTTCGTACTTCGGTAGCTGCGAGACAGTTTCCGACTGTGATCAGAAGTACTTTAACTTTATTCTTCAACTAGACACTGCAGAATACGGTTATTTCAGTTTGAGAATAGAGCTACAATCAAATTATACGTAAAATTCTGTTGTAAACAATCACACAACTTTCTCTTGCCAATGCAAATTATGAATAATATAGCCTAAAATTAGTAATAAAACATTAATTTAAACATAAAAACTAAGCTCAATAAACATAACCTAATTTTAATCATGCATGAAAGACGCAAATTGAAAATAAATTTCAGTTTGGCTTAAAAATACGGATAATCACTCTTTCACGCTAAACTAGGCTCTGTAGAGAAAAATGCTCGAAATGAAAGTTGTAGATCTTTTAATTTCTTATATATTTGATTATATAGTCTACACTTTTGTCGTAAAATGCATACTAGGCTGAAATCGTTAAATAAATCGACTTTTTTTACACGTTTTAATGAGAAAAAACCAGAAAATCGCTAATTACCACTAAACTAAGCGTTATACAAAAAAATTTGAAATTAAAGTTATAGGATTTTAAATTTTCTACAACCTTAATTATATACATTTGTGCGGTAAATGCATATTAAAGCAAGAATCTTAAAAAAAAAATTTTCCGTGAAAATAGCTCTCCAAAACTTTCAGCAGACATGACGCTATCACACCCTATCTTTGACATGACCCTATCTTGTAAAGCATACAAAATTTAGTAAACGTGGCGATTTTTAAAAAAATCGTAGGACCAGTTTTTGAGAAAATCGTAAAAACGTGAAAAATGGCACGAATAAACTAATACTTCCGGTTGACCGATTTTGATGAAAATGTTCGTGTCGGGTCTGGTAGTGGTGTCTAACGTAAGTTTCAAGTTCGTACGGTGTTCCGTTCTTGAGATTCTGTTCACACACACGCGCGCGCGCACGCACACACAGACCAATCGCTAAAAATATGTTTTTTAGTTCAGGGAGTCTGAAAACGTGTAGATCAGGTGAAAACTCGATTTCGAAAAATCGACATGAAAACAATACTTTCCTTCCTATATATTCATATAGACAAGAGAAAGTAAAAATGGATGAAGAAAAACTAAATTGTTTTAGTACAAGGACATAAATACTACTTAAAATCTTCAGCACAAAGATTACGATAACAATTTTATTAAAGAACACATATGAAGGACATATCCGTTTGAATTCTAATTACTTAAAAACACTTTTGTTATTCTGTAAAACAGAATAAAATACACAACTTTTTAAAAAATCTCGTACGAGACACTCACAAGACTATATTCCAATGTATATAATGAACAATATAACCTAACTTAATCATGAGTAAATGACGTAAAATTAAAATAACCATTTTTTTGACTTAAAAGGTTCGTAAGATAACTGAATTGACGCTAAATTAAGCTTGGTAGAAAAAATGCTAAAATGCTAAGTTACAGGTGTTTTAATTTTCTATAAGTTTAATAATACACTTTTGCCTGGAACGCATATCAAGGCCTTAATCTAAAAAAAAATTCAACAAAAGAATACAGCCTCCAAGAACTTCAGCAACTCTAGAAAATAAAAAATGTAGTAAATGAGATTTTAAAAAATTTTAGGGAAGCCGTTTATTCGTGTCGGGTCCTAGGCATACACAGACCAATTGCTAAAAATATATTTTCTTTTGGTTTAGGAGGCCTGAAAAAGCTTGTACTATATCCGGTGAAAACTCGATTTCGAAAATTCGACATGAAATCAATACTTTTCCTGAGTCTTTTCCGTTTCTGTATGCCACTATCAAATCCGAATTCCCTGAAGGGTTACACAATTCTCCAACTGCTGCGTCTAGCGCGCCAATCTGACTACCAATATTCCTGTGTAATGTCAACTACACTCCGATTTCACAGTTTTTTCCAGGAAAAGAGGTTATTGCATTATCCCAGAAGATGTGACAACTAAAAAGTATGAGTGAAATACACACGACCTTCTTTTCCCAATGTAAATAATTAAAAAAATATAAGGTAATAGTAATGTAGTAATAGCTAAACAAAACAATCAAAATAAAACAACACAACGTGTAACACAGTACTATATACTGGGACTGGGAAGGACGTGTGTACGCGTGCGTGATTGTGTCTGTCTCAGTATGAGTATTCAGTAAGGCAGGGAGTGGGAGAAATGAACAAGTGTGCAACCTGTTAGGGAATTTGGATTTGATAGTGGCATACAGAAAACGGAAAAGACTCCTTTTCTTTCCTATTCGTATACGCTAAGAGAATTAAAAACTAGAGAAAATTATGAAAAAGAGAGAATTCAAAAGTAGCAATACAGGACAGTCTCCGCACGGTCGGTGAACAAGTCCTCAACCAAAAGTGTGAATCGACCTTTATATACAAACACATACAGATAATGTTTCATAAAATTACTGCTGGAACAACGTTACAATCCGTTTATGACGCATTTTAATCATTAATTAAAATTCAATAATGTTTCAATGTGAAATATAATTATACAGATGTCCCAATTAAATTCAATGAAACATTGGCAAAGCAAAATAATTAAATAATTGACAAAAATTGATACAGAATCCTATTAAACACTGATTGTAACGATAGTGGGCATTTAAAACGCTTTATGTACACTTTTCAGGCAACTTAATTTAAATCATCGTAATGGAAATGTAATTGAATGGTGTACCCAAAGGAATACAGTTATAATATCATTTCATCAATTTGTGTACGATATTCATTAAAATCCAATTAAAAATTCAATAAACATTTAAAATAATTTAATTACTAAATCATAAACCTAAAAAGGAAATTTGTTAGAAAGAAACTTTTTTGATTGTACAAAGAACTTCCATTTAACAAGCAACTTAAATTTTACAAAAATAAATGGTTGCCAAACTGCACTTTCTCGTTATTTTCAATCACAATTAAATTTTTAATTTGGAATTGACCAATTTTAATGCGGGATTTTTTTTCAGAAGTGTCTGTGGAAAGTAGAGAGTTGGCGGAGAGACGCAAAATTGAGTGTATACCACAATTTCAAAAAACCATTTTATTTTCTATAATTCGAAGAATTTATCGTAAATGTACTCTTATATGATAAAAAAAAATCTGGTGTGAAACACTAACACAACTTTCTCTTGCCACTGCAAATAATTAACAATAAACCTAACACTAGTAATAAAACATTAGAAATAAACAAAAAAACTAACCTCAATAAACATAACCTAATTTTAATCATGAGTGAAAGACGCAAAATAAAAATCAACCTCACCTTGGCTTAAAAATACGGAAAACCATCACTCTTTCACGCTAAACAAGGCTCTGTAGAGAAAACGCTTTAAATAAAAGTTGTAGATCTCTTAATTTTCTATAAATCTGATTAGGCCTAAATACACTTTAGTCGTAAAATGCATACTAAGGCCGAAATCTTCAAAAAATCGATTTTTCACACGTTTTCGTGAGAAAAATAACAGAAAATCGCTAATTACCGCTAAACTAAGCGTTATATAAAAAAATGTTTGAAATAAAAGTTGCAGGATTTTAATTTCTCTACAACTTTTATTATATACGCTTTTGCGCTAAAATGCATATTAAAGCCGCTATCTTAAAAAAACAAGAATTATTTTACGTGAAAACAGTCTCACCAAGAATTTCAGTAAACATGGCGCCTACCCTATCTTGTAGAGCATAAAAAATTTAGTAAACCAAGCGATTTAAAAAAAATCGTAGGACCCGTTTTTTAGAAAATCGCAAAAAAGTGAAAAATTACACGAATAAACTACTAATTCCGGTTGGCCGATTTTGATGAAAATGTTCGTGTCGGATCCGGTAGTGGCGTCTAACTTAAGTTTCAAGTTTAAAGTCGTACGATGTTCCGTTATTGAGACATTCTGTTTACACACGCACACACAGACTAATCGCTAAAAACATGTCTTTTTGGATTCAGGGGGTCTGAAAACGTGTAGATCCGGTGAAAACTCAATTTCAAAAATCGACATGAAAACAATACTTTTCCCCTATATATTTATATAGGCAAGAGAAAGTAAAAATGGAGGCGTATTTATATATTTTGTCTAGTAAAATTTTCAGATAGGTACATGAACCGTTCAAAAGTTATTTAAAGTTTTTCTGAAAATTTCATTTACACAATCGTTTATTTTTTCTACCAAACAGAATGCAGGGCAATTTTATAAGCGTGCACCTGTTACAAGTCAAGAAGGCTTAAATTTAATTATAATGAGTAGGTGGAGTGTTAAATTAATTACACTTAATCTGCTTGTCCTAGGGCTGTAAAAAATAGTTCTGTTTCTTATAACATAGTCAGCCAATTACATGACTGAAACTTTTAAGAACAGAATAGGTAGATGTGTAAAATACAGTAGTCAGAGTTATCTCCTGAGAGTAATAAATTTCACTATACAGCCAGACCCTGCGGTGAATGAAGTGAAGGTGTAATTGGAAGGCTGAATGATAGGTGCTTTTCGGAGAGCATGGCATTCTGATAAGCATACTCTTTAACTCAGTGAGGAAGGCAATAGTTAACCACCTTACTCCTAGTTTGTACTTAGTAAAACCTCTAGAGGTTTACATCAGCCTTTTGGCTGATGACTCAGACATCTTCAACACTACTAATCTTCATTACGTTATACAACATTTCTTGAATAGAGAAACACCGTGAAACACTCGGTTTATCAAGAACAACTTTCACAGGGATCTGCGAATAGACTTTCTATACCGCAATCCATAGATTAGCGCAAAAGCATGAGGAAAGACGCCAACGCCACGAAAACACTTCTCGCCTTCAAAGGATCATACAACGTGAAAATCTGCTCAAATCCGGTTGTTAAATATTGATTTTTCACTATAGCAATACTTTCTCACTCTATACTAAAAAAAGAGAGCGTAAAATTACGAAAACTAATATAACATGCCAACCAATTTTTTCTTTTACAGCAAAAGATAAGCTAACCAAAATAATGACAAACGAAATTTAATTTCTAATAATAAACAATAAATATATTTATAAGCAGCTAGCTTTCTCCAAACATTCAGACATGAGATCCCTTACTATTAGTGTTCTCAAATAACTTAACTCTCTGGTGAAAGTGCATCAATAATTTAAATCTATACGGATTAGTACAAAGTAACATCTGTTGACCTTTTAAACAAAACTTTTACTTTACTATTGTACAAGTCGGTAATAGATTTAACCTTAATAATTCGTTCACTGCTACAGTATTTATTACCGGGTTCTTATTATTAATTTATTTATGTTAATACTTATAAAGAGATAATGTGTTGTTACAATAAAAATTACATTAAGATCACGCAAATAAAATAAAATAAATTACAGTATTTCATTATTGGGAATCATACGTGTAAGAGATTAATAATATCAATTCAATTTTTCATTTTAATAAATTATCCAGAAATTTTTGTAAAAAAATTTATAAATCGGTATCTTAATACTGAAAAACAAAATTAAATCTAAAAGAATAAATAAAATCTTAGCACGTGAATTTTTCCATTTCATTCACATATAGGCCTACATTCAAATCGATGAACTATAAAAGTTCACAAAAATTTATTGGGTCATCATGGGATTGCTTATTGTTCTAAATTGAACAGAATGTAATGTACACACATTAAAGTTAAAAAAAAATATGTTGTTGTTTAGGTCATCAGCCGACAGGCTGGTTTGAACCTGTAGAGGTTTTACCAAGTAAAACGAGGAGTGGCTGACCATGTGATAAGAAACAGAACTATATATTTTAGCCCTGCAACGAACAGATTAAGTGTAAATAATTCAGACTAGTGATAATTCAGACTAGTATCTTTTACACCCCTACCTCTTCTATTCTTAAATCCTTCAGTCTTATAATTAGCTGATCATGTGTTAAGAAACAGAACTATTTTTTGTAGACCTGAAACTAGCAGATTCGAGTTCAATAATTTAACACAGCAACTGCCTGTTATTGGCAAATACTAGCAATATCCATATCCACTAGCTTAATTTCATAACGGTGGTCAACAATATCCAATATTTTTTTTAAAATTTCAGACAAATGTCACCGTCGCGCCAATAGTTCCGAGAGGGGTGGTAGGGTTGTGGCGGCGTACCGACAGAGGCCTTTGTCATCAAAGCCATCCCAATAACCTTCCTCTACCACAGCGCTCTCGACAACTATATAAAGAGCGCTGCACTGAGTCAAGAGATTCAATTCCAATCCAGACAGCATCGACAAGACATCTACCATCGGCACACGGCTACCGGACTCCAGCGAAGGCTAATCGACGACCCCGCAAGAGAAAAGATGATGCTTCCGCTCGCCGACCCGTCACCGCCCGCTGACGCGAGCGATGCCCACAGCAGTCTCTCGACCGAGTCTTACGCCCACCGGATCGGACGAAGCAGCCATCGACGCACTTCTCCGAGGGAAGAAGATGACGTCTCCGCTGGACGACGACACGCAGTGTCGCCCAGCCTCCGACCGACGCTTCCCATCAAGACGACCACCGCTTAAACGGCCCTTTTCAGGGCCACCAAAACGTAAAGGTTTCAACTCTGCACTTAATGTCGCCTTCCGGTGACACAAACCATCCCCAAAAACGTACATTATTATTATTTCTCTTTAAAAATGGTACAAAATTTGTTAAAACACGTAAAAAAATTAGTTATTAATTAGAATATATTTCGGGTTGAGGCTTTAAATTGGTTAAGAAACCAGATTAAAACGATTCATCTTTTCTGTAAAATTTTTGAATAAGAGGAAAAAAATTTTTGTTTAAACAAAAATCAAAATTGTTTAATACATAATTGTATTTTATCCTTATATTATCTGACAAACGAACTCAATTTATTTCTACCCCATACAATGATTATGCAAGAAAATAATAAAATCAATATTAATAATAGGCTTTAAAAATGGCGCCTTGTCACGTACTTAAGAATTTATATGAATTTTAAAATAAAACACGACAGTCGACAATCACAAAATAAATAAATAAAGACAGAAGAAAGAATATTATTACAAGATTTAATATAATAACGTTTAAAGAATTACTGTAGTATACCAAACAGTTGACATTACAAAGTTTAGATATTATAACGAGTAAAAGAGAATAGAAAATATATAACGATACATTGGTAGGACGAAGAAAATAAATATTAAAAAAAGATAGGAACAAGATACAGTGTACCACTAATGAGTGTTTTATCCATAGATGGAAAAGAAAAGAAAATATCTTTTTATTTCAAATCTTCTTTTCAATCCGTGCACCAACAACAAACGTCTGTAGTTCAGTAATACATAGTACCCACTACTGCTAAGATCCATCCTACTGTATTTCTTGTACAAATACATTATGTATCTTTACAAAATATCAATATTATATGTACAATCATTATCAATGGATGGAAAAGATATGCTCAGACATGTTCTAGTAGGAGACAACTAGACGGAAGACAACTTTATAAACACCGGGTGTTTCCGCAAAATTGTTACAAATGGTATCTATGAAACCGTTAACAAGAAAATATATTAGCAAACTCCATTAGTTTTCCCTAAATATGAAAATTATATCGTCATTGTTTTTTAAACGTACCCCTATATAATTTAAAAAAAGTTATTTCATTCCTAGATATACTAATGTGTTATAAGAAAAAGTACGTATATGTATTCGTGTGTATCGGATCTATCGAATTCCGAATTCAGGAGAAAAATCGGCGTTCAAGGAAATATCATGGATATCATTTATCCCGGAGGCAGTTAAAATGGTTTGACCATTTTAACTGCTTCAGACATTTTAACAGCAGGGGATGGAAGAAGGTAAGTGGCTAAATAGGGTATGGGAGTGGACGCCAGCCGGTACAAGAGGGTTTTTTTTGATTTAACGTCCAACTGTTACACGCAATTACTGCTAATGTAGACTGTGAAACATGAAATGATATTTTGTAACGTGTGAAAATATGCCATGCCTGAATGGGATTCGAACCCAAGACTGCATGATGAGAGGTGAGGACGTTACCAACTACGCCAATGCGGTCGGCATGTACAAGGAGGGATAGGCCGGAAGTGACATGTTGGATGGGGTGCAGGAAGGTATGTCTTTGGGGCGGCTCTCCGATGGGGCCTGGCGACACAGAGACAGGTGGTGCTTAGGAAGCGAGATACGGCCGGGGCTGTAAATCCTCGCGTGATAAATTCTCTTTACACTATTTTTCAGCGTTGATGAGCTCTGAACGTACGCATTGCTCCCACCCAGTTCATAGCTACGTAATGACGTGTCAACAATGTTGCCAATATCGGTTCCTTTAAAGTAATTATAAAGTTTTTATTCAGTTTTCTTTTGGTTTTAAATCCAGCTGTTTTACAATCTACTGCTAATGCAGACGATGAGAAGGATGATAGATAAAAATAAGTGATGAAAAACGTGCAAGACCTGACCGGGAATCAAAACCCGGGACCCAGGCGTTCGCCTTTGAATGTCAGAGAGATAGATGCTCTCCATGCACGTCATAAATTATTTTACTCCCTTCCATATTCACTGTATATTTACTTATAACAGATGTGAATTTCAAATTAACAGGTTTAAAAAGTTAAAATCACGTAATTCCATAAAACTTATGTTATTTAGGAAGCTCTAAGCTTTTTACCAGTGAAATAATTTTTAAATCGGTAGAGTAGTTTCTGAAATTACCTCGTACAAACAAACGCACAAACAAACAAACTTTACTTCTTTATAATATTTGTAACTTATAGATTAAAATTCTACCACTGAACAACTTTATTGAATCAGGTACATCGTGGTACGGTCACTTTAAGAAGTTAAATTACACCAGTTGGATAAAATATTCATTAAAGTTACCAGCTGAGAATCAACAACAATCACAAGCCTACAAGAAGTTTTAAGCTAAAATAAAACATCAAATTAAAAAACAAGTACCAAGCAAGTTATAACTGTTACATATGAGTTAGTGATAATAAACGAATAAAATTTCACAATTAACATTCAAATTGCCGCAAAGTAGGACAAAAAAGTAGAGTAAAAAGATTTTAGTTGGCCGATCAGAGGGGAAGACTGCGCATTGTTGTTACCCCTACCAGACTTGTTTCTCCCTTCACACTACTTACGTTTAAAGTTCGACACGTTGTGAAAGAAGATGAGTCAAAAACACTGCGTACAACATTATATAGGCCGAATCCTCTAGTCAAAACTTCTTCAAAAAACTTTACACAAAGAACAAAAAAAATAATAGGATAATGCGAAAAATCCAGACAGTCTAATTCGGTTAACCATACATCAACCGCCATTTAGATTAACAACGACAGTACATCTACATCAATGATCATTTTAGTTTTAACACCCTATACACGAACATATACGCATATAATATCACAAATAAAAATAATAGAAACAAACACAGGAACACATCTGAAAAAAGTACATATACACAAACTATATACTACATATATTATAAACTGACTAGAAATTGTTCTAAAAAACTTGTTAGTTAAGTGCTATAAATCTTTTTATACTAAGAGATAGTTAAAACTTAATAAATTCCACTTTCCACGGTAAAACAATATTATAACAAAACAATCTACTTAATAAATAATATAATATATATACATTAATATATGCATGTAAACACATAAAACACAAAATAATTATTGACTAAATGGCTCATAAAAATAACTGTCAATAAAAATTTGCAATTTAATTAAAAAACAAATCAATAAATTGTATTCTAAACCATCAAAGTTAAGACCGATGAATAATGTTTAATTATAAAATGAAATCCAATTGGTTTTTATACCTGCGTATAAAATTAACTATGATGATTTTATAATAGTTTACATTTAGCGCAGTTCGTACTAACGGATTAAAAATACATAGCACTGGAACGAAACAAAAATTAAATTCAGTCCATTACAAACTGAAGATCTTGGAACGAAACACAAATAAAATAAGTTGACACTTGTAAACCTTAGCAATTGGTTTCCAAGTTAATCAATCTGTGGTCAATTCTCAACATCTTTGAAATTTATTGAAATATTATAAGAATTTAATTACGCCAGCAAGATAAAACTTCCTGTAGATGAAAAAATTCAAGTAGATTCTGTTATGATTGTAATTAATTAATATTGATTAAAAAAACTTCAAGTTCATTAAGAAGGCCATGGCTACTAATATAGTACGCCTACTTTTATTTTTTACAATAAATAAATTATTTTTAGTGACTTCGTATACAACTAAATTGTCTTTGAAGTGATATAAGTTGAGTAATATAAGTTGCATTTGTAAAAAACTGGTGTGAAACACGACTTTCTCTGGCCAATCCAAATAATTAATAGTCTAATATATCCTTACATTAGTAATAAAACATTAAAAATAAACATAAAAACTAATCTCCATAAACATAACCTAATTTTAATCATAAGTGTTGTTGTTTAGGTCATCAGCCAAAAAGCTGGTTTGAACCTGTAGAGGTTTTACTAAGTAAAACGAGGAGTGAGGTGGTTTACCATTGCCTTCCTCACTGAGTGGAAAAGTATGCTTATCAGCATGCCGGGCCCTCTGAAAAGCACATATCTTCCACTCTGCAAATAACACCTTCACTTCATTCACCACAGGGTCTGGCTGTATAATGAAATTCATTACTTTCAGAGGAAATAACTCTGATTAGTGTCTTTTACACCTCTACCTCTTCTGTTCTTAAATGATTCAGTCATTTAATTGGCTGACCATGTGACAAGAAACAGAACTATTTATTTTAGCCCTGCAACTAAGTGAAAGACTTAAAATTATCATAAGTGAAAGACGCAAAATGAAAATCAACTTTAGTTTGGCTTAAAATACGGAAAATCACACTTTCACGCTAAACTAGGCTCTGCAGAGAAAAATGCTTTAAATAAAAGTTGTAGATCTTTAAATTTCATATAAATTTGATTATATACATTTTTGTCGTAAAATGCATACTAAGGATGAAATCTTAAAAAAATCGATTTTTCACACTTTCTCTTGAGAAAAAACCAGAAAATCGCTGGTTACTGCTTAGCTAAGCGTTATACAAAAAAATGTTTGAAATAAAAGTTGTACGATTTTAAATTCTCTACATTTTTTTATTATATAAATTTTTGCGCTAAAACTCATATTAAAGCCGGAACCTTAAAAAAACAATCTTTTTACGAGGAAACAGCCTCTTCAAAAATTTCAGCAGGCATGGCGCCTACCATGCTTGTAGAGCATAAAAAAATTAGTAAATCAGGCGATTTTAAAAAAAATCGTAAGAGCTGTTTTTGAGAAAATCGCAAAAAGTGAAAAATGACACGAATAAACTTGAAATAATGACTTGAACAATGTTATAATACCTACAGTATCATTAATAACGAAGACTTAAATTGATTACTACGATACAAGAACTACTACTTCCGGTCGACCGATTTTGATAAAAATGTTCGCGTCGGGCCCGGTAGTCGTATCTAACTTAAGTTTTAAGTTTCAAGTTCGTACGATGTTCCGTTCTTGAGATATTCTGTTCACACACATAGGCCTACACACAGACCAATCGCTAAAAACATGTTTTTTTTTTGGGTTCAGGGGGTCTGAAAACGTGTAGATCGGGTGAAAACTTAATTTCGAAAAATCGAAATGAAAACAATACTTTCCTTCATATATATTCATATAGGCCAGAGAAAGTAAAAAAAATCATTAAGATATCTTGAAAACAACCAAGTTATGGATGCATATATTATAATGCTACAAATCGCACAAAAATAGGCTACCATTTTTAAGCAGTACTTACTACCTACAGTCCAGCCTCTCTAAGTTTGCTCCTAATGTAAACAAATAATGACGTCACTGAGCATGCGCATTACATAAAAATGTGTACACGCTGATTAAAAAGTAACAACAAAATACTTTCAAAAGTATTTAAATACAAAATACTTTTAAAAGTATTTTATAAATGAAATTGTTAGGCCTACATCATATCATGACTGATGTTTTATGTACTTTAAGTACTTATAATTTAAAAAATAGTTTTATTAATAGGAATACAACATCCATAAAGTCACGGACTCTAGCGTGCACCCTGTAGTAGCTGGTTTTGGTTTGTTGACAGTAGGAGCAAACTTAGAGCGGCTGAACTATAGTAGAAAATATTTGGCCTTTTTTGGTAGGAACTTACAATATTCTCTTAGCACTCTAAGGGTTAATAACAGTAATGGTCAAATTAACACCTTTGATTAGTACAACCCCCCAAGGACGACCAATAAAGCTTGCGCAAATGCGAACACGATTGCTTATTCAAATTAAAATAAATATCAACAAAAAAAACATGACCACCTTTTCAACTTAAAAAAAGAAACAAAAATATTATATGCAAACAACAATGTTATAATACCTACAGTATCATTAATAACGAAGACTTAAATTGATTACTACGATACAAGAACTTGTTCTTTCCTACCTAACTGCAGACATAAAAAACAAACAGTATTACAGGTCATTATCCTATTTGTAATAAATATTCCTTACAGTAAAGAGTAGTATATAAAAAAACTGTGTTACAGTTTATAACAACAAAGACTACAAAACGACTGTGTAACAAATTAAAAGGATATTAACTCATTAAACTGTTATTCTTATAACAGAGTGTACTTTTATATACCCAGCTTAAGACGACTATATAATGTCATGCATCCCTTACAGTTGATCTATAATAGTAATTACTATTTCTATAGTTAATAGCTTCAGTAATTACTTGTGCAATGCACTGCAAATACATTAGCAATGTGTACGGACACACACGTACGTACCCATATATATGTATATATGTAGATACGTTACTTTAATTTTCAAGCAAGATTAAATATGCACTAAACCATAAAAGGTCTCTTGTTCACCACCATGTTAACTCACATTACACAGAATTATGGAGGACGTACGCACATGCACAATGATACATTTCAAGAAAGATGCATACACACCGGGTGGCTATAAAACAGATTGGACTAAACCATGTAAAAATTTTTACAGCAATACTGACAAGATATTCATTTATCTTTAAACACGCTGATACCTGGAAAGAATTGCTAACCTTCTTCTTCTTCTGTCTTTCAACGATTAGGCATCTCTGCCTGTTCCGAACCTCTCAAATCTGCCCATTTCTTTCTCGGGCGTCCTCGTTCTCTCCTGCCCTCCGGCTTATAGCCCACTGTCTGCTTAGGTATCCTATCCTCCCGCATTCTGTTCTGGGATACCTCGTTGTTTATAGAGAAGATGTTGAGTTCTTCCTTTATCTCGGTATTCCTGTAACGATCTTCTCTACTACATTCATACGTATGTCGAAGAAATTTCATTTTAGATGCTTGCAATCTACTCTCCTCTCGCTTTGATAGCACCCAAGTTTCACTTCCATAAAGTAGGGTCGGCACTGCTAATGTTTTATAAAATCTCACCCTCGTGTTTCTGCTGGTGTAATTTTTTAATGTGCGGTGGATAGTTACCCTTTTTTCCTGAAATCCGTGCATCTTATTCTAAGCGTCTTTATCCTGTTGGTATGTAATGTTGCAACCTAGATACTGAAAGTGGGAGATCTGTTCCAAAATATTATTACCTATAACAATTTTGTGTCCGGCCAATCACCATGTTAGTGATGCCATGTGTTGCTTTCACTTTTCATATGAAACAGTTATCGCCACAATAAATGGATGGAGCATCTTCAAAAAAAATGAAGCTAGATAGATTTGAAAAAGATACAAGGTTGAAGGAAGAATCTAGGGAAGAACACCACAACGTTGGGAATAGTGATTAATTAATGTTGAAATATAATACCCACTTTTTAAATTAACTTATTTAAATTAAATAAATCCACAGATTTAACAAGTAACAAAAACATATTTGCGTCTAGTTTCATGCGACACCCAGTACTCTGGACTATTTTAACTCATATAATGTTAATACAGTACGTAGAACGAACCATTTGTAACATCTGCATGATTTTATAACCATGAATAATTGTTAAAGGTTCCGTAAAGTCACGCCAGTATTTAACACCACTATCTGTAATTACTCATCGCATACCAGTGCAATCTGCATGAGATGCTAATACTGTACTTTTAAATGCATTTCATCATTTCATATTAGAATATTAAACGAGAACAATTTGTAAATCCTCTACATGAATTTTAAATGAACAATGATGGCCGTAATAAAGTTAAAAAGCACGCAAATAGCTTAGCGCCCACATCTATTCTAACAAAGTGCAATGAAATGAAATTGCATTAGTAATTAACAATGTGATAATTACCCAAATACATATAATATAGAAAATAAATAGTAATATACTATAGTAACATATAATAGTAATAAATAGTAAATACCTGTACAATAGTAATAATAAATACATTAATATTCTATTTAGAGAAAGCATTTGACAATCTGGACTGGGGTAAAATGTTTAAAACTTCGAAAAGACTAGGAATTAAATACAAAGAAAGGAAAGTTATCTACGGTCTGTATAAGAATCAAACGGCTGTTTTGAGAATTGAGGGGTATGAAAAAGAGGCTGCTGTAAGAAAACGTGTACGACATAGATATTCATTGTCACCACTACTTTTTAACTTGTATAGAAGAGGCTATAAATGAAGTGAAGGAAAAATTTGACGCAAGAATACAAATTCAAGGAGAAGCCATACAAATGCTGAGATTCGCCGATGATATAGTAGTATTAGCCGAGACAAAGAAAGAACTAGAGGATATCTTAAATAGAATGGATGAGATCATGAGAAGGGGTTACTTCATAAAAATTAATAAGAACAAAACGAAAGTGTTGTGCAGCAGCAAGAGTGGTTTAGAAGAGATGGGAAATTTAAAAGTAGGCAACGAAAACATACAGGAAGTTAGAAAATTCTGCTATCTAGGGAGCAAAATAACACAGGATGGTAGAAGCACAAGTGATATCAAAAGTAGAATTGCTCAAGCTAGAAAAGCCTTTGAAATGAAAAACAGCTTACCGACTACAAACATTCACTACAGATTAGGAAAACATTCTTAAAACACTACGTTTACAGTGTAGTAAAACGTGGGTGATACGGGCTGTAGAAAGGAAGAGGATAGAAGGTTTTTAAATGTGACGTTATAGAAAAATGTTAAAGATTAGGTGGGTGGACAAGATAAGCAATTTAGAGGATCTTAGGCGAGTGGATGAAAAAAGAAGTATATGGAAGCATCTTACCAAGAAGAAGGGATAGGCTAGTTGGGCATGTTGTACTGTTGGAATGCTCAGAGCTTTCTCAGTTAAAAGCTATTTGGTATTATGTAATTTTTTAATTTATAAAATCAGGTACCTCCCTAAAATATGACATCACTCTTTACTTTAAAAAATGTTTGAAAATTATTTACGGGACAAATTTAAATCCAAAAACCCTCATATCCAATTTCTGCAAAGTAAGCGTTCTAAAAATCGAAGAGATCGAACCATTTATTTAAGAAATAGATTTTAACAAGAGCGAAGAATCCAGACGGCAGAGATGAGATTCTGCGAAGAAATAAGGGGTGTGCACGCTTGAAAAGAATAAGGAATAAGGAAATAAGGTCCGAATCGGGTATTTGCAACTTGATCGACAAACTAAAGGATTATCGCTAAAGTTGGAGGCAGCACATGGCAAGGATATCAGATCACAGGATACCTAAGCAGGCGCACTGGTATGCTCGAGACGGTAAAAGAGATGGCAGTAGACCTAGGAAAAGATCGAGAAGAGATTTTACCTAACTTTTACTTATAATACAAAACTTCTTCAGTTTTCTCTGGTCGTAATTCTTCCCAATTGCACCAGTAAATCAAACAGAAGCCAACAGAATTCCTGTTTCCAGTACTAATTGGTTTACATGTGGCTTTCAAAGTATAAAATTGTATAAGAAGTTAAATGCTTTACGTTTAGTTCATTTGATGGTTGGGGTTCAATTAATCAAACTCTCTTAGTAATGGTCGGCCTGAATCTGTACAAGACCTAATTTACTCGTCATACACATCACCCTCATCTTATTGGATCATGGCGATTGCTTATTGTTTTTAAATTGAACAGATTGCAACGTTAGCACATTAGGGATTTAAAAAAAAAGTTTGGTTTGCCGTGACGCACAGAAATAGGGGGGGGGGTCCTATATTTCAGTATTGGACAAAATAACCCATAAAAATAATTTACGTAAAGAAATTTTAAAACAGAGAAACATAAACAGTTTGACAATCTTGGAAACAGAAATGATAGATATCGTTCTACACGTAAATACTTCATCCCCATACAAAAAGCCCAAAAGAATGAAATTTCAAGTAATAATTAAAAAACAAAAAATAATTAAAAATTTTCTAGAGCAAAATATTTGGATACGATATTATCTTTCTTTAATTTGGAACCTAAGAAAGTCAACTTACAGAAGATAAATCAATACTAGAATTCCTTTTAACATATCCCTAAAGATTTACAGTGACATCGTTTATGTTAATTATATCCTAGAGTAATATTATAAAACCTTATTAAAAACGTAATTAGAAAGAAAACCCCGTTACCATCTCATTATGTATACATTAAAAAAAAACAAAATTTACAAGAAAAACAATTAAACAAAACATCATTAATGAATAGTTCGGAAGACACATTGAAAGAAACTTATTTCAGAAGTTAAAACATAATTTAAATCTTTGAACAACAGTAAAAATACAACTGGTAATAAAAGCAATAATAATAATATCAGGAAGAAAATCGTACGATGAGATAGAAATATTATCTGTCTCACTCATTTTTACATTTTCATGGTCGGTTCATTTTCATCAAATGTAATTAGAGAAAAAGAGGGATGCTATGCTTTATAAATGAATTCTTAGCTGTAAGATCCAATTAAAGCAGTATAATAAGCTCACTTTTATCCCTCTCGGGTAGTAAAAGAATTGACGAGGGGAAAACTGATTCTGCTGTGTTAGATGGTAGTACGATTAGCATTATTACGATATTTTTGATTTGCTTTTTTCATTCGGATTGTGAACTTTAGAGTACACTATTCATGTCCAACTGACTCTTTTCATCCAACCGATAAGAAATTACTAATACGGATCATCATTGTAATTGATGTTACTTAGTTAATTAATTTTCATAACAGACTAGTCTTTTCACTTCGACATCAATAGAGTAACTACAAAATCATTTAAGTAGCATAAAATTCAAGGAGAAACAATAAAAATGCTGAGATTCACCGATAATATCGTAGTATTAGCCGAGACAAAGAAAGAACTGGAGGATATCTTAAATGGAATGGATGAGGTCATGAGAAAGGATTACTTCATGAAAATTAATACGAACAAAACTAAAATGTTGTCCAGTAAGAGTGGTTTTAAAGATATGGGAAATTTAAAAGAAGGCAACGAAAACATACAGGAAGTAGGGGAATTCTGCTATCTAGGGAGTAAACTAACAAAAGATGGTAGAAACACAAACGATATGAATAACAACTTACCGACTACAAACACAGATTTACAGGTTAGGAAAAATTTCTTAAAACACAGTTTGCTATGTAGCAGTATACGGGAGTGAAACATGTGTGATAAGGGCTGTAGAAAGGAAGAGGATAGAAGCTTCTGAAATGTAGTGTTACAGGAATATGTTAAAAATTACGTGAGTGGACAAAATAAGTAATTTAGAGGTTCTTAGAAGAGTGAATGATAGAAGAAGTACATGGAAACATCTTACCAGAAGAAGGGACAGGGAAAACTGATAATACTCACTCCACTGCATCCGCGTAAATTATAATTGTTGTTTCGGTCACTAGCTGAAAGGCTGGTTTGAACCTCTAGAGGCTTTAATAAGTAAAACGAGGAGTGAGGTAGTTAATAACTGCGTAGAAAAGTATGCTTATCAGCATGCAGGCCCTCTGAAAAGTATCTACTTTCCACTCTGCTAATGATACCTACATTTCATTCACCATAGGATCTGGCTGTTTAATCAAATTCATTACTTTCAGAGGAGATAACTCTGACTATACAATTTTCAGAGCTGATGACCTCTGATCGTATGCATTGCCCCCTACCCACATCATAGCTAGCCAATGACTTGCTTGCAACGTTGCCAACACTTGCTCTCGTAGCTCTGTTTTAAATTATTTCTTTAACCATTTTGTTTGGTCTTTCAATAACAATTATAACCTATGAACATAAAACCAGCTGATTATACTATAAAGTATTGCATGTTAACGCGCTCTATAATCGACGTGTTAAGTAATATTTGTCAGGCTGATAACGCTGGGAAACATTCTGATTGGTCTAAACCGCAAAGAGGATATGGGAGTTGACACCAGCCGGTGCAAGGATTTTTTTGTTTTTTTGGTTTAACGTCTGACTGTTATGCAATTACTGTTAATGCAGACGGTGAAGGATGAAATTATTTTTTGTAACGTATGAAAATATCCCGTGCCTGAATGGGATTCGAACCCAAGACCGCATGATGAGAGGCAAGCACGTTACCAACTACGCCAATACGTCCAGCATTGTACAAGAAGGAAGAATAGGCCGGAAGTAACATGGTTGGATGGGGTGCAGGAGGCAATGTCTTTGCGGCAGCTCTCCGATGGGGACTTGCGAAACAGAGAGAGGTGGTGCTTCGGAAGCGAGATACGGCTGGGGCTGTAAATCCTCGCATGAATTATATATATTCTTTCAATACTATTTTTCAGCGCTGATGAGTTCTGAACGTACGGATTGCCCCCACCCAGTTCATAGATAGTTAATGACTTGTCAACAACGTTGCCAATACTTGCTCTCATAGCTCTGTTTTACATTATTTTGTCAGCCATTTTTTTGGTCTTTCAATAACAATTATAACCTATGAACATTCAATCAGCTGATTATTTTAAAGTACAGCATGTTAACGCGTTCTATAATCGATGTGTTCAGTACGAGATGGAAGACATAAGTTAAAAACTGCGGTTCATATACGCAAGCGTGCGTGATGTTAGTCAGGTTGAAACATTCGTACAATCTGAGAAACGTTCTAATTGGTCTAAACGCGTGAAACAGCAGAGCTCATCAACCGTGAAAAGCATTATAGTGTATTTTACGTCTCTACCTCTTCTGTTCCTGAATGCTTCAGTCATATAATTGGCTGACCATGTGATAAGAATTAGAACTATTTTTTTTTATAGCCCTATTATAACTACACATTAAAACTTTCGAAATTAATGTTTATATTGTTAAAATTTTTTTTAAAGCTCTTCAACCCAGATCTTACTTCATCTGAATTATGATAAAAAAAATGGATGACAATGAATATTCAATAAGAAATTCATTACTTGATATTGTATAAATTAAAGACACGGCGCACAGGATCTCACCGGAGGCGAAACTGCCTTATTAATGACTACGTAGAATCATAAAACTGTTTTTATTACGTTTATTAGGAGTTTAAGATTAAATGTTTAAATTCTGTTGACCTTTCAATCCAATAATAAAATGTTAAAACACTTCATGTTATTCTTACCTCTAAGTGTTAGTTCTTTTAAGTTTTGGTTTTATTGTTTATCTTGTGGTGTATTACTACAATGTCTACGTTAGAACATTACAACCGTTATATTACTATAGTACTAAACCTAATTGTCTACACCATAACTCTGTAACGGTTTATTGGGCTAACCATTCCACATTCCATTATCATGTACCTTTCTATCTCATTACTTTTTTCTTTTTAATACCATCTTCTTAAAACTCATTCTGTTTTGTCTCCAGCTGTTATTTCGTGTCTTAAAAACTGTTCTTCCTGTATCATTACAATATACCATTGTTATTTTTATTCTTATTGTTATTACCGTTGTTCAGATGTTGATTTTATTTATATTTTATAAACACTTCACTTATATTACTTAAATTTTTTTATTTTAAGTTAACACTAACAAATGCTTTTATTAACTGTAAACAGTTGGGGATTTAATTACACTGGTCATTTTTTCCGTGGCACATAATTTATTTTGTTGATTGCTTATTTATAAAATCAACCCATAACAGATATGTGGAGTATTAAATTATTTGGACATAATCTGTTAGTTCCAGACTGACAATAAATAGTTCTGTTTCTTATAATCACCCAATTAAATGACTAAATAATTTAAGAACAGAAGAAGTAGAGGTGTAAAATACACTTATCTCCTTTGAAAGTAATGAATTTCATTATACAGCCATACCCTGAGGTGAATGAAATTGTAACGGTTAATTGTATGAATTTGAATCATTCCGCTAACATAATCTAATTAATTATTAACTTAAACTGCTACTGGAAAAAAAAACTCGAAATTCCACCTTTACTGTACGATGGTTGGTCCACGAAAAATTTATTTTTAGTTGTTGCAATTACAACTCCGGAACTACATAATGACTTTGGAAAAAATATAAAATAAAATGAAATATTAATTAAATTTTGAAAAAAAAACAATTCTGTTTTACTATTTAGTTAATGAAATAAAAAGTAAAATATTGTGTTTATATTTTTTTTTACTACTTAAATTGAAATTTAGAGAAATAAATAAATTTTATATTAATTAAAAATTTGCCTTAGGTAACGAAATGTATGAATCAGGTGTTCCCAAATAAATTTAAAAACTGTCACAACACCTGATCGCTACAAAATGAAGGTGTCATTTTTCTTTAGGGTTGAAAGTAGATGATTTTTAGACTGTCTGGCATGCTGATAATCATACTTTTTAGTTCAGTGAGGAAGGAAATGGTAAACCACCTCACTCCTAATTTTACGCAGTAAAACCTATAAGAGGTTCAAACCAGACTTTCGGCTGATTACCTAAACAACACATTTACATTATTTTAATATTTTTGTTATTTTAAGTTAAAATTAATAAATACTTTATTAACAAATTGTTGCGCATTAAATCACGGCATCTGTATAAGTTGCAACATAGAAATTCGCTTTTTCCCTGGCCAATAATAAATTGATTATTTATAAAACCAGTACTATGGACGTACGGGAATAAAGTGTGGGAATCAGCAAACTCAACCGACACTACCATCTTAACACAGTCTACAATTCAAAATCCTTTAGAATTAGATTAGACTTTATTTCATAACCAATGACGTAATACACCATGATTCACATAAAAACACTAGGCTAGACGAGATTCGACAACAAAACAAATATACCAAGACCGACTTAAACGCCATCAAAACACTTTGGAAATCCTTTTTAATAGTGACCACACGACCACAGGCTGAAAGTTTCAAAATTTTAGATAGTAAAGACAAAATTAGCAGCGATAACTAACGCCGATAAAATTTTTTTTTTTTTTTTTTTTTGTTTAACGTCCGACTGTTCTGCAATTACTGCTAATGCAGACGGTGAATGATGAAATAATTTTTTGTAACGTATGAAAAAATTCCGTGCCTGAATGGGATTCGAACCCAAGACCGCATGATGAGAGGCGAATTATTATTATAATTATTATTATTATGAGAGCGATAAAATTATTAGGACTATTTATAATGCACATAATGAAAACTAACCTGATCAACAACTACAGTTGATTTTTCGATTGGAGAGACGCTAGAGCGTAATCTCTAGTTTTGGCTGTATTTATAATAAAAACAAATCGGTAAAACAATAGACAAGTAACAGTAAAACCTGTCACAACCGGACGTATCTCCAAAATATAGTTTCAATTTGGTTAGCGAAATGGTTAAGGATGAAAAAGTGAAAGTTCCAGCTGGAATATTTGTAAGATTGTAGAGCTTGAAAAAACCTGGCTGGATATGAAGAAATCAATGACGAAAAAGTCAAGAAGTGGTTAAATGAACAAAGTTACAAACAGTAACATCACATTAATTGTGTGCAATAGCGATGAGAAAATCTTTGAACCCGAAGAGGATGACAAACCTACAATGAGTCACTCTGAGGCATTCAAGACCATCGAATCTCTGATCAGTTATGTTCAACATCAAGATGAAACAAGTTGTGATGCCATTACGAAGTTGAGAGACATGATTTCCAAAACACGTGTGCAGTGTGTGAAACAGACGAAAATCACAAACTTTTTCAAGTATAGCTAACTCATACTGTGCAAGTAAACATTTTAACCAATTTAGTTTTTCTATTTTGAAGAATACAATGTATACTTACAAATGCTAAACCAATAGAAACATCTAAAATAACATTCAACAACAAACGTGTTTATTATTTCTGGCCATCTAGCGATTTATAAATTACATTGTGATATCCAGATCGGCCGGTCGCAATGTTAGTCCGGATGAGACAGAACATCCTTTAAAATAGATTTTGAGGCGTCCCTAAGAAACTTTGTAGGATTTTGAAATGACCAGAGTTTATTTTTTTACCACTCTTTTAATTCATATCGTAAATGTATTAACTACTTTTCATTATCATTGATTTCTCATTTTATTAGTCAATTACCACATTTAATAAAAAGTGATAAAATTTGCTATTCTAAATTTAAATTTATTACCCGGTTAAAATCAATCATTTATTGCGTTATCGTGAAAACATAATGTAGTACTTATTTTTTCAACGAATCAGTTTATAAAAGCGCAAATATTTGTTTGCTCTTTCTCGTCAAAAGTTTTTTCTTTCCATTTTATACACTGTAATTTTTCTTCGTTTTTTTCTTGTTCCTACGTTATTTTTATCTTCTTTTTCTTGCCTAGTGGGTGTGAAAAGTCACGTATCTGAAAAGATCCACTTCCGACGTCAGCTTGTTTCTCGTATATGGTTACTGTAATCATTTTTATAAGATAAATTTACTTTGGGATCCTTCAACTTTGAAAAAATACTCCTTAAAAGTTTTATTACATTTTTTTATACTTTCCTTTCAATTTTTGGTTTTGGTTAATAACATTGATTCGGTGTTTGATAAATACGTAATAAATGTTTGCGGTTCATCCATCGGATACGTGGACGATGGTGGTTATATAGTAAATTCATGATTTTGACCACGTTTTAAAAAAGTATATCCAGCCTTATTCACTGCCAATGCATTCGGTCCGTCCACAAAACCGATTTCCGAAATAGGAAACTTGAATAATTCATCAGATTAAAATGAATTATTCATTCAATACGAATGGGTTCATTTCAAAAACAATCTTTACCCAATCGTTAACAATTCCTTTTACACTCTTTTGACTTGTTCACGAACACTTTTTATACATTATTTGGACTATTATAATTCTTTTATTATATTCAGTATGTATTAACGGATGTAATTCACAGATTTTTTTACTTTCTCTTGCCAATATGAATACATAGGAAGGAAGTATTGTTTTCATGTCGATTTTTCGAAATCGAGTTTTCATCGGATCTACACGTTTTCAGACCCCCTGAACCCAAAAACATGTTTTTAACGATTGGTTCTCTCTCTCTCTCTCTGCGCGCGCGTGTGTGTGTGTGTGTAATGTTTTATTACTGATGTCAGGTTTATTGTTCATTATTTGCATTGGCAAGAGAAAGTTGTGTGAGTGTTTCACACCAGATTTTATTTTAGAATCCATCCGTTCTCTTTATCACAGTTTCAATTTTAAACACAAATTTTTTTAATTAAATGATAATTAAGATAACCACCTCAAGTCTTGAGACAATAAAGAACCTGGTTTCCATACGATCCATCAAAAGCCGAACATGATATCTTCATGAAAATCTTACCGAGCATATTTCTACCTGATGTACGGTGATTTATGAAAACGTTAATTTTACTATAAATAACATGTTTTTACTACAAAGTAAATTTACAACAGGTACAGTTTTTATACGAATGACTGAAGATAGGCTACATCTTCTAAAAATTTAAACAATTTTATTTCAATTCTTTGTACTCAGATGATGGTGGATCTACAGAAATATGTCAGTAGAAAGTTTAAAAAAAGGTAAAAACAAGTGATATTATCAGCTTACAGTTTTATCAGCTACAGTTTTATACAAATGACTAAAAAGATACATCTTCTAAAAATTTAAAAAACTTTTATTTTCAATTTTTTGTACTCTGATGATGGTAGATCTACCGAAACATGTCAGTAGAAAGTATAAAAAAAGGTAAAAACACGAGTGATATATCAGCTGTAAAATTTGGATTATAAAGATTCACTATAAAGTAGGTACAAATCAAAAAAATCGCGTCAGAAAACTTCAGAGAATCCATAAAACATATGTTTGCTTAGCAAATTCTTTTTCTATCTCTAAAGGAGTACATTGCAATCTGTTCAATTTGAGAATAATCAACCCCATGACCCAATGAGATGAGAATGATATTTATGACATGTAAATGAGGTGTAGTTTTAAAGACTCAGGCCGACCATTCCTGAGACGCTATGGTTAATTAAACCCCCCTATCGACGTACACTGGTAACCACTGTTTAGTATTCAAATTCGTATAAAAGTAGTTATCTTTACTAGGATTTGAACCAGGAATCTTCGTCTCTGAACATGAACTATTACACAGCTGACTCGCGCGGCGACTTAACCTCTAGACCAACCCAGTGGGTTGCTTAGTAAAATAAAGTATAAATTCGAAATAAGATACAATAATGTAAACAATCTTAAATGTAGGCCTAATTAGATATATAAAGTGACAAAGTTATCAGCGGGCTTATAAAAAAAACCAAAATTCACGGGATCGTTCCTCGATGAGGGTTTAGAAAACAAACATAATTTTCCACAAGATGTTGAAAAGACTTAAATAATCTATCAAAGAAAAACACGTTTTAAAACAGACATTTATTTAAATAAGTTGAAAAATTTTATTATGAATATTATTACAATAAAATACCTGAAATTATTATATTATATTATGTTAGTCCCAAACTTTCTTATGAAAAAACTAAAATCGATGATCATCGAACCGCTCTGTACTGACCGACCAAATGTAAATGGTAACTTAGTCGATATTGTCGAAGAATTAAAAATCTTGGCGAGACAATAACTTACAACGGAAATGAGAAAGCGACCTGGAAAATTAGAACTAATAAAATAGCGAAAGCCCAGCAACTTACCAAGAATATATACAACAAGAAAGACCTATAAATTCAATCTGAACTCCAACACTATAAAACGGTAGTACAGACCGAAGCCACTTACTGCTGTGAAACTATTTCTAATTTAAAAACTAAAACGGAATGAGAGAAATTCTTAAGATAGAAAGAAGAATGCTTAGGACTTGGATAAACCAAAAACCAAAACTCAACGATATCTGGATCTTAATGTCTAATTCAGAACGCTACCATGAAATCGAGCCAATTAGGCCTACTGACATCATGCGGAAGCAACGAATTCTTTCTTCAGGTATTTACTTAGAATACCGGACAATCAACAGAATACAATAACACAATACAATCAACAGAATACCGAGTAACAACAGAACTCATTTCTATAATTAACTCGTGGAAAAATCCTCCAAAGCGGTTGGCCGAAACAAAAAATTAAGATATGCAAACACTTAACAATACAGAACAAGATCTTTTAGAAAAATCTGAACAGCTTAAGTTTCTTAAAGATAAAGACATAAAATTCGTTTAAAAACTCGAGCTTCGTCGTTAATTAATTGTACAGATAAAATCAGACGGATCAGATCCCAAGATATGAACAATAAGTGGGAAAAACGTAGGAATCCTGAAAACCAACCAAAAAAGATTCAAAATTTGATTCAGTAGTACAATGAGGCCGTAAAAGCAATAAAAAAACCCTGAAATTAATCTTTACATTTAACTAATTTCAAAAAAAAGGGTTAAGACTACAAAATAGTAGGCCTAAGTATAAGATCTAAGAAACAAAAGAGTTAAAAATACATAAAATAAATCAATAATTATGGTATTTATGAATACTTATCAAAAAAAAGGATAAAAATTGTTAGGGTAAAATAATAGGGAGAAAAACAACAAAAGAATGGAAACAATAAAAAGCTGATAGGGTAATAAAGTAAAGTACATGTAAGATACGAAGAAAAAGGTTAGACGAAGAGACGAAAACAAATGAAGCATTTTCAGAAAGAAGGCGTTTTAAAACAGTACTTAAAAGAGGTATAATGGATAGGTGGGACGGAAAGGAAGGGAAGGAGTTTTAAAGTAGTTTTGTAGGTAAAAGTACAACGTGGAGAGAAGTATCATTAGTACTAATACAGATACTTATTGTGTGTAATATACAAGTATACTTATTCTGGTACTGTATAAAAGTAGTACTTAAAAAACAAGTACAGTACGTACTACTAAAGTCTTCTAGTTATACAATACAGAATACAGAAAAGAGTGAAGATAAGCAGTTAGGGAACTAACTAGCAACAATGTTCCTCGTCTTTTACAAACAAGCCACTCATCAAGAGAAAAGCAGGCGTTTCAAACAACCGCATGAAAATGCCACAGAAATACTTCACGTGTTCAATATGGTACAACAGTTTATACTAGTAAACGATTTATTAAGGTGAAAAGTATTTCTAACATATTTATGGATTACACTGAATAAAATGGAAAATACCTCTTTATGAAATTCACTGCACTTAAAACAAATTCTACGAGGGTCATGTCCAAAGTAAACACCATTGCGAAATTTCTTGCCTTGAGGTTGGCTAACCTGTGTGGTGGAAGGGCAATCTCGTAATATACACACTGTATTGTTGTTTGTCAGTTGTCGCGTTGTTGTATCTTTATTTACGTGTTATTGGGTTTTGAAATAAATCAGATTATTGATGTTGCCGCCGATTGTCAAATACGTGGAGTGATACGTTTTTTAAACCATCAAAAACCGTTAAACCGGTCGAAATTTAAAAGCAGTTGGTTGCTGTGTACGGTGATAATGTAATGAATGAAAGAAACGTTCGAAAATGGTGGGAAATGTTTAGAAGTACGAGAATTAATGTGCATGATGAATAACGTTCGGGGAGGCCTTCAATAATCAACGAGGACTGGTTGAAAAAGGTCAATGAAGAAATCAAAAACAATCGTCGCGTAACAACATGTGAATTGGCCCTAGTTCCCAGATGCTTCAAGAGATGTTATTGGTCGCATTGTGCGAGACCATTTAGGCTTTAGAAAGGTTTGTGCGCGTTGGGTGCCGTACGTGTTATCGGAACGTCACAAACAAATCCGAATGGGATCTGCGTTGGAATTTCTGATGCGATACAGAGAAAATAGTGATAAATTCTTTAATTTAATAGTTACTGGCAATGAAAAGTGGATTTCTTATCCACTGGTATGCTTATCGGCATGCCAGGCCCTCTGAAAAGCATGTATATTCTAATGTGCAAATGAAACTTTCACTTCATTCACCTCAGGGTATATAATGAAATTCATTACTCTGAGGAGATAAAGAGCGGAAACGAAATAAACTTGCCGGTGTACCTGCGCGAACAGTTCGGATTCAGTCATTCGATTTCGTGTCTTAGTAGGCTACCGAACTGCATATTAAATCACAGGCACTAAACAAAGTAAATTATTATCTATTAGCGACATTAAAAACATTTAATTGTAAACACTGTATACAACAATTAACGCCTACCACATAACACATTACAGACTAATGCTTTAAGGTTCGCTGATATATAACGTTGCGAGAGCGACGTATTTCTGATCACAGCTGGTATAGCATTGACCCCCACAACTCGCTGAGGCAACCGAGCGAGTCATTACCAAAATAAACCTTCTGCGGACTTCAAAAAACCGTCAAGCTAATTTGGCGTCGGCTCTAACTCTAATATCTTTAATAACTCACAATTTATTTTTATTTATTTAAA
This sequence comes from Catonia carolina, assembly GCA_035578175.1. Classification (NCBI taxonomy): domain Eukaryota; kingdom Metazoa; phylum Arthropoda; class Insecta; order Hemiptera; family Achilidae; genus Catonia; species Catonia carolina. The sequence continues at coordinate 51,917,077 of JAQMRL010000005.1, forward strand.
AAAAAATTTTTTTGTAGCCCTGAAACTAGCAGATCAAGTACAAAAAATACGACACTCTACCTGCCTTTTAAGGATAGTTTCCTTCCCTACATATTCATTCCGGGCAAGAGAAAGCAAAAATAAATTACACGTACCCAGAAGGAAACTTTTTGATTTTGAACGTATTCTCAACATAATTGATATGACCAAGAGAGATAAAATCTTAGTTGAATCATCAAAAATTTGTAACAATTTTAATATTGTTTAATAAATGAGAAAAGTTAAGGTAAAGGTAAAATTTATAATGTATAGTACTGTAACATGATTTTCTTTTATGTTATCATTATAGAAAAACAGTAACAGTACTTTCGAATAGGTAACGAAATTCATTTTCCATATAGAATGTAAAGTTTGAGTAGAAGAAATAACATCAGCAATAGAATGTAAAATCAAACAATAAAATAAAGAAGAAAGATAGAAAAACTGTTGGATAATCGTGATAGAAGAAGAAATGAAACGCTGGCTCGGTTATACAATAACTCGTTTTCAATGTCTGAATAATAAAGTGAATAAACTTGCTATAGTATAATGCTCGTCGTTGTACGATATACAAAAGTGAACAGAAAAGCAATCAGAATTGCAGAGAAAATTGAAACTTTAATATTGCCGTTTTTTCTTTTTTTTATATTACTTCTCAACTTCAGCCGAGAGCTAACTGTCACGAGCAGCCATAAGAGATAGCTATTAAAGTGGATCTCTTTTATCTTTTTTCTGTTGCCTGTTTATGTAGTACTATATCCAATTTCGACGTTTTGTATATTTTCCTTCTTTTTATACGGACGCGATCGCGCGAGCGACAAACATAGAAAATTATTAGGGTGAAAACGATTACACAAGCAAGAGAAACCCGAAAAATTTACAAAAAGCATGATAACGTAGGCTAAGCACTTTATACGATTCACGGTACAATTGAACTAATTCAATCGTACAATCGAATATAAACATAAAACTATCGATTGATCGATTTCGTTACGGTTGAATAATCCAGAAAACATAAATACATAAATTCTTGAGTCAATTTAACATTATTATACCAATTCATCATGCCCATTAACAGGCAGGGGATTGTTAAATTATTTGGAGTCGATCTGCTAGTTCCAGGGCTACAAAAAATGATTCTATTTCTTATTACTTGGTCAGCCAATTATATGACTAAAGCATTTAAGAACAGAAGAAGTAGAAGTTTAAAAGACACTACTCAGAGATATCTTCTTTGAGAGTAATGAATTTCATTATACAACCAGGCCCTATGGTAAATTGTGTTAAAGTGTCATTTGCAGGTACGAAAGTAGATACTTTTCAGAAGGCATGCTGATAAGCATACTTTTCCACTTAGTGAGGAAATGGTAAATCAACTAACTTGTCGTTTTTATTAAAAAAAGCCTTTAAAGATTCAAGCTTTAAGTTCACAATTATTATGTTAAGGGAGCTTACTAATAACATTATTTTACTTAACTTCACTTATCCAACATTTAATACATTACCCATTTTGGGTTGTTTTTCAAATTTTAGTTTCATTGTCTGTTAAACTTTTTAGAAACAGGTGTTTTTATACTGTTTAATTTATAAGCCAAGTAAAATAATAAAAAAACGAAACAATAGCTAATTTAAAGAACAAACTTTATCAATAAATATAAACCTGAAATTTATAAAATAAAAGCGTATCCACCAATAAAATATAGAAAAACAATTATATTGCTCCAAGTAATTAACAGGATTAGGTTTTATCATTATTACAAATCTTTTTCACTCTTACGTAATCGAAAACAGGCTGGTAAAACTGCTGGTAATGTGTTGTCAAAATTAACTGAATGATATAAACTGGGTTTTATGCAAAAAAAATCCATTTTTCCCGATTTTAATGAGTAGAAAACAGAACATCACTACATGACGCTAAAATAAACGCTGTAGAAAATGAATGGTTTAAATTAAAGTTGTAGACAACTTCATCGTATAGGTACGCTTTTACACTAAAATCGATAATAAGCCCGCAATCTTAGAAAAACAAATTCTCTACACAGCCTCCCCAAGAATTTTAGTAGACATCACCTACCCTATCCTGTACAGCATAAAAAATGTAGTAAATAAAGCGATTAAAAAATAAATCACCGTATCAATTTTGAAAAAATCGCACAATTAATGTTCGAGTCGATTCCTTATAAGTTAACTATTTTTTCAACTTTGTACGCACACAGATCATTTACTATAAAAAACATGTTTATTGGGTTCAAAGGGCCTGAAAACGTGTATTTACGATGCAATCCAGATTTCGAAAAATACACGAAAACAATACATACTTTTCGTAGATATTCATATAGGGGAAGAGAAAATATAACATAAGAGACAAATACAAAAAGAAATTTAAAGTATATTTAAAAAAACCAAAAACAGAATGAGATAAAAAAAATTAAGTATAAAATCTGTAGTAAACAATTTCAAAAAGGAAGGTTAAAAAATTATATTAAAAAATATCTGATAAAAAATAATATTGATATTAAATTAAACGTTGTTACTCAAATATTTTATGATTAATATTAAACCTATCATCAATCACGGGTAAAATTTTCCAGTAATGAAAAACTCATCCAAACATGTTTTTTTGTTATTTTCATTCTTTATATCAACGCTAGGATCATTATCGTCAACGCCATTATCATTTTATTTTACGACAGCCATTTAAAATCGGTTCCCAAAATACTTATATATAGTCGACGAATAAAAAAAATAAATCGTATTACACACAACATATAAAACAATGATGAAAATATAAGGGTGCAAAATCATATTTTAAATTATTAAATTTCCAACTTTTATTTACATTTCAACGACCATTCAGTCAATAGGATAGGTTTTTTTTATATTTCACCCGTCTCTGTAACAATTTTATTTCACTGTATTGTACGAATATACAGTAGTAGCAATCCATTATATAACAATTCAGTTACAACCAGAATTCGGTCCGCCATATTTATTTTCAGCTATTATTACTACTGTTATTTTATTTTTATTGACAAAAAGAAATTGGATGACAGTATTCGTTCACACTGCATTTGTTCGACATCAAATCCCTTTCATGAGATTCAAAATTTTGATGTGAACTTTATTCCACATATTAAACCAATATTAAAAGTAAACTTACAAATATTGTACGAGGTGTGGCTATTAAATAACGAGACTGACGTAAAAAATTGTATTTTATTTTATACAGATTCACTTATTGTCACCATCAATGTACATTCCTTCTCTATCCCTACAACGCTCCATGCGAATTTTCCATTGTTGGAAACAGTGCTGGAAGTCATCTTCTGTCAGCTCCTTTAGGACACGTGCCGCTTTCTCTTTTACAGCTTCCACAGACTCAAATCTTGTCACTTTTAATACAGATTTTACCTTAGAGAACAAGTAGAAGATATTAACATGTAACGAAACGTGGTTTTTTTACTTATGATCCGGAAACGCAGCGCCAATCCATGCACTGGAAGAGCCAAACTTCACCGAGAGCCAAAAAAAGCTCAAATGAGCAAGTCAAAATTTAAAGCAATCATGATTGATTTTTTTTATACCCATGGGATTGTGTACCTTTTTGTGGACAAACTTCATTTCTCGACTCTGTTCAAACAAAACAGAACGAAACCTGTACCTATTGAAATCTGCTATCTGACTTTTCCTTAGTGTTTCTACAGACAATCTTCATTCCTCGATTCCGTCCAAACGACACTGTACAAAACCTGTTCGTCTAGTGAAAACCGGGCTTAAAAAGGTCACAAGGGCCAAACACAATCGGCTTATACGTGAATCCGTGGGATGTTCAAAATCTTTCCCGCAAAAGACTGATATAATAGCGTTTGTTTAATTATATCAATGAATGAGAGATAGTGCCACAAAATATCTGGTATACATTATGTACAGAAGATAATAACAATAATTTAATATTACACTTCACTTAACTCAAAAATATTTTTAATAATTAAGGCACTTTTAAAATTAAAATATCATACGAATAAAAAATAATATTATCTATCGTAAAAAAAAATCCATTATGTAATATATACAAAAATAAAACAATAAACCAGGTAATTAGGATAATTAAATTTTATTACAGAAGAAATTTCATAAAAAAAGATGAGAATTAAATTTACTATAAAATATTACAATAAGATGTTGTTAGTATGGTCAATAAAAATTAAGTTTAGAAGTTATTAAAATTCAGACGTCATTTTTCATAATGATTATGTTAACGTAGAAAAGGCTAGTTATTAAATTTAAAACAACCGTTTAATAAAATGATATAATAATATTGTTAAACATAATAAACAACACAGAAGTAAAACTACGCGATATTAATATTTCTGACATTAAAATTAGCTTTTATTACTGCAATATAGGTAAGAAAACAATAATGGGACAAACAACAATTTTAATGATACTGTAAAAAGTACTTTTAATTAAATGTTAGAAATAAAAATAAAAATTATTATAAAATTCTGGTGTGAAACACTCACACAACTTTCTCTTACCAACGCAAATAATGTACAATATAACCTAACATTAGTTATAAAACATTAGAAATAAACAAAAAACTAACCTCAATAAACATAACTTAATTTTAATCATGAGTGAAAGACGCAAAATGAAAATCAACCTCAACCTCTTTTTTTGCTTAAAAATACGGAAAATCACTCTTCACGTTAAACTAGGCTCTGTAGACTAAAATGCTCTAAATAAAAGCTGCAGATCTTTGATTTTCCTACAAATTTGATTATACACACTTTTGTCGTAAAATGTAAAATCTTAAAATCTTGGCCGAAATCTTTTAAAAAAATCTATTTTTACACGTTTTCGTAAGAAAAAAACCGAAAATTGCTGATTACCGTTAAAATAAGCGTTATACAAAAATGTTTGAAATAAAAGTTGTAGAATTTTAAATTTTCTATAACTTTTATTACATACATTTTTGCGCTAAAATGAATATTTAAGTTGCTTAAAAAAAAAATTACGAGAAAACAGCCTCCCTAAGAATTTCAGCAGACATGGCGGCTAGCCTATCTTGTAGAGCATAAAAAATGTAATAAATAAGGCGATTTCGTAGGAGCCGTTTTTGAGAAAATCGCAAAGAAGTGACAAATGACACGAATAAACTACTAATTCCGGTGACCGATTTTGATGAAAATATTCGTGTCGCGTTCTCACGAGGTATCTAACTTAAGTTTCAAGTTCGTACGATGTTCCGTTCTTGAAATATTCTGTTCACACACACACACACACACTCGTGCGCGCACAATCAAAAACATGTATTTGGGTTCAGTGGGTCTGAAAAACGTGTAGATCCGGTGAAAACTCGATTTCGAAAATCGACATGAAAACAATACTTTCCTTCCTATATATTCATAAAGGCAAGAGAAAGTAAAAAACAATCCAACAACCAAACCCTGGTCACTTCTTTAATGCATAAAATAAGCACCAAAATTGAATAGGCAACAATGTCCATTGATGAATAGCACCAAAAGGTTTTTGCATTAAAGCTACAGTGTATAATCAAGATGCTGAAGGCGCATTAGTACTAAATAAAGTATCAATATTACAACAAAAAAATTCAGAAGTTAATCTGCAGCGAAAACTGTTCAGTGAATCACAGACGAAAAATAGTTAAAATATATCAAACCGTCAATAAAAATACATCTCAGAAAACTTCAGTTCATTGCTAATCAACAAATAATATCCTAAAACAAAACACGACAATGAAGTGCTAATCTGATGACATTTACTTTCTCTTGCCTATATGAATACGTGGCAATGAAAGTATTGTTTTTATGTCGATTTTTCACCAGATCTACACATTTTCAGACCCCTTGAACCCAAAAACATGTTTTTTTACGATTGATCTGTGTGTATGTGGGTGTGTGAACAGAATATCTCAAGAACGGAACATCGTACGAACTTGAAACTTATGTAAGATGCTTCCAGAGAACTCGACCCGAACATTTTCATCAAAATCCGTCAACCGGAAGTAGTAGTTTATTCGTGTCATTTGTCATATTTTTGCGATTTTCTCAAAAACGTCTCTTACTTTTGTTTTTAAAATCGCCTCATGTACTACATTTTTATGCTCTACATGATAGGGTACGCGCCATGTCTGCTGAAATTCTTGGAGATGTTATTTTCTCGTAAAAAGTTTTTTAAGATTGCGACTTAAATATGCATTTTAGCGCAAAATGTATATAATAAAAGTTTCAGAACATTTAAAATCCTACAACTTTTATTTCAAACATTTTTTGCATAACGCTTAGTTTAGCGGTAATTAGCGATTTTGTTTTTTTCACGAAAACGTGTAAAATTTTTTTTTAAGATTTCAACCTTGGCATGCATTTTCCGACAAAAAAGTATAATCAAATTTACAAAAAAATTAAAAGATTTATTTAGAGCATTTTTCTCTACAGAACTTAGTTTAGCGTGAAAGAGTGATTTTCTGTATTTTTAAGCAAAACTGAGGTTGATTTTCATTTTGCGTCTTTCACTCATGATTAAAATTAGGTTATGTTTATTGAGGTTAGTTTTTTGTTAATTACTAATATTTTATTACTACCGTTAGGTTACATTGTTCAATGTTTGCATTGGCAAGAAAGTTATGCGAGTGTTTCACACCAGATTATTAATTTTTAGACTGATTTTCTCTGAAAACGTATGTTGATTCGAAAGGTGAAGATTAACGAGGTTAAAAATTGCCAGACCAGACTCAGAATCATACGCTGAAATACGTAAAATCTAGTTGTGCAAACCACTACATGAACGAACGACAGAAAAAAGACATTCACCGATTTAAGTAAATAATTCGTACATAATAATCAGAGATTTATTTTTTACAACACATTAAATGACGTACAAAAACGGCATAAATTACCTACTTCAGAAAAAGAAACAATATACTTTCTGAACACAAATCATTTGTTTCTTTAATTTTAATATGAAGTAACTATCCTACAATATTGTTGTTCAGGTCATCAGCTGAAAGGCTGGTTTGAACTTGTAGAGGTTTTACTAAGTAAAACAAGGAGAGAGGTGGTTTACAACTGCCTTCCTCACTGAGTGGAAAAGTACGCTTATCAGCATGCAGAACCCTCTGAAAACCACATATTTTCCACTTTGCAAATGACACTTTCATTTCATTCACCACATAGTCTGGCTGTATAATGAAATTCGTTACTTTTAGAGGAGATAACTCTGATTAGTGTTTTTTACACCTCCGCCTCTTCTGTCTTTAAATGATGCAGTCATATAATTGGCTGATCATGTAATAAGAAACAGAACTATTTATTTTAGCCCTGCAACTAACAGATTGAGAGTAAATAAATTGACACTCGACCTGTCTGCTATGGGCAGAATCCTACAATAAAACCCATTTGAAATTTACAATGGTATATTGAATTTTGATTTGATTGTATAAGAAATAATTTGAATGTTTAACTTTAATAAACAATTAAGAAGAAACAGAAAAAATAGCCTTTAAGTTCTTAGAGTTATTACAGAGACAGATTTTCACTTTTGTATTTATTAATACTCTAATCCGACTTGAAGGACACAATTTGGCGGATAAAATTATATATTTTCTTTTTGCAAAATTAAAGAGCAAGGTCATATCCTTGATAAATTAACCACTTAGCTGTTTCAAAAATATATATGCCTATTATCAAATACGAGGGCAATTATTACAGGGATCTGGTAAATAAATAAATAAATTAACAATTAAGTACACGAGAAACGTTACGTAGGTGCATATTAAATATTTACACACTAAAACGCAATCGTATACTGGTTTAAAAGAAGCTTTAAGCGGAGACCTATAAATAAAAATATATATAGCCCATTAAAAGAAAAACAAGTCCTTATCCAGGCCTATTATAACACAACAAAGTTTCTGGGTTCATGTTAACTACACAGTACTGTTTACAAGCTTATTTCAAGAAGTCGTTCACAAAATACCGGATGGTCCAAAAGAAAATAAATGATCCACCTATCCTAACTAACTTACTGACAACCCAAGAACGAAATTTATTTCTGTAACACTTTACTTTCTAAAATAAATATTTTTAATATTGCACAACGATGTAAACAAGTTAAAAGATAATCTAAATCCTTTTGCAATTAACCTCCTCGATAGCAACGAAGATACTCACAGACTGAAACGTTTTTATAAAATCTTTTGACTTACTTTAGGTATGTACAATGAAAGAATAAGTCTGTATTTGGAACCACGAATATCATCAAGTAAGAAACAGCTCTTTTTAAGGTTGGTTTATTGTAATTTTATTCGTATAAATTACAAAACACGAAAGTGTATTAGGCATTTTCTAGCGATTTGGAAACAAAATATGTACCGGGTTTTAAGAGGATTGATAAGGAAATACAAAAAGTAACGTTACTACAATTGCATTACAATAATTTATGGATCACCCGGTACAAAGTGCATGATACTAAACGTAAAGTGTTTTGCGGCTAACTCGAGCTATCCTCGTTATCTGTTCTTTTTCAAACCACAAAATAAAAATAAACAATTTTAGTTTTGTTTGTTTTAATGGTTGTTTAATTCTTTAGTTGATAGCTAGCGGCGTACTGTGCAATACTATCACTGAAATAATATCAGAAACTCGTACTCCTTTAAGGACAAGAACTTGGTATTTTTTTTGTTTTTATTTTTTCTCGATTGAAACAAAAAATATTTATAAAGAAAACATTTATAATAAGCGTTGAATTCAGGCGTAGATAGTATGTATTCTCATACTCGTCAAGGTTAACTGATTTCTTTTTCAACTGCATCTTAGCTGCACGTGCTTCAATGCACACGGTAAATAAATAAACAAGCAAAAGTAAAATACGCGTGCGATGTTCGTTTATGAATCCTAATAGAGAAATACACAAACACAATAACAATAGAATATGTGAACACTTCAAAAAATAAAACACTGAAGATAATCTGTCGAAACCGCATCATAATTTCACGTGAAATGAACAAGGCCAAAAAAAAATTCAAAACCGTGAAAACAAGTTAGTCACTCTTCAATGATTCACACGGGTCGTTTATAAAATGATTAAATTATGTTAATGTCGACCTTTACGCAAGAATACCATTGCATACTTACCTGTATGTAACCAAAGCTGACAAATCATCGTTTTATTTCTTTAGTCGCATTAAGAAAATAACTAACAAATACTCATTGAAAATATCTTTGAAAAATTTGGTGTGAAACACTCACACGACTTTCTCTTGCCAATGCAAATAATGAACGCTATAACCTAACAATAGTAATAAAACATTACAAATAAAAAAAAGTAACCTCAAGAAACAACCTTTCCATACCATACCTCGCCTTTGCTGACGATCTAGCTATATTAATGGATGACGAGAAGACTGCCATCAAGCAGCTTGAGATATTAAAGGAATGTGCTGAAAAAGTAGGGCTACAAATCTCATTTGAGAAAACGGAATTCATATCCTCAAAAATAGATATCATAAGCTTGAGGACAAAATATGGTAGAATAAACAAGGTTCCATACTTCAAATATTTGGGGGAATTCATTGAACCAACAGGTCTTGAAAAAATTTCCCAACAAAATCGTCTCCAAAAAATGAAAAAAGCTCTAGGATTAGTTCAAAATCTCTGCAACAAAAAATCCATGTCAAGACAAACTAAAATTCGGCACTACAACACAGTTTTTAAACCAATGGTCCTCTACGCAAGCGAAACACTGGCACTTAGCAGAAAACACGAAATCGAAGAAATCAAAAAGGAGGAAAGAAAAATTATTAGAAAAATTCTAGGGGCTCGACTTACAGAAGATGGGTATAGGCTGCAATCCAACAAAACAACAGAGAGCTATTCAAACATTGAAATTGACATGCGTAAAAGGCGGTTGAAGTTCTTTGGACATCTTAACAGATTGCAGGAGGATAGGCTAACAAAAAGAATAATTGAATATATAACAAGGCTTAAAATTTCAACATCTTGGCTGGACGAAATTCGTAAAGACCTAAAAAGCGCAAATATACATCAAACTGAAATTTTTAATAAAAACTTATTCCGTCACAAGGTAGACAAGTGGAAAGTTTCAGAGCCCTCAAGAGAGAAGCAGTTTAGACCAAAGTGGTCTGAAAACCGCAAAAAAGCTTTCTCGGAAACAATGAAGGCCTACTGGACCAATAAGAAAAACAAATGACGAAACTGAGTCATAATGCTTAACGTCTTCTATCCAAGGAGAATTCGCCAATAATAATAATAATAATATAACCTACAAACATACAATTAGCTGATTATCTTATAAAATATTGCATGTTAACGCGCTCTATAATCGATGTGTTCAGTACGAGATGCAAGACGATAGTTAACTATTGCTGCTCTTATACGCATGCGCGCGTAATGTTTGTCAGGTACAATAAGACAACGCTGGAAAACGTTCTGATTGGTCTAAATGTGTGGAACAGCAGAGCTCATCAACCGTGAAAAGGATATTAGAGGTTCAAACCAGCCTTTCGGCTGATGACCTAAACAACACATATAATGGTATGACGCTTTATTAAAACAAAAAACATTTTCTTAAAATTTATTCGGTACTAATCGCGGTTTTCATTTCAACTATCAAATTCATATAAAATTTCAAAGTATATTTCAATCTTTTAAAAATAAATCCCAACAAATATATAAATTAAAAAAGAATACATAAAGTCACAAGAGATAAATGCCAATGAATGAATACATAAATAAAGACAAACATAATCTCGGTGAAGGATATCTAAAGAGCATTGAAAAACGAAATTGGATATATACGGATAAAAATAAATTTAACTAGAGTAAAGGCTGAATACCTGTTTTTCAGTAGTAGATGAAACATAAATCGTTATTAGAATGCAACGCAAGTTAAGTCGGAGAGACTTTGAGTAAACTTGACTAGACCGGACTGGTTACATCGTACATATCATCGTAATATGAATGTAAAGCTGTCGTTCAGTAATCCACAACCGACGTTCTATACTACATTCAATAAAAATTGGGTTTTGCTTTTCTACAAAAACCGAACGAGAAATGAAAACTTAATAGAAAACCGTAGAAATCAGATCCCCTTACAAAGATATCAGTAATAAATAAGAGAAATATCCCCATAAGGAGTTCAGAAAATAAGGTGGACTAAAAATTATTTATTTATTTATTTATTTCATTTAATTGTTTGCAACAGGCCGAACACGGCCCAATTATAGAAACAATATTTCATTACAGAGCAAAAGACAATACAAAAGTAAAAAGCAAATAAAAAGATAGAAAAATACAATCAGAAATAGTCAATAATGCAAACAGAATTAAATATAACTAAAATAGCATTATATACTAAACTTTTACAAATAATTTACTGATTAACAATCATGATAGAGGTCCAAAACAAAAACAAATAAAAAATTTAACACACATAATGTGGAATTGCTTGGAAACTTACATCTTGAAAGACTTAAGAATGGCTGACCTATACGATGCTCGGCTCTGGCAAAATGGATCTATTGCCACAATTTTGTCCATGATATTATAATTGACTATCATGCAGTTAACCGGCGAATAAGCTGCATAATTAGTGGAAGAAGATTTCTGATAAAACATATACTTTGAACGGTTACAAAAACTTGGGACGCGAAAAGGAATTTTTCTAAGCGTATAAGGATCATTTATTTCACCACACAATAACTGTTTCAAATACATAAGTGAAGCTAATCGACGCCTATTTTCCAGGGTTTGCATTTGAAAGGTGTCTAGTAAAGTGTTATATGGAATTGTAAAGGAGTAGATACGGTTCTGCTTATAGTACAGATAACGGAGGAATTTAATCTGAAGTTGTTCTATGGCATGAATGTGGACAGCATAATATGGACTCCAAATAACCGAACCAAATTCTAAAACTGACACGACAAAAGAAAAATAAAGGATTTTTAGAGCAGAAATGTTATTTAAATTCCCACAACTTCTTTTAATAAAACCCAACAACCGACTAGCTTTCTTAACAATACTAGTTATGTGGTTATTAAAAGATAAAACTGAGTCGAAGATTACTCCCAGATCCCGCACTTCAGAGACCCGCATCAAAATTTTTTCATTCATATTATAATTAAACTCAATAGTAGTTTTTTTCCTGCAAAAGGACATTACTGAACACTTTGATACATTAAAAAACAATTTATTCTTCGCCGACCAAACTACAAGATTATCCAGGTCCGCTTGTAACAGTAACGCGTCCGCTAAACAACTCACAGAGCGAAATAATTTTAAGTCATCTGCATACATTAGTAAATCAGAGTTATGTATCGAACATTCAATATCATTTATAAACATCAGGAAAAGTAAAGGGCCTAGATTTGATCCTTGAGGAACTCCGGACTGTACAGTAAAAAAGGAAGAAGAAAACTCGTGATAAAACACATATTGCTGTCTATCCACCAGGTATGAGCAAAAAAACTTCAATAGATTATCGGAGAAACCAAAATTCTGTAACTTATCAAGAAGTATTTGGTGATCAACTGTATCAAAAGCCTTGCTAAAATCAGTGTAAATTGCATCAGTTTGAACATTACGCTTCTCAAAATTATCGATTATACATTCTGTGAAATTCATCAAGTTAGACGATATTGAACGACCAGAAAAAAAACCATGTTGATGTTCAGAAATTTTACATTTCACGTAAAAGAAAATATGCTTATATAAGAGCTGTTCAAAAATTTTCGCTGGACTAGAAAGAAGAGCAATAGGCCTATAATTACTGACATCGGAAACATCACCCTTTTTATGTAATGGTATTATCTTAGTGGTCTTCCATTTATTTGGGAACATACAACTACTTAGAGACAAATTAAAGATAAACGCTAGTGGTTTAGACAGAACATGGGAGCAAGCCTTTAACATATATGGGGGAATGTTATCAGGGCCAAAAGAGCGACGAGAGGGCATAAGTCTAATAGCATCCTCAACCTCCCGTTCAGTGAAGCTCGGGATAAAAATGAGATTAGAGTTCAGCGAATATGAAGGATTGAGCTGAGGTAACTCATCATACTTACCATAAACACTGCTAAAATATTCAGCAAAGGCTGCTGCGCTTGACGCACCACTACCACAGAGGTTGCCATCCGCTGATTTGATCGGACCCCGTGTCACCCGCTCGCGCTTATTCTTAAGGAAACGAAACAATTCATTAACTCTATTATTAGCTATGCTATTTTCAGTTTGACGCAAGTACAAGGAGTAGGCCTTCTTAATTTTAAATTTGAGTTCCTTACGAACGGATTTGAATTGATCCGCATAGAAGTTATCGTTAGCGTTTTTAAGTTTTTTACGAATCTTTTCCTTTGTTTTGATAAGTTTGATTATTTCTACTGTAAACCAAACCGGATATTTACAATTAGGGTGAGTTCTCTTTTTAGGTATTGTTTGATCCATTATAGAATATATAATATCATAGAACGCGTCGACAGCCATATTAGGATCCGCTTGTTCATACAAATGTTCCCAATTTTGTTGATACAAAATGCGATAAAATAAATCAAAATCTGCTTTATAAAAATTATAATTGATATCGCCAAGAATATTATTAGGGGTACTCTTAAACGGTCGCTTCTTATTCACGGTTATACGCAACGCAGGATGATAACGATCGTGAGGGACGATAACAAAAGTTTCCTCGGAAATGACTACATTATAAATATTGCTTAAAACTAAATCCAACGTTTTCCCGTTCACTGAGTTTCTGACGTCGTTTAAAGAGAAAAAGTTACACAGATTAAGGAAGAACAACAAATTTTTACGATTAATCTCACCACAAGAAAGGTCGTCCCCTGTGCCAAAAATTGGCAAATTAAAATCACCGCAAATTATAAAATCAGAATCCCTACCCAGAGAATTCCGATGGAATTCTACTCGGTCATAAAAAAGGTTGTAGTCAGCCGGCGAACAATCAACAAAATATACAGAACAAAGATACAAAGGGTTGTCTTGAGATAAAATCTTTACCCAAATGTCTTCCCTGTCCGATTCTAACTCTTCAAACCTCAAGGAATTGTAACAAGATCGGACTGCAATAAGCACCCCGCCACCCCTTGATTTACCTGATTTAACTGCATCGCGGTCTTTACGGTAGACAGTAAACTCCGATCCCGGGAACAATTCAGACGTATATACATCAGAGTCAAGCCAAGTCTCAGTCAAGCATATTGCATCAAAATCCAAGCAAGCGACATTTAACAAAAACAACTCAGTCTTGGTTTTCAGACCTCTAACATTTTGGTAATAAATTTTGAAATCTTTCATTAATTACAAACAATAAGAATTTGAACAAAGATAGACAGAAAATCAAAGGAGAAAAAAGTTTTGCATAAATATAAAAAAAAACAAAAATAATATGAATCAAAAACAATCAGCTCGCCGATAGTACTCTTCACAAATAAAGAGAAAACAAAAATTATCTACTCGTGCCCACGCATCAAAATACGTGGAAAGTTAGGTGAAAAAAAAAAAAAAAAAAAAATTCTTTAAAGCATATTTAAGCCACTATTAAAGGGATACAATGGCAATAATAAAAAAAATTATTACATGACATAAATAACAATTACTACTATTAATCTATTGATAATAAATAAAAATAATAATAATAGTAGGACCTACTAAATAAAAATTATACTTTCGAAAATAAATGTATCCCACTGAGACGAGATTAACTCTATCACCGTACAAATAACAAATATACAATAATCAATGTTGATTAACTTAAATAAAAATGGAATTAATTTAAATAAGGCTACACTAACATTAATATAAAAGTGCATAAATCCAGTCATCAGGAAAAGATTAGAATAAACAATAAATAACCAATACAGAGGTTTGAATTCTACAGAACACTGTCTTTCAGTGATAAAAACAAATTTGTTTCATTACATGCCCAATCGTGTTACCCCGAATTAAAAAGCACATATCAACTATACTGGGCTGACAGAACTCTGTAGAAAAAAAAAATAAAAATAAATATTTCTTACACTTCAATAAATAACAAAAGAAAAACAAATAAATATGCAGAAAAGATAAAAACAACAATGTTAGTGAGCCACAACGTAAAAAAAAAAAACAAAAAAACACCAAAATATTTGCCAGTTCACAGCACCTTCAATAAATCTTCATCCGTGTCAATTACAAATACTTCATTGTTCTTGGTAGATATCTTAACTTTACCAGCCCGATCGGCCCACACAAAGTTAATATTCGGATTAGATTTTCTAGCAGCTCTTGCTTTGGAGAGCAGCACACGCCTCGATTTAGTTAGCGACAAGTTTATAAATACCTGAGAATCAGACGCAACACCTAAATGCCTTGTAGAGAGGTCTTTCTTGATTTTTTTGGCATCCAGGATCCTATCCACGATGCTCCTTCTATTGAACTTCACGACAATGGCAGGAGGACGACCATCAGGTGTTCTCCGCATACGATGGCATGCATCAATGGATCCCTCCTCGATGTCAACTGCCAAAACCCTACCAAGATTGGTGACTGTATTTACAAGATTTTCGCCCTCACAGGCAGGTATACCCCGAACTTCCAAAGTATTACGTCTTCCATATTGATCCAGGTCATCCACCTGCATTCCCAATGAAACTACCGTTTTTCGAAGGCAAATGTTTTCGGTTTTTAAATAATCAATGGTTTCCTGCTGCTCCTTTACGATCCTCAGTTGCGCTTCCAACGACCGGGACAGTTCAGCAATCTTATCGTGGCACGAATTGATTGACTGACTGAGTTCGTTTTCCAAATGTCGCTGACCGCCCAAAATTTGTGTTTTTAGCTCGGTCAAAAGCTGTTTAACCGTCCCCACGGTAAGCGCAGACTCATTTAGCATAGAGGATAAGCCAGTGACAGGGACATCATCCTCGTGATTACGGCTTAAGCGACGCGCCGCACTACATTTACTACAAAACCATTGTTTATCGGTGTAAAATTCCAAATCTGTAACCGTCAGATTTACGCACTGTATGTGGTAAAATGTGCTACAGATACCACATATGACCTTTTCCTGACCGGTACGATTCACAGATTTTAAACACATTCCGCACGATGACATCTTAGCAAAATTTAGAATAAAAACGACACAGTGAGACAAAACTTTAAAAGTGAAAAAAAACACAAAAAAAAAAAAATTGTAGCTTATAACTCCACAATAATTATTTAAAACGAAAGAGTAGAGCGTAAATACAGAATACTAATCGACAAGCGATTGTAGGAATTTAAAACAAATACATTAGACGGAACAAAGATAAGATACGTCTTTACTCTACGAAATACAAATTACAATTATCTTATTATATAACGAATTGTGGCATAGGGCGATTTATTTTAAATCGTAAGATTTTTTTAATGGTACAGGTAGGTGCGACATTGCATGCGCTTAGAAGCATGCCATTTCACCTGTCCGCACTCGTTTGAAGAGCGGTATCTCAAAAAAAAAAAATATTTTGAAACACTACACTAGGTTAAAGTCTGTTCTTTCCTGGGTTGATTGGTTTGACTTAGATTATTTTATTTTGAAACTAATCGGAGATGTAGCAATTTACGCATAAAGAGTAGGCCTACTCAGATTTTAGCCGGTTTTCCGTTAATATGATTTTAAACGTCCGTTACTCCGTCCAGGCTTTTCATAAAAGAACGGAATCTTAAGTACGTTGAAGATCAGAGTTTTCTCTAAATGAACATTTTAAAATAGAAGTCTGATGTTCCATTTAAAAATGCCCGCCATTTTCTTTTAAAAATGTGTATTTTGGCTTCAAATAAAGATAGGGAAATGACTTTTGGACTGAACCATGTATTTTTACAGCAGTATTGAGCCATGTATCGTATTTTGCATTTGTAATTAAAAAATAGATATGCAGTGTTAAAAACTGAGTACTTTTTTGCGTCAATTGCTGGAGTTATCTTCGATTAATTTTTAAATGAAACAATCTAAAACAAACCAATCAATGCAGGAAAGAACAGGCAATAATTTAGTGTATTGTTCAAAAACATTCGTTATGTTTTTCTTGATTTAAAGCTCTTCAAACGAGTGCGGGAAAGTGGTATGCTTCTAAGCGCGCTACATCGCAAGTTGAAAAAGAAAGCGCACGAATGTGGACATACCTATACGGATTGATTGGTGACCTTGAAAAGTTAATTTTTATGAAATGTAGTATAAAACACAGTTACTTAAATCTACTGTATACTACATTACCCGTAGATAAACGAACGAGCATACTAACACAGAGAAGATGGTCGATTCCAACGTAACTCACATGACTCTTTTATAATGTCTTAGTAGTGGCTTGTTAAGGGAGCTAGAGAGTAATAAAGATGTCTAAACATTCAGTTTCATATTCTATCTATCTATCGTCTTCATATATACAAAGAAATACACAGAGGGGAAGGAAAGGTGGAAAGAAAAGTGAGTTAAGTTTAATAGATCGTTGCGAAAGATCGAATCGCTAACCAACCTGTGTACTGTCTGTATTAACTCTTTCGAACGACTTTAACAAATCTAAACAACCCTGCGGGGACATAAGGAACATATTTTTATTATCTTATCCGTCTAAATTGCTGCTTATGAAATCTCAACAATACCGTCTTCGAATATTATTTACATTCATTTATTTTTTATCCCGAACCGAATTTCCTTTTCTATGTACACACAAATTTAAGTACAACAAACTTGACTTATACTCTAGCATTTCTATACGTGAGCAAAATGAATTAAAAACAAATTTCAAACTAACAGCGCTACATACAAAATATATCTTGTCCAGTTCGATTTTCCATAAATCACTTATTTAAATTTATGAAAGCAGAAATGATGTTATATTTTTAAAATTAACAGATCACAATACAAACAAAATACCGTAAAGTTTTGATACTTTATGTTCGTACTAAAACCATTAATAAAAAGTCTACAACTTGATTTTTACATTCGTAAATCCATTTCATCGACAAAACCACAAAATTGAAAAACTCCTAAACATTTGCACTCCTAAGATACCACTAAATTTAAATAACAAAATTTTAATACCAACTTACAGCTTATATAACTTGCAACATAAAGCGGATCACAAACGTACCTGAAACAAACAATAAATTAATTATAACACTGCAAACATAAAAATTTATATTTTTTTAACAATTTTGTAAAAGTCCAGTGTTGTAATTAACCCTTCAGTCCCGAAACAATATTTAAAAGTTTGATGTAAAGTGCCATTTTATTTGAATAAGGGTGTACAAAAAGTGCCAGCCCTTATTTTGAAAACTTACAGACGTAAGCCTGCCATTGCCGACCAAAATTTCAACGTTACAGATAAATAAAATTTCCTGTCAAAAATTAATTTTTATTGTGTTCATAAAAAAAAGAAATCGTTCTAACACTAAAAATATTAAAAATGATTTTTTAGTTTATTTAAAGTCGCATCGACAGCTTGGTCATTAGCAACTACTGTGGACTTAGGTACCTTAACAATGGTTTTAATGTGTTAAAATTTCCAGACTCTAGCCGGGAATCGATCCCGGGACCTTTCGCTTTGTAGGCTAGCGTGCTAGTCACTAAGCCACGGAGGTGGTTTCAAAATACATTCTTCCATTAATTTTTTAAGTTTTTTTGGAAATGTTCGGTTATCCTTACGTTGGCACTTTATGCATAACTTACGGACGTCCAGTAAACCGGATGTTATCACTACGTAAAAAAAATCGACGAACTGTTTTCCGGACGTTGGTACTAAAAGGGTTAAATAAAGAACATTATAAACACACATTTATCGAACTATAACAAAACAAGGTAAAACTTTCCTATGCACATGCGCTAAATGAATTCTTATCACATGATCAGCCAATTATATGACTGAAACATTTAAGAACAAAAGAGGAAGAGGTGTAAAAGAAACTAATCAGAGTTATCTCTTCTGAAAGTAATAAATTTCATTATACAGCCAGACCCTGGGGTGAATGAAGTGAAGGTGTCATTTGCACAGTGGAAAATATGTGCGTTTCAGAGGGCCTGGCATGCCGATAAGTATATTTTTCCATACAGTGAGGATGGCAATGGCAAACCTCCTAACTCCTCATTTCACTTAGTAAAGCCTTTAGAGGTTCAAACCAGCCTTTCGGCTGAAGACCTAAACAACAACAACAATGGTCTAACTCCTTTGATAATTTCAACCCCTCTGAGGCTAGCAATAAATTCGCAAGTAGCGCGGGCGCAATAACTAAATTTCTTGTTCCGTTGATCGATGTACCCATTTTATAAAACTGACAGTATAATTTATTTATTAATAAAACAAAAGAAATAAATTTAATACAAAAACCAAACTAGAAATAAAAACCGTTTTAAGTAGTGCATAATCTGAAAATCTATTATTTAATATTTGAATTACCACACAACGTTTCATGATTAAAGGAGAAAAACAACGGGTGGAAAAACAACGGGAAGAATATAGGTTAATCGTTAGTTAAGTAGAGCACAGGATGATTAATGCGGTACGAAATAAATAAAGATGAAGGGTGAAATTATTTTTAAAAACCGAGTTAACGCAACACACAAGTTAATAATTCAATCTCAGAGCCACTCTAGGGAAAATTTAATTTACGTTCAAAACCCCCATTCACGATCCAACCACCCCCTACCAACCCAACCCTGCATCACCACCACCCGTTATAACAAACCCCTCCAGTAAAATGTTCATCTTTTATGTTCGTTGTCAACTTGATAATAGAGAAAGTGTCTTCTCGTCACGCGAATCCCTAAACCAAGACCTTAATATAGACAAAAATACGTGGAAAATATAGGGAGAAAATATGACTCTCGAATATAAAAAAACCTGAATAATAATAATATTACCAGGCAAAAAAGCTGACACAAAAGATTATAAATTATTTTACAAAATATGCATCAATAATGGTATTGATAAGTTTTTCTGTTTATCCCATTAATAAAAAAAATCACCTTTAAAAATCTGAAAGAAAAAAAGATTTATTAAAATTAGATTAATACCTGATAAAACCTTTTAACTCTTGAATCATATAAATGTATAAGCTCTATATATATTTTTTTGTTTGTTTTACGTCTGACTGTTTTGCAATTGCCGCTAATGCAGACTGTGAAAAGGATGATAGATGAAAATGAGTGAAAAAAAAAATTGCTAGACCTGACCGGGAATCGAACCCGGGACCCCGACGCAGAAGCTAGTTGCATTAACTACTACGCCAACGGGCCGGCCGTATAAGCTATATTTAAAAGTATAAGCTGTAGTTAAAATTTCAAAAATATTTAAAAATAGGTATTAAGGATTTAAGAATATGTGTACATTAATTATGACTTCTTACACCAATCGTGAATGCTATCAAGATGGGTTCTTAAATTCTCATAAGTGGCACATTTTTATGTAATTCCAGTCACGGTTCAATTACTCACTAACTTAACTACAAAGTTGCTAACTGTTTTTATACCAGCGGTCTGATTGTTAATCTAAACTCTTCAAACACTTTCTCCTTTCTACTGGAACATTGCATAAGGAATCAAAATAAAAAGAAACGTTTCTACTAGTTACGATTTCCGAGAATTCTTAGTCAAAAAATGTCATTCATCGTAATCCACTCTCCATGTTCAATATAATCTTTTATACCTGCTTGTATACCTTTTATAGGTTTTATACCTTCAATATACTCCTAGTATACCTATAGTACCAATATACTACACCTATACTCTATCCCATGGAACCGTGCAGCACGTCAAAATATAAATTTATTAAAATTATGATTGAACTTAGCGCGATTCATTCGAGTTTCAAAAAATGTTCTTTGCTTGTCAGTTGAAACTTGCTGTATACCAAATAAAACATACAACAGTATCAGTAGAAATAATTCATACAGTAGGCCTATTATAAAACATCCGGTCTGTCGGCGGTGGTTTTGACTGAAGGCGTTGGTAAACTGAAACATGATTAAGCATCCTTTTTACTGGCTTTCAACCCGAAGTCTGTTTATATCTGCTGCATGGTTCTGTAAGATATACTATACTTCAATATGCTTTTTTATAACTGCGGTCTGATTGTTAATCGAAACCCTTCGAACACTTTCTTTTTTTCTACTGGAACATTGTATACGGAATCAAGACAATAACAGAAGTTTCTACTAATTTCTATTTCCGAGAATTCATATTCAAAAAAATTTAATTTATCGCAATCTATTCCCTTGTTTAATACACTCCATCTTTTAAAATACACAATTTTTCACAATTAACAACCTATTCGTTCAACAATTTCTAGAATATCACGGTACAATGTTACATTATATAAAGTACTCGTATTTTAGCTAGTCATAAATTTCGAGAAATTTCTTCCGTAGTACGCGACATATTTCTAGTAACATGATCTTCCTAGATAATACCATTCAAACATATTTGCTCAAATTCTCTGCTGATCGACTTTTGACAGCATCCTTTTCCTCATTTACATACATCCAATCCACATTTTGTCTCATTTTAAGTTCCAAAGGATACATCTATTCTATTTTTAATATTGACGCTACAAATCTCCCCCAAACTGATTTGGTTATCTAAACGTACTTTACCGCTTTAAACAAAATACACTTAGGCTAACTTACCTATAATCATGCCAATGAAAATATTATAAAACATGCAATGAAAATACCTGACGACGTTTCATCGTAAAACCCTGTAACAATTTTCTTTTTAAGAAAACTAGTTACGCCTAATAAGAAATACGAATCGTACAATAACATTGAAATTAATAATAGTTATTAAAGAAACAAAACTTTTTTCTAAAAAAAATTAAGAAATACAATTTATTAAAATCCAATAATAGAAACAAGAGTACTTAAGTTATTCTTTAAAAAAAATTATATAACCTAACAAAACCAACAATTGCAATACTAAAAAATTGAACAATTTATTATTAAACGAAATAAACTTTAAGCGTCATACAATTTATGATTGTTTAAATAATGTTAGAAAAAAATTGTAAGTATAAAAGAGAAGAAAATTACACTTGACTGAATTAGAAAATTGCTTTGCAGAAAATAAATCCAAAGAAAATTAAGGAAAAAACAAAACAGAATAATTTGTTCCATTCCATTATCTTAAAGTTAAATAGATTTTTTATTTATTTCTAGTATACCATTATTAACTGGTACAATGAACACATAATTAAATAACTATTGGACGTTCTTTGTAAATTTACTTTTTCCTTTGTCTTTTTAACAGAAAAAATGCAGAACCAATGAAGGCGGTAATAACAATAAAAATAAAGATAATACTGATAGTACTACCACAAAATATATATTGTACTATAAACTTATATAACGATAAATTTACTGTTTTCCTTCATATTCCCGAAGAATATTTTAATTTTCTCAACTGCTTTCAGATGGGAAATTACAAATATTCTGCTCCACAAACATCCGGCTACATGAAACTTAAAAAATAACTATAAAACTTGTTCATACCATTGAAAAATATATAAAATATTCACTTTTATTTCAAGTACCAATCCCTTCCGAATATTGGCGATTATCAAATCAATTCTCACTTTGTTCGTTGCATTGCGAAATAGCTCTTCTGAGGCTTTTCTACAGATCTAAGTTCTTAGATTCCGAAGCCACGACACACCCTTCTCCTTCAAGGTCCTCGTTTTCCATATAAATTACCCTGCAGTATGGCTTTAAGTAACGAATATTGTGATTCATCCCCCATGAATATTTTTATATTTCACATTCAAGAGGAATATAAAATATAATTACAAAAAAAAATTAATACAAATTTTGGAAGTTTTAAAAGTACCTAAATTCCTTAAATAGCATCTGGATCATTCCTAAAATCGTACGAAACAAACTCTCTTACAAAAAGTAATTGTATTACAACAGTTAAAAATCTGGTGTGAAAAACTCACGACTTTCTCTTTCCAATGCAAATATAAACAATATAACCTAACAACAGTAATAAAACATTAGAAACAAACAAAAAAACTAATCTCAAAAAACATAACCTAATTTTAATCATCAGTGAAAGACGCAAAATGAAAACCAACCTTAGTATGTCTTAATAACAACAAAAATCACTCTTTGATGCTAAAGTAGGCTCTGTAGAGAAAAATGCTTAAAATAAAAGTTGTAGATCTTTAAATTTCCTATACATTCGATTATATACACTTTTGTCGTAAAATACATAATAAGGCCAAAATCTTAAAAAATCCATTTTTTTACAGATTTTTATGAAAAAAAACCAGAAAATCGCTAATTACCATTAAACTAAGCGTTATACACATAATAATAATAATAATAATAATAATAATAATCAAGCCTAAATAAAAGTTGTAGGTTTTTAAATTGTCTACAACTTTTATTACACATATTTTTGCGGTAAAATGCATATTAAACCCGCAATCTTAAAAAAAACAATTTTTGTACAAGAAAACAACCTCCCCAAGAATTTCAGCAGACATGGCGCCTACCCTATCTTGTAGACCATAAAAAAATGTAGTAAATGAGGCGATTTTTAAAAAAAATAGTAGAAGCCGTTTTTTACAAAATCGCAAAAAAATGAAAAATGAAATGAATAAACTACTACTCCCGGTTGACCGATTTTGATAAAAATGTTCGTGTCGGGTCCTTAGTAGTACAGTATCCAGATGAACTAATGTCCCCTAGCCGTGGGAGTGAGAGAATGCATAACGCTCTCACTCGCACAAGCCATACGCGCCGTTCCAATAACATCGTCTTTCATTGTACTCATTGTTGTGAGCAAGCGTTTACTGCACTTCATGCAGTAAACTAACAAGCAAGATAACGACTGTAGTATGTTTTCAGATTTGGATTATAACGGTAAAGACCTTTGAGCGCATGCGTAGTTATGCCACATATCTCCTTCTCACTCGCTCGGCTATGGGACATTAGTTCATCTGAACCTATACCTAACTTAAGTTTCAAGTTCGTACGATGTTCCGTTCTTCAGATATTTTGTTCACACAGAAAGACGGACGGACACACACACACACACACACACACACACACACAGACCAATCACTAAAAACATGTTTTCTGGGTTCAGGGGGTCTGAAAACGAGTAGATCCGGTGAAAACTCGATTTCGAAAAATCGACATAAAAATACTTTCCTTCCTGTATACTCATATAGGCATGAGAAAGTAAAAGCTGTAGTACACATAAGAAAACATTCGGAAGAGCGTTTCATTCACTTATTAATTACAAGCTAATGTAATCTACATCATCGGTCTAATGTACTATATTATACCAATAAAGACTCAGGTATAAATATTTTACATTCCTCGTATTCATGTGGAATATAAAACATAACTAAAAAAATCTGGTGTGAAACACTCACACAACTTTCTCTTGCCAGTGAAAATTATTAACAATAAACCTAACATTAGTAATAAAACATAAGAAATAAACAAAAAACAAACCTCAATAAACATAACCTAATTTTAATCATGAGTGAAAGTCGCAAAATGAAAATCAACCTCATTTTGGCTTAGAAATACGGAAAATCACGCTTCCACGCTAAACTAGGCTCTGTAGAGAAAAATGCTCTAAACAAAAGTTGTAGATCTTTTAATTTTCTATAACTTTTATTATATACACTTTTGTCGTAAAATGCATACTAAGACCGAAATGTTAAAAAAATCGATTTTTCTCACGTTTTCGTGAGAAAAAAAACAGAAAATCGCAAATTACCGCTAAACTAAGCGTTATACAAAAAAATGTTTGAAACAGAAGTTGTAGGTTTTTAAATTCTCTACAACTTTTATTATATAAGTTTTTGCGCTAAAATTTATATTAAAGCCGTAATCTTAAAAAAACAACGTTTTTACGTGAAAACAGCCTCACCGAGAATTTCAGCAAACATGGCGCCTACCCTATCTTGTAGAGAATAAAAAATTGAGTAAAATAGGCGATTTTAAAAAAAATCGTACGACCAGTTTTTGAGAAAATCGCAAAAAACTGAAAAATTATACGAATAAACTACTACTTCAGGTAGACCGATTTTGATGAAAATGTTCGTGTCGCGTCCGGTAGTGGTATGTAACTTAAGTTTCAAGTTTCAAGTTCGTACAATGTTCCGTTCTTGAGATATTCTGTTCACACACAGACACACAGACCAATCGCTAAAAACATGTTTTTTGGGTTCAGGGGGTCTGAAAACGTATAGATCCGGTGAAAACTCGATTTCGAAAAATCGACATGAAAACAATACTTTCCTTCCTATATATTCATATAGGCAAAAGAAAGTAAAAAATAATCAAAACTTTGGAATTTTTATAACTACCTACGTTCCATAAATATGTCAACTAGATCATTCTTGAAACCATACGAAACGCACTCATGAGAAAACACTTCAAACCGTAATTAAGTCTCGGGTATAATAAGAAGACCGGTAAATTCAGAATAATGTAGTAAATAAGACGGAACCTCAGAAATAAACTAAAGAAATAAAAAACCAGTTAAAATTATAAAATACAATGGCAGAACCTGCATATTTATATGGAAAGGACACCTGGGTCTTGACAAATAAAAATCATTAGGTCAGGCAGCGAAAAGAATGTCCTGACAAGCTGAGGGTGTAAACAGAATAAGAAATGGGGCCATCCGTGCGGAATTGGAAATTTCTGGGGCCCAGAACTTCATACATTACTATGTAAAATGTGGGTACAACGTTTAGAACAATGAGTGACAAAATAATTCTCAAACAACTATTACTGTACTCAACTGTTGGTTAACTTGACAGAGGACGTCCAAGAGAACGCTGGAAAATGGCCAGAGAAGGTCGAAAACCAATACCGCAAAAAGGAAAGAAGAAAAACTTTAACCATCAATGTTAAAAAAACACTTTAAAGGTTACTCAAAGGATTATAATATAAAATTGCAAAACGTAGAGACGTAATCTCACCGGAAGTCCTTCAACATTCATCCATTCATGTACACAGAACATAGTGTTCTTTACTGGCTCGTGTGGTGTAGTGGTCATCGCATTAAATTGGTAAGCCAGGGGTCCCGAGTTCAATTCCCAGTAAGGCCAGGATCATTTGGTCATAATCAATCTTGATCGTATTTATTATTATTAATGTGTAAAATAGTCGGGCATAAAAAAAATATTGTAACCCTTTTGTGTGATATAGATTTGTTTTTATTAATAACGTGGTTAGCAAAACACAAAAATGTTGATACGACAATAATAAAACTGATTGAAAACTATCAAAAAAGGTTTTGTTAGGTTAAAAGGGACTTCATATACTATTTATTCTATTAGTAATAATGAAATTCTTTGAATTTCATGTCAGATGGGTAGTTTACATAATAGATTTTTAACATTCTATTTACCAACAAGGGTTGCAACGCTTTTGTACGGGGAATGAATAAGTAATCATTTTCTATCAAAGTTACAAAAGTTACTTAAGGAAGAACTGAATATACATTTTAAATTAAAAAATAGAATAATTACAAATCGCTTACATAAAAATAATCATATAAAAAATAATTTGGTACAGATATTGTTTTCGTAGTAGGTAATATTATTTATTTGACAGGGTTTTAAGTAATAAGAGTACGGCATTAAGTACTAGGTTATTGTTTGATGGTTTCTGAGTTAAAGTTAATGCTGTCATTTAAGAACCCTGGAGTTAATCTCATTCCCTGGTTGGAACAATACTTAGAGGGGGGTTTACGAAGAACGAACCGAGTTAGAATGTATAAGGAAGGGGGTTCATGAGAGGGGGGCCCCCAAGTGTTACAATAGAAGAGGGGATCATTGGGTATACCTAGCGTCATGCGCGGGGCCCAGCTTCTGTATTATTGATTCGCTTATATGCTCCACGGGGTCACTTAAGTGGGGGCTAAGGAAAACCCCCCTTACTCTAAAGGCAGAGCAACCCCTTCATCTACTATGAAAACCATCAAAAGGCAATTCCACGTCTCATCCCCACCATTATTCTCTCTCACTTACTCCCACCACCTCCGTAGTATTCTATTCTCTTTTACCACCAACCATCCCTCAAACCTTTTCTCTCTTTCTTCATCGTGTATCTTGCTTACCGGCTCGCTTGCCAAAAGGGTTCATGTTTCCCTAAGTTCTGTTATTCCGTGTTAAAAGCCCACATTACTTTTAGTGACCATTCCTTTTAACCTAACCGCATTACAGAAATATGACAACAGACTTTTTTATTTTTAAATGTGTATTAAAATACAACCCATTTCCTTTTTACCCCAAAATAAATTTTGCACATACTTTAAACCATCAATAAAATTTAATTCGTGCCGTTCTTTACAAAACCCATTCTTTACAGTCGTTTATTCTTTCTAAAACTGAAATAAATCGCTTTTTATTACTTTAAACCATTATCAAAGGTTACACAAAAGGAAAAATGCTTAATAGGTCATGCTTAATAGGCCTCGCATAGCTTTTGACTGAAAATTAATTAATTGTTTTAAAGCAGATCGCGATGTATAGTCTACAATTTACCTATAGTCAACATCAAGATATCTGACGCTATGTGGCAGCGCATGCGCGATGCATACATAATGGACAAGTTATGACACAATTTTTGTAAATAAAAATTATTATTGATCTTCCTTTCACCGATTGCAATAATTTATTGACTTATCATACGACTGACTTTTTTTTGGGGGGGTCCCAAACTCCCCTACACCCCGACGTCTCCACCCTCTACTATGGCTGATTGCAAGGATGCGAGGTGGTACAGTAGAACAGCAATAGAATATCGCCTCAGTATACTATTGCACCATTGCAGAATAATAGAACCATTGTAAACTTAACATTGTCATTCCTTCTTCACTAGTAAACAGTCAGCCGCCGAACCCAACATAGACACGAATAACATAAAAATACACAAAATAACATAAAGATCACGCAATATTTACAGCCTTCTTTCACAGTATCCTGTACAGTTTTTCTTTAATTTTAACATCTCTGAGAAAAAATCTACCTCTCCATTTATTTCATTTGCAATAGCTATACATCTATTGATTGGAGCTAGTTTACTTCTTGTGGCTCCAGCAAACAGCCTGAAACTTCTTAAAGCTATGCAAGGCACCCTCAGAAAAATCTTCGAGGTATCCGGAACATCAACTCGTGAATGCAGAATGTTGTAAATGTGTAGAACTTCCACTATAGAACATGTATGTTAAGATAATAAAAAAATCCTTTTAATGAGACGACGCGTCTCGTAATTGTTAGCATTTTTTTTAAAAAAAAAGCTTACTTTTGACTTATGACAAAAACCATTAGTAATTTCTGTATCTACTCTTTGAGGAATCGAATGACACTATTATTGTTTCCAAATTCCAACTCTGATTTCTTGATTTCCAGTTTTGGGCCACTTTCAGTCGAAAACAAAACTTCAAACCTAATCCAGGCCTACTAACATTTGTGTACCTAGTTTCAGATTTTAATTTTTCGAATTCCGGTCCAAACAGGAACTTCAAACCACGACTTCTGTATCCACTCTTTAAGAGGAATCGAATAACATTATTTTTGTTTCCGAATTCTGACTTAGATTTCTTGACTACCGGTTTTGGGCTACTTTCGGTCGAAACCGGAACTTCAAATCCATTTAGACCCACTAACTTCAAGAAGATTACGATTCCGAAAACGGTTGTTTGCTATTTCTTGTAGTTTCTAAAATCTGGACGTGACGGACAAAACGAAATGATGGATGACAATTTTAAAAATTCCCACTAATAAAACTAAACTTAATAAACAATTCTCACTTTCAAAATTAGTAGCCTACACAATTACATCGATTTAAATATTATTTAAATAGACGCTGAGACGATCTGTCTTTACAAAACCATCATTTTCACAAAACAACTTCTACTTCTAAGTAAACCGATAAATTAATTTCTGTTCGCCAGTAAATTCAACCTAGGGAGCTAAAACAATAAACTTGCTAAACAATACGCAGTAAGACATTACTTATTTTACAGATTAGACATCTGCTTACAGAACTAGGAATCCACAACTTTAAACGTAACATTTAAAATGTAAACAGGAATATTGTTAAATTTAAATATTATAATAAAATTTTTTATAATAATCTAAATGTAATTTTTTATCTTCATTTGTTTACTTTCACCAATAAGTTACCTATACTGGTAAGTGAAAAGTAATCTAGTCAAAAATATCATCATCATCCATCATGGACTAGGCTTTTAGAGCCTGTTCCGGTGTCCATCGTTTCCTCAGCCTTTCAACGTCTCTTCTTCCATCCTGCCTCAATTTCCATACCTGCGTAGGAAGACGATCAGGAGACATACGGAGCAGGTGATTCGTCCATCTTATCCTATACTGTTTGATCACATCGGCAAGTGGTTGTAAATTACATTGCCTTCGAATTACCTCATTCCTAGTGATCCTGCCGCGTATACCCCTGAACGCTGCGTAAAAATCTCATTTCTGCAGCTTGAATGCGCAAGTCATAGTTTTTTGTTTTTATCCATACCTCACTTCCATAAGTCAGCAAAGGAATAGCAATCGTCTAGTAGAGTTAGTCAGAAATGTGATTACAATTTTTGTACTGTACAATGGTTGGTTCATAAGATGGACGCTAAAATGATCTGTAGATCAAAGGAGCCACGAGTATACAAAGTTCGATAACCACTGACCTAAGGGATAGTAAGCGACTAGCCAAAAACAATGAATATTTCTATATCTTCCTATAGAGCAAATTTTCTAAAAATTGGCAGATGTATTTTCTACACGAAAACTGCACAAGTATTTCAATAATACCAAGAAGAAATAAATTGTGGAATGAGACCGAAAAATTTATAAAATACTACGATACAACCACTGATATCAGCAATTATGCCGAGGATAATTGCTTATTGAAATGTAATTTGAAACAACAACAAACAAATGCAAGGAAATTTTAAAAAGGTTAATTAAGGAAATTTACCATCCATATAAATTAAATCTGCTCAACTAGAAACAAAGAGAAACAAACAAACAGTACGATAATTTTAAATTATGAAAGAAAAAGATGAAATTGAAGAATATGAGAAAAGACGTATATTAATCAAGGAAAACACAAACAATGAGTACAAATAAAGACGAAAAGAAAATAAGCGAAGCAAATAATAGCAATAGTAAAAGCAATATAAAGAACAGCAGTAATAAATTTCAAAAGAAGGGTTTATCTACAACAAGCGACAGCGCAATCAAGAAGTAACACACTATAATGGGAATGAGAGAAAGAAAGATATAGAAAAATAAAGAGAGGAAGAAAGAAAAGAGAACAGATCGAAAAAGATAGGACAATAGAATTCTGGTAGATGTAGATAAATAGAAAGAACAGAAGCAGTAGAGGAGGTTAACAACTGGAAAGGGTGATGTACATGTTCACGGGTTTAATCAAAGCACGAAAAGGTGAAGAAGTGCGAGAAGGATGGAAAACGAATACGATGGAAAAACAAGGAAGAAAAGCTGAATAGTGGGAGTGATAGGTGTGTACTATTACTGGTATTAAAGCGGTAGTGGTGGGGATGGGGATGATTTTCCGAGAGGAAAACTGTTATACCCCTATATTTCTCTCGACATAACGAGTGAAATGTACACATATGCACATAAACAGAACACATATAATGTAGGTTATACAATAATACTGAGGGGGTAAGTCTGCTGTCATTCCATCCCCGTTCGCTACAGCCAGTCGAGAATTTCTGTAGCAAAAGCAAAGCAAGCGGCACCCTTGAGACACCTCTTTACTAGAATCTCCTGGCAGTTTCCTTCTGCGATCAATGTAGCAGAGAAGAGAGAGACAACCCCTGCGGTCAATAACTGTAATAGTGTCAACTGCAATGCGTTAACAACCCCATTACAATCTCCTTTCTCGATTCCTCTTCTACCCTTTCCTTTCCACTGCATCCCTTATCAAATACTGTATCCGTCCATTCGTTCTAACCACCGTACAATCGGATTTACCCCCTCCCACCTGTTCAGACGCTCTAACCTACTTAACAAGACACTGAATAAACTATTTACGTCAATAAACAACTGAAATCCATCGATGTTAAACGTACTAATGGTCATTACTGGTGCAATTAATTTACGTTTAATTAATACCCACCCAATACAACACCATTGTTTATCCCATTGAAAATCTACTCCAACTTAAGACAATAAATAAACACTACTTTTCTGATCAATAAAAAATACAACTCACTAAAACAAACCATTAAAATACTGCATTCAGTTCAATATTCGATTCAGAAAAATCAGTCAAATATTGAGATATTTACAACAGATTGAAGTTTGGAATTAGGTATATTTAAAAAAACCTATTTAGAATCATAATGCTGAATTTAAAAATCTAGTGTGAAACACTCACACGAATTTCTATTGCCAATGTAAATGATGAAACATATAACTTATGTTTAATTATAACTACATTGCCATCAGTTTTTTCGGTTCCACGAAAACCAAGGAGAATAATATTTATAAATTTACAGATGATCCACTTTCAAACTAGTAAACAAAAAAATCCCACTTTTTTTACTACCTTTGATGACAAAAATACAGAAAAACGCTTGGTAATTGCAGCTAAACTAAGCGTTGTTCAAATAAAATATTTGGAAATAAAACTTGTAGGTTTTTAAAGTTCAACAATTTTGATTGCACTTTTGCCCTAGAATGCATAATAAGGCCGAAATCTAAAAATAAACAATTTTTGTTCTACGAAAGCACAGCCTCGCCAAGAAATTTAGCAGACAGCGCTTACCCCAACTTTTAGAGCACAAAAAAGTAACAAATGAGGCGATCTTTTCGAGCATAAAAACAGTAATAAATAAGGCGATTTTTAAAAAAAATCGTTGAAGCCGTTTTTGGAAAATCACAAAAAAAGTAAAAAATCGCACGAAATAGTAGAGGTAAAACGGCGAACACATTGAATGATTGACACCACCAGTGTAAATTTCCCGGTAGGAGATTAATGGTTGTGTTTAATGTAAACAAGAACAGTTTAAATTTGTTAAAACAACACATCAAAAAAATAATAACGCAATAATTTGTTTTATCTTGGAAATAACAGTAGAATAATTCCGGTCACCTCCGTAGCGTAGTGGTAGCGTGCTAGCTTATAATACGTGAGGTCCCAGGTTCGATTCCCGGCTAGGGCTGAAAATTTTCATAAGTTAACACCCACTGTTACATAACCTACTACAGTTGCTAATAACCAAGCTGTTGATGCAACTTTAAATAAAACAAATATCTACTAATGTGCGAAGCGACATAAAATTAAAATTCTCTTTCACGAGACGACACCGACACGTCTCATGACTGGTGGACATTTTTAAAATGGCTTACCATTGACTTACGGCAAAACCAATAATAATTTGTGTATCTACTCTTTAAGAGGAATCGAATGACAATGATTTTTGTTTCCAAATTCCGACTTTTATTTCTTGACTTCCGATTTTAGGCAACTTCCGGTCAAAACCGGGACTTCAAAATAAATTTAGGCCCACTAACTTTTTGTGAAGATTACGAATCCGAAAACAGTTTGTGGCTATCTTTAGTAGTTTCTGACAACTGGGTGCAACGGACGGGCAAAAAAGAAATTGACAATTTTAAAAATTCTCGCCAAAATAATAACGCAATAATTTATTAAGTCTTAGAGCGCGCTAGCCTACAACACGGAGGTCCCAGTTTTGATTCCCAGCTAGAGTCTGAAAATGTTTACAAGTTAACACCCATTTTTACATAAAACATCGTATTCGCTAATACCCAAGCTGTTGATGAAACTTTAAAAAACTAAAAAAAACAAACATCCACTAATGAGCGTAGCAACATAAAACTAAATAATTGACATTAAACATTAAAATTAAGGTGAGTTAATAGTCAGATGATATGAAAGCACCATAAATAAATTATTTAACTGAATTAATTAAACATTAAACAATGGACTATTAGACAATTAGATGATAAAAATAAATGAGCAACCATTTTAATATGAGCGACAATGGTGGATGAAAACGGGCGATGAAGAATATTACGCAAAATTATATTTTAGTTCAACCCTTCCCCTTACAAAAACGCATTTAAAACAAGAGTTCAGTCTCTTTATCGCAATTAACTTTCTTATAATTTCTCGAAATGAATTTTAACATTTCTCTGTACAGCAACAAAACAAATATATTTATGTAATAAATTATACAAGAGCGTTCAAAAAATAAATATCATGAAAATTCTACGTAATTACTTCCTGTTTTTAATGACTTTTTAATTAGAACAAAAATTAATTAGTTCTGTTTCGTTTTTTACATAATAATAATAATCTTTTAAAGTCTTCGCTAAGACAGTCTGGTCTTTAATGAAAAACAACTCATTAGTTGGTTTGAGCTCTGTAAATAAAATCTTAAGAATATCTTCATTTAAATTTTATTTTTATTTAGAATAAACATTATTATTGGTTAAATAATTACTTTAATTTTCAATTAGTTGTAATTTACAAAATAGTTTCAAATAAATTAATTTATTAATATTTACAAAGGTCATAGTAGATTATTTCATTTTATTTACAGTCTATACCGAGTGATTCTAAACTGCAGGGCAATCTCTAGGGAGATGATTCTGAAAGCTAAAAATAAGAAAAACGTTCATAAAAATATAGGTCCAAAAAATCCTTCGTTAGCGAGTTATGCCTGGCAAAAGATTACTGGAAAGATTACAATGATTCCTGGGCAAAGCGTGAAATAAAGCCATACTAAATTTCTGAGAAGGTAAGAGGAAATTTTAGTGGTTTCTTGTGATTTTTGACCTAAAAAACTAAAAAAAAATCTGGTGTGAAACACTCGCACGACTTTTTCTTGCCAATGTAAAAATATCAGATACTAGAGGATCCGACACAAATATTTTAATCAAAATCGGTCAACCAAAACTAGTAGTTTATTCGTGCCATTTTTCAAATATGGTTTTTCTCAAATACGGCTCCTACGATATTTTTTTAAAAATCCCCTCATTTACTACATTTTTTATGCTCTACAAGACAGTGGAGGCGCCATGTCTGCTGAAATTGTTGGGGAAGCTGTTCTCTCATAGAACGAAATGGATTTTTTAAGATTTTGGCCTTGGTATGCATTTTACGACAAAAGTGTAGTAATCAAATTTATAGGATATTAAAATACCTACAACTTTTAATTTAAACATTTTTCTCTACAGAGCCTAGTTTAGCGTCAATGAGTGATTCTTCGTATTATTAAGCCTTCATTGATAGTCATTTTGCATTTTTCATTAATGATTAAAATAAGGTTATGGTTTTTGAGGTATTTCTAATGTATTATTACTAATGTTAGGTTATATTGTTCATTATTTGCATTACAAAGACAAAGTTGTGCGAGTGTTCACACCAGATTTTTTTTAATAATTTAGTATGGTTTACTGAAAGATAAAATTGAAATTTCAGTAGCTGTGTTGTAGCGACAGTAATAATAAAAAGAACACGAAAGGTAAAACAAAAGGCGGCAAAAGTTGTACATATGAAGACAATACGTAATATATAACAAAAACCATTATATAGAAAAATGCAAATTGAATAGCATTAAGATTAAGTTAACAGAGTAATTTGGTATATACTGATTAAATCATATATTATTTAAAAAATTACCTTATCCACCCTACCACCAGTTGACAAGCAAGGTTATCTACAACATAGTTAAGAAGCAAAAAAGTCAAAAAAACCAGTATTTTTTCAATGCCTCCTAAATTCACATTTTAATTGGTCGTAATGGCCACCACTATTACAAAAACCAACAAAAATATGACTAGACGTAAAAAAAAGTATTTAAATTTATTAATTTACTTGGATATATTCACAATTAATTATATCAGGTACGGCGATCTTGAAACGTAATTTATTATATAATGCAATTAATTTATTTAAAGAAATACTAAAACCCATCAATTACGGAATTTGTGTTGTAATTAAGCAATTTTTACACAAATATTTAAAACAAAAACAAATGTAATAAAAATTCATCTAAAATTAATTTTTAAATTATCCTTTAATATGTTGTTTAGGTCAACAGCCGAAGGCTGGTTTGAACCTCTAGAGGTTCTATGTAAAGCGAGAAGTGAGGTGGTTTACCATTGAATCGGTCTTTCAGAAAGTTCATACGTCAAAAAAACTTGTGAAACAATTAAAAAAAATTGTAATACATTGTTTCAATCAAAAAAAATATAAATTGTTTAGAGGGCTGTCCGCTACAATATAAAATATACTTTTGTCTTTTTAAAGACAAGCTTATTGTTAAAAAAAAATTGCAAATTTAGACTTCAAGTGTTTCTGAAATAAATAGAAGTAAAATGTTAACTTACGTTGTTTTCTGTAACATACACGTTGTTAGACAAAAGAAAATTGTCCTGTACAATAGTATCCATTTATTTATTTTCAGTAGTTTGCATTAGTGACTTAAAATAGCTTTCTGCAATAATAAAATATGAAATTCTTAACTTTAATCAAGAAAAATGTTGATTTTCAGGGATATTCACGTTCTTTATTGTTGTCATAAACAGTAGTCATTATCTCCCTTAAAAAATTTTTTCATAGAATCTTCGTATGACCTCTTCCACTAGAAAGTAGAGAGCTTAAGCTTCAAAAGAACATCCACTTTCATTTTTTAACAAGATTAAAACACTTTATATCCTTAAGAATAAGCCCTTTTTTTGTTTGATTAATCGTAATATTTTGTTTCATTTGTTTTCATTAATCATAAGC
This sequence comes from Catonia carolina, assembly GCA_035578175.1. Classification (NCBI taxonomy): domain Eukaryota; kingdom Metazoa; phylum Arthropoda; class Insecta; order Hemiptera; family Achilidae; genus Catonia; species Catonia carolina. The sequence goes on from JAQMRL010000005.1 coordinate 51,952,941, forward strand.
AAATGAAACTCGAGGGTACTTTTTTACCCTCGAGTAAAAAAGTAAAATCTATTTATTATAACTATTATTATGCCTATTTACTATATAAATTTATAAATTACTATTAAATTACTATTATATTATTTTATAAATTTACTATTTATAACTATTTATTATAACTATAAAGTTCCCAGTCTGAAGAGTGTGCGATACGTCTGGCTATTAATTCAAAAATAGCAACCTCTTCGTGGGACACCGGAAAATAAATAAATATAAAAATTTTTACCACGAATGACCACATACAGTATAAATGATGCCCATAACAGGAGGCGGAGTGTTAAATTATTTGCACTCGATCTGCTAGTTTCAGGGCTACAAAAACTAGTTCTGTTTCTTATAACATGGTCAGCCAATTATACGACTGAAGCATTTAAGAAAAGAAGAGGTATAGGTATAAAATTCACTATACCCCAACGAACTAAAGACTGCAGATGAGATCTAGCCAATCACAGCCAAGGTCGGGTGTGAGTTTGCCCCTTCGCTAAGTCACACTCTGTTCCACCGAACTCCAGCTGACTTATTGTTAGGCTGTCATCCACAGTGGAACCACAAAGTGACAACGCAGGATACGATCAAAGAAAGTCAATTAATTGGCTCTGCCTTGTGATCTAGGTCATTACGCCTATGAAGGCATAATTCTAGAGACTGCAGATGACTGCAGTCTCTAGTTCAGTACGATATAGTCACAGTTATCTCCTCTGAGAGTAATGAATTTCATTATACAGCCACACCCTGTGGTGAATGAAGTGAAGGTGTCAATTGCAGGGTGTAAAGTATGTAATTTTCAGAAGACTTGAAGCATACTTTTCCACTCAGTGAGTGTTGGTAATGGCAAACCACTTCACTCCTCATTTTACTTAGTAACCTCTAGAGGTTTAAACCAGCCTTTCGGCTGGTGACCTAAACAACAACAATACATAATTGAAATAAAAGAGAAATCATTAAGAAGAAAACAGATAAAGTCATAAATAATAACCAAGATTTAAACTGCGTAATGAAAAAGAATTTATAGTTCAAATAATTAAAGTTTAACAACAAAACTATGTTATAATAATAATAATAATTGTTATTTGTGACGTTAAAGATGAACAAGTAAACATATTTGTACTGCATTTAAACCTTGAAGATAGCGTTCTAAATATGGGCCTAAAAATTACCGAGATACATTTAGCACAAACAAACACATAAACGTCCCAATCATCAGTAATATAAGACAACAGAACGATAATACATGTAAAACTCTACTTAATTCTAAGTCACTAAGTCATTGTTTATTTTCAAGGTTTTTGAAATCGGTAAAACGACACTAAAAGCGTTTAATTTCTCACACAATTTTATACAAATCACGCTGTACAAATAAAACCAATTAATACTGGAAAAAGGAATTAGTTGACATCTATATAAATCACCAGAGGAAGGAAAGAGAAACGACCTGAGAATAATTGAATATGTCTAAGTAAAAGTAGGTAAAATTAATCTATTAAAAAAAATCTGGAACGGCCACTTAAATTTTTAAAAGACTAACAAATGCATAAAACAGACGTCACGTTATTTTTACTTTATATTGCCCTATAAGAATAAACGAGGTGTGGAAATTAAGTTCCGAGGGTTTATCAATAAACACAAGCAAATTAAGCTATGAGCAAAATTTTATTATTGACCTTCACAATAGTCTCCCTCTAAGGGTGTTCTACCACCAGTGTTTCTTCCAAACCGCTAGTTCAATTTTAACGTACTATACACCATAATTTAGCTGATTTCAATCTTCGTTGTTAAATGTCAGTTTCACATTTTTAGCGTTTTTTTTTAATAATGCGGTATCAAGCTGAGTAGAAAAAAGAGTCGGTTTTCGTTGCTGCAACACATTGGATGCATTTAAAGGATTATAATTCAATTACCGCTCGACCGATTTACTTGAGATTGCGAGGGAATATAAACTTGTATGTTTTTATTGTATGTATGAAATTTCAGACTTGTAGCAAATTTAAATTTTGAGTTATTAGAAAAATTCTGAATCCCTGTTAACTCCGTAACCGCTCATTAATTCGGCAATTTCCGTGAAACCATAGTCTCAGTATAAAAAAAAATAATATAAATTCATTAATATTATGGAACACCAATTGACCAGTTATTCAACAGAATTTTATTTATTAATAACAAACAATTTATAGATTCCTTCTTACCAATTAAGTTAATGAAATACAATGAATCAACCGCAAAACCAGTAGAATACGACAACTGCAGAGAAAGTAATTCAGAAATTTATTCACGTAGTATACTACTAAAAATTGATTATTCGAAATCTATTATTTCTTTTAATGGAAGATGAAGTAGCAAGACAATATGGTCACCCTGAAGGCGCCTCTTAATTTTATAAGAAATGAGTGTTAAAGAAATAAATACAGTATCAGAATAGATTTTAAAAAAGAGGGGAGAGAATTTCTACTTACATTAACTGCGCGTATTCAGTAGAACAGGAAAATAACTGAATATAAATAAATAAATTTCAGTTCAGAAAAAATTTTGTCTTCAGTTTGTATTAAGTATAAAAGTAATAGAAATGATTTATTTGGACTTGTAAATAATTAAAATATTTGAATAAGAGCCATAAATAAATACACTAACCGATGATGATGATCAAGCAATGATTATGGCTTGTGGCTAAGGGCCAAAATTAAAACATTTTCTACGCTCGTCTTTTTAATGGATGCCAAAAAAATATTTTGCTAAACTGACCAACCTTCTGTTTGTATTAAACCGCCCACACCACACGACCATAACATTTCCATTCTTTGTTTACTCGATTAATTACGTAAATAAATTGTGCAACAGTTTGTGCCCAAAATTTAATACGAGAACCAAAAACAGTCATCGTTTGAAAATGTTTCACAACGAAGGTATTGTTTATAAGAAATATTTAATTCAAGTAGGCTTAGTGTGATTTGTGTCAAGGATAATTACCTACAAAGGTCGTTCTTTCAATTTTTAATAAATAAATATTTAAAATACATTAAAAAGGATATTTAAAGGTAAAATAAATAAAAACGTTCGAAAAAATATATCAGGGGCTCACTGAAATATTTTCCTAAACTCTGAATTTTTTTATTTTATTTGAAGTTGCGTTAACTACTTTGGTTATTAGCGACAACTATGGTTACGGTACAGAATCGGTGGCTTTAACGTGTAATGATTCGCGATCTTAGACTGGAATCGAAGCCAGGACATTCCGATTTGCAGTGCGCAGCGACATCATAACGTTATAACTACAGGGGTCACGGAGATAACGTATGAAAACCATAAATCTTAGAAATAAATCATACGGGACACAGCATATTCACATTTTACAGCAAAATAAATTATGATTTAAATATATTAAAATTTAATATAGTGGACGTTAAATGGTTTCATTTAAATCTTCTAGCGCTCCACAAACTACCTTATAATTCACAAAAACGAATGACATGTCACAATGTTTTAATAACTTAAGATTAAACAATTTATTTTACTCAAAAATGGTGTACCCGTATTACCAAGATGAACAAAGAATAAAAGATTTTTCAAAATTTAAAAAAAATTAGTACACAACAAAAATTCTCCTTGACCGCCTCCGTGGTCCAGTGGTTAGCGTGCTACGTTGCAAAGCGGAGGTCCAGCGTTTGATTTCCAGCCAGGGTCTGGAAAATTAATACACTTTTAAACCCACAATCCCTGAACCTTACGTAGTCACCATACACCTGGAGTGAGACTGTCTCACTCGTAACAACATCTCCAAAAATACATGGTCTAGAACTTGAAAATTTGGTACGTCGATTCTACTCTGGTCGTAAAGACACATTAAAAAAGGATTATGAAACAACTACTTTCGAAGAAAATTTAAAACTTGCTTTGTGGTAAAAATCTGGGTTCCTTTTCAAGACTGAAGTTATACGGTGCAGTTTTGCTAAAATATGCGTAAAGCAATAATAAAGACCGCCTACGTAGCGTAGTAAATAGCATGCTAGCCTACAAAGCGAAAGGCCCCGGTTCGATTCCCAGCTAGGGTCTGGAAATTTTAACAAGTTATAACCCACCGTTACGGTACCAAAACCAACAGTAGTCGCTAATAACCTAGATGTCGATACAAGTTTAAATAAACTAAAAAAAATGTATAATAAACAAAGCTTAATCAGAAACTTCTGAAACAACTCATACAATACAAATCACAGAATTGCTGGCTGCAGGAGATTACAAACGATCTAAAAAAACTCTGAGAATAACGTACAATTTGATTTTAAGGCGAGAAGATGGACCGATACTTTAGGACCAAAAAATTCAATTCCCACTTATAACCAGAAAAGTTCGACAATGTAACATAATAGCAGAGGAGGGCCAGATCTGACAATATGAAGAAGATGTGGGTTAGAAGTAAACACGACAAACGATCCGCTAAAGACTGAAAGTTGACTATTAGTGCTCCAATTGGGGCTTAAAAAATAAACCTTAAAATTTTGTTTGTTCGAGTGGTTTCTTAATCCAACACTTAGTTTAGAGGTAATTTATGTTTATTTACTTTTCAATCACTTACGTCTGAGGGTGTTTAGGTTTTACGTCCGGCTGTAATCCTCATTAAGGCAATGCAGAAGGTGAAGGGCGATTGATATAACTTAAAAGATAAGAGATAAAAGACCTGACCGGGAATCAAACCCAAACAATGTTTTCTTCCTTAAATATTATTCATGTCCATAACAGGCAGGTGGAGTGTTAAATTAAAATTACACTCGATCTGTTGGTTCCAGGGCTACAAAAAATAGTTCTGTTTCTTATTACATTGTCAACCAATTATATGACTGAACTATTTAAGATCAGAAGAAGTAGAGGTGTAAAATACACTAGACAGAGTTGTCTCCTCTGATAGTAATGAATTTCACTATACAGCCAGACCTAATGAACTTGCTGTACAGCAAGTGGGTGCTTTCCGCAGGGCCTGGCATGGTGATAAGCACACCCTTTCAACTCAGTGAGGAAGGCAATAGTAAACCGCCTCACTCCTTGTTTTTACTTAGTAAAACCTCTAGAGGTTCAAACCAGCCTTTCGGCTGTTGATCTAAACAACATAAAATCACATTCGGAAAATAAAGCCCAATTATTCTTTCTACATCTCCGTAAAGAATTGTACAAATGTTATCTATAATTTATATGGTGCCTCAACACGATTTTCAATGAGGTACCTAACCACATTTTTTTCCCAGTTAGTGTTATAATAATGCTGCTGTAAGTTTGGTTAATTATTGTGTTAATAAAATTAGTTTAATTAGAAAATGTATTGTGTGTCGATAAGTAATTAACTTATTTTATTGTTTCAAAAATTAATGTAAAATTTGTAACTTAACTTAGAAATTATGTGTAACAATAAAAAAATGTCAGGAGAAACCGGGAAAAGCAACAAACCAATTTATTTAACTGAGAAATCTGAAACAATCGATTGTGAGTTTACCATATAGCTGCTAAAGATGTAGTTGATGTAGCAACTTATGTTGAAACAACCATAATAATTGATATTTACAATAAAAAGGACAAACAAAAATCGACAAATAAAAGAAGTAGGTAGAAAAAACTGGTAGGCCCACCTTAGCAACGAAAGGTACAAGTATATTATATTAATTTCATTTATCTATTTATTATAATACGTAAGATAACCGAGTTTTTATATACGTAAGCAAAGAATATTAATCGTTGATTTTCATGAACAAACCGAGCACGATAAAAGTTAAAGGTCAATTTTAGTCAATTTACTTAATAACAACTTGTTTGAGAGTCGTTGAAGGCCAGTTCTTTAGTTATGCCGTACATACTAGCTACCAACACATACTTCCAATAAACACACAAATAAAACTTAAAAAAAAGACTTAATAAGCTACGCCTACTACTTTAAAATATCAAGTTTTATTTTTATTTAAAAAGAAAATCATTTAGCTTTAATAATAATACGTATGAACTTAATATTCAAGGTTTACTTATTTAAAAATTGTCACATGAATAAAATACAACTTCCGGTTGACCGAGTTTGATGAAAATCTTCGTGTTACCTCGATATACTACTTAATTTATGTTCCAAGTTTCAAATTCGTACGTTATTCCATTCTTGAGTTATTTTGTTCACTATATACTAATCGTTAAGAACTCGTTTTAGTGGATCAGTGGGCCTGAACACGTGTATTTTCAGTGAAATACCGACACGAAAACAATACTTTCCTTTCCTTTCATATAGACAAAATCATCATATAAACTCATACAGACAAGAGAAAGTAACATGTTACTTATCATGAATCTTTTTTTTTTGTCATCAGTCTCTCGACTGGTTTGATGCAGTTCTCCAACCTGTTCTATCTTGCGCAAGTCGTTTCATATCTGCATACCTGTAACACCCTACATCTTTTGTAATTTGCTTTATATATTCTAATCTTTGCCTCCCTCTACAATTTACTCCCTCAATGTTACCCTCCATTATTGATAGCCCAATACCTGGATGTCTTAGGATATGCCCCACTAGCCTATCCCTTCTTTTGGTAAGATGCTTCCATATACTTCTTTTTTCATCCACTCGCCTAAGAACCTCTAAATTACTTATTTTGTCCACCCACCTAATCTTTAACATTTTCCTATAACACCACATTTCAAAAGCTTCTATCCTCTTCCGTTCTACAGCCCCTATCACCCACGTTTCACTTCCGTATAATGCTACACTCCAAACATAATGTTTTAAGAAATTTTTCCTAATCTGTAAATCAATGTTTGTAGTCAGTAAGCTGTTTTTCATTTCAAAGGCTTTTCTAGCTTGAGCAATTCTACTCTTGATATCACTCGTGCTTCTACCATCCTTTGTTATTTTACTCCCTAGATAGCAGAATTCCCCAACTTCCTGTATGTTTTCGTTGCCTACTTTTAAATTTCCCATCTCTTCTAAACCACTCTTGCTGCTGCACAACACTTTCGTTTTGTTCTTATTAATTTTCATGAAGTAATCCTTCCTCAAGATCTCATCCATTCCATTTAAGGCATCCTCTAGTTCATTCTTTGCCTCGGCTAATACTACTATATCATCGGCGAATCTCAACATTTTTATTGTTTCTCCTTGAATTTTTATTCCTACGTCAAATTTCTCCTTCACTTCATTTATAGCCTCTTCTATATACAAGTTAAAAAGTAGTGGTGACAGAGAACAACCTTGTCGTACACCTTTTCTTACAGCAGCCTCTTTTTCGTACCCCTCGATTCTCAAAACAGCCGTTTGATTCTTATACAGACTGTAGATAACTTTCCTTTCTTTGTATTTAATTCCTAGCCTTTTCAACCATGAATCTACATGATAAGTATATTATGTTACATCATATGTTACTTAGTAATATGTAACAAATTACTTGACCGATGAAACATTTTACACTGTACAAAATCCCTTTCAAGATAACATTTCACGTTGCTGTTGTTTAAGTCATCAACCGAAAGGCTGCATTGGACCTCTAAAGGCTCTATTAAGTAAAAAAAGGAGTAAGGTGGTTTACAAGTGCCTTTCTCAATGAGTTGAAAAGTATGCTTATCAGCATACCAGGCTCTCTGAAAAGCATTACTTTCCACCCTGCAAATGACATCTTAACTTCATTCACCACAGGGTCTGGGTGTATAATGAAATTCATTACTTTCAGAGATGTTCTTGAAAGCTTCAGCCGTATAATTGGCTGACCATATGATAAGAAACAAACTATTTTTTATAGCTCTGGAACTAGCAGTTCTAGTACAAATAATTTAACACTCCACCTGCCTGTTATGGACACAATATTTTATTAAAAGAATTATTAAAAATAAATTCGACAACCAAATGAATGCTAAAGAAAATTTTATTAATTGAATAAATATTATAAGATACAAAATGACACATATTTAATTAAGTAAGCATACAGTACTGATTAATATGGAATACACGTAATAAGTATTAAGTTAGTTGATAACTACTTAACATGGCCTATACTTACTTTTTCAGTCCCTTGAATACAATTAACCACAAAATAAGAAAAACTTTTCAACATAATCTAGACAAGAGCGACAATATTAACCTCAGGAAGAAAGGTAATGGTCGACCGAGGTAAAGATACCTGCAAAGGTTAGGTAATCTGTAATCTAGAAGAATCATGACAATGATTATACACCATGAAACATAAAACGTACGTTATTTCTATTGGTGACGTGTAGGATAATAACGGATTCACCTAATACAGTGATCAACTTATAGATATATAATACAGGGTGATTTTTTAGTCCTGTTACCCAGTTGTTAATGTCTGGTAACTTTTTTTCTAAGAAGGGGAATTTTGTTTTGTGACATGAATGGTAGCCCTACTCAACCAGTATAGATATGGCAGTGTGAGTTAATTTTTCTTGAGCTGTGTAAAATTTTGTGCCATTTCTGATTGTGTTATGAACAGAATGTCTTGTACGCTAGAACTGAACTTAGTCTGAAACGATTAGTCCAAGAGCTTCAGCTCTTGTACTAATCGTACCCAATACAGATACAATTTCAATTTTTTAATAGTTTTCGAAACACTTGAATATGACCAACCAACTTGCAAGGAAAGTTTTCGTAAACTTTTCCGAGGAGAATTGAGCAATCTTGTTTTCACATTCGTCATCTGTCAAAAAAGTTGGTCGACCACTACGTTGTCTGTCGCAAGCACTACCTGTCTCTTGGTGACATTGAAATTGACTTTCTTTTCTGATGGAGGAACACCATCAAAATGAATTAGAAATGATTATTTTACATTCGCGTACGATTTCATAGCAAAATATTGTTCAAGAATGAAAACCATAGTTCTAGAGTAAAAGACATTCTGTTCGTAACACGGCCGGAAACGGCAAAAAATTTTACACAGCACTAGGAGAATTAACTCACACTGCCGTATCTATACCAGTTGAGTAGGGCTACCAACTTCGTGTCACAAAACAAAATTTCCCTTTCTCAGAAAAAAATTACCTGACATTACAAATTGGGTAACAGGACTAAAAAATCACTCTGTATATACTGGAACAAATCACCACTGGGCGTTTACATTCATCAAGTAGATGCAAAGAAAAAATATAACAAAAGACAGCGATCAAATTAAATGGTAGCTTGAAATAAAACAGTTACTAAAAAAAACTATTTACAACCATATTACCAATAAATCTATCTTAACGATTTTTACTTCTAAAGAAAAACGATATATCGAAATAAAATACTGTATACCGAAAAGAATTCTTTGTGTAGATGACCTCTAATGGTTGAACATTTTAATAAATACAAATGTCATGTTATATTAATAAATCTAGTAAAGGGTATGTTCAAAAACAGAACTATTTTAATATTGGTGACGAAACAAAGCGACTATTTTTAAATTACCCGTAGTGTCGAATACATTAGTCTCTCATCGTCACCCTATGGAACAATAACGAACTCTATAACCCTCCTAAGCGTTCAAATCATCTTAAATAGCACGTTTCAGAAGACAAAACTACTTCACATTTTTTCTATTTTTAGAACAAGATAAATTTAGACATTATATCTATGACGTTCATTCATATACTAATGTTACGTTGTTATGACTGTCGAACAAAATTTTTAGAGATATGAGTCTGGGTGGACTAATAAAAAACTATTTTACAACCCTAAGCTACGTTAAAAATTTTTATAGACATAACTATCATTCTTTACTTTAATGTCATGGGTCAATTAAGAATAATAAAAATTCTTTACTCAAAAATGTCATTAGGTTTAGATTAAATGGTTCCAGGAATTCTGAAATGATTTTTCTTTAAAAATACTGGAATTATAAACATGGTGGACCAAACAAATAATCGATTACAGGACTTCCTCAAAAAGGAAAAAGGTACGCAAAATATATGTAGATGGGTAAGAAGATAGATGAGAAGTCTTAAGTGAGTGTCTTTATTGACATCACTATTTTTTTAACTTCCTAATCATCTAGGAAACTGGAATTCGGCAACGAAGATGGTGAAGGGTATTAGATGAAAATGAATGATGCAAAAATCACAAACCTGACCAGTAATCGAACCCGATACCCCTAATACAGAAACCAGCAGCACTGACCACTAAACCAACGGGCCGACCAAAAAATGAAAAAAATTGAATGACTATCCTAAAATATGCATAAAACCACACAGATTTTAATGGGGAAAAGCAGAAAGACACACGGTGGAAATAACAGATGAGATACGGAAACAAAGATTGGACAAGTCTCAAAAAGTACTGGCAAAACCGAAAGGCTAGATTAACACGTTATCCGAAGAACATTAGAAATTGATTGGCTTAGTGGTCTAATGTGGCCTCAAGAAAAAAGAAAAAATCTGGCGTGAAACACACACGACTTTTTCTTGCCAATGCAAATAATTAGCAATATAATCTAACATTATTAATAAAACATTACAAATAAACAAAAAAAAACTAACTTCAAAAACATAACCGTATTTTAAACCTTAATAAAAGATGCAAAATGGAAATCAACCTTTGTTTAGCTTAATAATACGAATAATCACTCATTGACGCTAAACTAGGCTCTGTAGAGAAAAATTGTTAAAATAAAAGTTGTAGATATTTTAATTTTCTATTAATTTGGTTATACACACTTTTGTCGTAAAATGCATACTAAGGCCAAAATCTTAAAAAAAAATCTATGTTATTTTACACGTTTTCGTGAGGAGAAAAACAGAAAATCGCTAATTACCGCTAAACTAAGCGTTATGCAAAACAATGTTAGAAATAAGTTGTAGGTTTTTAAATTTTCTATAACTTGTATCATACACTTTTGCGCTGAAATGCATATTAAGGCCGCAATCTAAAAAAAAAAAACATTTTTTCTACGAGAGCAAAGCCTCCTCCAGAATTTCCGCAGACATGGCGCTTACCCTATCTTGTAGAGTATATACGTAAAATATAGTAAATGAAGCGGTTTTCAAAAAATCGTAGGAGCTTTTTTGAGAAATCGCAAAAAAGTGAAAAATAACACGAATAAACTACTACTTCCGGTTGACCGATTTTAATGAAAATGTTCGTGCCGGGTCCTCAAGTTAACTCAAGTTTCAACTTCGTACGATATTCCGTTCTTGAGAACATCACACACACACATACACACACACACACACACACACACACACACACTCACACACACGCCAACCGCTAAAAAACATGTTTTTGGGTTCAGGGGGTCTGAAAACGTGTATATCCGGTGAAAACTCAATTTCGAAAAATCGACATGAAAACAATACTTTCCTTCCTATATATTCATATAGGCAAGAGAAAGTAAAAAAAGTAATTGTTTTGAAACACTAACGGAGCCTTATGTTCAAGAATTTTGACCAACCCTTTTATTTAAAGTAATCAACTCGTTTTAACAGAAAAAAAGAATGCAGCTTTCATTCGTAAAGAGAAATAGGGCATTTTCCTTCTTAAAGTAGGACAATTTAAATGCCACCAAGCACATCAGAGAAAGGAATAGAGCTGATAAAAAAAACAAGAGATAACATGAAAGGTTATAGCCGTAATAAAACAAATTAGTAACAATGACTACTACATAAAAATAATTAAATTATAAACAAGGTCGACTTAAGACAGAATACAAGATATTCTAATAATATAAGAATAATAAATATTTATAAAAAAAACACAGACCCATTACGAATAGATTTAAAATACAAACAAATATTATTGCTGTTATGAATAATTAAAGAATTATACATTAATAAATAAGGAAATAAATAATATTTCAATTGAAGGATAAACGGGAGAGATAAACCAAGATATAAAACGACAGGCAGGAGGGGGTAAAAGTGTAAGAGGAGTAAGCAAAGGGGGACACATTAGGGGGTGCGGCGTGGGATACACACTGTACAGAAACTAAACTAGACAATCAATTAAGCTGTATTAAGGACTATTTACTGGGATGTTTTATTAACATGTTATTTTTTTAAGTTGGAGGTCTTGTAACGTTAATGTAATACAATAATAATAATAATAATACGCTAACATATAAGTGTTTATATCAATTGAAATCTGCACTTAGTTTATACAATACAGCCCTATCTGTGGGAAGAGTTGTAATTAGCGTAAATACCTCTTTATCTTCCAGAGACCTACCAGTTAGTAAAGATTAGTAGGCACCAATATAATAATGGCCAATGTATCGCCTACCATTTGAAGGTGCGGAAACACTTGTAACATCATTTGCTACCAAGTTATTCCCATCGATGTATACCTTTTAACTTCATCGATGAAGTTAAATATACGAGGTGTGACTATTATTAAATAACGAGACTGACGTAAAATTTTATTTTTATTTTATACATTATCACGTATTGTCACCTTCAATGTACACTCCTTCTCTACCCCTACAACGCTCCATGCGAATTTTCCATTGTTGGAAACAGTGCTGGAAGTCATCTTCTGTCAGCTTCATCAGGACACGTGCCGCTTTCTCTTTTAAAGCTTCCACAGACTCAAATCTTGTAGCATTTAATGCAATTTCATCTTAGGGAACAGGTAAAGATAATAACATGTAATAAACCGTGGTTTTTTACTTATGATCCGGAAACGAAGCGCCAATCCATGCACTGGAAGAGCCGAACTTCACCGAGAGCCAAAAAAGCTCGAATGAGCAAGTCAAAATGTAAAGCAATGATGATTTTTTTATAATATATTATTGATGATTGTTCAGTTTTGGGAGAAGATAACAGAACTGTCTCTGAAATAGTAAATATTTTTGTAGCTCTGTACAAATACATTAAATTCTTATAAATCCAATATTTATAGACTTAACATTATCACTGTAATATACTTTTCAATTTCAGAGTAATAAATAAAAAGAACTGATAATACTACAAAAAGTTTATAATAAGAAAGTTAAATATTGCATATGACGGAGAAATACAAGTGATACAAGTGAGTACGCACCTTTTAATGTAAAAGAAATTAATGGTTGGTAAGTTCATGCCATATTACCACATTACCATTCACTGAATTTGCAATTTTCGAATACCATTAGCCTTGATTATATATAAAATAAGAATACAAAATTGTTAAATGAATATTTAAAATAATGACTTTTAAAAATAACTATTGTATCAAAATACGTTCAAACAATGAAAAAAAAGAGCACAGATTATAAATAATAAAGTTCTGGATAATAAAAACAAAACGAAAAACGACACAAAATATCCTTGAAGGCAGTTAAATTTGGCAACTGTAGACAAATTAAAAGTTAATCATGACTTTATAATCTTACTTGTTACGACAAAAAATATTAATAAAGTACAACCTTGAGAAGACAAAATCTAAAATATTACGACCGTGTTCACTCAATACACAACGTCGTTAAAATATCGATTCATTGGAATGTAATGCAATCCTCCATAGTCACAATAGTAAATTCTAAACTCAGATTCACTTTCATTAATACTCAATTCTGTTATGAAGTATCAGAAATTATGAAGTATGAAATTAAATTAAAGAAAGAAATTAAATTTTTAAGTTTCTAAAACACAACTAATTCCTAAAATATCAAACCAAGAAAAAGTAATGGGGCTTTAGGTGCACGATTTTGGTTTGAAAATTTACGCGCTACAACTTTTCGACAACTAAAACCTAAAGAAAAGATTGAAGCGCCGGGAAACCTTCGATTTGGGAAATACAAGTACCCATAATGTTGTTTCTTGAATATATTTTGTTGTTGTTTTTGTTGTTGCCGAAAACTGGTTTGAACCTTCTAGAGGTTCACTAAGTAAAACTAGGAGTGAGGTGGTTTACATTGTCTTCCTCAATGAGTGGAAAAGTATGCTTATCAGCATACCTTCCAAAAAATATCAACTTTCCACCCTGCAAATGACATTTTCACTTCATTCCTCTCAGAGGACTCTTAACTAGTGTCTTTTACACCTTTACTTCCTCTTTTTGTAACGCTTCGGTCATAATTGGTTGTATATACAGGGTGATTGAGAACTATCCAACAATCTCGGTAGCTCACTCTATAGCTAAAAATAAAAAAAAGTTTATATAAACATAGGGTTCATATAAACGTTTCGTCAGGGTTCATATAAACGTTTCGTCAGTGAGTTATGCAGGATCAAATATTTTGCCGAGAATACAAATATGATGGTTTCATATGTATATTTACCTGATAAATAGAATAAAATTAGTCCCATTAATGTACCTTGATCAATTTTAAAGATATCTTACGTAAAAGTCTAGAATCGGGAGTTAAAAAATAACACATTTTTGTCTTTAACGTGAAATTACTTTAATAAATGGTAAATTAAAGTGTATTTTTTCTTTAATTTGTAGAAAATGTTATTATGAAAAGATTTATGTAAATTACTTATGAAAAAATTGAATTTTTCACAATTTCAGCCTAAAATGGCCAGCACGGTCTCTCGACCTCACACCAACACACTTTTTTTATGGAGTAAAAGCTAACGAAGCGTTTTCGGGTCTGTGTTAATATTAACTTTTTTTCTTATTTTTACTTAGCTTACCTATAAAATGAGCTACCGAGAGATTGCCGTATAGTTCTGAATCACCCGGTATAATTATATGACTGGCATAGGCCAATTTTAATTACCATATAATTATAATTGGCATATAATAATTACTTTTACAGAGATTTGAATAGTAAACAGTGATTACCGGTGTAATTTGATGGATGGTGTTCAATTAACCATACTTTTTCAAGAATGGTCGGCCCGAGTCTGTACAAGATTAAACTTCATTTACACGTCATGCACATCATCCTCATCCAACTGGGTCATGAAGGTTGCTTATTATTTTCAAACTGAACAGATTGCAACGTACATAAATTAGGTAGGCCTATAAAAAAATGTTAATACTTATAGAAGGAAGTTTATATTAAAAGACGAAACTCTTTTCAAAAAAAAAGTTGCAAACATACAACTGATAAATAATCGTACCGGGAATTTATGGAGATGTAGCAAATTCAATTTATCCGTGAGATATCCTTAAATATTTTTTTGCGTGGTATAAGAAATGTATATATATATATAATTGTATCTATACTGACATACGTAAAAAATTTATTTATTTTTTTATTACCATATTCAGGCGACAGTTTTTATCTAAATGTCATACCACTAAAAAAAACTATTTAATTGGATTCAGAAATCTTATTTATTTAATTAACTTAAAATCATACAGTTGAATACTTGTATTTAAATATGTTCAATCGTAATTTAATTGGTTTATGTAAATTCATGCACAGAAACTTAATGTATTTACCAGTATCTCGGATCAAGTTTTTTTGCCGTTCAGACATGTAGAAATGTGTTGATTACTATATCTTATTTAATTTATGTAAAGTTGTAAAGTCTGTACTTAAATAATGTATATATTATTTATATTTTCTTCAATTATTTTATCCAGTATTTATTATTTATTTATTTTTTTATTGAAGTTTTATGGAAATTATCCTGTTTTGTAGAAATAACCATACTGTTGTTATACAGTACAGTTGTAAAATCATAGTGCTTATTAAATTACTTATAACATCGTGTAATTATAATGTTTAGTGTTTTTATTTATTTATTTAATATTTCTTTCTTAGGTGTGGTTTAACATTAATGTAAATTGACGTATGCACATCTAACTAATATATGGATAAATAAATAAAATGTATTGATAAATTTCATTACGTATTCCATCTTGAATACATAAATGATATTTTCTAGGTAGTTTTGAAATTATCTTTTTATCTCAATCATTTTTATGAGAAAATGATTTGCAAATTTGTATTTTTATTGAATAAAATTATGACAAAGTTAATTTAATTTTAATGTAAATTAGTTTAATGCATAAATAAAAGTTATTTCGAACAAACAGCACTAAAATTTTCATTAATATCCAAGCGGTATCCACCAAAGTTTATTTTTATTTTTGTGGCAATTTTTAAAAATTGTCATTTATAATTTTTCTTAGTCCGTACCGTTCGTTCGTTCCTCACACCAAATGTGTGAAACTACAAACGACACCAACAAACGGTTTTCGGATTCGTAATCTACACAAAACGTTTGCGGACCTGACTTGGGTTTAAAGTTCCGGTTTGTACCGGAAGTGGCCCAAAACTGGAAGTCCAGAAATCAAAGTCAGAAACTACACGAGATAGCAACAAACGGTTTTCGGATTCGTAAACTACGCAAAAAGTTAGGCCTAGATTGGGTTTGAAGTACCGGTTTCGAACGGAAGTCAAGAAATCAGTCGGAATTTGGAAACAAAAATAGTGTCGTTCGATTCCTTTCAAAGAGAAAATACAGAGATACAAACAGTTTTGCCAAAGGTAACCCTTTTCACAACTGCAATACTTTCTCTCTTTATCCTACCATAGATGAAGCGTGAGAAAATAAAAAGTAATTATTTTTAATGTTTTACCTCAAGGGTTAACATTGATTTAAGTAAAAAGCAATTAGATTAGATAAACTACTAAAGTAAAACAGGTTGTCCTGTTTTAAGCAAAAAGTTTTCCCTCTTGTCTGCTCCTGGGAAATTAAAGACAATTTATTTTTGCTTAGTATTACTAACGTTAACTTTTAACATTGTTTTCTTCTACGGTGTTTTTTTCTGTTTATTTTTAGATTAAATTGGTAAACTTAAGCTTAATTTCAAAATCGCCTACGTCCACTTTTTTATAAGATTAAAAAAACTGAAAAGAAACTTTTAGAAAAGAATTTATAATTTAACAACGCGGTGAAGTGAGTGAACAAATTGTACTTAACAAGAAATACTTTGTTTCATATTAAAATACCAATTTCCCTTTCCTAAAACCACGAAACCAAATCGCGTCATGTAAAAATTCGTTTTTCTTCCTCCATAACGGATACGCAAATATGTAGGCTAATATATATATATATATATATACTAATGCAATTCGAAAGTGGCTAACGAATAAAATTTTGATTAGAATCTTTTATGTGAAATTGGCCTTTCGAATTGGGGAGATATTTCTGCTGCTCCAGGTACAATGCCCAAAAATTCCTGAAGTAAACATAAACGGGAATATCTGAACCGAAAATAAAACAATGACCATTGTTAATATTAGGTAAATAACCTATTTTTATAGAAACCGATCAATTAACCGCGTTTTGAATCTATTGTAATATGAAAGTACACGTTAAAATGTTACCATTTTATTAATTACAGGTTGACATGGAGGTCACGTCAATCAATTTTAATAACAGTAATGTATTATTAATAATATTTTGTTGTAGTCAGTTTACATGCATACGAAATATGACATGGTGTTGACAGAATAACGTTCAAACGACAAAATGATTAATAGTACCACGAATTTCATGTAATACATATACCGAGTGTCCCAAAAGTCTAAGCACGGCGAAATATTTCGCGAACTAGTGATGTTATGCTTCAAAACAAAATATAACCTTATGAATCTGAATAAAAAATACTGAAAATCATGTTCGTACATTTTTTCCGCCATCTTGAATGCAACTTTTTTTAAAATACGAGGTGGTCATGTAACACATCATTTCCAAATAGAATTTTGCAAAAAATCCACTGGTGAAAACCGTTTTCAAATATCTCTTACCGTTTTAAGTTACAGCTCGTCACACTCGGGAACACAGTGAAAATAGCCTGTCTTGGATGTTAGTAGTCTATTATCTTTTTTAATCGTCACTAAGAGTTAATTAACTAATCAATTTGAGTTTAATTTTAACAAATCAGTGCAAATTTTTTAATGATTCATCAAAAATTACTAAAAGTCTGCTGTAACATAGTAAACAATAAGAAATGGCTTGTTGAGTTTTTTACCTTATTTAAATTTTGCATTGTACAAGCATTAAAAAGAAAGGGTTAATAAAGATTTGCATTGATTTGTTAAAATTAAACTGAAATTAAGTTAAATTTATCAGTGAATTAACTCTTAGTGACGGTTAAAGAAGATAATACTAACATCCAAGACAGGCCATTTTCACTGTATTCCCGAGTTTGACGGGTTGTAACTTCAAAACGGTAAGAGATATTTGAAAACGGTTTTTACTAGTGGATTTTTCGCAAAATTCTATTCGGAAATGATGTGTTACATGACCATCTTCGTATTTAAAAAAAAAGTTGCATTCAAGATGGCGGAAAAATGTACGAACATGATTTTCAGCATTTTTATTCACATTCATACGGTTATATTGTGTTTTAAAGAATAAAATCACTAGTTCGCGAAATATTTTGCTGTGCTCGGACTTTTGGGACACCACATGTTCATTAACTAGTCTTCTAAAACCAACCAGGAAAACTCAAACGGATCAAAAACTTATTTCACTTATTAACTATTTTTCTTATTTTTTTAAAAAATGATTAAATCAAGGTAAACCAGCTATTTACAAGTTGTACAAATTCCCATAACAGATTTACTATTTAATATTATTGAAAATAATGGCTACAGTTTATATTAAAATTAAAAATCGATATCAGAAAATTAATAAATATTTAGCAAATTCTAATAGATCTGAGTTACAAATAAGTATTGTAATAGAAAATAATTATTAGTCTATCCGTAAAGTAATAAATAACACAGTAAACTATTATTTGGACGTTAAAAAAACCTATACAAAGATTTTCAAGACTCAACAATTGGAATGTTGACACAGTGATTAACATAAACACGACAATTTTTAATGTTTTAAAAAACTGTTAATAAATTCTTTTAGAAAAATATAAAACACACAACTTTCTCTTGCCAATACAAATAATGAACAATATAACCTAACATTAGTAATACAACATTAGATAACCAAAAAAACTAACCTCAAAAATATAACCTTATTTTAATCATGAGTGAATGATGCAAAATTAAAACCAACCCCACTTTGGCTTAATAATACAGAAAAACACTCTTTGACGCTAAAATAGGCTCTGTAGCGAAAAATTGTTAAAAATAAAAGCTGCAGGATTTTTAATTTTCTATAAATTTGATTATATACACTTTTTTCGTAAAATGCATACAGAGGCCGAAATCTTAAAAATCTATTTGTTTTTACAGATTTTCATGGAAAACACACAAAATCACTAATTACCGTTAAACTAAGCATTAAACAAATAAATATTTGGAATAAAAGTAGTAGGTTTTTAGATATTCAACAACTTTGATTATATACACTTTTGCCCTAAAATTCATTTGAAGGCCGCAATCTTAAATAAAACATTTTTTTCTACGAGAGAACAGCCTCCCCAAGAATTTCAGCAGACATGGCGCCAACCCTATCGTGCAGAGCATAAAAATGTAGTAAATGAGGAAATTTTAAAAAAATCTTAAGAGCCGTTTTTGAGAAAATCGCAAAAACGTAAAAAATTACAGGAATAAACTACTACTTCCGGTTGACCGATTTTCATGAAAATGTTCGTATCGAGTCTTACTTACTAAAGTTTCAAATTTCAACTTCGTCCGATGTTCCGTTCTTGAGATATTCTGTTCACACACAGACCAATAGCTAAAAACATGTTTTTTGGGTTCAGGGGGTCTGAAAACGTGTATATCCGGTGAAAACTCAATTTCGAAAAATCGACATGAAAACAATACTTTCCTTCCTATTTTTCATATATATAGGCAAGAGAAAGTAAAAAATTGTAATTGGATATAATAAATAATTATAGATGTTAAATTACTTGATAACATGAATTATTTTTTAGAAAGGTAACAAACTTAAAACGATAATTTTACTAAAACATGGATATCAATGACTTAGTACCCAGAATCGGTACGCTTTGCAAATCTGACCCGATGTTTGACTTAGCAACGAGATCATGGAGACCGTGGAGTAGGTAAATTCCGCTTATTTGCATACATATGGAATCAAATGCAGTTTAGGTTGGATATATTACCATCACACAAGCCGTTCCTGCTACGACTGATTTATAATACCGTATTAACACCCACATTAGACTTGTTGATCCCACACTAAATAGTTATTACTACAAATTAATAAATACAATTTTAACAAACTATGGTATTAATAAACATGAAATGAATTTAAAAAAAATCTGGTGTGAAACACTCACACAACTTTCTCTTTCCAACGCAAATAATTAACAATATAACCTAACATTAGTAATAAAACATAAGAAATAACCAAAAAACTAACCTCAAAAAACATAACCTTATTTTAATCATGAGTGAAAGACGCAAAATGAAAATCGACCTCAGTTTGGCTTCAAAATACGGAAAATCACTCTTTCACGCTTAACTAAACTCTGTAGAGAAAAATGCTTTAAATAAAAGTTGTATATCTTTTAATTTTCTATAAATTTGATTATATACAATTTTGTCGTAAAATGCATAGGTACTAAGGCCGAAATCTTAAAAAAAAATCGAATTTTCACATAAAAAATTTAGTAAACCATGCGATTTTTTAAAAAATCGTAGGACTAGTTTTTGAGAAAATCGCAAAAAAGTGAAAAATGACATGAATAAACTACTACTTCCGGTTGACCGATTTTGATGAAAATGTTCAATTTGATGAAAATTTTAACTCAAGGAATGCAAGTAATCCTTAAATTATTAAGGTTTATACTTTATATTGAACGGAGTGTACTAGGGGAAGGGACTGTGCCAATTAGTATTGGACACGTTATATTATAGTCTACTTTAATACTATAAAAACTCAAATAAGACTTACGCATTTTAAAAAAATTACAGAAGAACACCAATAGGAAGATTATGTAATCAAATCCATTGTAGAAATATTTTCAATTTACCTGTTAACAAAACAAAAATGATAAATATTCATTAATGGAAAAATACATAAATATAATCAGACAAGAAAATATTAATAATTGTAATTGTACAAGCACAATAATAGCAGTAACAAGAAATAATGATGATTATGAAGTAAATAAATATTACAATACACAAAAACATTAATTACAAGAGGTAAGGTACATTATAATATACTTAATATTCATTGTATAAATTTACAAATTGAGAAAAAACATTAAGGTAAACATTATTCAAGAATTACAATCTTTACTACTATATAAAATTATAAATTGTTTTCTGGAGTTGTACCGGCCCGATTTTAATGATTCCGAAGTCGTTTTTGCTATTGCCATACAGATTTGCCACAAATTCCCAAATATTCGTTATTCTCGGAAAATCAAAAAATTAGGTACCTCCATAACCGTTAAAGTTATCGAATTGTAACCTTCATCAGTGAATTCCTAAACCCAGAAAACTAAACAATTTCAGTTTCAAACCGTACGTCAGCCCATACTTTTCCAAGCTGAAAAATAATTTTTGTTATAAAACTAAACGAAGAGACACTGCCGGCCATTATACCGTTACGTTCTTCCACCACTATTTTATGCGCGCGTTTCGCGCTATTTCTGCACCAAGCTTGCTTGGCTTCAGGTCTGCTATTCATTAAGTTCCGCTTTTATTGTAGGTACAACATTTTTAGTTCACGAAGCAAAACGAGTACAGGTCCGCTAGTCAATCAAAAAATAGAAAGGGTTTAAGACAATTTTTCATCTATCTAAAGCTGTTACCTCGAGTAACAGTTAACGTTATTTATCAATTACCCGTAAAACCTTATAATTCTTTACCTCATAATGTATAACATAATCTTTAAGTACAAAACCTTATATTAAAGGTAATGTATTAAAGTTAAATACATTAACGTTATTTATCAATTACCCGTAAAACCTTATAATTCTTTACCTCATAATGTATAACAGAATCTTTTAGTACAAAACCTTTAGAAGGGAGTCTACCCCAAAAAAACCTTTATTTTAAGGAGTAGGAAGCTCATATTTAATCATTGGGGACACAAAATAAAATGTATTGCTAAATTTGTATAATTCTATGGCAACCACAACCCCTCCCCAAGGAGGAGGAGTGAAGATTCAGTACTTCACGGAAAAAAATCATATCTCAGTTTATATTTGCCTAATCAACTTTATTTAAAAATATAAAAAAATCAAAAAATTATCTACGGACGACGGTATTGTCTATAAGATACGGTTAATCTGAAAATTTTTATTATTATTTTCATAAGATTTTTACTTTTTCAACTTTCAAAACCCATGAAAAATGTTCTACTAAGAGTTATTGAATAATAATACCCAGGTTCCTAGAGCAGCCTAGAGCCTGAATCAGCGGGGAAAAAATTTATTCATTTATCTTAATCACAAAGAACAAAAACAGAACGCCTGATGAACAGAAGAAAACAGAAAAACCTACAGTGAAAGAACGCTGAGAATGTGAGCTGCTTTAAGAGGTTCCACAAATGTATGAAACCATTTCACGTGGTTTTATAAATGTTCCTGCATGAAACAAGACAATGATAAACATTTACCCTAGAAATCGTAATAGTGTTTTCCCCGAATAAACATCCGAAAATATGAAAATAAGTTTCGCAGAATCATGCTACTCCGATTTTTGTTAAAACATTGTGCATTTTAGGAAAATTTAAATAAACCAGAAAAAAACATTAAATCAGATCAACTCAAAAACCTTTACTTTTTTATTAGATAAAAAACGTGTGCGAAGTACTACACCTAAATCAATTTCAGATAGGCTGTGATTTTCCGATTTTCTTTAAAACACTCTCTCTGTGTTTGTAATATTTTAGCACGCCCAAAAGATCATTTTCCTGATTGTTTCTGACTTTCAGGAATAGAAATACCCATTTACACAGAGCACTACGATTGAATTGATTTTTTTTACAGGGAAGAGCTCTGATAAATAAATACATCTCTTCTCCCTGTTCTAAGTCTTACGATCTGACATTTATTTGTTTACAAAAGAAACACCATGCCTATTTTTACTTTTTCTTGCATATATACTATAGGAAGGAAAGAATTGTTTTCATGTCAATTTTTCAAAATCAAGTTTTTACCGGATATACACGTTTTTAACCCCCTGAACCCAAAAAAAAACATGTTTTTAGCGATCAGTCGGTGTTTATGTGTGTGCGCGCACAAAATATCTCAATAAATGAACATCGTATGAAGATGAAACTTGAAACTTAAGGTTAATACTACTACCAGACCCGGCACAACATTTTTATCAAAATCGGTAACCGAAAGTATTAGTTTATTCGTGTCATTTTTCACTTTTTTGCCGTTTTCTCAAAAACAACTCCTGCGATTTTTTTTTATTCGCCTCATTTACTACAATTTTTAAACTCTGCAAGATAGGGTAGGTGTTATGTCTGCTGAAATTCTTGGAGAGGCTGTTCTCTCGTAGAAAAAAATAGTTTACTTAAGATTGCGGCCTTAAAATGAATTTTAGGGCAAAAGTGTATAATCAAAATTATAGGAAATTTAAAAATCTGCAACTGTTACCTATTACAAACATTTTTTTGCATAACTTAGTTTAGCGGTAATTAGTGATTTTCTGTTTTTTTTCTTACGAAAACGTGTAAAAAATTGATTTTTAAAAATTTCGGCCGTAGTATCCATTTTAAGACAAAAATGCATATAATCAAATTTATAGGAAATTAAAAGATCTACAATTTTCATTTTCAGTATTTTTCTCTACAGAGCCTACTTTAGCGTGAAAGAGTGATTTTCCGTATTATTAACCCAAACTAAGGTTGGTTTTCATTTTGCATCATTCACTCATGATTAAAATAAGGTTACGTTTTTTGAGGTCAGTTTTTTTTATTTATTTCTAATGTTTTATTACCAATGTTAGATTTTATTGTTCATTATTTTCATTGGCAAGAGAAAGTCGTGTGAGTGTTTCACACCAGATTTTTTACTTTTCCATATATCTTCTTCGCAAGTCAAATAATAGACTATCAAATCAGTGGATATTCTATAAAAGTACATGTGACATCGTCTAAACTACTTATAAGCAACTTAAACAAACTTTCGGTACGTTACAAGGCTGTTTAACATCAGTTTACCACGATATAATTTACAACCAAGTTATAAAAAACGTTTTATAGGTTAGTAGCTTCGTTTTTTTACTTTCTCTTGCCCAAATTTTTAAGATTTAATAGTAGCCGTATTTGATAGGTGCAACAATTAAACCTCGATGTTACAAGTAAATTAAAGAACTGAAAAGTACCCAGCAAATCATAAGCAATTCTTGAAAAAAATTTAGAAATTCTAAAGAATTCAATTGAAGAATTCCTCAAAAATATTTAAATATCAAACAAAATAACCTGTTATAAAATATAGTCAAAAAAATAATCATATAATAAACTTAAACCCTTATTCAAGTTGGAAACATTTCTAATTTTAAAATCTGAATAATAAGCATCACGTTTTCGTATTGAATTGCTAAAATAATACACAAAAAAGTAAAAAAAAAAAAAAAAAACAATATGGAAGAAATCCTCTAGACACAGGATGCATGTAATTCATGAGATAACTTTTCATATGGTACGGTACCATTTATGTGCATCGTATTACTTTAAGAAAAAGACAGAATAAAGCGAAAAAATATAGGTAAATATGTTCTTAAAAAATAATAACCAAGCACCTTCATCTTTATAAATAAATATATGAAATTTATGTAAGCCAATTACTTTTCGAGTTATTTCCAACTGTGCAAAAGAAGTGGTTTAAAAGAAGAAAAGAAGAAGAATAAGGAATAAAATAAAACCGAATACAGATGACACTGACCGTAATATTGCATCAAGAGAAGACTAGACAGGAGCAAAACAAAGTGAAAAAAAACCAACGCACACAATATCGTGGAACAAAGTAAGTAAAAAAGAAGATAGAGATCGTGGATCAATTGGATAAAAGAGAGTATCTCAGTGACGACGACGAGGACTCAAGAGTCTTGGACAATGAACGTTGTTATTTTATCGGAATGACAACCGAAGGAGGGAAAATCACAGAGTAAGCAAAGTCAGACTAATCCCAGTATGGAACAAAGAGAACCCTTTTTCTCTCTCAATGTTTTCATGTAAGTGTGTCTGTGTATACTTGACATTACCCATGAAGGTTGACCAGTTTCCTCCCCGGCCATCTCACACGTCTCATCTGAAAAATCCCTTCCCTTAACCGTCGTCCGTCTGTTTCAATCAAGTTACAATTCCGAAGCGAAGTCCGATGAATTCTTCAACACAGATTTATTGCTAAAAAAAAAACGCCAACGTTATCCTAGCTGGTCATTTAATGAAGAAAACAACCATTGCCAACTTATTTGCAATTTATACAAACATAAAATGTTATTACGATGTGGTTAAACGGTTGCATATTTAAATATTCATAAATAATTTCCACATAAAATACAAACTGTATTGAATACATGAATACATTTGATCGTACCTAATAAACGTCACATCAATACGTTCTACTTAAACTACGTATTAATGTTTCTAAAAGAAAATAATTATTCCATTTTATAAACGTGAGAAAATTCATTTAATTTACAAAAATTATATCAACTCTTAAAATCCAGTCACAAATTGCAACTTGAGTATTAAATAAAAATCTGGTGTGAACACACACAACTTTCTTTTACCAATGCAAATAATGAACAATATAACCTAGTATTGGAAATAAAACTTAAGAAATTAACAAAAACCTAACCTGTCGGCTGCATTAACGTGCTCGCCTTCATCATGAGGTCTTAGGTTCGAATCCCATTCAGGCACGGCATATTTTCATACGTTGTAAAAAATCATTTCACCCTTTACCGTCTGCATTAGCAGTAATTGCAGAAGTCGGACGTCAAACCAAAAAAAAAAAAATCATAACCAAATTTTAATCTTGAGTGAATGACGCAAAATGAAAATCAACCTTAGAAACACAGAAAATCACTCTTTGACGCTAAACTAGGCTCAGTAGAAAAAATTCTTAAAATAAAAGTTGTAGATCTTTTAATTTCCTACAAAATTGATTATAAGTTACACACTTTTGTCGTAAAATGCATACTAAGGCCGAAATGTTAAAAATTTTATTTTTTTAGATATTCATGAAACAAAAAAAAACAGAAAGTCACTAATTATCGTTAAACTAATCGTTATACAAAAAATGTTCGAAATATACGTTGTAGGTTTTTAAATTTTCTACAACTTTTATTATAGGCCTATACAATTTTGTGCTAAAATGTTTATTAAAGCAGCAATCTTAATAAAAAAAAAAAACATTTTTTTCTATGAGAGAATTAACTCCCTAAGAATTACAGCAGACATAGCGCCTACCTTATCTTGTAGAACATAAACTATGTAGTAAATCAGGCAATTTTTAAAAAAATCATAGGAGTCGTTTTTGGGAAAATCGCAAAAAAGTGAAAAATGACACGAATAAAGTACTTCTTCCGGTTGACAGATTTTGATGAAAATATTCGTGTCGGGTCCTCTAGTAGTACCTAACTTAAGTTTCAAGTTTCGCTTTGTACGATGTTCCGTTCTTGAGAAACTTTGTTCACGCGCGCGCACATACACAGACCGATCGCCAAAAACATGTATATCCTGTGAAAACTCGACATGAAAACAATACTTTCCTTCCTATACATTCATATAGGCAAGAGAAAGTAAAAAACAGTTTCATATTGCAACTTAATAATACATAAAACTATAGTCCATAATTTGTTTAACTTTATTTTGCATAGGTATAATACGTATGTAAAATCTAGTTGCTTATCTAAATTTTCTGAATCTAAACTGCATTTCTAGCACACATATTAAAAAAGCCCAATCGTTGTCAGTAAAGGCCAAGCCAATTGCTGTGACCGCTGGACAACGCATGCGCATATTTGACTTCAACCCTGCATACCTCTCCGACACACAGTTAGATGTACAGTCAGGGTGTTGATGAAAGTTGACAACAGCCATTATATTTTGTAGGCATGCTGTTCCATTGTTGATTACATATGCTGCACTATTACAGTTCAAACAAGACTATACTAAAACAGACGCACATTTTGCTCAGCGCTCTCCTCACAAAAATCAGGCTGAATCCTGAATCCTGAATCCTGGTTGAGAGGGCTAAGAAGCCCTATGATGGCGACATCGTGTTAAGGAACACCTGGTCGCTCGGGGAACAATATAACAGAATAATTGCAACCTCAAGAAATTTAGGGGGAATTTTATAGTTTAAATAGGAAATAGGATTCTGGTTCGTGGGACATTGGAACTGGGACTTGAAAGGAGGTAATTTATTTTTAGAAGTTATTTGTGGAAAATTTAAATTAAGGGACAAGTGGGTTTAAGAGCGGCTCTTTTATTTTATTTTATTTTTCAGTGGCCTTTTTTCAGTTTTGTGGGAGGCCTAATATTTTGGTGAGGGGAAGGCATGCATTTTACTGAACGTGGACTAAAGGTATAATTTAAGGTAGGGGTTAGTTTATGATTTCAGGGGAGACGGAAAGGGTAGAGTTTGGCATAATCACCGGCCTTTTTATCTTCTGAGTGTTTATTAATTTAAAATGGCGGCTCTTTTCACCGTAGTGGAGTGATTATGCATAGGAACATGGGGACAACTACCAACTGGGGGGAGTGAGTCATACAAGTAGGAGGGGCATGGGTAAATAAGAGGAATACAGGGCAGAATAAAAATGTGGCAACTCTAAATTTTGTTAAGTGGGTCATTCTAAAATTTAGATAAAGTCGTGGAATGGTAATGGGATAGAGACTTCAGGTGGGTGTAGGCGTCGGTACAAGTCCTGAATGATCTGGGGTCCGTCAGTTTTCCCAGCGTCGTGTAGCCGTTTCGAGGTATTGTAAATAAAGTCCTCCATAGAAGGGAAGAGAAGGTGTTCGTGTATGATGCGATTGGATATAAGATAGTGGAACTGTGTGATGCACCGGAGGACTTTGTTCTGGTATGCTGAAGTACGTCTTTTGTTGGACTTGGAGAGAAAGGGCCACCATACCGGTGACCCGTACAAAAGGAAAGGACGTAGGATAGAGGAGTACATCAGAAGTTTCAGTTTTGAGGAGTATGCAGGAGAGAGGAACAAAGGGATGAGTAAAGCGAACAAGGCCCTACCCTTGCTAAGCTTGCTGTCAATGTGCTGTCGAAGTGTCAATCGTTTATCTAGGTCAACCCCTAGATATTTCACGCTTTTCTGCCATGGGAGGAGTTCCCCTTCCAATCGTAGAGGCGGAGGAACATTGCGTTTTCGTGTAAAGTGGATTGCTTCGCATTTTGTGGGGTTAAGTGATAGTCTCCAGACACGACACCAGCTAGTGATGTCTAGAAGCTGAGTTTGAAGCGCGCGGCAATTGAGGCGGAGGCATCTGCCGTGACGGTACAGGATAGCATCATCGGCAAACAGTCCGAATTGGATTGAATCACGGACAGGAAAATCGAAGGTGTACATAAGATAGAGGATGGGCCCAAGGACCGAGCCCTGAGGTACACCCGCGGACGAAGGGGTGAGTGGGGACATGGCCATGTGGAACTGAGGAATAGTGACAGAGACTTGGAAATCAGGCTATATTACACGGATGTAAATTAAAAATTCAATACTCAAACGAGGAAATTTTACCTTCACCTGTTTACATTAAATTGTTTACAAAAATTCTATCAAATTCGGCAAGATGTCCTTCCGAATAAAACATCATTTAAAGTACATCATTGTGAACTTAAAAGTCGACGGAGTTCCAAAGTAGGCCTACTATCGGATGTTCTGCTTGTAGGATTACCTTATCCGCTTATTCTTATCCTTATCTGCTTATTATTACCTCAAGGAAAACTTTTATCAAATTTTCTGAGGAAATCATACGAACGATATGAAAAACTGAAACGAACACTTAAAGGTAGGTCAAAAATTGAAACAAATAGGATTCGAACTAAATAAACATTTGAACTGAAGTTAAAATAAAACATTCCAATGGTGGGATACGACTAATACAACTTGTAATTTAAAATGGACCATAAAGTCACAAATAAATTCAAGATAAGTAAAACTAAAAACAATTTAAGAAATTACGAGTATTAGTGTAGCTAAGTTTATTATTTAAATAAATTTATTTTAAGAAAACAAATTATTTATTTAAACGATAAACACTATAACAGTAGCGTCACATGATGTAATTTATAGGACGATTTTACAGCCGTTATTTTACGATTCATATTTCAGTAGAGTAGCATAAATATGTCTTTATATATCACAAGTAACACGAAGAAGAAAAATTACAAAAGCAAATACAACAAGAAGAATTTTACTATCGTGTATAATTCAATATTTTTATTATGGTTATCGAAAAACGTAAAACCGAGAGAAATAATTGTTACAATATCTGAAATATACTAATAACGGGTGTTTTATTAAGGACGCAACCCTGATTATAAGAAGATAGAAGTAATAAATCGGTAAATTGTCTGTCCCCCAATCGGTATGTTGGCAACAATGTACTCAAGGCCAACTACTTAACAGTTAAAATGTTCCAGTCAAGCATTAGTGTGGTGACAGTAGTCCTTTTATATTTTGTCAGCAATAGTTTTTCCAAGGAAGAACGCGTGTTTATTGTAGAGACTTACACAGCGAGTTTCTGAAGGTCTGCAGCTTTCAGTTCATGAGTTACGCCAACGCGATAAGGACGCAAATGTAACTTTTTCGTAGCTCTGAAAACAGTAGTTAATGTTAGCTCAGCTTGCGATGTTAATCTTCTAAGCGATTTTTTAGGTGATTGAGTCAATTTTTAAATCTTCGAGAACTTCCGCGGTTAACTTTGTCGGCTGGCGAGATGGTTTCTCATCGAGTACACTCCCAGTTCTACGGAATTTATTTATCAAAAAAACGCAATACAGACGATTTATTCGGAACGGCAGAACGGGGAAATTTCAACTGAAACTTATCTTGCACACATTTGTAAGATTTACTCGCTATGTAAGTCTCTACAATAAACACGGGTTATTCCTTGGAAAAAACATTGCCGACACAATATAACGAAACGAATGCTGTCACCACACTAATGCTTGACTGGAACATTTTAACTGTCTTAGGTAGTTTAACTGGCCTTAGGTAGTTTCATCATGAGTAAACAAAGTAAAATGAAAAAACAAAACCTAACTTTAAACATGAGTGAATGACGCTAAATTAAAAACCTCCGACTTAAAAATACGACAAAAATTCAATAATTGACGTAAAACTAAGCGCTGTATATAAAATTGTTTAAAAAAGTTGAAAGTGTTGTAAATTTCTATAACTTTCAAGTAGGCTATACTTTTTTCGTGAATTAAGGCTGTAATGTTTAAAAAAAATACCACGAGACCACAGCCCCCAAGAATTTCAGCTGACAATGCGCTAACCCAATCTTGTAAAGCTAAATAAATAGTAAATGATTTTTTTTTAAATCGTAGGAGTCATTTCTGAGAAAATTGGAAAAAATCGAAACTTACACGAATAAACTACTACTTACGGTTGACTTACTGTATTTTGTTGAAAATGTTCGAATCGGGTTCCTTTGTGGTACGTTCCAAATTTCAACTTCTTACGCTATTCCGTTGAGAATTTTTTTTCACAGAAACCAATCGCTAAAAACCAGTTCCCAGGGGAGGGGTCAGGGGGGCCTGAAAACATTTCCTTTCGGTGAAAAGTCGAATTCGAAAAAACTACGTGAAAAAAGATATTTTCCATAACATAGTAGCAGTTCGTGATTAGACTAGAAATGCTCAAGGAAATAGATTGCTTGTAACAAACTGTGTATTGTATGGGGTGGAGTGTGTTGAACAATGATAATGAATTGCGATGAAAAAGATGTTTTAAATAGGAATTCTAGGAAATCGAAAGTAGTACAAACTTTGCTGTTACTCCTTCAACGATGTGCCAGAATATCATCTTAATTGTTAGAAGGGTCCAGACTAATTATCAGACCACAGATATAAAAACAGTTAACACCTTTTTTGGCTAGTCAATTAATAGTTGAATTATGAATGAAATGAGTTAACGGGCAGTTTCGAAATAGTGTCGTTACGGTACCGGTTCTAAACTACGTTAATAATGGTTGATCATACGGGTAGAAGCAAGTGGTTGTGAAAAGGTAAATGGGTTGTTTTGATTGTTTGTTTACTCTGTTTTAATACAATCAAATTTAGTTTTAATAAGGTCAAGTTACGTAATTTATTTAATTTATGTAATCTAACTGTATTTGTTAGGAGGCTAAATTTAATTATTGATTGTGGAAATAAATGATTAATTGTTAAAAATTTAAAGTAAGTCTGTTTAATTTTCATACCTAGATCCCGAACGGATCTAGGATTAGGTGTTAACAGTACTGTATGGGGGCGATTGGATTTAAACGTATATTCTTACCGGTAAAAAAAACATAATTTGAACATCGAAATCACAGTATAAATAATTAACTTTGCCCATAACCGGCAGGTAGTGGAGTGTTAAATTATTTTCAATTGTTCTGCTAGTTCCAGGGCTAAAAAAAACTGTTTTGTTTCTTCTTACATTATCAACCAATTATACGACTGAAGCGTTTAAGAACAGACGAGGTAGGGGTGTAAAAGACATTATATTCGAACGAATGAAAGACTGCAGATGAAGGCGGAGCATAGTGGCCTAGAACAAATCACAGAGCCAATTGACTTTAGGCAAGCGTATTCTGCGTTGCCACGTTGTGTTGTCGTTGTAACACAGTTCACATTACTAAGAGTTTTGGATTCAATCTGCTTGAGCGGTCTCATGAACTTTTGAAATCTTTTAATCCCTAAGTTGAAGAATTAAACAACAAACTTAGACAAAGGTTTTAGTGCAAGTTTCATGTCAAGCTTAAGGGAATCCTAAATTATTTCTGAAGTATGACAAAAAGAAGTGGCAACCTCTCACCCGACCTTGGCTGTTATTGGCTAGATCTCATCTGCAGTTTTTAGTTCGTATGGGTATAGCCAAGAGTTACCTCATCTGAGAGTAAAGAATTTCATTATTCAGCCAGATACTGTGGTGAATAAAGTGAAGGTGTCATTTGCAGGGTGGAAAGTAGATAATTTTCAGAGGGCCGGCCATGCTGATAAACATACTTTTCCACTCGGTGAGGAAGGGAATTGTAAACCACATCTTTCCTCGTTTTACTTAGTAAAGTTCTAGAGGTTCAAACCAGTCTTTCGGCTGATTTAGGTCAACAACCAGTGGTTTTCAACCTGTCAGACACCACGATCCCCTTGTTAGGTTGAGTATTTCGCCTACCCACTCTGAATAATATTTAAAAAATGTCAAATTTACAATAGTTGTTTTTTTACTTAAGGATATGAGTAGCTTTAAAAAAGGATATGCGTGGAATTATGGGAACCAATCCGTTTAATGAGAAAGCTATACAAAATCTTCATCTTCATGATGAACTAATAGAGCTATCAAGTGATCAGGAAATGAAATTACCTTTCAACAATGCCTGTGTCGACAAATTTCGGATTAAGAATTAAAGGAAGGATATAAGGAAGGAAGGATATAAGATATAAGGAACCTGCAACTGTCCAGTGTAGCGTTGAAACCAATTTCGGCAATTTTGAAACAATTTGTCACATCCTACAACTGTGAACAAGGATTTTCCATAATGGTGACTTTGAAACCAAAATAAAGAAATCGTTTGGCACTGAAAAATTACATCGTTTTGTGTGTTACAACAATAAATCCCAACATTAAAAAATTGGTTAATTACAAACAAGCCCAAGTTCCGATTGAATTGGAAAAAGTTGTAAAAGTAATGTATAATGAGTCTCTTCTTTAAATAAATAACCACAACAATAATTTTTTTTAAATTGTTCCTCGTATTTCGCGATTCCCCCCCCCCAAACACGTCCTGCGACAAGGGGGTCGCGACCCACAGGTTTAAAAACACTGACCTAAACAATAAAAATTAACTATACCACTTTTTTAACCATTAAATTAAGTATCTTCCCAAACAATCACAACAATTAAACCATTTTAAACAACAAACTTTATATTTTAACGATTTGTTAAAGTGAAACGACAAAGAAAGTACAAAACGAAAAATTATTCATGCCGATGAAACAATTTAATCGACAATAAATATGAATAAAAATATAATATAAACAGGCGAAGTTCTTGAGAAAATATGATAAACCTTTATATCATTTTTATAATACAAAATAAAACTGTACGGTAGTTTATAAATAAAATATGGACCCTTCTGATCGCCCTATTTTCTTTTATCATTTGTCGCCGGTTTCATTATAATAATCGTCTTCATTTCTTATATACCTGACCATGATTATAATGCTAGTATAAAGACCAGTTTCTACCCATCCGTAATACCTAACCCCAGATATCGCACAGAGAACGTTATACAGGGTGATTCACGAAGATATGCAGAAACTTTGGGAGCCCATTGTACATGTAAAAATAATGAAAAAAGTTTTTATAAACATGGGTCCGGAAATGCTTCGTTTCCGAGTTACGGCTAGCGAAAGATTTCGCCCGGATTTCAGCTTACCAGGTGAAATGAGGTCTTTCTGAAATTCTGGTAAGGTAGATTAAGGGACGAATTCAATCGATTCTTATGGTTTTTGACCTGATAAATTGAATAAAACAGGTCCTAGAACTGTAAGTTAAATAGTTTTTGAGAAAACCAGTGTTTAATGCAAAAAATGGTGTGAAAAAACACAATTTTTCATCTTTGTTTTTCCGGTTAATTTTACTTTGTACTGTTATGTATAAAAATTCATTTAATCAAACATCTATTCACTTTCTGTGTACTTAATTTACACTGGTTTGTTCAGAATAAAATTTTCAACATGTTTTATTCAAAAAATTCAACTGTTTCTTGGTGAAATAACAAAGTTATTCTTGCCCAAAAACGAAAAAATGTGTTTTCACTCCATTTTTTGCATTTGACACTGGTTTTCTTAAAAAATATTTAACTTACAGTTCCGGGACCTGTTTTGTTCAATTTATCAGATCAAAAACCATAAGAAATGATTGAATTCGCCCCTTAATCTACCTTACCAGAATTTCAGAAAGACCTCATTTCACCTGGTGAGCTGAAACCCGGGCGAAACTTTCGCTAGCCGTAATTCGGAAACGAAGCATTTCTGGACCAATGTTTATATAAACTTTTTTCATTATTTTTACATGTACAATGAGCTCCTAAAGTTTCTGCATATCTTCGTGAATCACCCTGTATCGCACAGAGAACGTTATATTGTGCCCAACAAACAATATAACTAAATTAACATACAAGGTTAGAGAAAGGAGGACTGTTTGCATTAAAACAGATCTGTCCACCTCCCTAACTTCCTATACAGCAACAACTAATAGGGATGTACTAAAGCGTTAAGGTTTTTGGGGATGGGATGGAGCGACGACGACGAGTTTCACTAACAGATCAGTGTTGTTGTAGTTTAATTTAGGTTAGTCTCTCTCTCTCTCTCTCTCAACTCATGGAGGAGCAAACGTAAACGTAGTAAAGAGGGGAGATACTACACTAGAATTCATTATTTCGACCACAATAACCTCCTTAACTGTAGTACCTTAGGTACCTTATATATAAATGGTAAAAACCTTACTTAATAATTCTATTTCACAACAACCAACCCTAACCTCACACCACATTATAACAACCACCACTCTGAGAAAATAAATATTATTTAAAAATTTTAACACGTACATTGTATTCGTACAATAAAATATGTTACAGCCAAACCCTCACTGGGTAGTCAACAAATGCGAATAACACCACTAGTGTTAGTATTGCTTGTGTTGTTGTTTAGGTCATCAGCCAAAAGGCTGGTTTGAACCTGTAGAGGTTTTACTAAGTAAAACGAGGAGTGAGGTGGTTTACCATTGCCTTCCTCACTGAGTAGAAAAGTACGCTTATCAGCATGCCGGGCCCTCTGAAAAGCACATATTTTCCACTCTGCAAATGACACCTTCACTTCGTTCACCACAGGGTCTGGCTGTATAATGAAATTCATTACTTTCAGAGAAGATAACTCTGATTAGTGTCTTTTACACCTCTACCTCTTCTGTTCTTAAATGATTCAGTCATTCAACTGGCTCACCATGTGATAAGAAACAGAACTATTTATTTTAGCCCTGCAACAAACAGATTGAGTGTAAATAATTTGACACTCCACCTGTCTGTTATGGGCAGTAGTATTGCTTACTAACGATAAAAAACAAATTCTATAACAGACCAATTTTGATGTTGCATTCACTACAAAAGATAACATTTTTCAGTGCAACTATATACTCGGTTCATCGTAAGATATGTCGAGTAAACAAATAATGACGTCACTGAGCATGCGCATTGTTTGAAAATGTGTACACGCTGATTAAAAAGTAACAATAAAATTATAAAAACATTAGGCCTATACGTTATTTCCATTCTTTTTCATAAATAAATGTGGTTACAAGTTACATGTGTTCGGTCACATTTATTACCTCTGATCTGTATGACGAAACAAAAGACCTTCAATAGTAAACATTTTTATTTTAATGGTGTCACTCTGCTTTCAAAATTGAATTTGACGATGACTAATCCAAACCATAAATCTCTCCCCATTTGACAAAGAACATGACATGTTCAAAAATGTGTAGACCAATGTGCTACCAGTTCGCTTTTGACATCGTACTGTCTCGCATCGTTCTTACGAGTATTATAATTTGTTTTTAATAGGAATTTAGTGTTATAGTATTTTTTTCAATTAAAAATATTTTAATAATTTTAATTTTATTAACAACCCACCGGGTTGGTCTAGAGGTAAAGTCGTCGCCAAAATTAGCTGTTTAACAGCTGATTTTTGGAGACGAAGGTTCCTGGTTCAAATCCTAGTAAAGGTAGTTACTTTTATTTGGATTTGAATACTAGACAGTGGTTACCGGTGTACTTTGATGGTTGGGGTTCAATTAACCATACTCTCTCAGGAATGGTCGGCCTGGGTCTGTACAAGACTACACCTCATCCTCGTCTCATTGGGTCATGGGGTTGCTTATTGTTCTGAATTGAACAGATTGCAACGTACAAAAATTAGGGATTACAAAAAAAGTTTTATTAATTAAATATTTAATAATTTTTAATTTTAATTCTGTATATGGTAAAAAGCACGTAGGCCTATCAGTTATCATTGTGATGTTTTCATTAAAAGTGTTGCCTTTTTCCGAGTCACCGATTTAGCAGCTGATTCGGTAACTGCTGTTTGTTTACTAAATATATCTTTCTTACGATAAACCGAGTATAGTTTGATTTACTTATCTTTGAAAGAACTATAAACAAACGCCCTGCTCTGCTATTGGCTGGATGCGAAATTGTAATTCTTAGCGCGGACCATCCCAGCGATAAAAGCTAATTAAAATATGTTAGAATTGATAGGTTAATAGAGAAAGGTTGGTTTAACTTTTGTTAAGAGACATCCAAAACCCGATAGTGAGACTTTCTATTTTTACTTTCTCTTGTCTAAATGGATAATAAAATAAAAAAAGACAAGTATTATTTTCTTGTCGACTATTCTAAATCGAGTTTCACCGGATATAGACGTTTTCAAACCTCCTGAACCCAAAAAACATGTTTTTAGCGATTGGTCTGTGTGAACAAATATCTCAAAAACGGAACATCATATTAAGTTGAAACTTGAAACTTAATTAAGTTGGGTACCACTAGAGTACCCGACATGAACATTTTCATTAAAATCAGTCAACCGTAAGTAGTAGTTTATTCTTGTAATAATTTTTCACTTTTCTGCGATTTTCTCAGAAACGGTTCTACGATTTTTTTTAAATCACATTTACTACATTTTTTATGCTCAACAAGATAGGGTAGGCACCATGTCTACTGAAATTCTTGGGGAGGCTGTTCTCTCGTAGAAAAAATTACTTTTTTTAAAGATTCCGGCCTCAGTATAATTTAACGATAAAACTGTATATAGCCTAATCAAATTAGGATAATCAAACTGTATTAGCCTAATAGGATATAGTTAAATTAGGTGCGAGATATCTAGTTACTAGTTAAGTTCATTTAATGTGATTAATTTATTATTTATTATACGTATATTGATTGCAGTAATTGTAATTTATAAGCAGATTTAAGTACGACCATTAATATTGTGATTCTAACGATAGTTTGTTAATTATTTATTTTACCCAGATCCCGGAACGAACCTTAGCAATACGTGTTACACTATTTTTAATTTTGTATACAGACCACCAATTTAAAATAATAATTTAAGGGATCTCATAAACTCCTGGATCATCAAATCTTTACCTGACTTCTGCGTCAGATCTCTATACCCTGTTAACGTATAAATACATCGACAATTGATCTAAACGTCCGTAACTCAGGTCGTAGGATACGATAGTGATTCGTTAAAATATTAAGATAAAATAAAAAATTATTTCAATAAAAAAAATACAAAAAATCAAGTTTCAAAAATAAATAATGTTTGTTTCTACTGACTCAATAGATCTTGTTAATTTTAGCACTGTTTGCAAACGAATTCCTATAAATAACATAACTGACAAGCTTGGTAAACATATTAAATTGTCCGTTGGTATTTAAAGAACAATAATGTAAAAATAGGTTGAAGACCTTATTTAAGAAACGTTTTGTTTTTTGTATTTGGCAAATATATTTGCTTAGTTTTCTTAAAATATCGTCTCTTCATAAAGTAAGTACACGAAAGAATACAGCATACATATTGGAAAGCATCCAATCGGTTATTGTTTGAATAATTTTACTTTTTCTGTCAAATCTATTTGTTTAGTGTAAACACAATGGGTGCACATATTTTCACCCTTCAAATTACTTAATATTTATTATTGCGCATTATTTTAACCACATTTTAATTCAGCACATTATTATATTAAGCGAATCACTCTGTCTACAAAATTTATTTATACGTGTTATTTCTGCCCATAATAAACAGGTGGAGTGTCAGATTATTTCCACTCAATCTGTTCGTTGCAGGGCTAAAATAAATAGTTGTTTCTTACCACATGGTCAGCCAATTAAATGACTGAATCATTTAAGAACAGAAGAGGTAAAGGTGTTAAAGACACTAGTCAGAGTTACCTCCTCTGAAAGTAATGAATTTCACTATACAGTCAGACCCTGTGGTGAATGAAGTGAAGGTGTCATTTGCAGAGTGGAAAATATGTGCTTCTCAGAGGGCCCGGCATGCTGATAAGCATACTTTTCCACTCAGTGAGGAAGGCAATGGTAAACCACCTCACTCCTCGTTTTACTTAGTAAAACCTCTACGGGTTCAAACCAGCCTTTTGGCTGATGACCTAAACAACAACATGTGTTATTTAGGTCATCAGCCGAAAGAAAGGTTTGAAACTCTAGAGGCTTTACTAAGTAAAACGTTGATTGAAGTTGTTTACAATAACCTTCCTCACTGAGTGGAAAAGTATGTTTATCAGCATGCCGGGCTCTTTGAAAAGCATCTAGGCTACTTTCCATCCTGCAAATAATACCTTCACTTCATTCACCACACGGTCTGGCTGTATAATGAAATTCATTACTCTCAAGAGGAGATAACTGACTAGTGTATTTTACACCTCTATCTCTTATGTTCATGACAAACTGAAAATACAACTGATCGTCTTCACAAACTCTTTTACTACTAGACCACCCTACAAAAGAGCCGGCTGATTACTACTATAACCTACCGTAGAATTTTCAGAAAAATAGAGCAAGGACCAGATAAATTGCAAAGCTTGAGTTATATAATTGACAATTGATCATAACTGAACATGCGATAAGAAACAGAACAATTTTTTGTAGCCCTGGAACTTGAATATTGTTTTATGGCGTTATTGTCCTATACTGTCATTTTCGTACGTTTTGACAACAATAACTTTCCCATGGGTTTCTTTGCATAGTAGTATTTCATTCAATAGATGTTTATCTAAAAAAATGTTATAACATTCGACTATTATTTATTCGCAAAAATTTTACCGAGTTATTATTTATTTATCTATCTGGTCCTTTCTTTAGTTTTCTGAAAATTCTACGGAAGGTTATATATAAATCAGCCGGCTCTTTTGTAGGGTAGTCTAGTAGTAAAAGAGTTTGTGAAAACGTTCAATGGTATTGTTAGTTTGATCAGTGTCAAACTGAACAAAATATGAACTAATTTTGCGTGTCGTTATTGAAATAGGTTTTTTTTTGTGATAGACAAGTGGTTTTTCTATTGTGATTGTGTACAATACAAAAAAGTAGGTAATGAATTAATTATTTTGATTGTAAATGTTCATTTGATAGCAAACGAAAAAGTTGTTTAACATTTTTTTTGTAAATTGTTTCAAAAACGTTTAAGTTCTGCCCGTCTATACTACGTTGTATCTTAAACATGCTAAAAGGAAAAATATTTTTAATTTCAGCGCATTAGTTAATAAAAAACGTATTTAATGATGACGTCAAATAACATCTAAACGTGAAATAAGCTGACTACATGACACTAGAACATGGTGTAAACTACGTAAGCATTTGCCTTCTTTTTTAAACAATTTTTTTTAGAATAACAATAAAATTTTAGATAATCCACGACGAGAGCAATACGTATCAACAAATCTCCTGGGGACCTCTATGGGCAAACATATCTAAGAATTTCTCCTAAAAATATGACGCTTTACTGTTAAAACGTTTTAGACCAATAGTTCTTTACCTGGGGGGCGGAAAGCTTAGAAGAATTTCAAGGGAAGCATGAGTGTATTTAAAAAAAAATAAATAAAAAAGTGAAACTATAATTTTATTTAGTTTTGTAGTCGCATGTATACTTTCAAAATTATCGTACTTTTTTGTACGCTGTACTCTAAGCTGAGTCTAGCGCTCGATTAGTGCAATAACACGGTAATTGACCTACCAACACTGTATCAGGCTTCTGTTTCATAAGACCGATTGTAGGCTACTACTTGTTTTCACCACTTACAGTGGTTTGGGGGGGGCTTGACCTCACATCAGCGTTCAAAGGGGGGCAGTCACAGTGCCTGAAAGGTTAAGAACCACTGTTCTAAACCATTACCGAGAATCGAACCTAGGACCTACTGTTTTAGGTGTCTTTAACATACTGACCACTGCACTAAATAGACGATCAAAAAAAAATAAACGATTAACAAATTATGTACTATACAATAGACCTAAGATAAATTTAAGAAATTCAAGAAAGATTTTACGACTGAAATAAAACGTGAAAAACATTCAGATTACAGAATTTTTTTCAAAGTACACCGGTAACCACTGTCTAGTATCCAAATCCGTATAAAAGTAACTACCTTTACTAGGATTTGAACCAGGAACCTTCGTCTCTGAAAATCAGCTGTTAAACAGCTGACTCACGGCGACGCTTTTACCTCTAGACCAACCCCGGTGGGTTACAGAATTTAAATATGAAAAAACAACCGATGAATGTAAAATCGAGAATATAAAGTAAAAGAATCATTAAAATATCGGTTGTAAATAAAAATTCAACAATATAGGAAGTTACTTAATATGTTTTATAATTTGTTCTCAAGGATAAACAAAATTGAAGTGAAAAGCTAATCCTTTTTTAATCCGTTTAATTATACAAAAGTTGTAACTAAAGAATAAGTTAATATATAATGATACAATTTTATAATCAGAATAAAAAAAATATCAAAATAAAAGAACCAATTGCATCATTAGCATCAAGATGAAAGTGATGTCTGTAATAAGAAAAAACGAGGTTATACATAATATTTTTTACTGAATCTAAGTAGGGAGTTACAATACAAAAGGCAAACGAAAGAAAGATACTGTGATGTGAGGTTTACGTTTGTTAAAATTTCTAAAAGGGAAAAAAGGGAGGTAGCCCTTAGGCAGTTAAGGGCTGAGGGTTGTTACTTTGTTATACAGTTTGGCATTATTAGGGTTACATCAATGTCATCCGAAGAAGATATACGTTTATGAAATAAGGGGTTGAATCTAAATTCCACACGTGTGTGAATGTTATTTTTCTTAACAAGATGAACTATTTGCTTGTCTTTATTTATTTATTTATTTATTTCATTTAATTGTTTGCAACAGGCCGAACACGGCCCAATTATAGAAACAATACTTTATACCCGGATTTCAACTAATCCTCATGTTTTATAACCCCCCGAAGCCAAAAAAATGATTTAAAAAGGATCGTCATAATGTGTGTGTTAGTTCTGGAGTAAAAAACAGCTATTAAAAGCTGTAGTAATTTTAATCAAAAATTTTCTCAAAAACTCCAAAAGGGGTCCTTGGACCTATATAACTAGGTTAATTACCGATTTAGTCCCAAAATTAAGGGTAATTTACAGAGGTTCAAAAATAATATTTTCCTTACTCATTTCCATCTGTCACCCTTCACCCTCTAGGCTACATTAACCTTCGTGTACATCCCAGTCGGGCGTAAAACAAAAAAGCAGAGATGGAATAACCATACTCGCTGGTAATCGTAGCTACTAGTATATGCCTAACTATTCTTAATACATAAAAAAAACTGGTGTGAAACACTCACACGACTTTCTCTTGCCAATGCAAATAATGAACAATAAAACCTAAGGTTAGGAATAAAACATTGGAAATAAACAAAAAACATAACCTTATTTTAATCATGAGTGAAAGACGCAAAATTAAAATCAACCTGTTTGGCTTAAAAATAAAGAAAATCACTCTTTTACGCTAAACTAGGCTCTGTAGAGAAAAATATTCTAAATAAAAGTTGTAGATATGTTAATTTCCTACAAATTTGATTATATACACTTTTGTCGTGAAATGAATACTAAGGCTGAAATATTTTAAAAAATCCATTCTTTTACGTGTCGTGAGAAAAAAACAGAAAATCGCTAATTACCACTAAACCAAGCGTTATACAAAAAAATGTTTGTAATAAAAGTTGTAAGATTTTTAATTTTCTACAACTTTTATTATATACATTTTTGCGCTAAAATGCATATTGAAGTCGCAATCTTAAAAAAACTATTTTTTACGCAAAAACAACCTCCCCAAGAATTTCAGCAGACATGCCGCCTACCCTATCTTGTAGAGCATAAAAAATTTAGTAAATGAGACGATTTTTAAAAAAATCGTAAAGTCGTTTTTCAGAAAATAGCAAAAAAGTGAAAAATTACACCAATAAACTACTACTTCTGGATGACCGATTTTGATGAAAATGTTCGTGCTGGTTCCTCTAGCGGTACCTAACTTAAATTCCAACTTCGTACGATGTTCCGTTCTTGAGATATTCTGTTCACTCACACGCGCGCGCCTGCACACACACAGACCAATCGCTAAAAACATGTTATTTGGGTTCAGGGGGTCTGAAAAAACGCGTAAATCCGGTGAAAACTCGATTTCGAAAAATCGACATGAAAACAATACTTTCCTTCCAATATATTCATATAGGCAAGAGAAAGTAAAAAATAATAGGCTAAGTGTAATGAAAAATCTGGTGTGAACACGACTTTCTTTCGCCACTATAAATATCACCATGTTAAATCATTTGTAAACAATACAGAATAAAAAATGTAACCTAATTTTTAACATGAGTGGATACAAAATGAAAATCAACCTCTGTTCGGGTTAAAATACGGGAAATAACTAATCGCCATTTAACTAGACTTTGTAGAAGAAAATGCTTGAAACAAAAGTTGTAGTTGTTTTCATTTCCTATACCTAACTTTTTCTACACACACATTTGTCGTAAAATACATACTAAAGCCGCAATATTAAAAAAAAACCACTTTTCACAGATTTTGATGAAAAAATAAAGAAAATCGCTAATTGACGTTAAACTAAGCGCTGTACAAAAAAATTTGATAAATAAAAGTTGTAGGTTTTTAAATGTTCTACAACTTTAATTATACACACACTTTTGCCCTAAATGCAAATTAAGGCCGCAATCTTAAAAAAAAAGTTCTAAGAGATCACAGCCTTCTCCCCCGAAGAATTTTAGCACACATGGTGCTTACCCTAAAAAAATGTAGTAAATGCGGCGATTAAAAAAAAATTGTAGAAGCCGATTAGAGAAAATCGGATGAATAAACTACAACTCCTGGTAGACCGATTTTGATAAAAATTTTCTTGTCGGGTTCCGTAGTGGTATTTAACTTAAGTTCCTAATTTCAGCTTCGTACTGTATTCCGTTCTTGATATTTTTTTGTTCACACACATACCAATGGCTAAGAATAAGTTATGTTTTTGTACACACGTGTATATCCGGTGAAAACTCGATTTCGAAAAATCAACATGAAAACAATACTTTCATATAGGCCAAGAGAAAATAAAAATTAAAACGAGTTTTTAACATCAATATTTTGTGTTTGTCAGATATATTAAAAACGATTAAAGATACAGTTCTGGGACCTATTTTATTAAATATTTCAGGCCAAATATCATATAAATCTACCAAATTTGTCACCCCAAAAAATTCAGTAAGATCAAATTTCACCAGCGGAACTGAAATCAGGGCGAAATCTTTTGCTAGTTGTAACTCGGTAATGAAGCATTTTCAGATCTATAATTTATATGAACTTTTTTCATTAATATGATAAAAGGAATATATATTTTGTGAAGTATGGTAGATTCTTACGCCCATAACGGGCAGGTGGAGTGTTAAATTAATTGCACTCGATCTGTTGGTTCCAGGGCTACAAAAAAAAATTCTGTTTCTTATCATATCGCCAGCCAATTATATGGCTGAACTATTTAAGATCTGAAGAGGTTTTTTTTAACGTCCGACTGTTCTGCAATTACTGCTAATGCAGACGGTGAAGGATGAAATGATTTTTTGTAACGTATCAAAATATGCCGTGCCTGAATGGGATTTGAACCCAAGACCGCATGATGAGAGGCGAGCTCAGAAGAGGTAGGGGTAAAAAAAAAACACTAGTCAAGAGTTATTTTCTGTAAGAGTAATGGATTTCACTATACAGCGAGACCCTGTGGTGAATGAAGTGAAGGTGTCATTGGCAGGCTGGAAAGTGGGTGCTTTTTGGAGGGCCTGGCATGCTGATAAGCATACTCTTTTAACTCAGTGAGGAAGGCAATAGTAAACCACCTCACTCCTCGTTTTTACTTAGTAAAACCTCTGGAAGTTCAAACGAGCCTTTCGGCTGTTGGCCTAAACAACGGTAGCTAAATACTGAAACACCCTGTATAAACCAATTATATAAAAGTTAGATTCTGAAACGTACAACATACTTAAGTTGGCTGAACTGAATTGACCTGGTTATGTCCAAGGAGGATTAGGGGGTCACACCAATTGGAATGAAAGGGAAGATAGGATTGACCTAGTAAAGAAAAATACCATATTCTATCTCGTTTACTCCCACTCCCATAGAGATAAAATTGTTTCTAATACGCCTATTTATCATCTTTGTCGCTCACTCTTTGGAACAACATCGCAATGTACCTACAAAAATATAATAAACTCCTAATAGCAATTCAGTTTACATCTCTCTCTTATAAACAAACTTAGTATTCTCTCCATCTCTCTCTATTATAGTAATATAACACACAAACACACCACAATGTCGTCCTACATTTGACGTGCCGTTACAATATTGAACAGTCACTGTTTTTGTCAACTCGTAAAATATTTCACTTCCTACAAATAGTAAACTAATAACAGATACCCATTATTTTTATGAACAACCATCATTTTTATTTACAATCACCTTTTTATTATAGATTTTTGAAACAGTATTTTTAAAAAATAATAATAAAATAACACGACAATATTTTCCATTACACGTATAACAGTTCAAAATTTATTGTTTCAAAAAAAATATTAACCGTTTGTACAATATATTTTTACTTTCTTTTGCCTGTATGAATATGTAGGAAGGAAAGTACTGTTTTACTATCCATTTTTCGCCGGATCTATACGTTTTCAGACCCCCTGAACACAAAAAACATGTTTTTAACGATTGGTCTGTGTATGAACAGAATATTTCAAGAACATCGTACGAAGTTGAAACTTAAGTTACATACAACTAGAGGACCCGATAC
Organism: Catonia carolina; assembly: GCA_035578175.1. Classification (NCBI taxonomy): domain Eukaryota; kingdom Metazoa; phylum Arthropoda; class Insecta; order Hemiptera; family Achilidae; genus Catonia; species Catonia carolina. Next base: position 51,997,884 of record JAQMRL010000005.1, read on the forward strand.
GAACATTTTCATCAAAATCACTTTGACGACATTTCCACAAAAACGGCTGTTACGATTCTTTTAAAAATCGCCTCATTAACTACATTTTTAAGTTCTACAAAATAAGGTAGGTGCTATGTCTGCTGAAATTCCTGGGGAGGTTGTTCTCTCGTAGAAAAAAAAATGCTTTTTTACGATTGCGGCCTTAATATGCATTTTAGGGCAAATGAGTACATAATGAAAGTTTTAGATAATTTAAAATTCTACAACGTTAATTTCAAGTATTTCTTTGTATAACACTTACTTTAGCGGTAATTTGCAATTTTCTGTTTTTTCCATGAAAATCCGTAAAAAAATAGATTTCTTAAGATTTCGGCCTTAGTATCTATTTAAAAGTGTAAATGCCCATAACAGGCAGGTGGAGTGTTAAATTATTTGCTCTCGATGTGCTCGTTCAGGAGGCTACAAAAAACAGTTCTGTTTCTTATCACATTCCCAATTATATGACAGACACATTTAATAGCAAAACAGGTAAAAGACACTAGTCAGAGTTATCTGCTCTGAGAGTAATGAATTTAATTATACAGCCAGACCCTGTGGTGAATGAAGTGAGGTGTCATTTGCTTCATTATTAAGGCAGATATCTTTAAAAAAACATTTTTTTCAACGAGAGCAGCCTCCCCAAGAATTTCAGCAGCCATGGCGCTTACCATAACTTACAGAGCATAAAAATTGTAGTAAACGAAGCGATTTTTTAAATCGTTTTTGAGAAAACCACAAAAAAGTAAAAAATGACACGAATAAACTACTACTTCCGGTTGACCGATTTAGATGAAAGTGTTCATGTCGGTTCCGGTAGTAGTATCTAATTTAAGTTTCAAGTTCATACGATGTTCCGTTCTTGAGATATTCTGTTCACACACAGACGAATCGCTAAAAACATGTTTTTTGGTTCAGAGGGTCTGGAAACGTGTATGTATATCCGGTGAAAACTCTTTTCGAAAAAACGACATGAAAACAATACTTTCCTTCCAATATATTCATATAGGCAAGAGAAAGTAAAAATCGGTATTTAAGTACCTTAAAGAATATAGTTTCTTCTGCATGTGAATATTTAAAAAGTAAATCCAATTTTTCGTTTTAATACAACAGCCACTTTAAAAAATTGCAAGTTTGGCCTCACGTGAAGATTGGAAAATGAATTTTCGACTGAACAATGAATTTTTACAACAGTATTGTACCAATTATAGTAGATTCTTGCATTTATAATTACAGAAATGGACTAGTAATGTAAAAAGAAAATGTTATTTAATTGGTAGAGGGGGAACTGGTCTTTACAGCGGACTTCTTTCGTGACGTGTACTATAGTAGAAAGATGCCTTTAAAAAAAAGAGAGAAATGGAAAAGGTTATGAAATAGGAAAGAAAAAGGAGGGAGATAAAACTAGAATAAGATGGAAATAAGAAAATAAGTAAATATATTAAATAAATTAGATCCTCAAGTCTAGACATAAATGAAAGTTAAGCTACCATAAAAGGAAATAAAAAGTTAATCACGTCGTTTACTACTACAACCAACTTGTATTTCTTATAAACAACTTATAATCATAATAATTGCAATAAAAATATAACTTGCTAAACAAAACTATCAACTGGTTGGTTATATATTGAGAAAATGTAAACGCCATTTTGAATCTACGTTATGTTTCTTCGGATTACTTGAAAGGAATGCACTTTAAAAGAAAATAAAGCTGATTTAAAATTATATTGAAATAAAATTAAATACGCGAAACTTTTCAAATAAATGAAATAACTAAAGATCCTTTAAAGTAGGCCTATTAGGGGAACTACATATTCCATTTTTAAAGAACATATCTTTTTTTTATTTTTACTTTTTCTTGCCTATATGAATATATAAGAAGGAAAGTATTGTTTTCATGTCGATTTTTCGAAATCGAGTTTTCACCGGATCTACACGTTTTTAAACCCCCTGAATCCAAAAAAAAACATGTTTTTAGCGATTGGTTTGTGTGTGTGTGTGTGTGAACAGAATATCTAAAGAACGGAACATCGTACGAACTTGAAACTTAAGTTATATACCCCTAAAGGACCCCACACGAACATTTTCATCAAAATCCGTCAACCGGAAGTAGTAGTTTATTCGTGTCATTTTCACTCTTTTTTTCAAAAACGGCTCCTAAAATTTTTTTTAAAATAGCCTTATTTACTCAATTTTGTATGCTCTACAAGACAGGGTAGGGGCTATGTCTGCTGAAATTCTTAGAGAGGTTGTTTTCTCGTAAAAAAAATGTTTTTTTAAGATTGCAGCGTTCATATGCATTTAAGCGCAAAAATTATATAATAAGAGTTGTAGAGAATTTAAAATCCTGCAACTTTTATTTCAAATATTTTTTTGTATAACGCTTAGTTTAGCGGTAATAAGCGATTTTCTGTTTTTTCCTCACGAAAACGTTTAACAAATCATTCTTTTTAAGAATTCAACCTTAGCATGCATTTTACGACAAAGTGTATAATCAAATTTATAGGAAATTAAAAGAACTACAAATTTTATTTAGAGGATTTTTCTCTACAGAGCCTAGTTTAGCGTGAAAGAGTGATTTTCCGTAGTTTTAAGCCAAACTAAGGTTGATTTTCATTTTGCATCATTCAATCATGATTAAATAAGTTTTGTTTATAGAGGTTAGTTTTTTGTTTATTTCTAATGTTAGCTTATATTGTTAATTATTTGCATTGGCGAGAGAAAGTTGTGTGTGTGTTTCAAACCAGGTTTTTTATTTTATATAGGGTTTAATCTGTTAGACGCCCCGCGCTGTGTTATCGCAGGATTTATCAAGATCGGGGCCTTAGTATGCATTTTACCACAAAAATGTTTGTAAACAAAGTTATAGGAAATTAAAAAACGTACAACTTTTATTTTAAGCATTTTTCTCTACAAAGCCTAGTTTCCACTGATATTCGGTATTTTCAAGTTCTACAGAGGGTTGATTTTCATTTCCTTCATTCACACATAATTAAACAGGTTATCTTCATTGGCAAGAGAAAGTCGTGTGAGTGTTCCACACTCAATTTTTGCTGTGCAAACGAACACGTATATCTACTGATAATAAAGTTTTTGGCTTCAAGAAATCATTAATAGTGATGATCAGTTATCAAGTCCAGGCGTAGAAAATTTTCCATTTTTTTCTCGCTGTGTAAATGGTGCTAAAAATATAATTTATAAAAGTGGTTTTGTTATTAAACAGTATTTAAAGTCATTAGTTTTAGCCACTAAAATTAGGCTCTGTAGAGAAAAAAAGCTTAAAATAAAAGTTGTAGAGTTTCTAATTTCCTATAACTTTGAATATATACATTTTTGTAGTAAAATAAATACTATGTTGGTATAATTCAAAATTGTTTCTCCAAGATTAACAACCTTGTGTGCATATTAGGACAAAATTGTGCATCACAAAATTTAGAATAACGAATAATAGAAACTACACAAATTTTATACGTGTCATTTTTAGTGAAAACTCCGCATCGAAACAGGTCTATCAAAAGTATAGCCTTAAGGTGCAATTGACAACATAAATGGGCACAACAAAAATTGAAAAAATGAAAAAAATGGCAGGAATAGTTATTTTTATCGGGTCGTTTGTAGAACACTTTTCTACAGTACTCGGCGCAACTAACTTATGCCAGGAGCCCTGAATTTATTTCCGGTCAGCCCTACCAGTTTGTCATCTCTCATTTTCATCGGCCTTTCACCGTCAGCATTAACACAAAAAAAATCTGGTGTGAAACAATCACACAACTTTCTCTTGCCAATGCAAATAATGACCAATATAATCTAATATTAGTAATAAAACATTATAAATAAACAAAAAACATAACCTTATTTTAATCATAAATGAATGATGCAAAATGAAAATCTAACTTACGTTTGGCTTAAAAATACGAAAAATCACTCTTTCACGCTAAACTAGGCTCTGTAGAGAAAATGCTCTAAATAAAAGTTGAAGATCTTTTAATTTCCTATAAATTTGATTATATACACTTTTGTCGTAAAATGCATACTAACGCTGAAATCTTATAAAAAACTATTTTTTTAATACATTTTCGTGAAAAAACCGAAAATCGCTAATTACCGCTAAACAAGCGTTACACAAAAAAATCTTTGAAATAAAAGTTGTAGGTTTTTAAATTCTCTACAACTTTTATTATAGTATACATTTTTGTGCTAAAATTTAAAAAAGACCATTTTTTCTACGAGTGCACAGCATCTCCAAGAATTTCAGCAGACATGGCACCTACCCTATCTTATAGAACATAAAAAATGTAATAGTCTAAATAAGGAGATTTCTAAAAAAAATCGTAAAAGCCGTTTTTGAGAAAATCGCAAGAGTGAAAAATGACACGAATAAACTATTACTTCGTGTTGGTTTCTCTAGTAGTACTTAACTTAAGTTTCAAGTTCGTACGTTGTTCCGTTCTTGAGATAATTTGTTCGCACACACACACCAATCGCTAAAAACATGTTTTTTGGGTTCAGGGGGTCTGAAAACGTGTAGATTCGGTGAAAACTCGATTTCGAAAAATCGACATGAAAACAGTATTTTCCTTCCTATATATTTTTACAGGCAAGAGAAAATAAAAACAGCAATTCTAAAAAATATTAATCCCAAAACGGTTACAATAAAAGCACACATAATTTTAATTATCTTAATTTACGGTAACTAGATGAAGAACAACTTAAAAGGAATTCATTTATTTTCCGAACAATAAAATTATATGTATTACCGGTATTCATGTATTTCATTAATTGGATAAAAACGAACCGGTTTAGATTATCCATAACTGTTTCCGGAGACGATACGGATATAAATGTTAAGTACCCGGATAATAAAACCAGAAGATTCGTCAACAAAATCTGGAATATTATTTTTAAAACTTTTATGAAAAGAACAATATTAATTTTGTAATAAGTAAAAAGAATTTAATGATCATTTTTAAGCACCCTATAGGGCTAGAATATAATAAAACCGGACTATCAGGTTTCATCCATAACATTGGAACCCTTCATCAACGAACAGTAGACCTCCACACTCACACACACACATAGATAACTGACAGAACACCTTGTCTTCTATAGCTAATACACTGTACACAGCTTGTTTAACATGCACAAAAATGCACCAAGTATATAAGAGGGAATGACTGTACTAACTCTATCACTTAAATGTTAATATGTTTTTTAGAATATTCATCAACCGGAATAAATTTACAACCGACAAATGTTTGAATATTATTAATTAGAAAAAGCAAAATAAATATAAGCTATAAAATGTTTACGTATACTTCTTTCTATATAATAATTTAAAACATTTAATTAGGCAGTCAATTCCGCAGACTGCTACTAATTACATAATCAAAAGAAAGGGAAAATAATGACAGTACTTTCCTTTTTTGTTTATTCATAAACTTTATTCACTTAACATAAAAAAAAACATAACATCCACAATTTATTTCATATACCTAATTATTTTTAAGATCCATGCAAAACCTCATAAAATTACTGTATCTACTAAATGAACGTCTTCAGAAACAATTACCAGCAATTCAATTCTAATTTTTTTTTTTTTGTTTAACGTCCGACTGTTTTGCAAATTGCTGCTAATGCAGACGGATTCAATTCTAAATTTTATTATGGAAAAATAAGGGTGTGAAACACTCAAACCACTTTCTCTTGCCAATGCAAAAATTACCAACATAACATGCCATTATATTAAAATTATATAAAACATAGAACATAAATAAACCAATAAATGTGGGTGTTTTTCGTTTTTCGGAGGGCCTGGCATGCTGATAAGCATACTCTTTCAACTCAGTGAGGAGGGTAATAGTAAACCACCACACTCCTTGTTTTATTTAGTAAAACCTAAAAAGGTTCAAACCAGCCTTTCAGCTGTTGACCTAACAGTAACAAAAAAATCTGGTGTGAAACACTCACACAACTTTATCTTGCCAATGCTAATAATTAACAATATAATCTAACATTAGTAATAAAACATTCGAAATAAACAAAAAACTAACCTCAATAAACATAACCTAATTTTAATCATGAGGGAACGACTCAAATTAGAGAAAAATGCTCTAAATAAAAGTTTTAGACCTTATACTTTCCTATAAATTTGATTAAACACATTTTTGTCGTAAATGCATACTAAGACTGAAATCGTAAAAATCGATTTTTTACATGATTTTGTGAGAAAAAAACAGAAAATCGCTAATTACCGCTAAACTAAGCGTTACACAAAAAAAATGTTTGTAATGAAAGTTGTAGAACTTTATTTTCTCTTCAATTTTTACTAGGTAAATTTTTACGCTAAAATGCATATTAAAGTCGCAATCTTAAAAAAACAATTTTTTCATAAGAAAACAGCCTCACCAAAAATTTCAGCAGACATGGCACCTACCCTACCTTGTAGAGCATAAAAAATTTAGTAAATTAGGCAATTTTTAAAAAAATCGTAGGAGCCGTTTTTGGAGAAAATCGCAAAAAAAGTAAAAAATTACACGAATAAACTACTACTTCCGGTTGACCGATTTTGATGAAAATGTTTGAGTCGGGTTCTCTAGTGGTATCTAACTTAAGTTTCAAGTTCGTACGATGTTCTGTTCTTGAGATATTCTGTTCACACACAGACAGACAGACGCACACACGCGCGCGCGCACACACACAGACCAATCGCTTAAAATATGTTTTTTGGGTTCTGGGGGTCTGAATACGTGTAGGTCCGGTAAAAACTCGATTTCGAAACATCAACATGAAAACAATACTTTCCTTCCTAAATATTCATATAGGCAAGAGAAAGTAAAAATAAAATTGTGGTAACATTTCTAGTGGCCGATTCATAAGCATGAACATGAATACACTGCCCCATATTAAACAACTTGTGGGAAAAATGATTTAATTTAACATAAAAAAAATAAAAACAGGATAAATAGAACCGATTAAAACACCATTAATCAACATGCTCCAGATACACAAATAAAATGCACACCAAAACAACTTTAATATAATAATTTTTATGAGCGTTGTAATAATTATTTTAACAGAAATGACCTTCATACTTGACACCCTGTAGATAAGTTATTTACACCATATAAATGCTAACCTAAATGACAAAAATTAAACGGGACGCACTCTACCTCATAATTGGGTAAGATTCTTATCAAACTTAAAACTAATTTTTTGTTTAACCTAATCAAAATAAGGTTAACAAAATGAACTAACCATTAACTAGAGTTTAAATATTTAACATAATATGTAATTAGTATTTAATCTACATTTTATAGGTGTCATTAACAAGTTTCATTACCAAATGATTAATGATAAATTAAGACCAAAATATGAATTCTAACAAATCTTTATAAATACAGTTTAGTCTACTTCCATCATAAATTAGAAATGTAAGTGCGTTGAAATCTATTCATTTAAGAACAATAAGCAACCCCACATACCAATGAGATTTAAGGTTATGTGTATGACGCATAAATGTGGGGTGTAGTCTTGTACAGATCCAGACCGATCATTCGTGAGAGAGTGTAGTTAACTGACTCACAACTATCAACAAAATACACCGGTAACCACTGTCTAATACAAAAAACCGTATAAAAGGAACTATTTTCACTAGGATTTGAACCAAGAACCTTCGTCTCCGAAAATCAGCTGTTAAACAGCTGACTCATGATGATGACTTTACCTCTTGACCAACCCGGTGGGTCAAAAAATAATAGAACAAAAATCTAAATTTAAAAATATCTACTATAAGTTTACAACTATTTTTTTGGCTGCTTCAAATTCCTTTTAACAATTATTTTTATCCAGGATTAGTTAACTAGATTCACATCAATGGGAGCTTCCATGTAACAGCTGTCGTTGCCAGATTTATAGTAGCACTGTTTACCAGGGCAATAGAATACTATTGCAGGGCAATTACATACCAGGGCAATAGTATTCTATTGCCCTGACTGTTTACTATTATTGCTCTGTGGGAGATTAAGCGAAAAAAATATTACCTTACTGATATTGTTAATCTCCTGTATTTCACAGCATTTTATTATAAATTCTTACATATAAATTTAGTTTGTTTCTAAATTGTAACTAATAAACAGTGTGAGTTGCATGTGATTTTAATGATTATTGTGGTAAGTAATTATCCAGTTTCTTTCTATTTCTTTTATTTTCCACATTGATTACTTTGAAAAGCTGTGATTTTTATTATTAATATAATTAAATACTTATTGAATAAATAAATTATTAACCTAAACTTATCTAGTTATCGATTCTAATGTTTGGTAATTATCATTTTTATTTTTACTGAACGTAAATAAAAATTACAATAATTAAACAATGACTATCAAAAGATGGTAGTTGTAGTATTGATGGAGGAAAAGTATCAATAAAAAGGCATTTATAAAAACTTGACTTCTTGTGCAAGATTGATAAATTAGCAAAGCAGTAATGATTGATCAGAGGTATAATTCAGTCCAGATAACATCTTGACTTATGTAATAAATCAAGTGACTAAACTGTTAGTTCCACATTTGGACGAAAGCTTACATAACTGTGATTTCTACTATAGCATTATTAGCCTTGTGATGTTCTTTTTATTTTGTTTAACGTCCGACTGTTCTGCAACTGCTAATGCAGACGGTGAAGAATGAAATGATTTTTTGTAACGTATGAAAATATGCCGTGCCTAAATGGGATTCGAACCCAAGACCGCATGATGAGAGGCGAGCACGTTACCAACTACGCCAATGTGGCTAGCGTGATGTCTTGTGATACGACAATGTATAAATATGGTACAATTATATTTTTAGCAATTTTAGCTCTACTGCTGTAAAATGATCTGAAACCTAAAATATATTAGAGCACGTGTTTCCAGATAAAACTCACGATATAGAAAAGCTAAGAATAATAATCTATTATGATACACCTGAATACATTAACATACATTTAACAATATATTAATATGGCATGTAATAATTAACAGTAGAACATAGAGCACTAAAAGTCATATACAGTTGTAGTCTTTAACTGCAGTAGCAGAAAATCTCTGTACGTAAGATGCTATATTAACAGTCATCAAAATTAATTAGCTAGTAGTGATGTTCTCAATTCAAACCATCGTACTTGTTTGACAGTTCATATAACTTTCTCTCCTAACTGAATATATATATACAAGGTGTGGCTATTAAATAACGAGACTGACGTAGTAAAAAATTTTATTATATTTATTTTATACATAATCCTTATTGTCACCTTCAATATACCCTCCTTCTCTATCCCTACAACACTCCATTCAAATTTTCCATTGTTGGAAACGGTGCTGGAAGTAATCTTCTGTCAGCTCCTTCAAGACACAAGCCGTTAAAAGATGTTTGTACAGACACTTTGTAAGCGATTGAAAATGACCCAAAATTTTTGGAAACGATAATAACATGTGATGAAACGTGGTTTTTTACTTAAGATCTGGTAACGAAGCGCCAATTCATGCACTGGAAGAGCCAAACTTCACAGAGCCAAAAAAGCTCGAATGAGCAAGTCAAAATTTAAAGCAATGATAATTGGTTTTTTTTAAATCCATGGGATTGTGTACCTTCACTGGGTTCCTGAAGGTCAAACAACTAATCAATATTACTACCTTCAGGTACTTTCTAAACTACGTCAAAGAGTAAGGGAAAACACCCCGAAATGTGGAAGGACAAATCATCGGTTCTCCATGTCAATGCGCCAACTCATTCCGCGTTATCTGTCAAGAGGTTCCTAGCCAAGTACAGCATCTAAGTGTTAGAACATCCACCTTATTCACCAGATCATGTGACTGCTACATCCACCTTATTCACCGCATCATGTGACTTCTACATGTTCCCGAAGGTGAAATCTGCATTAAAAGGGACAATATTTGAGTCTGTGGAAGCTGTAAAAGAGAAAACGGCACGTGTTTTGAAGGAGCTGACAGAAGATGACTTCCAGCACCGTTTCCAACAAAGGAAAATTCCCATGGAGCGTTGTAGGGATAGACAAGGAGTGTATATTGAAGATGACAATAAGTGATTACGTATAAAATTTAAATTAAATTTTTTACGTCATCTCGTTATTTAATAGCACACCTTATATATATAGGGAAAGAAAGTATCATTTTCATAGTATTTTTCGAAATCTGAGTTTTCACTGAAATACACGTTTTCAAAGCCATTGAACCCAAAGAAACATGTTTTTAGTGATTGATCTGTGCAAACAAAATATCTCAAAAACAGAATATTGTATAAAGTTGAAACTTAGAACTTAAGTTAGGTACCACTGGGGGCCTGACACAAACATTTTCATCAAAATCAGTCAACCGGAAGTGATAGTTTAATCGTGTAATGTATCACTTTTTTCTGATCTCAAAAACGGCTCCTGAGATTTTTAAAAACAATTGTCTCATTTACTACATTTTTTATTCTCTACAAGTTAGGGTAAGCGCCATGTCTATTGAAATTCTTAACGGGGATTGTAGCTATTGTGGTAAAAATTGGTGTTTTTAAGATTGCAGCTTACATTGCATTTAAGGGTAAATTTCGTAAATAATTGAAGTTATAGAAAATTGAAAAATCTACAAATTTTATTCACGTGATTTTTTCTACGATGCTTAGTTTACCATCAATAAGTGATTTTCTGTATTATGCTCATTAAAATAGATAAAAAATGGATTTTTTTCAGACTGTGCCCTTAGTAACTTATGCAACAAAAAATTGAATTATTTTACAACAAAAATGTATATTGTCAATTATATGATTTTACATAGTTTTAAGTTCTATAGAGGTTGGTTTTCATTTGGTGTCATTTACATGATTAAAATTAGGTTATGGTTTTCTTATTACATTGGAACAAGGAAGTCGTGTAAGTGTTTCACAGCAGATTTTTGAAGTGAAATAAGGGTTCTTTAAAATTATACTTGATGTTTCCAGCTTTTACAGACAGAACATCTTACACAGATAAGAGTTTTATAAAAGTGTCTGAAGCGATAACAACTTCTTGAAAAATTTTAATTACTCAATTTTAATATTGTTTATATACTGTGATGATGGTAGATCCACAAAACGTATCATACGAATATATAAATTAGATTCAAAAAAAGAAAATTAAAAGTAGCATTAAAAGGAACAAGTGGTGTGTTGTCATTTATACAGATTGAAAGATGCAGGATGCATTTTAAAGATTTAATTAATACAGACAAAATAATATGAACTATTTTTTTATATTGTGAGCTATTTAAGTGTGTATATAATTATTAAAAATCTCGTGTGGAACACTCACACAACATTCTCTTGCCAATGCAAAAATTGAACAATATAACCTAACATTACTAAAACAATATACATAAACAAAAAAGTAACCTCAATGAACATAACCTAATTTTAATCATGAGTTGATGCAAAATGAAAATCAACCTCAGTTTGGCTTAAAAATACGGAAAATCACTTTTAACGCTAAACTAGGCTCTGTAGAGAAAAATTCTCTAAATAAAAGTTTTAGACCTTTTAATTTGCTACATATTTGATTATATACACTTTTGTCGTAAAATGACTAAGACTTAATCTTAAAAAATCGATTTTTTACATGTTTTCGTGAAAAAAAAACAGAAAATCGCTAATTACCACTAAACATTGTACAAAAAAATGTTTGCAATAAAAGTAGTAGGATTTGAAATTGGCTACAAATTTAATTAAATACATTTTTGCGATAAAATGCATATTAAAGTCACAATCTTAAAATAATAATTTTTTTACAAGAAAACAACCTCTCTAAGAATTTCAGCAGACATGGCGCCTACCTTGTAGGGTATAACAAATTTAGTAAATGAGGTGATTTAAAAAAAAAAATCTGAACTATTTTCGAGAAAATTGCAAAAAAGTGAAAAATGACTTGAATAAACTACTACTCCCAGTTGACTGATTTTGATGAAAATGTTTGTGTTGGGTCCTCAAGTGGTATCTAACTTAAGTTTCAAGTTCGTACGATGTTCCATACTTGAGAGATTTTGTTCAGACACACACAGACCAATTGCTAAAAACATGTTTTTTGGGTTCAGGGGGTCTGAAAACGTGTAGATCTCAAACTCAATTTAAAAAAAATTCATATGAAAACAATACTTTCCTCCCCATATATTCAAATAGGCAAGAAAAAGTAAAAATCTCAAATATTTGTAAAAATTTCAGATTTCACCGCCCATCTTAAAAATAAAAGGTATAATTAAATAAAAATATAATTTAATAAACTACATTAAATGCTCATTATTGTTCAGAAAGGTTCAGCCATTTAAGGCAAAGCTGTAAAAGAGCCGAACTAAAAACAATTTCATTAGATGTCACTATGGCAGAGATTGAAACAACTTTTTTTTAAATAGATTTCGACCTTATCGATTTCAAAATAACAAAAATAATAGTACATAATAAAAGAAATCCAGAACATAAGGAGTTAAAATACAAATGATTGTGAAACTACTTGAAATTTGGAGAAAAGTGTTTCTTTTTATAATCCCGTTACCTTAAAAAATAAAAAAAAACAAATATTACATGTAAATAAGAATAGAGTACAGATAATTTTGCTTACCTGACATATATGATGATGTTATTGGTAAGAAGACGTTTCCAACCATAAGGTACAGTCACAGATAATATCTCTAGTGGATTACACTGCGGTACGTTGATATTGTTTCCGTTAGTATTATTTACATTCACACCGACCACAGGCACCGCACCCGAGTTCATATCACTTCGAATATTTGTATTATTTTGAACATCCTGCAACGGTTGACTATCACCGCAGGACGAACTAAGACTACTGCAGCTCGATTCTGCTGTTTCCGACCGGACCGAATCAGATCGAGGAAACACAACTTCACCGCCCATCACAGCCACGAAATTCCCGTCCTCCCTACTTTTCACAGAGAAACCCGGAGGTTGGTTCCTGACTGCTGCCGAAGCTTGATACACATGGTTCGTCGTTGTGTTGCCTGCATTCTGAAATCCATTGGTACTGTAGAATGTTTGCAGTGATGTGGGAACTTTAGCGACTTGTTTTAAGGAGGGTGATCCAGCCGGGTTACCAACGACAGGGTTTGTCTGCTGCTGAGCATAACTAAACCCATCTCCAGACACATACACTAGGACATTTTGGAGAGCGGAGTTGGAGGTCCCCGGCCGCTGGGCCGTCTCAGGCTTGCCGGCCATCCTCCCACAGAACAGCTTCCGTCACTGGAACTGCTGCCACCATCACTGTACCCCTTCTGGATCCACCCCACGGCTAATCCGACCTCCTACAAAAAAAAAACAAACAAATCATGAAAAAAGATCAACACGATTTCTAATAACTACCAATTTACAAAAATTAACAATTAAATAAATAACTTATTATAGAATTTTATTACATAAAAAACAGCTAAAACTGAATATACATTAAAAATTCTATTTCATGAAATAAATTCCACACACCTTTTTAAGCTGTCTTAGTTTCTATTACATGTCACTTTCATGTGATTCAGTAGATCCACCATCATAAGAGTACAAAATACCATTTGAAACTAAACATTTTTTATTTAAAATATTTAGAAGATATTACACCGTTAGTCATCTAAATAAAATTAAGAGTTTTATAAAGATGACTGAAGATGTAATATCTTCTTAAGATTTTTTTTCTCTTTAATTTTTTATTTACAACTGTAAAATTTTACAAGCAAATGTGATGATTATGATAATAATGTAAGTGACATGATAGGCATGAGAGGGGTAGGGCCCCGATTGGTGCCTCCCCAAGAATGAAATTTGTGTATCAAATTAGCAGGTCTCTACTCCAGCGTCTTTTAAGGTATCTCTTAAGATTTTAAATAAAAAATGTTTAGTTTCAAATGCTATTGTGTACTTTGACAATGATTGGTCCACCAAAACACGTATAAGTGACAGTAATAGAAACCGAGGCAGAAGAGTTTAGATATATAAATTATTTAAATTTTAAATAATACAGCTGTTTATAATCCTGGATTGGATGTTTGATAAAATTTAATGAGGTACCTCTTAACATAACCTCAATCTGCAGACAAACTGTAATTATATGTTGTGACCATCATAATCTATTCTGATATAAAATACAAATCAGTTTATAAACTTGATACCATTATATTTGTACAATTATCTGCTACAAAGGGGTATCACAAAATATCCATATTATGTAAGAACTTAAACATGCGACTTTTCTTACAAAAACAGAAAATCATCATTAACACAATGAAAACTAACTTGAGTGTGTAATATTAAAAAATACTAATTGAAGAAAAAAGTTTTTACTTATGGTAATAGATGTGATGGCACAAACATTTTTAATAGCTACAGATTTTTTTGGTAACGGGAGCCCGCTTGATTTTCATAGGTTTTAAAATAAGTAGTTATGAAATCAATATTACTTAGGCACCAGCATAAATTGCGGAATGTTGTTAAAATTTTTACATCAAAACAGCAACCAGAATTTTGTATTGCTGTGGAACAGCACAGGCATTTTTCTCAATTGAGAAACAAAAATATTCATGTTAAGCAAGAACATAATTTAGCAATTTATTAACAGGATTACAATGTTCGACAATAAACTACGAAAAATGTCAAACAGAATGTAACCTAACCTATACCAAATAGAATTACCCCAAACACAAGTACCAAATTTTTAATATAATTTAATTTAAAAAAAATTAATTATTCAAAACATTTGTTGAGATTGAGGTTATGCTATTATAACAGTTATTTACAAGATATGAAATTGTGTGTAACGATTACTAAAACATTAACCCAGTAGTACAAGATTATCATAAACACTAGAACATTTTACTGCTTCACTCCACGCGAATTAATAAATGATATTCATTTACAATAATATCTTCTGCTATGAATAATTTATAACAATTCAATTAATACAATATAGTAGATAATGACGTAGATAAAAGATCGGTTATTATTTCATCCATTAAAGCAGGCACAGTAAATTTACCAATTTACAAAAATTAATCTGACTAAACATATTCTGTAAGTAGGCTATTAACTAAAATGATTGTCATTAGTTAATAACTTAAAATTAAAATCCCAAGAAAAAAAAAAGGTAATTATACTGGACCAGTCACCGATTGTAACACTTTTGAAATCGAACTAAAAATTTAAACCAACTTAAATATAAACCAGCTTGTTTAGTTGTTTTTCTGAACTAGAAATATTTATGAAAAAGAATACATTCATAGATTAGGTTATCAGAAAATTCCTTATTTTGACCAAAATAAATCACATTTGGAAATAATTAGCAAAATACAGCGATAATATTACACAATAAATATAAATTATTATTTTTAACAGGGTTACATAAAGTGAGAAATAATAATTGATATAATACCATACCTAACCTAAAACTTAAGTATCGATGTACGGGTTTAATTTAAAAAGTTTGTAAAACGCAAAAAACCATCGATTTTCAATGATTAAATTGTAAAACAAGAACAATTTCAACGATAAACACAAAACCATCGTTTAACGTAAGCCAAAACTAACCAACAATATTTATCACAATATTGTGATATAATTAAAATAACTATTTACGTTACATACCGATCATATTTTGAAATAAATAGGATTATCAATAAATTAAAATCAACATTTGATGTTAATTATTAGATAAAGACTACTAAATCCTTGTCAGTAAAATGTAAATAAATTAACCTAAATATTGTATTTACCTGCATGACGTAAAAGATTCATATAAATTGGATGTTCCTTTCACTATATACCTTAACATCACATAAAATTTAATATCACAGGACCTTGAAAAATACACAAACACTTATTTTACTTAATTAACCTAAATCTTTTACATATTCACTTATTACACTACAATAAAAAAATAATAACTACGATAGTACAGTTGTCAACAAGGCTGTTGTCGACACCTGGTAGAAGACTTTATGTTTTCACCGTTTTTAATATTTACTATTCAATAATCGAACTAATTTTATTATTTTTATAAATATTTAAGATATTTTGTTTCAAAACCCGAATTATACAATACTACGAACACTATACACAAACAAACAATTATTTTCTTTTAACAACACTTTTTGCACGATTAATATAGGAAAAATATGGTTCCTCGGTCCCAGAATCCTTTGCGCCTTTTGCGGATGTCTCGGCAACTAAGATCCATGATGCACTCACAAAAACAACACAAAAATACAAGGCGTGAAAATGGACGCGTTCAGTTATTCAGAACTAGTGCTCGTCGGCTTTGATTGCAGCTAACATTTTTAGCTACGCAATGTTTACTGCACATAAAACAGATTGAAGTGCATAAATAAACCGCACGAGCGCCACTATCCAATCAACATTTATGATCTAGTTAACTTGATTTCATAGTCATTTAATAATTTTTAAAATTATTAAGTTACAAAGAAGATCGTATTAATCTAATACAAAACCAAAACACTAAAATAAATTTCAATATATTAATTTTGTAAAATAAAATATTAAAAGTTGAACGCACGTAATCAATTCCATTTCCCCGTCAATAATTGTATAATATTGACATTATGAATTATATAAAATTATATTGTATGATAAAATACAGGAATTATTTATTTATTTAAAAATTCTAATAATAATTAATATATAACATTACGTATTTGTATTTATACACGTTTAGCAGTTATACTTTTCTTGGCGTTTACAAACATCTGAACATATTCTAACAGCCGTGGATGAAGCGGCAATTTTGATGCTCGAAAAACTAACAGACAAACGACTTGACTAATAATAATGTACGTTGACTTTTAGTATATTAATGGTTTTTTTTTACAATATTAGTATACTAAATTAAATTTGTCAATTAAAAGACAATATGTTTTTCTTTTACTTAAAAAAAAGTTTGTAGTATTCAGCCAGAGATGAATAACTAATATAATTATTAAATATTATTTCTGAAAAATAATATAATAATTTTCTTGTTAACACAAAATTAGTTGTCTTTTTTTATTGTAAGTTCCATCAACATCTTGGTTATTAGTGAATACTTCGGGATGAGAAATGGTGGGTACAAACTTGTAATTATTTTCCAGGCCCTAGCCAGGAATCGAACCTGGGCTCTCCACTATGAACCTTACCACACCAGTTGAATAAACACTACTTTCCTTTCGTTTTAACTGATGGTAACACTACGCTATTTTGGGCTACATGATGACATCAAAACATCAGGTATGTCATTTCCATAGAAAATTAAAGCAAAAGTCTATCTAATTAATTTTTTAAACTGTAATTAAATACAATTTTTCCTACTTTGATTCAGTTATTGTATTTTGCCTTACGGTATGACTTTTATACAACTTCCGAGTTATTTGTTGACATCTTTCTTGTATATTGCTTTTGTACCTCTGCTAACTATTAAAACTTCCATCTTTCAAAATCAAATATAACTTCACCATCACTATCTCAGAGTAGCGACTTAACAATCCTCTGAATTGGTTATGTAAGGTTTTCATTTTTCATTATGATCTTTTTAAAATTTCTGGGCATAACAGTGTTAAATTAAAATAGAATTGTTTAATTTCTAATAACCTCGTTGCTAAAGTTGGGTACTAGTACATTCGTATTGATTAACCCCTAGCTCCTTGCAAGTAGATATAAAGATATTTATTTTATTTAACATTATTTCCTTTGTTTGCATACACTAAATATATAATTAACAGCTAAACAAAACAAAACAAAATTATATATAATACTCACCTCAGAGTACAGTCGATTCCGGATAATTGGTGCAGCTGGTTTTTTGGGACAGTTCTTTAATGAACAAAAACAGAACGGGATCTTACATTGAAAAGTACTCCGTTTATTTGGTCCATAATGCCGCTTATTGGGACCAATCTGATGTATGTACAATATATATGTTTTATTAAAACCATTACAGGCCAGCGACGAACAATACATGGTTCTAAGCGGCAAGATAAGATAATGGGAAGGATAAAGGTAGTAAAGTAAATATTTTGAGAGATAAAAAACAATAACCACACATCAGTCATAACAGAGATGTTACACAGTACAATGTATAGGCTACATAATCGTTATTGCAGAAATTGCAGTGAGTCATATCCACTAGTTTTGACCAACCTTACAAGCTGTATAGCCTCCTTGCAATTTATGGTTAGTTGTCACTTGTCATACGTACATAGAACGTTCGTAACTCCATTCTTCTCATCAGTTTTTGATTTCATGAGTGTACTGTAACACACTATTTTTCGAGTCAAGTTGTTTTGTTATCTGCAGGCATACGTTTCTTTTTTTTTTTTAATTCCCATTCGTTTCACACATTTTGTTGATATTTGCATGCGTAGGCTTACAGTACAGTACCTACTATCAACGTCTTTGTGAGTTAAATGCCACATAATGATATGAGTGAGTGAACGAATAAAGCTTCTCGACAAAATAAAAACGTATCCACCTAACTTAAACAAAGGTAAACTATCGGAACTAACCGGTGTACCGAAAATTACGATAGCTTGTATCGTGCTCCGAGAAAATAAAATACGCCAAGAGTGGGCATTAAAAGATCATGGAACATCTCAGAAAAGAAAACGAGAAGGAAGGATCCACTTGTTGAGAGTCACTGAATGAATGGTTCGCCATTGTAACTTTGTAAGGTGTTAGTGTCAATGGTCCAATGCTAAAAACCAAGGCAAAAGGTTTTGCTAAAAAGTTATTCATTGTTCTGATACCCTTTTATTTGTTTCATGTGTTTATGGATAGAACTTGCATGTAAAATTTATGTATTTGATAATTTTAATAAAATACAATATCGTATACGCCACAGTTTACGAATTCATCTATTAGGGCCAGCCGTTTAATTGGGGCAAAATGGTCCTATACTGATGTGCCCCAATTATCCGGAATTGACTGTATTACATATTCGAGATATCTTTTGTCCTTCTCAGAGACATCATCAGGAACAAATCGATTACACAAATCACATAATATACATAAAACACATACGGTCGAAGACCACGTCAGTTAATTTAATTCAACTGTTGCAACCATGTCACACGCGACTTTTCGGCCAACTAGTCACGTACGTGTTTTGTGTGATTTGTTCCTGATGATGTCTCTGAGAGAGACAAAAGATATCTTGAATATGTAATAATCTGAGGTGAGTATTGTAAATAATTTTGTTTTGTTTGGCTGTTCATTATACATAAAGATATTTATCTACAGAGTTTTATACAATTCAAATTAGATATAATAACAACACTGAAATTCCCCAGGAAGTTGATACCAAATAGACTGCATGATTCATAAAATAAGCATGTCTGGGAAGGGAGCAAAAAGTTCATAATGTTCAGCCATAGAAGTACATTAATATTGCACTGATAAGTAGGTGTTTCCTAACAGCCTCTTACAAAACTTTAATTTTTAAGTAGAAAACAAAATCAAATAAATTTAAAACCAGATTTACTAATGCATGATACAGGTAACGTCCAGACAAGAGCAATAAAAATACTAAATTAGTCTATTTAATCTTTACTGTATGATTACCTGAACTGTTCTGATGCAGAACAATAATTTGAAACGGTTTATCTAAGTTTAATAAAAACATGACAAACAAATTGCAAAGATATTTATTACATTTCTCTTAAAAGTTGGTACCTTTTAAGTTAGTTTACCATTTAAAAAATGTAATTGTAATTTAACACATAAAAATAATAAATGTTTTCTTCCATAATACTTTCCTACAACTTTTTCAATAATTTTTCATCTAAATATTAGAACAGCGTATAAACAAAACATAATAACAACAATAAATTAATAGGAAAAAGTACATTAATATTTAAAAATGAAAGTATTATACACTTTTATTAAATGAAATATTTTTTACAATCTGAAAACAAAATGCATCATTAGATAAATTAGTAGGTCAATAACAGATTATTAATGTGTTACTACATAATGACAGTTCAGCTGATTACTTAACTTATATCAATCTATTTAATTTTAAATTGCTTTAAAGTTTATTGTGTTAATTATTTGGTCTTTAAAAAAATATTTAAAGACAATTCTAGCCTTCGAGCCAGCCCTTTCAGTCAGCTGGTAAAAAGTCACTATTATTATTTGTTAAGTAACACTAGTTGGACAAGCGACTTTGTAAAATGACCAGCTGACAGCCATTCCTGAACAAACTCCACTGGGGGTCCCTATTAAAAAATTCACGCCAAATCACGTCAAAAAATACAGCAATCGAATTGGGTGGTTGTCAATAAAGTAGTTCCCGATAACAAATAAAAGCTAAAAACAAGAAAAAAAGACAATTTGATAGATATAGTTTGTTGTTAAATATTTTATTTTGTTATAGACTTGATTTTAAAGAAAAATAAAATGAGATTTTATGTCAAAAACCCAAAGAATTTACTTGATGAAATATTTTCTTTAGTTGTTCCAAGACCAGAATTTGTATTTATAATTAAATATTCAAGCAAAGTATTTTCGGCAATCTTTGGCGGACTAGGCAAACATTGAATAAATTTGATTTCTCGAGCTTTACCATTTCTGAAAAAAATACTTCCTTTCTCAAAATTCAACAGCGACTTCTCATTATTCAAAAAGTCACATTCGAGAAAACGGATGTAACTTTATGAATAATGAGAAATGAGATAATAATAAAAAATAATAACGAGAAACGGAATGTCGCTAACAATTAAAAAAAAATCACGTTTCTGGTAACATTACCAAAGGTACAATCGAAATATTTTTAACAGGAAGTATTGAAAAATTAATAAAGACAGAATCCTTGTATTTTTTAAATTACAGAAATTTGAGCATCAGAATTTATAAATGCTTTTTCCTTAAGATCATTAATTTTGATCAAAATTTTAGGACAATCAATTTATATTTATAATTAGTTAGAACCGACAAAAAAACACTACAACAATCTCACCATAATTAATGTTAATAAAAACAGAAAACAAACAAAAAATTATTAGAAAGAAAGAAAATAAGTATTACCAATAAATCAGATAATTTAAAAACGTGCAATATTAGAAAACTTGATACAAAACATTTATGTTGTCAAACATTAACATGTTAAAAATTTAATTAAAAATTCATATACTCTCGATGTGAACTATATTACATTAAAAACAAATAAGTAAAATTTTCACAAAAACTTTGATCTAATAATTGGCATAAATTTCATTAAACATTATTTAAATATTTTAATAAATTCACATCAAACGACTAAAAGGTATAGAAATTGCAAACAATTTGCAGTCAAGAAACTATTGATTAAAAGAACTTGTTTAGATAAATTTTAATTCAGTAATCAGTTAAAAATGACCATACTAAACATTACAATTAAAAGTTTCCATTTTTATTATTATTCTATACAAAAACAAATACAGATTTTAAGAAGAGAAAACACTAAAAAATTGGGCTGATGACCTTACAAGTCCACACCAAACATCAAATAACAAGGTATATCAGTTAAAATTACTCATAAAATCAATTTTTGAAAGAATATTTTGAGGCATGACAATAACCACTGAAACATAAAAAGAACACCATAATAAAATTTATTTTATTTTAAAAACTGACAAAATATTTAATACAAAATTTTAACAGCTATTTTCCATGAAGAAAAACTTCTGTATAAAATTTTTTTCTACAATAAATTGTACATTGGTAAAAATGATAAATTATTATACTGCTTGACAACGATCGAAATACGATTCCCTCCCTTCCCCACTTCTTCCATTCCCGTTTGCACTACATGCCAGATCGAATACATTGCATCGTTGAATACATTGATCGAATACGCTCAACACAAATGAGCAATTAATATGATTATCACTTATACTAGATTCTTGTTATCCATAACATTTTGTACTGATTATGTGACCATCAGCAGAAAGTCATTAGTGTTTCCATTATTTTTGTTTATTATTAGGTAGTGTAGTCATAATATGACTCAGCAAGTTCCTAATTTATAACGTTGACTGTTAATGTAAATAATTGATATGATTTAATTATTAAATGGAGTAAGCATTATTCTTTATTTACTTGAGAGCAGCTAATATAAACTATGCTTGTACTTCAGTTGTACAGTGTTAGCGACCGTGCAATATTAGTTTTGTAGTCAGTGCAGTTTTATTATGTTTTGGGTTTGATTGGTTGTTCAATATTCTGATAAATTCGTTTCGTTTAAACAAATACAGTGTAAGTGTATATTTGTGATTTAACAGGTTAAATAAGTGCAAATACAGTCAAACTTGGTTAAAACGATCACGGTTACAACGAATTCACGGTTAAAATGAACAAATCAGATAGTTTGATTTGATTTTACTTAATTCTTATGATTGGTTTTCACGTTTAATACGAATGCGTATAACGGATATAACGAACCTAACAGTGTGATAGAAATAGGAAATATCGGAATCAGATACGTATGATTTTTGTAACAGGTAGTCCATGATATTGACAACACAAACACTTTCACCGTTTTCTTAGAACAGACACCACTGTACGCAGTATTAATAGGGTGTACCTACCTGGTTTTCCCATTGTTCACTTTGTACTAAGTTCAGTACTACAGTATGTACATACACAATTTTACTGTAATTGGATGGCGGTCAGCGACCCTTGTGACTTGTACGCCTAAATTTATTGACCACAAAAATATTTTCTTTCACTTCTTAGAATCGCACTAGTACAGTATGTTCAGTTCTTTCCTTTTGTTCCTCCACTTATAGATAGCCATTATAGGCTATGAATAGGCATAGGCCCACATGTGTCACCTGACCGACTCTCAACAATCAGTTTTACACTGATCGGCTCTAGTTCAATACATACTGTATGTACCGTACTACAGTTTGTTTCTTAAAACTCGAGTTTACTACAGTATACGCACACTGTACTGTATTGCATTGTAGTGTGTCGTAGTATCGTTCAGTTAAAGTGGTGTATTATTGCAGCGCTGTACTGTGACTTCAGTTTTTAAAATGTCAAAGCGTAAAAATTTTTCAGTTTCTGAAAAAGTGCAAGTGATCCGCGAATTACAAAATGGATCGTCTAATTTATCTGTGTCAAAAAAATACGGATTATCAGCATCCACGACATCTACAATTTGGAAAAATCGGGACACTATACTGTTAGCCTTCGCAAATAATCAGACAAATTGTAAAAAAATTAAAAAATGTGAAAAAAGTGACATTGACACAGCTCTTCTTTCTTGGTTTAAAATGCAATCGTCCCGTGGTTTACCAATTAGTGGAACACTATTAAAGGTTCAAGCTGAAAAGTTTGCCATACAGTTAGGGTACAAGGACTTTGTGTGCAACAATGGATGGTTGGATCGCTTTAAAAACAGGAACAATATCGTGTACGGAAAAATAAGTGGTGAAGCATCTGCGGTTGATCAAAATGTAGTCAACGATTGGTTAAAAACTGTGTGGCCGGATATAAGGCGGGATTATAGTGATAGCAACATATATAATGCGGATGAAACAGGTGTCTTTTACGACATAACGCCTGATAAAACGTTAAAGTTTAAAGGTGAAAAATGTGTGGGTGGTAAGTTTGTTAAAAACAGACTTACAGTTTTAGTATGCGCTAATATGACCGGCACCGATAAGAGAAAGCTCCTGGTAATAGGAAAGTCGCAAAAGCCAAGGTGTTTTAGAAATGTGAAATGTCTTCCCGTTAATTACGTTGCTAATAAAAAGGCGTGGATGACGGCTAGTATTTTTGAAAAAGAAATCAGGCAGTGGGATGAATCACTGAGAAAAGAGAGAAAAAATATTTTGCTTTTGATTGATAACTGTCCGGCTCACCCTACATTGCACAATTTAACAAACATAAAAATGGTTTTCTTGCCTGCAAATTGTACGTCTGTGTTACAGCCAATGGATCAAGGGGTAATTAGAAGTTTCAAATGTAACTATCGCCGACTGTTGGTCTTAAATTTAATTGAAAAAATTAACAGTTCCGATAAAACTGTTTATGATGCCAAAGTTTCCGTGCTCGAAGCAATTCGTCTTTTCAGCGATGCATGGGAAAATGTGACAGAAAACACGATACGCAACTGCTTTAAAAAACCAGGACTTGCAACATTTCCAAATGACAGTGAAGATCCTGAGGACTACTTACCTTTATCACAATGGCTTAAGTCAAGAAATGTCAAGAGCGATTGCCGATTTTTGGATGTAATAGTAGACGATTTTGTGGATATAGATACTGAAGTAGTGACTTCAGGGATTCCGACCGATGATGAAATCTTAAGTAATGTTTCCACTATCGTTCAAGAAAGCAGTGACTCCGAATCCGATGACAACGCACCTATCATTAAAACCACTTCGTGGAAAGATGCAGAAGATGCTTTGGAACTTCTTTCTGGATTTTTGGAATCTAGAGGTAACTCTACAGAAGAAACGTTCCAGCAACTGAGTGTTTTGAGGAACAGTTTTAGACAATTGAAGTACTCAAAGAAAACAACTCAAACAACAATAGACAATTTTTTTATGCCATAACTTGAGTTTTACTCCATCATACATACTACTTATGTAAGTTTTTGCAATTTTTTATTTATTTTTAAATAAAAAATATATATTTTATTTGTAAAAAAATTAATTTTAGATAAATATACATATTTCTTTGTTCAAATATTAGGTCTCTATTAGTATAGCGTTTAATGATTAGTATCTAAAAATTCCATTGTTTTCTTGTACGTAATATGTAAGCACCCCTTATATTTCACGTCACGGTTATTGCGAATAACGGATTTAACGAACGAATTTACTTGCTCCCGTGGAATTCGTTTTAACCGAGTTTGACTGTAATAATAAATAATAAAGTAATAGTAATTATGAATATAAATACTGTTGTAGTAATGAGCTGTACTAGTAGGCTGACTATCCGAGCTAATGTTTTTGGGACGGTGCGTAATGCGAGGTGGCGCGGATGAAGTGCGGAAGGGAGGGAATCCTATTTCGAAACTTGTCGGACAGTAGTCAATCTTCTATTAAGTGACTTAATAGATAGGTAAAAGACAGCGATTTGATTCGGATACTGATTAAAAGAGTTTAAGTAGTTCTTACTGTAATCTTTCATCATAACTAGTTACACGGTGAGGGAAGACAGAGCTCTCCCTTCCTGATTCTGATTCTCAGAATCAGGTTAACCCCGGTTCGTAGTAGTGTGTACGTGTATACGCTTACGCACGCACATTTTTAAAATTCAGCATGGCTTTACAATATAATGAAGAATAAACTCAATGAAAGTGTTATGTGGACTCTTCTGTAAGGGTTAGTACACATTAGCCGAGAAATTCTGGTTATAGCACCAGAGACTAGCTTTTGAAACGACTGTCATTATGAAAAATAAATTGCCATTCTTTAGATTTATGGCGTTACATACTTGATATTAGTAAAACACTATACCAATTACTTACAGCATATACGTAGAAGTTGGAGGGGTGGTGGCCTTGGGAGTAGTGGTGGGGGCTGCCTTTACTAACCGTAGCAGAAGTAGTTGGCGAAGAAGCGGAAATTCTGTGAGAGAAGTTATAATAAATGGATTATAGGTACTAGTATAATTCAAACATGAACCAATGTTCTTTAAATAGAATGATACTTGTGAATTGACCGCAATAGCCAGGCAGGCACCTTTGCTCCCCTTTGCTACAGCTTACCTCTTCCAATACCATGTAATCTATAGATCATGAGCCACATTAAAATATTTGTTGGACATAAATTTTAATTGATGAAATTTAGTTAAGAACTTAAAAATTTAAAAATAATTTTTAGATACATAAAATATAAATTAAAATACATATATAAAATATATACATAAAAAATGTATATAGAAATATACACAAAAATATAAATTAGGTTAAAAATACATCAGCTTTACACAAAAGTAAAACAACTGTTAGTTGTTTGTAGTACATTCCTGGTATTTTCACACAAAAGAATAGAAATACATAGAATTTTATTTTTTTGGTTTATTTAATGTCACATCTACAGCTTGATTAATAGCAGCTATGATGGGTTTAAACTTGAGAAAATTTCCAGACAATAGCTGGGAATCGAACTCAGGACCTCTGCATTGTACGCTATCATGGTACGGAGGATGTCTATAGCATTTTAATTTGTTGAATTTTATAAAAACTTTTGTGTAAATCAATTAATTTGTCTTTAATAAAAACAGAGAGTGAAAAACAGAATACTTCTTGTACAGGTAAGTTGCGTTATATGCGTCTTCTGATATTCACAGATTTTGTTTTTCTGAATACTACACAACTTTTTAAAAAAATTTTCTGTAATATGTACATTTTTTTTTTTTTTTTTTTTTTTTTTTTTTTAGGGCGAACAACCTGGACGGTTATCATCGCCCGTAATATGTACATTAGTGAGAATAGTTTTTTTGTTCATAAAAGGTCAGATTCCTATTTTTTAACTTTTAATACTACCTAAATAATACCTAACTTCTACTGAAAATATACTGTCAGAAGTATGAGAACGTACTAAGGAACAAAACACTCCAATGTACACAAATTTGTTATCTCTTATTGTTTTGAGTTAACAACAGTAGATATTACTGTGACTTACCTTATTATAAGGTGAAAATTTAGCCGGCAATCAAATGCAGAACCTTTGATATCACTAACAACTGAATACATTACCAACTCATCACCAAGATGGTCCAGATTTTTTAATATCTTAAATTTTAGTTAATTAATGTCTCAAAATTTTCAAAATATCAATTTTTGCACCAAACTGAACAAAAGCTCTTCAAAAAACATTATGCTAATAACTTTTCTTACACCAATTAAACACGTAAAAATCTGAAACTGATAATAACAATACTATTAAATTTAACAAAACAACCATTGCGGTGAAAATTTTTACATCCCTTTAAATAAAATATTTTGTAAATTAATTTGTACAAAACGTAATTAAAAAACCTGTCATAATAAATAAACAAATTATAAAGTTCCACAGTTTAATCAAAGGCACAAAGGCTTGAATATTTTAATGAAACCCAACCGTGAGAACTTTGTAATTAATTTGTAAATTAAAACTGGCATATCGTTAAGATTTTTCTTAAACCGAAACAAATTTCTGTTATTCAAAACATTTATATAATATTATAATGTGGTATTAAGAATCAATACCATAGAAATTACAATTACAAATAATCTTGTATTTGTAGTTGTACAAAATCAATTCCATTATGTATGACACAAAAGGTATTTACGTACTGTATTTACTATTTTTTATTAAAAAGAAACAAATATCATGACGATATTTGATTTAGAACACAAGTCTGATGAAATATGATTTGAAATTCATTAGTAATCAAGACAATCTATTCAATTTTTTTGTCAATCAAGAATCCTTCTTCTCAGGGATACATCAAAACTTCAATCGGAAACTAATATTGACATCTGTCATTAAAAAACATGTATTTTTAGTTGTGTAAACTTCAAGATTACAAGAGACAGAGAATATGATGGACCATACAATCATTCAGAATCTACCTGATACTCAAATCTGATTTATCATTTAACAATTTAAACTGATTTACATGTCAAATTCTTATGTACAAAGTAAAAATTAAATCGATTTCAGTACAATTTTTATAATTTTCATTCTTGACTCAATTTATTTGTTAATGGCTTTAGAAGTAATGAAAATCAGCAGCTCTAAAAAAAACCAGAATTACAGTAAACGCCCGTTTGGAGGCTGTCTGTTATATTGCACTGAACCACCTAATGAACATGACTAAAACTGTACTGTATAAAGTACATTTATGCACATGCTAGAACTTGAATTACATAACCTACGCCCATTTTGGAAAACAGTAAAAATTTGAAATTGATGTAACTGAGAACAAATTATCTATTTTTAACTGCTTTATTGACTGACCAAGTTTCTATCTAGTCGTTTCTTAAAACTCAAAAATTTTCATAATGCAGTCAGCATAACTTGATCTTCAGATAAATCGATATATAAAATTACTTCAACATCACAAACACCGGAAAGACTAGATTTTAATATCTTCCTCATCTTTAGAATTACCGCAAAAGGACTTACTTCTTCACCGCAAAAGGACTTCTTCAATTTCACCATCATTCATAATTTAGTACCCAGGATCATTATCACCAACTTCCAACCACTATCGAACGTCAGTTTTGGTGATTTTACTCCCATCTAAAAACCTTAATGAATAATTAACATCACTCACATTCTACGTGACGAAATGTTCTTGTCCTGTGACAGCTCAGACGACATTAAGCAGCGGTGCAAATTCACCATGTAATTTTCTGCAATTAACTTTACTTGTCGACTGGCACATGTAACCATGGCTACTGACAAGACGCAAGCTACCGATAGGAAAGATTATTTGGAACTTCCTTAAAATTCATTTGTTGACACCACATAATACTTATCTAGTAAAGGAATAAATTTTGTCACAACAAAAATTTTATATCCAAGTTGCATTAAAATTATGACAAAAGCTATTGAGTGACCAAAGACACCCCTGTAAGCCTCTCTGTGTTTACAGAATAGCATTTAAACAATCCTGAGATTATGACAAAGACATTGATGAATTTCATCAAAATTGGTACGATACGCTTTGAGATTTTTGTAAACACACAAACATTTCCTCTTCCTGTAATTTAGCGTGTTTCAGAAAGGACCTGACTCATTTTTAGATGATGTGAATGTAGTAAAAAAATATTAAATAAATGAAATATTTATTATAATTTTATACAACAATATTCAAATTATACAATGAAACTTACCATTAATAACTTTATAATAGATGTTGAAAATGATTCCCTGTGACCCGAATGCAGGTACGTAACTTTTGCAGCCACTTTTTAAAATGTTGCTCATCAATGTTAGAAATCTCATGTTCAAAGTTTGCCTTCAATTCGTCAAGTGTATGAGGACTGTTTAAAAAAAACTTTTTAAATACCTTTACAGAAAAAGTCTGCTGGTGTAAGATTAAACACACTTTTGTTTTTGGAAAATGATGTTGATACAATATAAGAATGGTTACTGGAATAGCACTGATGCATTAACGACATTACGATTGTTACAAGCTTTTAACCTTGAATACAATGTTGCCAACTGACTTGGAAGGAGACATGAAATTTATTTATGGATTATTTATACTTTCTTAATGTTACAGTTGCATCTTTTTTGAATCACCTGTTTGTTGATTTCTCCATCTTTAAAAATATGTTTCAATATTTGAAGAATAGAAGTTCGTCAATTTTTGAAACTTATAAAATCACTTATTTCTTTTAAATAACGATTAAACTAACATTTATTTGTTTCTAAAAATTAATGAACGGCCTCAAGCTCCAAGTCAATTATTTCAAATTTTGTATGTGCAACGTAGCTAACTGTTAATTAATTTGAATCAGAATTCACCACATCAAAGTTAAATCATATTTCCATCATACATTCAAAATTTTTAAAACAAATTTAAACTTAACGAGGTAAAATAAGAAAAATATACATTCACATCAGAAATAAAACAGGGATTTTATTTCTTACATAAAACCTATCAACTTAGTTTAACAAGGTAAGTTAATGATGACAATGTTATAAAAAAGAAAACAATATATATATTTTTATATCCATTCATAAAAACTCATGAGTAAGCATTGATATTTATTGCTTCGCAATCTAGAACTTATTTATACAGATAATTGATCTCCCTTTACACATTTTCAATCTTAACTACTGAAATACTCCATTTAAAAAAAAGTACCATTACAACTGCAAAATGGTAACAGATACATTACTAGTTGATTAAATAAATGACAATAGAACCACAGAAAAAGGTAAAAACCTTTTTTTACATTGCAATCGATCTTAACAACAATTCCTTGAAAAATGTCAGAAATGTTAAAACATTTCATTTTTATTGACCAAACATAAATTTTCTCTGTATTAAAATAATTATAAATTAAAAATTGTTTTTAAACGTTGAACTTAACATATTTAAGGCTACTAACACCAAATTTTTTGGTAAAAAATATTATACGTTTCATTTATCCTCTAAGTGACAAATTGCAATAAATTTTGATTGCAAAATTGTAATAATCCACGAACAATGTTTTTATTACTATCATTTTATGATTAATGCACTATCTCATTTCATATTAATAACGTATACAAACCATTTTGAGTTTTATCATAAATATAATTATAAAAAAATTCTTCAGAGAAAACATTCCAACCATCATTCTCATGCTTAACGTTTAAGCATCATTCTCAACGTTTAAGGTAAAAATTCCAATCAACCTCCAAAATTTAAGAAAAAATTGAAACAAAACATTTTGATCTGTTTTATGTTCAAATCAATTCCACATGTTTTGTTTCGAATTTAATAATATCCAAGGAACTAACGATACAATGTATTTTATACTCACTTTAATATTTTATACCTTTATTCTGAGGTAAAACAACTTACGTATGTGTCCAAACAAAAATACACTACAAAAAAAGTTGATTCTTTCAACCCAAGAATCATTAAAATATTTAAATAGTCCAAAAAAGTACACAGCATAATACTAATATAGAAATAAAAACAAAATCACATAATGTTTCGGTTTAAGAAAGTTAATATGTCTTTACTATCATAATAAACTTAATTAATTAACAAATGATTTGATGCTTTAAAACAAAATAATTGAGTCAATACAAATTGTAAAAGACATGATAAGAACTAAAATAAAAAATGCACTGTAGTTACCGAACCATTCTTTACAATACACGAAAAAATATTTTACATAACCACACTTATTCAAAAATCAATAACTCATTTTTAATAAATTATCTGTTATAATTTAAAATTGTACTTTTTTGAAATTCTTCATTAATTTTCTTTACGTTCTTTTTATAAATTATTTATTATTAACAATAATTCTATTCATCATTAAAGATTTCCAAGTAAGTCCAATACATTCTATTTTTTTGTTTTGTTTAAAATGTTGTCATTATTATCAGCCTTTACTTTTTGACGTAGACAAGAATTACATTTCAACTTCGTTTAGCCGGTTAGACACTCGATCAATTTCGTTACTGTTCTCTTTATCGCCTCCGTTCTTCTTTTTCTTCTTCTTAGCAGCTTTAGGATTGTATCGAGTTGCTGATGAACATAATAATGCCTGATAACAAAGAGAACATGATTCAATTAAAATGTATCTAAGAAATCAATGAATTACAATACGTTTATGATAGAATTATCAAATGTGAATACAACTATATTTTGCATTAACCCTTTAAACACCCAAGTCTATATTTAGATTTTACTTGATGATTGTGTAAGTACTTAATATTTTGTCTAATAGTGAAGGTCATTGAAGGCACACACCAGTAAAATTTATAGTTAAAAAGTAGCTAAATGTATAAGGAACAAGATAAACTATACATACAGAAAATATGATAAGTGGGAAATTTTTTATTGATGAATGAATGTTGTGGTACCACTGAACTTCTAGGATTTTGAATGAACTCATTATCTATAACTCATCTAAAAATAAAGTTTTCACTATGATTCAACGTTTAAATTGTAGAGGGGGTTTTTCTACATCACAGCCTGATCTTTACAATGTTGGCTGAGTCAAAATTGCCTTGTAAGAGAGAAAGAACCATCCCTGGAGTCGGTAAATACATCATTTTTAGGCTTCCCTTTTCACTGAATTATGACCTTCCAACTTTACCTGTGATAATTTTTTTTCTACATGCAAATGTTCACAAAATCCCGTACTATTACAGTCTGCTTTTGTAAAAAAAAATAACTCTAGGAATGTGTTAATGACATCAACTAAAAGGTAGCAGTTTTATCCCTTCCTGCCGCCATAAAGACTTTTATAATCACTTGTGCTTGTAGAGCGGACGCCACCAAATAAGCTTGCCGGTGTAGCCACGCGAACAGTTCAGATTCAGTCGGTAGATTTTGTGTCTTAGTACCGAACTGCCTATTAAATCACAGGTGCTGAATGATGTAAATTATCATCTATTAGCGACCTTGAAAACATTCAATTGTAAACAATGTATACAACAATTAACACCTACCACATACAACACATTACAGAATAATGTTTTCAGGTTAGTAGATACATAACGTTGTGAGGGCGACGTGACTGATTACAGCTAGTACAGCACTGACCCCCACCACTCGCTGAGGCACCCGAGCGTGCCATTACCAAAATAAACCATCTGCGCATTCAAGAAAACCGGCAAGCTTATTTAGCATCCGCTCTATAGTCATGCATTACATAAGTTTGTTAAGATTATACCTACAGTTTATTTTTATTTATTTGCACATTTTTCTTTAACACCAGACTAAAGAAAATAAAAATAAAATTTATTTAGTGCCAAATTTTGACAAAAACATGCGAATAAGCATGAAATACAAAACTTGTTCGAAAATGAGCTATAAGCAGCATAAAAACAATGCAGTTTCATAGGTTTTTTTTAGAATCTCTAAGATTATTGAACGCGTCGTAAAAATTTCAATATTTTTGGATAAAAGATGAATACAAGAAGACAAGTCTAGTGGCAAGACCATGGCATTAAAGTTAGAAGAGTCATCATTCTAAAACCAATTGGATACATAAACGTTAAGAAACAAAAAAACTATACTTAACAGGACCTTCTAAAATAAATTCCTGATCATCCATTGCTCAGTTTTATCCATCACAGCACAATTATTTTGCTAAAATTTGAACGCTTATTAAAACATTTATTACACGGGTGATCAAGTAACATGACCTTGATATAGAAATAAAAATGTGCTAGGGGGCAAATGGAACAGTTTAGTATTCAAACAATGGAAACTTCAAACAATAGGAACAAGTATAAATTACACACATATTGTTTTAATACACATAAATAGCTTCTTCATTTTCTTTTCGATAACTTATTAGATTATTTGTAATCAAGGACAGGCTAACTTAAACCTTAATGTACAAAAGTAAGCCTAGAAATTTAATGTAATTTTTTCAGTTATTATTACTTTCTCTTGCCTGTATGAATATATAGGAAGGAAAGTATTGTTTTCATGTCGATTTTTCGAAATCGAGTTTTCACCGGATCTATACGTTTTCAGACCCCCTGAACCCAAAAAACATGTTTTTAGCGATTGGTCTGTGTGTGTGTGTGTGTGTATACAAAATATCTCAAGAACGGAACATCGTACGAACTTGAAACTTAAGTTACATACCACTACCGGACCCGACACGAACATTTTCATCAAAATCGGTCAACCGGAAGTTGTAGTTTATTCGTGTAATTTTTCACTTTTTTGCGATTTTCTCAAAAACTGGTCCTACGATTTTTTTTAAAATCGCCTGGTTTACTTAACTTTTTATTCTCTACAAGATAGGGTAAGCGTCATGTGTGCTGAAATTCTTGGTGAGGGTGTTTTCTCGTAAAACGTTGTTTTTTTAAGATTACGGCTTTAATATGCATTTTAGCGCAAAACTTTATACAATAAAAATTGTAAAGAATTTAAAATCCTACAACTTTTATTTCAAACAATTTTTTGTATAACGCTTAGTTTAGCGGTAATTTGCGATTTTCTGTTTTTTTTCTCATGAAAATGTGTGAAAAATTGATTTTTTTAAGATTTCGGCCTTAGTATGCATTATACGACAAAAGTGTATATAATTTAATTTATAGAAAATTAAAAGATCTACAACTTTTATTTAAAGCATTTTTCTCTACAGAGCCTAGTTTAGAGAGAAAGAGTGATTTTCCGTATTTCTAAGCCAAACTGAGGTTGATTTTCATTTTGTTTCTTTCACTCATGATTAAAATTAGGTTATGTTTATTGAGGTTAGTTTTTTGTTTATTTCTTATGTTTTATTACTAATGTTAGGTTTATTATTAATTATTTGCACTGGCAAGAGAAAGTTGTGTGAGTGTTTCACACCAGATTTTTGTGTTTATAAAGACGATTTTAGTATACAAGTCACATTGGAAATATTACAAGTTTACTTTGCACATTTCCACTTAATCTGTCT
Organism: Catonia carolina; assembly: GCA_035578175.1. Lineage (NCBI taxonomy): Eukaryota > Metazoa > Arthropoda > Insecta > Hemiptera > Achilidae > Catonia > Catonia carolina. The sequence goes on from JAQMRL010000005.1 coordinate 52,032,021, forward strand.
TTCAGTCATTCGAGACCCGCTCCACCTACTTATGATTAAAATCAGGGTTTTACAGTACAAAGATTTTATCTAAAAATTGATTTTTTCTAAAAATAAACTGCACAGCAAGAATTTGTGGTTATTTCCAGATTTTTTTCCACACATAAAAATACATGAAATCTGCATCAAAATAAGCACACTAAGGATCTATTCCACCTGTAATTGCAGAATTAATAAAACCTATTTACTAAGATTTGGCATATTCTAAACTCCTAAACTGTCCAATTTAAAAAAAATTTGGGCATCAATCTGGGAGGATAATTGGTTCCGGCATATCAAGATTCAGACAAACAATAGACCAAGGAAGCAAAAGACAGAGAAATAGAATATTTATGATGACCCAGATAATCCTGAATATGAAGCAGAAATTTACTGACTTGAGATGATCTATAATCTTTTCTGCAATTTCCATTATCAAAAATTCATTTTTTTAAGATGCTGACCCAAACTCAAAAAGGATGAAATTTTTTAATAAATTAAGTTAACAATAACAAAAATTCTGGGTCACATCCAGAAACAAAAGTTTCTAATAATATAACTTCTTCCTCTTTAAGGTCCTAACTGTTTCGGATACTGGCCATCATATTAACAATCTCAACTTTATCCACTGCTGCTCAAAATACTTGTAATGTTGTTTCGAGTACCACATTCTGAGTTTTTTTTAACTGGGAAATATGTCTTCTCCCCAATACAATAGCTACTTACTTTTAATTCTGGACTGCTGACATGACAATCAGATTCAAATAACTCTGACATAAAAGGAAGGCCTGTAATTTTATGAGCTCCCGTTGGCATCAATAGGACAGTAAATTTAAACTGAACTACTGTTTCACCTGAAAACAACAAAAATAAAAAGTTAAAATTTGTTTACATGAAACATAAAATTCCAGTTAACTGGGGGTTAAAATATAAAAGTACAAAATTAGTTGAATTTTAATATCGGAAATCAAAAAATCCCTTTCATGAGACAAGTCTCATATCTGGCGGCAATTCTTAAAATAGCTTACTCTTTGACTTACGACAAAAATCATTAGTGATCTCTGTATCTACTCTTCAAGAGGAATTGAATGACACTATTTCTGTTTCCAAATTCTACGACAAAAATCATTAGTGATCTCTGTATCTACTCTTCAAGAGGAATTGAATGACACTATTTCTGTTTCCAAATTCTAACAGATTCTTGGCTTCTGATCGAAACCGGAACTTCAACCCAATGATTTCTGTATCTACTCTTTAAGAAGAATCAAATGACACTGTTTTTGTTCCCAAATTCCGACTTTGATTTCTTGACTTCCAGTTTTGGGCCACTTTCGATGAAAACTGAAACTTCAAACCAAATCCAAGTCCACTAACTTTTTTTGTGCAGATTACAAATTCAAAAACCATTTGTCACTATCTCTTGTAGTTTCTGACTTTGATTTCTTGACTTCTGATTTTGGGCCACTTCCAGCCAAAACTGGAACTTCAAACCCAATTTAGGGCCACTAACATTTTGTGTAGATTATGAAAAAGAAAACCGTTTGCTGGTATCTCTTGTAGTTTTTGACATCTGGGTGTGACGGCCGGACAAAATAATGATAGATGGCAATTTTAAAAATTGCCACCAACAAAAGGTACTACAGTAAACTGGAGGTGCTTGTTAAGAACTATAAAATACTTACAAACGAATACTGAAGATTATCTTTATAGAAGAGGTAAGAAGAAATACTAAAAAGGTTAAAGGTCAAGCCAATTGCTGTGAGCGCTGGACTACGCATGCACATACTTGATTTGGACCCTGCTTACCCCTCCAAACTATAGTTAGATGTACAGTCAGAGTCTTGTTGAAAATTAACAACACCCATTGTATTATGTACCCATGCTGTTTCATTGTTGATTACACACGCTGCACTATTGCAGTACATACAGGACTATACTAATGCAGACGCACGTTTTGTCCAGCGCTCTCCTTACGAAAATCAGGCTACACATTCTTACTCTTAAGTAAAGGATTTTTTTAAAACATATTTTGCACATTGTATATCCCATTATATTCTTGGGAATCATACAGTAATAAGCTTGAAATTGGCTGCATGTAGAAACACCTTTGAAATACATGTTTAGGATAAATTGTAAAAAATCTATCAGGGACTATTTTACATAGAATAAGATTTTTAAACTATTTTAAATACAGAATTAATAAATTCTGTGCCATACTTATTACAGAGTCTGTCATGGTGGCAAGGTCAGTAAAATGCAATCTCATAATTAACCCACATGAACACCATTCTAATTTTGTGTAATTTCATAGACTAGATCTTTATAAAAAAAAAAAATTAATCAAAACACATCACATCTTTTAGAAAAATCAAAAGGAAGTTTACATTTTACATCATTTAAAGGGTAGGCTTTGCATGGAGGAATTTATAAATGCTAAAGTCTGATTTTTCTACAGTTTTTGCCTCTTAAAGGAATGAAAGAGCATAAGTTTTATTTCCTGAAACTTCACACAAGCTAAAAAACTGAATGAAACTTGTATAGTTCTTGTGTAGATGGCAGAAAAGTTAGCACTACAAAAGGCATCTTTTAAAACTTCGAGTTAGTAGTTTTTCTAGTAAATAGACTTGGTTCCTATTTCCAAACATACCAAAATCAATTTTCAGTCTAAAAATGAAGTTAGGAGGTTAACACTTTTAACCAACAATATCTGATGTTATCCAATGCCTTTCTGTTTAATTTTAAACACTTGTTCGGACATGTATAATGTTGATACTGATTTCATGACAAGTCAAATACTCACTAGTTTTATACAGATTTAAATTTAAATATTTTTTGTTACCTTCGTTGTGTTTTATTAGATAAGGGCTTTTGTATAGCAAACACAAATAAATTTTTATTGACATCAACTTAAACTCACCTTGTTTTTCATAAAGAACTTGAAAAGGCTCGATCAGTTTATGGTTAACGCATTCAGCAACTCCTAACTTAGCTTTTGTTTCCTCTTCAAAATTTCTTAAATTGAAAGGCATCGTACCGTACTTATGCGTTACTTCAGAATAGAATGTCCTAGCTGCCTTTAATTTGAGCTGGTACGTCTCATCTGTTTTTTTGTAGACTGATACTCTTGTGCCCATTTCTCGTCCCTAAAACAATACTTGTTAAATTAACTATTCAAGTTTACATTAAAATTTTTTTTTTTAAATACTAAATTTTGATGGGAATATTTTCTACACATTTAATTTTGAGTGAAATTCTTTAAAGAAAATTTGGCTTTATATATTGTCTTTAAACGTATTTCTAAACAAGACAAAACAGTACACATTAAATTTCCTGGTTTTCTGCTCTTATGCACAAAGAGGTGTTACGTTATAAACTGTACTTGGGTATTTTCTGTTATTCAGTCCCCAGCATAATTTTTAACATTTTATTTGCAATCTCACAGTATTTTTAACGATAAAAACGAGGAAAAATATTTAAAAAAATCCTACTCCAATATTCTTCAAGTTAAGGTTAAATATAGGAAGAGTAAAAACATTGATTTTTCTCAATATTGTTACTGTATGTAATAATGAAATATAAATTCAATGAGTACATGACATCAATTAATAAATTATCATTAAATTAATTTAACAAAATTAAATTATTTATAATTGTCAATAAATAGTTTAACACGATGAGAATAGAGATTTTAACGATCATGCGAACTGTCATGTTACTCCTAATAAAAACTCTTTTATTTCATTCAGTTTCATTCCCAAAAATTTTAAAGAATTACCATTAATTTAAAAATAATTTGTTATTAGAACAACGTTTGAAACAAATTTTTCTGTTTTCATTTACGACCAGAATAAAAATTTAAAATTAAGAAATAAATATTTTATTTTAGTAATCAATTTACATATGAAAAAGTGTCACTAAATCACTAAAAAATTCATAAATATATGTTTAGCTATATACATCAATAAAGCAATTCATAGTAATAATAACAATTAGATACTGCAAAATGATAAGACCCATTCAAAAGATATCACACTTTTTGTTCAACAAAGTAGCGTGCTGGATGAAAAAATTGGGGGAACAAAATCGCCTCAAAATAATGTGGTGTCTTTTCAATTTTCATTTACTCCTCTTCTATGAAATATCTATCTCTTTTCTTCATGTTGTTTTGTGTATTATCCTTTTCTAAACAGGATAGCTTAAATCAAAATATGTTATATCATTTATTTTGACGCTAATTGTAAGGTTTAACCGAGGGATAGGCGAGACGAGTAGTGTTTTAACCTTCTTTGTTCCATTTTAGAGTCATAAAATTTGTCGCCGGCACTTATAATTTATTGATTTCGACACTTAAAAACAAATTTTGACATTTAAAGCTAACTGATGATGTCATTCCAAAACAAATACCTTTTTTTGTTGAAAAGTTATGGATAGAAACGTTCAAATTTTAGTACTGGCTAGGCAAAAAAACCTCTTTCTTTCGTGTAACACCACATTGTCAATTTTCATCGTACAAATATGCAAGATATGTACATTAAATGAAAGGAGAAAAAAGTCTCTATCTAATAAAACTAAACCCGTTAGAAAATAATGAATAGTTGCGGAGATAATTGAGTTTAAAGAAAGATGACGAATGAGTGATATTGGGCCTCCCAGTTAGCAAGGGTTAAGGTTAACTTGAAAAAGGAACAACACTTTAATGTTAACTAGAAAAATATTGATATATGACTTTTTTAAATATTTTACCCGTTTTTATCGTTAAAAATACTATAAGAATACCTGCATATGAAATATTCACAAAATTTAAAAAATTATGCTGGGGGAGGGGAATAACAGAAAAGACCCAGTAGTTTGTTAAACTTCACAACTAAGCACCATCTTAATATAGAAATCACTTTGTTTTTATAATTACAACTGTTAAGGAACACAACTATATTATGCTGTTAAAAATTGTCCACTTTCTGAAAACATTTCATATTGCCAATAATAATGCTTTGCTCATTTAAGTCATGAATACAAAACTTAAGTAGAAAAACCTTCCAACACTGTTCAGATAATTTCTAAGTTTTTGTTTAACTCTTTGATATTAGTCCTTTATATTGCTGCAGGGACCAAGATATTTTAACATTTTATTTTTAATTTGTCTTGAAAATCATCCTGTAACCTTAATTTTAAACCATTTTTTACTAGTTCTAAATTTAAGTCAATTTCTATATGACATTATATTTCAATAACAGTCATCTTATTTTGGGTTATCATGTTTAATAATTTCACCGATTGTTGATTTAACAATTGTAATATTGTAATGGCAAGAGTAAGCACAGTACAAAATTTTAACTCTTTATTGTAAAGTGAAGGCTTATATACAAAGGCATATTGAAAAGTAATGCCTCCTTCACTAAAACTATTATAATGATGAGACAAACAGTCTCAAAAGTGGTTAATCATATACTGGAACTCTTTGTAAACAAGTCACCCTAGCAGCGATTCACAGCCACAACCAAAAAAATTCAAAACAATCCTATCTGCCGGGAAAGTAATGATTACCATTTTCTGGGATTGTGATTGTATCAAAAATTGATCTTTTTTATACATAGTTTTTGGAACGTGGCTGTAATGTCAACTCCAAACAGTATGTTACTACCTTATCAAATCTGAAATGACGGCTGCATAGGGTCCATCCAGACAAAGAGCCAATTCTGAATCATGACAATGCTCAACCTCACACAAGTCTGAAAACGCGTACAGCACTATAGAAGCTGGGGTTTCAAGATGTTTTACCTCATCCATTCAGCCACAATCTTGTGTCCTATGATTTTTTCCTCTTTCCGAAGCTTAGGGAACATCTCAAGGGCATGCGTTTCTCTTTGGATGCAGAGGTAATAACGAAGGTGAGGAAATGGTGGAGTATGAAAACTTCAAACTTCTTCCGTGACGGACTTTTCCAAAGTATAGTGCGTTGGCATAAATGTGTCAATGTCAACGGCAATTATGTGGAAAAGTGATTTTCGTGAGTAGGGGACATTTTAATCTATCATTTCACAGTAATATATAAACAATATATCCATTACTAATAAAACTTATAGTGATGGAGGCATTACTTTTCAATTCTTATTATTAATTATTATTAATATCAATTACATTCAATTAATAAAAACGCAAAAACTGAACTTACAACTCCTTCGCCTGTGCTAACTAAAACATCCATTGCATAAACTTCATGTACCGCAAACTCAAACTTTTCATGTTCCTTTTTTTGCGAATCTGTTGGATTTTGAATAATCGTTTTTTCACCATCTATTTTAAATTGCTTTAATTGATGACTTAACATTCCTTCAACAGGTTTGCAATGGTAATCTTCGCAGATTTTTTGTACAGCATCTGTTATTGTATAAGTCTGAAATATAAAATCCAAATATTAAGACAAATTAAAATACAAAAATGATTGATTAATGCAAGGTGATATTTTATTATTAATAGACAATGATAATAAAAAAGTTTTACTATTTTTAGAAAAAATTAAAACCTGTACAACACAAATGCTGGATATCTCAAGGGTATACCAGTTAAAACTGGAAAAAATCTCATAAAGGCAAGATGATATTTACAAGTAAACCAGATAAACTTAGTTGGTAATGAAATAATAGATCAGTTGAATTATGTAGATGTGGAAAGAAGGAGGAAACAGAAGAACTCCTGTCAAACCAATTTTAGATTTAATAATTTCTTTAACTCTATATAACTTAAATCTTATATTGTGTAAAATTAATTGAATACAACTGAAATTTTTTAATGAAAATTTTTCCATTAATTCATTTATTACACATTCGTTTTATGTAGATTCCTTACTGGTGTATTAATAATAAAGAAATCTTTAAAAAATAATTCTTCTATACAAAACAAACTACTTTATGTAATTTTAATGGTAGTGATTTTACACTAAGTTCTTTCACTTAATGAATCTTTATGCAGTCTTTTAAGTATCAATTAAGTTCACGCTTGTTTATATGTCAGTCGACTGCAAAACCAGAAAACCCTCTGTTTTTTACAACAATTTCGCTTGCTATAATCATTTCCCTTGAATAAAACATTTAAAAAATTCTATTACAATAAAAACAAATTTAAAATTACGATTAATTCTGTGTTAAAGAAAGACCGATACATCCAATACAAGTTTTAATAAAACAAAAAAATGCTGAAATTTAAATATTTAGAAGAAATAACACCAAAATTACTAGAAAGTTTGGGTGTAAAAAAACAACAGGAAAAAAATAGCATATTATCATACAAAAGATATTTATAATAAAAAAATACGATATTATAACACTGTAAATCTTTCAGATGGCTCAGAATGTTTACAAAAATTTTAAGAGAAATTTATAAAGTATGCAAACTGCCAACAAATTAAGAAAAACAGAAACATTAAGATTATGAAAAGATAGAAGATATAACAAGGAAAAGTTTTAAAATTTTAAGGAAATATCAAATTCATTTTGAAAAAAAATTTATAAAAAAAAAACATTTAATTTTTAACACAATAGAATAACAAAAATGAATTGATGAATAAAATCAAAATGGACTTGAAAATGTTGAATCAAAGGCAAGAAAACAAATTGAAGTAAATAATTATGAATCATAAAAATGGACAGAAGGAAAAACAACAGGGTGAAAGAACGAAGGCATTTTGGAAAATAAAGAAATCTATGAGAAACCAATAACAATTAATTTAAAAAATGTATTTTGGCTAAAAAAAGGAATGACCTTATGTTTTAAAGATTTCATAGCTAATATTAAACAAGACTGTTAAATTCCATTAAAAAAAAGGTACTCTCATTTACATTATCAATGTCATTAACATCTGACTGAAATTACGAATAAACAGCAGGCTACATAATTTCCTAAACCCACCAATTTAATTTGCCCACTGGGTATTTTGTTACTGTTATTATATAGAACAAAATAATACAAAAAATTAATTAGTAAAAGTTATTGACCTAGATCATTACCTTGTCGTCTTCGTGATAACAAACACCTTTCTATTATTAAATCCACAGACCAAAAATAAATAATTGGTGTGAAACAATGACATGACTTGCCAATGTAAATAATGAAAATCAACCTCTGTTGGACTTCACATTTGTTGAGTGAAATACAGAAAATCACTAATTGATGCTAAACTTAGCGCTGTACAAAAGAATGTTAGAAATAAAAGTTGCGGGTTTTTTATTTTCCTACAATTTTGATTATATACGCTTTTGCCCTAAAATATACACTAAGGCCGCAATCGTAAACACTTTTGCCATGAGAGCAACCCCGCCACCAATCAGGTTTCAACAGACATGCCATAGAGCATTAAAAATTTAATAAATTAGGTGATTTTTAAAAAAAATTAGAAATTATTTTTGAAAAAATTGAAAACTGCACGAATAAACTACTACTTCCTGTGGACCAATTTTGATGAAAATGTTCATATTGGTCCCAATAGTGGTACCTAACTTAACTTCCAAGTTTGAACTTCATACAGTATTCTGTTGTTGAGAAATTTTGTTCACAGACAGACCAATTGCTAAGAACATGGATTTTGGTAAATCTAGATTTAGAAAAATCAAAACGAAAACAACACTTTCCTTCCTTAGATATTCATACAGGTTACGAGAAATTAAAAATTAATAAAAGTTATTGACCTAAGTTATCAAATTGACCTTTCTGTCTTCGTCATAACAAACATGATAACCTTTCTATTATTATATCAACTCACCAAAAATAAAACAACATTTTATTGTTAAATTTGGTAGATCTTGTTTACTGCCAAATTTTTCATGGCTATCTATTTAACTATAGATATAAAATATTAAATAAAAAATAAAAAGTTGTTATGAAGTTCCAATACATTGTTGTAGGATAGAATTTTTTTTAACACTTTGAAGACTGACATTTTTTTGTAGTTTTGCCCATGGACTGCCATTTTTCAAGGATTTTAAAAAAATTGTAACATATCAACCATTGGTCATAAATTCAAAAAGCAAAGATTAAATAAAAGATCATAATTAGTAAATTAATTTTCATTTTTTAAGATTAGGATTATTTGCATTATAATGATAAAGATGTTTGACTGAAGAGAGGTATGTTTTCTTGAATTTAAATATATAATAAAATTAATTATATGAGTTAAATTCTTACAAACTAATTACCTTTTACTTTTTTATTTTTTAAGTAAAATTAAAAAAAAAAAGCTAAGGATTATAATAACTAACAACAAAGCGCAGAAGTTCGGCAGATTGCTTGCTTACGCTTTATAACATCGATGCTGTAAAAGTCGATATAATCGATAATCTGACAACATTAGGACTATGAGTGTACTCTATTAGATTCAGAATGAACTGAATTAAGTAACAGCAATCGTATACGATACAAGCTAATGGATATTAAACCAAATGAAATAGGCGCCCGTATCATATACGGGTGCCGTCCTGAAAGTATTAATAAAATAATTTTTCTTGGAATAATCATTGAATTTGTTTAACCCATAGCAAAATATTACATATACACTTCTTTAGGTGCTTTCTCTTGTCGGAGGTTGACATCATAGCAGCAATTCTTACTTTGGACACCACTGTCCTAAATAGTTCCACAGAGCGGAATTACTTCTACTCCAGTCTCATAGGTTTTTAACAAAGATGTTATTATCTTCCTACACTTTTTACTCTCGGTAATTTACCTTGTACAATCAACTACAGCAGACGGTAAATCTCGCCACACATAAAATATTCAAAATGCTTCAGTTTTCATTTCTTTATTATGATAATGAATTCTAGTTCTTTATGTACCACATGTAAACTAGACAAACTAATTTGTCCTTTTCTCAGCCCATGATATTATTAACCCTTCTAGGACTGATAGGTTTTAGAATATTAACTCTTCCAACACTTATTCAGAGATTATGCCGATAGACTTCGCTTATTTTATCAATCTTTTAACCAAAACAATTGAAATTTTTATGAGACATTAAGAAAGCTTCGAGATGTTAAAAAACAAACAAACATGAAACTCTGTTTTTTATGCCAGTTACAGCGAATTTACGAAAAATTTGTTGTAATTTATGCACAAAGTTCCATGTTTTTGTCAAAATTTGACAATAAATATTTTTTATTTGTTTAGTCTGTTATTATAGAAAAATGTCTAGCAAAAAATTTGATACATCAAACACCCTTGCTTACCACACTATACGACTATTCAGGTGTATGTAAGAGTCAAGAGAATATGTAACATGCAGGCCGTAAAGATTTCTCTCTTTGAGCTGATGTCATTGACCCATTCATACAGTTATTTATATGACATATGTAATTATATGAAAGCAGGGAATTTTGTTAACACGTGCATGTAGAAACAAATTATAAAAGACAATATTAGAACATTTTAGTTCCATTGTGAAGAATATCTGAAAATATTCTATGAATTTCTGAGCGTTTATTCCTTTTTACAGGTCATATTCAATTCAACCAGTTTTTCTATAATAGCAACATTGAACAATTTACCTACCTTTACCATTCAAGCTTTCAAATGCGGTTATAACTCTATTTTTCATTGAGATTAGGCCTTTACAAGGTTTTCTTCAAAAAATACTGGAATTGAGTGGTATCCCAACATTCACAAATCAATAGAAAATTTCCCACTAATCTGATTGTATTTCTAAATAGCTTTCTTTCTTCCTCACACATTCAGCTATTATTTAACTATAATGTTTACTGGTGTGCGCGTACAATGACCTTCACTATTACACAAAATGTTGAGTACTTACACACTTGTCATCTAACAACCATATATAGGCTACCCAGCTTTTAAGGGTTAAAATACATCAATATAGTTGTAATCTGAAGGTTTGACTCCTGTCTATTTCAAGTTTTTTATAAGATATAAGAGTCCATGCATTCATTCCATACTTTTTTTTGTTTTGCATTCGACTGTTAAGCAATTACTGCTAATGTAGTCAGTGAGAAGGATGATAGGTGAAGATGAATGATGAAAAAATGCCAGATCTGACCGGGAATCGAACCCAGGACCCTGGCGTAGAAGCCAGTTGCACTAACCACAAAAATAATGCAATATCCCCTTGAATCTCATCTTATTCAGACTTCTAAACAGTCTAAACCTAATTTTAACTAAAATTATCCAATAATAAATTTGAAATTCAAAGAACTAATAATAATTAATGGTAATGACATTAATTTTTAGAGATTTAAAGAGCTAATTATAATCAGTGTATTTGAAACCCAATATCTACACTAATATTATAAAGACAAAGCGTGTTTTTTTGTGCAGGCTAATTCCAAAACTACCGAACGGATTTTAATGAAATTTTGACAGCATATTCCTTAGTTATATTCACAGCAACAACTTCTTTTTTAATTTTCAATAATGATAACCTTAAGGGCTCTAATGAAGATTTTCATAAATATGAATGTGTGAGTGTACATGTGAGTACGTATTGTTGTTAAGTAGATGGAGGGGTTTGATGACAAGAGACGTACATGGGGGAAATTATCAAAAAGTCATACAATTTCCATTACATATTTAAAAAATCTGGTGTGAAACACTCACACAACTTTCTCTTGCCAATGCAAATAATTAACAATAAATCTAACATTAGAAATAAACAAAAAACTAACCTTAATAAACATAACCTAATTTTAATCATGAGTGAAAGACGCAAAATGAAAATCGACCTCAGTTTGGCTTAAAAATACGGAAAATCACTCTTTCACGCTAAACTAGGCTCTGTAGCGAAAAATGCTTTAATTAAAAGTTGTAGATCTTTTAATTCCCTTTAAATTTGATTATATACACTTTTGTCGTAAAATGCTTACTAAGGCCGAAATGTTAAAAAAATCGATTTTTCACACGCTTTTGTAAGAAAAAAACAGAAAATCGCTAATTACTGCTGAACTAAGCGTTATACAAAAAAATGTTTAAAATAAAAGTTGTAGAATTTAAAATTCTCTAAAACTTTTATTATATAAGTTTTTGCTCTAAATTGCATATTAAAGCCGTAATCTTAAAAAACTATGTTACGTAAAAACAGCCTCACCCAGAATTTCAGCAAACATGACGCCTACCCTATCTTGTAGAGAATAAAAAATTGAGTAAATCAGGCGATTTTAAAAATAATCGTAGGACCAGTTTTTGAGAAAATCGCAAAAAAGTTAAAAATTACACGAATAAACTACTACTTCCGGTTGACCGATTTTGATGAAAATGTTCGTGTCGGGTCCGGTAGTGGTATGTAACTTAAGTTTCAAATTTCAAGTTCGTACGATGTTCCGTTCTTGAGATATTCTGTTCACACACACACACACAGACCAATCGCTAAAAACATGTTTTTTGGGTTCAGGGGGTCTGAAAACGTATAGATCCGGTGAAAACTTGATTTCGAAAAATCGACATGAAAACAATACTTTCCTTCATATATATTTATATAGGCAAGAGAAAGTAAAAAATTGATTACACAATTTTTTGAGCGTGAAGCCGCAAATGGGCATGCTTGTCCTTTTTAAATAAATATAATTCAAACGATACATACCTCATTGCCAGGTTTGAGAAGCCTAAGAGCTGCCTGTGCTGCATTATGAGCAGCTAAAATTGCATCAGCTTTCTTTCCTTTTACTTTATTATCAACAGATGCACCTATGACTATTGTATGTGCAACTACCGCTATAAACCCATCAACATGGGCACCAAGGTCTCTGTAAAGTAAAGAACAAAAAACTGTAATTCATTTCTTTCTCACACAGACTATAGTAGATAATACATAGTTGAGACCTATAGGATCAAAACGACCAATGTCCACTTTTGGGTGAAATTGAGGTAGCAGTGCCATATGGAAGAAAATTTTGTGTTCTTTTTGGTGGTAAAATCAAAATAGCCTTTAAAACTGTGTTTTTACATATGTTAAAGGACAGTTTGAATCAAAACAACCAATCTCCATAAAGTTGGAATCATAATTGCCAATCTCCAAAGTGACCAATCAGAGAGCAGCAATCATGTCTACTAGTTTCTTAGTTTTTGAGGTTAAACATGTGTCGTATGACATATGTCCAGTCGTGAGTATCAGAACTAATCTCCAAAATTATTTGTTAATTTTTTATGTAACTAGAAAAGTAAACAAGCTAAAACTTTGTAATTACATTTCTAATTGGTACAACAAAAATATTATAATACATTGTTGAAACCAAACAAATCAGTTTTCTTGTAGGTACAGTTTTTTGCAGTTTGCCAAAAATTACCCTGAATGGAGATTGGTCGTTTTGATCCTATAGGTCTCATGTTCTAATATGATACGCAAATGTCAACAGAAATTTTGAATAAAATATGTATTCATAATAATGTATCCTTATCAATCTCCTATTAAAATATCAAACACAACAGTAATAGACCAATGTGTGGACATTGGGGTTTTACAGTAAGACTTATCTAAAAATCTGGTGTGAAACACTCACACAAATTTCTCTTGCCAATGCAATTAATGAACAATATAACATAATATTAGTAATATAACATGATAAATAAAACAAAAAACTAACCTCAACAAACAAGACCTTATTTTAATCATAAGTGAAAGACACAAAATGAAAATCAACCTCAGTTTGGCTTAAAAATACGGAAACTCACTCTTTCACACTAAACTAGGCTTTGCAGAGAAAAATTCTCAAAATAAAAGTTGTTGATCTTTTAATTTCCTATAAATTTTATTATATACACTTTTGTCGTAAAATGCATACTAAGGCTAAAATCTTTAAAAAATCAATTTTAAATGTTTTCATGAGAAAAAAAACAAGATCACTTAATACCGCTAAACTAAGCGTTAAAAAAAAATGTTTGAAATAAAATTTGTAAGATTTTAAATTCTCTACAACTTTTAATATATACATTTTTGCGCTAAAATGCATATTAAAGCTGTAATCTTAAAAAAACAACGTTTTTACGTGAAAACAGCCTCAAGCAGAATTTCAGCAAACATGACGCCTACCCTATCTTGTACAGAATAAAAAATTGAGTAAACCAGGCGGTTTTAAAAAAAATCGTAGGACCAGTTTTTGAGAAAATCGCAAAAAAGTGAAAAATTACTCGAATAAACTACTACTTCTGGTTGACTGCTTTGATGAAAATGTTCGTATCTAACTTAAGTTTCAAATTCGTACGATATTCCGTTCTTGAGATATTCTGTTCACACACACACAGACCAATCGCTAAAAACATGTAGATCCGGTGAAAACTCGATTTCGAAAAATCGACATGAAAACAATAACTTCCTTCCTATAATATAGAAATTTTTACTTTCTCTTGCCTATATGAATATATTATATTCATATAGGCAAGAGAAAGTAAAAATTAAAGAATATTGGCGACCGTGTTTGAAAAAAGATAAGACTTTTTGAACAGAACAAATTTTAGAGTTTATGTTATTTTATGTGTAAAATATTTTTATTTATGGTACAATTTGTTACACATGCTGCAGCCCTTTACACTCAACATACGTGTTTTAAAAGTTCAACAGAGCTCTTATGAGAACTCGAATATATCTTTTGTTTAAAACTGTTATGGGCTGCACACAGTTACTCTTATGTCAATGAAAATAAACAAAACCTGTCCATTCTATTAAAAATAAAACAATCAAAACATAGAAATTCATTAAGTAAAAAAAAATTATTACATTATACATTAACTACATCAAAAAAATTTAATACCAATTACATTATTAAAATTATTTAAAAAAATAACCATACGTACACTTTAACTACATCTCCATCTTTTAAATTATAATCTGGCTGACTTTGAAGAGGTGAAAAATGGCAAATGCAATTGTTTACAGAAACACAAGTAGGAAAAGCAATACCTGAAAATAAAAATAAAACACTTATGATTCTTTAAATTTTCTGGTAACATTTCTTGAACTCTCTCTTTAATTTCATACCTATTTTTGATTGGGTAGGAATACCAAAGAGGCATACCCAGTTATAAAATGGCCACAATTAAGCACTTTGCTGTTTTCTACAGCAGTTTGTAAAATTATTCAACATTTTTTGAACTTGTTCCAAAATGAATAAGATGAAAATTCTCAAATGCTATCACATTATTCAGAAATTCTAATTAACTACAACATTAAGGTTGTTGTCTAAATAAAACACTTCCAACCACTTCAAATCATGCATGCACCTTCAAGTGGTGATAAGGTTCATTTATTTACCTACAACTGCACCACCACTTTTTTTAGAATCTTAAAACATAATTTAACCCACCAGGTGGGTCTAGAGGTAAAATCATCACTGTGAGTCAGCTGATTTTCTTAGACGGAGGTTCCTGGTTCAAACCCTAGTAAAAGTAGTAACTTTTATATGGATTTGAATACTAGACAGTGGTTATTGATATACCGGGTGAGCATAAAGTCTTGCCCTGATTATAAAAATTTATTGCAGAATAACTGTTTGACATAATAATTTAAATTTGATGCTGTTACATAGCCTATTGTTAGTAGATTTTGTGACCAATAGATGACGCTAGTGCTCCTCAACAATGACATGGTCTGTTAGTTCACGTTAGTTGCTGGCGAAATGGCGTTGAAGCAGGAGAAAGCGCAATGTGTGCTTTGGTTTCACGAAACGAAATCGCCCATCAGTGTTCAGCGTAATTTTCTTTTTATGGACGCAGCCCTCCTGATGTTAAATCAATAAAGCGATGGTATGAAAGGTTTAAAGAAACAGGCAGCGTTGAAGATCTTCCTAGAAGTGGCAGGCCTAGTGTGAGTGAAGCAACTGTTGATCTTGTTCGGGAATCGTTTCAACGGAGTCCATCTAAATCAACTCGTCAAGCATCACGTGAACTTCAAATACTGCAAGCAAGTGTGGTGAAAATTCTTCATAAAAGGCTTATGTTGCATGCTTATAAAGTGCAAATCGTGCAGGCCTTGCAACCGAATGATTTGCTGAGACGTGCAGAATTCGCAACTGAGATTCTCAACAGGATTGACGGCGCTAACGATTACTTAAATCGCATATGCTTTACCGATGAATCAACCTTTCATGTCAGTGGAATGGTAAATAGGCATAATGTCCGTATATGGGGATCAGAGAATCCACATGCTACTGTACAGTTACAGCGAGACAGCAAAAATGTGAATGTTTGGTGCAGCCTCATGCATAATAAGGTTTTCGGGCCGTTTTTCTTCACGGAAAACACCATTAATGCTAACATTTACTTAGATGTTTTGCAACAGTTCATTGCACCACAGTTAGAAGAATATCAACCATGGATAATTTTCCAGCAAGATGGGGCACCGCCCCACTGGGCTTTGATGGTGCGTAATTTCCTGGATGAAACATTTCCGGATCGGTGGATTGGAAGGGATGGTCCAACACCCTGGCCACCCCGCTCTCCAGACATTACTCCCCTTGACTTTTTTTTCTGGGGCTATATCAAGGATAGAGTCTTCGCCACACCAGTTGCTGACGTTGACGAACTGAAGGCTAGGATACAAGCTGCTGTGGGTACTGTGACAGAACACATGTTACAAAACACCTGGCGGGAACTGGAATACCGCTTCGACATTCTCCGAGCTACCAAGGGGGCACACGTTGACGTTTACTAATGTAAGTAATCTTAAAAAAAAATTTAACACTAACCTATGTAACAGCATCAAATTTAAATTATTATGTCAAACAGTTATTCTGCAATAAATTTTTATAATCAGGGCAAGACTTCATGCTCACCCGGTATTTTGATGTTTGGGGTTCAATTAACCATACTCTATCAGGAATGGTCGGCCTGGGTCTGTACAAGACTACACCTCTTTCAGATCTCATTGGGTCATGGGGTTGTTTATGTATCGGAATTGAAAAGATTGAAATGTACACAAATTAGATAAAAAAAAGAAGCATCATGCAGGTTCTTTGGTAAGGCATAAAAATATGAGTCACTTATTTAAATCAGTTACTCCCTTCCAAAACCTAAGGGCAAAGTGGTCGAAATTCAATTTTTTACACTTCCTAGGCAAAACAGATTTGAGAAATGTTTTCTTTGGGATAAACACTCTTAAGGTGCAAGTGTGGTTGGAATACAAATGCTTCATTTATAGCCGAAGAAACAGATGTGCGGAAGTTCATCTCATTGTATTAACCAAGATGTAAGAGAATGAGTCATTTCACATTATCTAGATATTATTTGTTACATTCGCCAATAATATGACAGCATGTTTAGCAGTTACTTTCTAAGAATGCTGATTTTTTTTCCATTAATCATGCTTTTAATCTTTTTATTAACTATTAGTTTGAAATTGTCTCAATTTAAAATTACACAATCACACAACAACCTACCTTTCTTAAGTTCTTTTTCCCTTTTAAAAACTTTACTAGTTTCTTCAACAAGCAATGAATCACCAAGAACGCAGATTTCTCTCACTGACGCCCCCTCAACACAATCATTTATCACTAATTGTAATACTCCTAATAAACAAAAAATTGTGATCACTTTACTTTCAATATTATATAGATAAAAATCTTATATCTAAATTACTTAAATTGCAACACTTTATGAAACACATTATCTTTAATTATTACAATATCTGTAATTGGTACACTTGTAAAATCTGTAATTATTACGAGGCGTGTTTTTTAAGTAAGTACCGTTTTGCGATTCCGCCGCCGCAGCGCTACGGTCGGCGTTCCGCGCTGGTTACCTACATCTCTTGTCTACACACTGACGCCATTACAGTCCGATTCTTCATTGTATACGTTGTTTACTGAGTGTTTAAGATGCCTCCGACAATCGTGAGTCCCGCTGATTGTGAAGTACGGGCTGTTATACGATTTCTTAGTGCTAAAGGCGTAAAACCGATCGATATTCATCGTGAGATCGTTGAAGTTTACGGACAAAACATTATGAGTGATGGAATGGTAAGGAAATGGGTGAGAGCATTTAAAGATGGCCGCACAAATGTGCAACAATTTCTGCCCAGAAAATCATGTGTACAGTTTTTTGGGACAGAAAAGGAGTATTGCTAGTGGAGTTTCTGCCTCGTAATGAGACAATCAATGCAGCGTCTTATTGTGAGACATTGAAAAATCTGCGTCGTGCAATCCAGAACAAAAGACGTGGCAAGTTGAGTAAGGGTATCGTTTTGCTGCATGACAATGCCCGTCCACATGTGGCTAATCAGACCAATGATCTCATCAAATCATTTAAATGGGAAACTCTAGATCATCCTCCATACAGCCCTGATTTGGCGCCCAGCGACTACCATTTGTTCCTGCACTTGAAGAAACACCTGGGCGGTCGGTGTCTTCAAGACGATAACAAAGTCAAAACATTTGTGATGCAGTGGTTAACAAATCAGGCGGCAGAATTTTATCAGGAGGGTATTCAAAAACTGGTGCCACGTTATGACAAGTGCCTCAATATTCACGGAAATTATGTAGAAAAGTAGATTAAGGTACAGGCTTTCATGTAAAAATAAAATTATTGCGATATCTTTGCACGTCTTTTTTTAATTCCAAAACGGTACTTACTTAAAAAACACGCCTCGTACAATATCTGTAATTGGTACACTTGTAAAATGTTTTAGAAATTATTTACTATTAAGCTGATTTTTGCATGAAGCGCTACCAGATTAATGGTAATAATTAAATATAAAATTCTGATTGCTTTAACAGTGGATGCAATAACCCATACTATTATTTTAAATAATTTGAATAAAGTGTGGATAGTACTGTAACTACCATGCACTAATATGCTGGACGTATCTCACACTTTACAGTATAATAAATAGAAATGTAAAAAAAGTACTCAAGTTTTATTTACCCACCAGGTTGGTCTAGAGGTAAAGTAGTCGCCAAAATCAGCTGTTTAACTGCTGATTTTCGGAGACGAAGGTTCCTGGTTCAAATCCTAGTAAAGGTAGTTACTTTTATACAAATTTGAATACTAGACAGTGGTTACCGGTGTACTTTGATGGTTGGGGTTCAATTAACCATACTCTCTAAGGAATGGTCGACCTGAGTCTGTATAAGACTACACCTCATTTTCACGTCATACAAATCATTCTCATCTCATTGGATCATGGGGTTGCTTATTGTTCTGAACTGAACAGATTGCAACGTACATAAACTAGATTACAAAAAAAAAAAGTTTTATTTGCTTAAGATTAATCAACAACAAAATGGCGGAATCAGAAAATAATATAAAAAAATCTGGTGTGAACACTCACACAACTTTCTCTTGCCTATGCAAATAATTAACAATAAACCTAACATTATTAATAAAACATTAAAAAATCTGGTGTGAAACACTCACACAACTTTCTCTTGCCAATGCAAATAATTAACAATAAACCTAACATTAGTATTAAAACATTAGAAATGAACAAAAACTAACCTCAAAAACATAACCTTATTTTAATCATGAGTGAATGACGCAAAATGACAATCGAACTCAGTTTGGCTTAAAAATACGGAAAATCACTCTTTCACGCTAAACTAGGCTCTGTAGAGAAAAATGCTCTAAACAAAAGTTGTAGATCTTTTAATTTTCTATAAATTTAATTATATACACTTTTGTCGTAAAATGCATACTAAGACCGAAATGTTAAAAAAATCGATTTTTCTCACGTTTTCGTGAGAAAAAAAACAGAAAATCGCAAATTACCGCTAAACTAAGCGTTATAGAAAAAAATGTTTGAAACAGAAGTTGTAGGTTTTTAAATTCTCTACAACTTTTATTATATAAGTTTTTGCGCTAAAATTTATATTAAAGCCGTAATCTTAAAAAAACACCGTTTTTACGTGAAAACAGCCTCACCGAGAATTTCAGCATACATGGCGCCTACCCTATCTTGTAGAGAATAAAAAATTGAGTAAAATAGGCGATTTTAAAAAAAATCGTAGGACCAGTTTTTGAGAAAATCGCAAAAAACTGAAAAATTATACGAATAAACTACTACTTCCGGTTGACCGATTTTGATGAAAATGTTCGTGTCGCGTCCGGTAGTGGTATGTAACTTAAGTTTCAAGTTTCAAGTTCGTACGATGTTCCGTTCTTGAGATATTCTGTTCACACACACACACACACACAGACCAATCGCTAAAAACATGTTTTTTGGGTTCAGGGGGTCTGAAAACGTATAGATCCGGTGAAAACTCGATTTCGAAAAATCGACATGAAAACAATACTTTCCTTCCTATATATTCATATAGGCAAGAGAAAGTAAAATAAACCAAAAACTAACTATAATAACATAACCTAATTTTAATCGTGAGTGAAAGACGCAAAATGAAAATCAACCTCAGTTTGGCTTAGAAATACGGAAAATCACTCTTTCTCTCTAAACTAGGCTCTGTAGAGAAAAGTGCTCTAAATAAAAGTTGTAGATCTTTTAATTTTCTATAAATTTAATTATATACACTTTTGTTGTAAAATGCATACTAAGGCCGAAATGTTAAAAAAATCGATTTTTCACACGTTTTCGTGAGAAAAAAACAGAAAATTGCTTATTACTGCTAAACTAAGCGTTAGACAAAAAAGTGTTTGAAATAAAAGTTGTAGGTTTTTAAATTCTCTACAACTTTTATTATACAGGGTGATTCATGAAGTTCTCCCCCCACTTCTACAGCACATTGTACTAGTAAAAATAATGAAAAAATGTTATATAAACATAGGTCCGAAAACGCTTCGTTAGCGAGTTACAGCTAGCGAAAGTTTCGCCTGGATTTCAGTTCACCAGGTGAAATGAGGTCTTCCTGGAATTGTGGTAAGGTAGATTAAGGGGCGAATTCAATCATTTCTTATGGTTTTTGATCTGATAAATTGAATAAAACAGGTCCCAGAACTGTAAGTTAAATAGTTTTTGAGAAAACCAGTGTCAAATGCAAAAAATGGAGTGAAAATCACATTTTTTCATCTTTGGGCAAGAATAACTTTGTTATTTCACCAAGAAACAGTTAAAAAATTTCAATAAAAAATGTAGAAAATTTTATTCTGAACAAACCGGTGTAAATAAAGTACACAGAAAGCGAATAGTTTTTGAGAAAACCAGTGTCAAATGCAAAAAAATGGAGTGAAAAAAACACATTTTTTCATTTTAGTTTTTCCGGTTAATTTTACTTTGTACTCTTATGAATAAAAACTCATTTAATCAAACATCTATTCGCTTTCTGTGTACTTAATTTACACCGATTTGTTCAGAATAAAATTTTCTACATGTTTTATTGAAAAATTTTAACTGTTTCTTGGTGAAATAACACAGTTATCCTTGCCCAAAGATGAAAAAATAAGTTTTTCACTCCATTTTTTGCATTTGACACTGGTTTTCTTAAAAACTATTTAACTTACAGATCTGGGACCTGTTTTATTCAATTTATCAGATCAAAAACCATAAGAAATGATTGAATTTGCCCCTTAATCTACCTTACCACAATTCCAGGAAGACCTCATTTCACCTGGTGAACTGAAATCCAGGCGAAACTTTCGCTAGCTGTAACTCGCTAACGAAGCGTTTTCGGACCTATGTTTATATAACATTTTTTCATTATTTTTACTAGTACAATGTGCTGTAGAAGTGGGGGGAGAACTTCATGAATCACCCTGTATAAATTTTTTCGCTAAATTCCATATTAAAGCTGTAATCTTTAAAAAACTTTGTTTTTACGTGAAAACAGCCTCACCAAGAATTTCAGCACACATGACGCCTATCCTATCTTGTAGAGAATAAAAAACTGAGTAAATGAGGCGATTTTTAAAAAAATCGTAGGACCAGTTTTTGAGAAAATCGCAAAAAAGTGAAAAATTATACGAATAAACTACTACTTCCGGTTGACCGATTTTGATGAAAATGTTCGTGTCGGGTCCGGTAGTGGTATGTAACTTAAGTTTCAAGTTCGTACGATGTTCCGTTCTTGAGATATTTTGTACACACACACACAGACCAATCGCTAAAAACATGTTTTTTGGGTTCAGGGGGTCTGAAAACGTATAGATCCGGTGAAAACTCGATTTCGAAAAATCGACATGAAAACAATACTTTCCTTCCTATATATTCATACAGGCAAGAGAAAGTAAAAATGAACAACAATCTTGTGGATAAAACTACTTATATTTACAATAGGATTCAGATAAAAAGGATGGTGTTTGATCATATAACATATCCCATCAGACAATGATAGGATGTTTTTTTCCAGCATGATGGAGCTCCTCCACATTATGCTTATGTGGCCAACGCTGTTTTAAACCCAAATCTTCCTAACTGTTGGATAGGTCATGGCAGCGGCCTCATGGACTGGGCTCAAAGATCGCCAGACTTGTCTGTTTACGATTTTTTCCTATCGGGCTTTTTGAAAGAAAAAGTTTATTCTCACAAAATTGCAACAGACGATGAATTAATGAGGCTGATTGAAGTGAAACTGCTGTTGATACCTCGGCAATTTTTCAAAAACATTTAGAACTCATTTTTGTATTGTTGCTATCAGTGCATAACTATTGATGGACATCAGTTTGAATAAAGGTTAATGAAACAAATTGTGTTCATTAATAATTTATGACTTTCATTTTATTACTTAAGTAACATTGTAACAAATCACCAATTTGAAATGGTTATGCAAATAAAATTACTTTCCGCCATTTTGTTTTGATTAACCATAAGCAAATGAAACTCGAGGGTACTTTTTTAAATATCTATTCATAATAACTGTAAAGTTTCCAGTCTGTAGAGTGTACGATATGTCCGGCGTATTAATTCAAAAAAAGCAACCTCTTCATGGGAGATCCGGTATGATTGAGAAAACAAAGTAAAAAATAACATAAATGGACCATATATACACAGTTACCTAATTCACAAAGAGGTTATGATGTTCCCAAATACAAAAAAAGGTTAATATAAACCCAATACCAAGATAATAGTTAAATAAATTGTTCTATACAATTAATTACTGGAAAATACAGAAATACTTTATTAGTAGCAAGATTTTGAACTAGGCCTAATTGTTATCATGTGCTAGGAGATTAGCATGATTGGAAATTAACAAATCTAATGTAATCCAAGACATAAGACATACTTATGTCAACATTAACTATAGACTGTAACTTGCATAGTATGCAATTGTATGTGATCTCCAGCAACTATTATCTTGGATTTTTTTTAGCAGATAGGCTAACTAGTTGATATATTTGTTTACCATGGTTTTCAGACGAATAGAATGAATCAACATTAGATGGTATTAATGACGAAGAAAATGCATATGACTAAGCAACTCTACGTAATTAACTTTAAGGAACTTTTTTGCTGTAATAAATGACAGCAAAACAATGGGCCAAGTGGCAAACTAAACTTTTACAAGATGTACTACTTCTAAAGAACTTCGGAATATTCTGTGAAAAATTATTGAGTACAATTCGGTTCCAAAACAAAATTTCAAAATAAATGTGTACGAATACGCAATTAAACTCAATTAACAGTAAAAAATCTACAGCAAGTGTCCACATGGCAACCTCAATAAATGTGATTACATCCCATACGGAGGTTAACTTTGAAAGAAGTTTCTCATTAAAGTATAATAACAAGAGTCCATTTTTTGAATTGATAATATTTATATAATCTTTATCTCACAAAAACTTACTGTTTACAATGTCACCAGCCATTTTATACTTGGTAACAACCAAGTCTTCGGCAATGGTTTTCTCGGACTCGTCCTGGTCAGCCATCTTTATCCGTACAACTAAGGTCACGTGACAGAAAGAAAAGCGCCAAGGAACACGTTTAGAAATGAGGTCAAAATAAATTAAAAATTCAAAAAATATCAAATTAATTAAAACTATAATATAATTTTATTTTTTTTTAAATGTTGCAATTGGCTAACTTAAAAAATATGCGAGCTTTAAAAAATATTTTTGAAAAACCTTTTTTACGGAATAATGCATTTTTAAAACTTTTGCCCGTTTCTTATACGAACTTGAATTCCATGTGTTCTTTCGAACTTAATCGTGGAACAGAACCTCCATCCATATCCTGAAACTAAACTTTAATGGGTTTATTAATAATGGTAAAGCGACGTTACAATTGTTTAAGAAAATCACAAATTGTACCTTTAGTGTTTCCTTGTGAGGAAACACCAGGTAATGGTAAATATACATTTTAAAAAATCTGTTTCGGTTCAGATAAAATATTCTGTATTCAATGTAGGTATTTAGAGAATTGTGTTTCTGAAATAGAATTGGGATGGATACAATTACGTAGGAATTTTCCGAGACTTTTCGGAACGAGGATGACAAATAGCCCAACCGAAAGACAATATAAGCCGCTTCCGCGTCTACCATATCTTGAATTAGTATAATAATGCTACAATAACATGTTTTTAATGATCAATTCTTTATTCCAGTTTTTAAATGTTACAATTCTTTTATTCCAAAAGAATTTACCGGCCTGATCGCTGAAGGATGTTTAGTCGGTTCCGTATAATTAGAAGCAAACGTTACAAATGTGTACCCCTCAAATCCTGACATGACATGATATGTATTTCATTATTAGTATTGGGTTATTTATTAAGGCTTAAATCCTACGACTTAATAAAATTTGAATTTGAACGAACCAACGGTTTATCAAATTCGTAATATAAATTTTCGCGGACTAACTTTTCGGGAAATCAGAAGGAATAAATTATTCTAAAGGCTGGCAAAATTATATAAAGTTAGAAGGACTGGCAACAGAGGCATCTGTGGGAGTTTTCGTTCAAAAGGTCACTCGAAAATTTTGTAGGTTATGTTATCACCAAACAGTGACAATGGCAAGAAGACTTTTATGGTAATGTTTTTGTACTTATTTCGTTTGAATAATTTTTGTAATAGCCGGAATTCTATTTTAGATATGCTACGAAGTGTTTAAATTGTAGTTCTAGGAGTGTAGCAATTTTAATAATATATTAAACAGTAATAAAGAAACCTAGTATTCATATCCTTCGAGTAACATTTTATTTCCCTTGATTTCATAAACTAGATTAACCCCCTTATTAGTTTTGTTTTACCCCGTTGTTCCCCCCGGAAACAAGTAGATACAAAGTGTCACAGCAGAACAATATCAAGGGTACTGCAATTTAATTACGTTATTCTAGATTTGGGTCGGTTTTACCTTAACGTTTGTAAATGTATGTATGAACCAAATTAAAAAATAATTGCTCCTAACTGGAGTTTGGACTGGAAGACTGTGGATAATCCAATATTATAATTAAGACAGTTTTCCAAAGATCATTTTAACCGTATTGTCTCTAGATTACTGATAATTTGTAATTTATAGAATTAACATATATTAAGCATAAATTTGTGACTAATCTTGGCATAGTGTATAGAAAATGTACTTAAGCCTATAACATATTTATCATATAGGCCTAATGTATTAATAAATACCAAAAGTGTGACTTAACTAAAAACATTTTGCTGATTTTAATGTTTGAAAATATGCCAAAAAAACCATAATGAGAAAAACCAGCTTATAACTATTGTATGATTTATTTAAAGGTTTAGCACAAAAGTTGGAATTTTGAGTGGAACAATTTACTATACCAATGAAATAGGAATTTGGGATGACAGTAAACATACAACACAACTTTTAGAAGATGCTATAAATTATGTTAAGCCTTTGCTGAAAGATAATATACCAGCAGAAATTAAGGTAAGTCTAAAATAGTTTTATGTTCCTATGATTTATTATCAGTTGTTTAAATTTTATTTATAAAGTTAATTAAAAAAAATATGTGGTTGGATTTATCATTAAAACCATAGTTCGTTGATGCTTGGTAGACGTTTTTCCTGAATTTTTTAGTTAGCTGTAACTTCAAGATTTTGAGTCCTTTTCAATTATGCATAATAATGGGATACAACAATCTCGTTTGTTTGATTGTAGAGAGAATAAAAAGACATGCATACCAAAGTTTAACCCTTTCACTGCCACCGTTATTTTTGTTATATGATTTTATGTGCCGATTTATGTTTAACCATTTTTTATTGTATTTACTCTAAATATACGTAAAAAGAGCAAGATTTTTGCAAAAAGTGATTTACTAAAAACATGAGGAATAGAATGTGTAGCTACTGTGTGCTGAGGTCAAAATAGTAACGATAGGATCACTGCCGGCTTTCAAAAGACATACGAGAGCATGGTAGGCAGACCCGAAGCATATACGGAGCCGGCACAGGGAAAACACACCCGACTCCGAAGGGTGTTCGGACCCGGCAGTGAAAGGGTTAACATAGTGGTCATGAAGCTTACTGGTAGTGAAAAATGTAAATAACACACTATTTTATTTTTTAAGCTGATGAGCTCTGAACATATGCATTGCCCCCAACCCACTTCATACCTAGCCAATGACTTGCCCTCAAAGTTCTGTTATATATTTTGTCAGCCATTTTTTTGGTCTTTCAATAACAATATTATAACCTATAAACAAAAACCAGCTGATTATATTATAAAGTATTGCATGTTAACGCGCTGTATAATCAATGTATTCAGTACAAGATGGAAGACACGAGTGAACTACTGGGGCTAGCATGCACATGTAATGTTTGTCAAGCTGATACATTCGTACAAACTTAATAATAATAATAATAATATTTATTTACAGAGGGTAAGCCGAAGAGACCTAGGGCAAAATGAACGGATGAACGTCGTGTTAGACACCGCGAATTTATGAAGGAGTACTAGAGAAACAAGAGGAATGGCGGCAACAGTTCATAATTGACTTTATGTGATCCTGAATGGGTCTAAACAATCTAAATAAATAAATAATATTTATTTATTCCACTTTATACAAATGCAAAATTATATCTTATCTTTAGGAATAAATAACCACCAACTCAAGTAAACGGTGGTTATATATATAAAAAAAAACAAAATACATAAAAACAAGTTTACAAATGAGTTATAAAAATGAATTACAAATCAAATGACGTCATCCACTACAAATGACAATTCAAATTGTAGCGGCAGCTACAGCGCATTTTAACTAATTTTTTAACAACAATGTTACCTGTACATGACTAGCACTAAAATCAGTTATTATTGTTATATTGTTTACAAAGATCAGTAAATTTTTACAAAGACTGAATAGCAAGCACTGCAAGACGGTAAAACACCAACACTAACCAACAATTCTTACAAGTGAATCAACATCAGTTGTGTCATTGAGCCAATCTTTAACCTTTCTTGAAAATATTAACATGTTTAAGCTATTTTTAATTTCAATAGGCAACAGATTAAAACACTTACCTAAAAAAACAAAAGTTTTAGCAAAAAAGGATTTATTAACTTTCGGTCTTACAAAAAGTTGTTGGCTTGAACTTCTAGTTCTGTGATATAAGTTTACAGTACCTCTGTTGCCACTTTTTTTTTTGATCTTGGTAAAACAATATAACAATAACTGATTTAAGTGTTAGTCACTTACAACGTTGGCGATGTTGGTAACGTGCTCGCCTCTCATCACGCGGTCTTGGGTTCGAATCCCACTCGGGCATGGCATTTTTTCATTCGTTACAAAAATTCATTTCATCCTTCACCGTCTGCATTAGCAGCAATTTGCAAAACAGTCGGACGTTAAACCAAACCAAAAAAAAAAAAAAAAAACAACACTGGCAAACGTTCTGATTGGTCTAAGCTCGTGGAACAGCAGAGCTCATAATCTGTGAAAACCATTATAGTGCTCAAGGCACCAGCAAACTCAGTTATAAGAATTTGTACTTCTCTGAGTCAGTTCGATTATACGATCAAAAAACATGTATTTTCCTTGAAAATTTATTAATAAATAAATTCATAATTTGTCAATTTTTAATGAGATAAAACGTATTTTTCAGTCTAAACCATTACCAAGTATGGCTGAAGTCTCTGCTAGTTCAAAAACTTATTGGAATAAAGGAGTTTGGAATTCTTCATTGTTTATAGCCGACCTTCCACAGAAAGTTGTTGACTGGACTACTAATGGTGTAAAGTTTATTACAGAACAATTAAAAGAAAAAGTTGAAGGTAAAAAGGAAGAAAATTAAAAATTTCAGCGATATTTATTGTTAGTCCAGATACTTATAACGTTATTAATTCAATGTAAATAAATCCTTTTGTTTCAAAAAAGACTTACATTTTATTTAATACATTATTCATTAGTACAATCACAGGTATTACCTGTCAGTTAACTTGCTGTTTTTCTCCTGGAAAGTTTTGATCACGTACAGTAATTACGTAACAAATAAGTACAGTTAATGCTTAATTTAATGGACTACCCTACTAAATAAATAAAACTTTGAAAATTACAAAAATCTAAGGAATGTTAATTTTTGTGAAGAAAAATTACCTATAGCAATAAGTGTTTTTTTAATCAATATGATGCAATTCAATAACTGTAATTTAAAAAAAATTGGACCAGTTAACTATTGAGTAGTACTGTTTAGGTAAAAGCATACAAAATAAAATCAGTGTTGTAGCTGGCGATTTATAAATTGTTTTATTGTACGACGCTTTGCAGCTTTTGGAAGGTAAGTTTTTCCTGAAATATACGCTTTTTTGAGCGTTATGATAAGAATAAGGCTATAAGCAAATCCAATGTTTACTTAACACGTTCACTGCGGCCCGGGTGAAGCGATGTTATTCGCTGTGGCTGAACCGTCGCCTGCCGCATTTATATGTTCCCTGCAATTACAATTTCTCGTGTGTATTTTCATTCAATACTTTTATTTTATATTTATACGTGTATGTTTATGTATTTTACTATAGATAAATGTATTTGTTTTTCGTTTTAAAAGTACGCACATAAAAGTATAAATACAAAACAAATGTAAAAGTCTGAATGTACTTTGCTTTTATCACGTAAACGTATGAGAAAAAATTAAAAACTTATAGGAATAAAAGGATAATAATAGTTCATTATGGCACTCTTAGCTGAGTAACTGTGGTGTGGCCAAAGGTTTTTGAAAAGTTGAAAGTAAGTAATATTACGGTACAGATCGATATCTGCCACATTTTTGTGGCAGCCCGCATCCTGGGACTGTTCAATACGCCACATAAATGTGGCGGCAGCACTGAACGTGTTAAACACATTATAGAAACATGAGTGACCAATTGTGTTATGAGTGAATGATTTTCAATTTAATGAATATCGGTATTTTCTAATTAGTACTTTAAATCGAGCATAGGCTATACCCTGTTATGCATGTGATTTCAAGTTGCACATATTTTGTACGAGGACCCAAAAAAAAAAAATAGACTGAGTGTGCTGCTGTTCGTAGATGTATTAGAGAGTTTTCCCGATAGATGTAGCTAGTACATGAGGTGTGGCTATTAAATAACGAGACTGATGCTGCTGCGGATCAAGGAGGCATGCAACAACAGCTGGTTAGTGTGTACCAGCTACGTACTAGCGCTCTATATCATTGTGAAAGACAGTGAAATTAAATAATGCTATCGACGTAATAAGCCGCAACAAAACAAAATAAAACTTGACAAAAACTCCTGACATAATATTCAGTCGGCAACCGGCAAGGGGTTAACAACGTCACAGGCAGAACATGACAACAGTAAGAGAAACACAACACTACAATCAAATGTTAACCTACTGACACTGGGCAATTGTTTGTTGAAGGTCCCTACTAGCTCCATCTAGCGGGAAAACCCCACTACGTCTACAAATGGCAGTGCACTCTTGAGTCCAGTTTTTTTGGGTCCCTCCTCGTATATGGATTGAAATAGGTTAGTATATTTATGCACAAGTCATGTGTAAGATCTGCTGCTCCATAATTTAAAACATAACACATCTTTTTGTAAAACGCAGTGGCAAAAAAGTTGTATGGTGGACAATTTTTATACAGCCAGACAAGTTAAGTAAGTCGCAATCATACTGCCAACTGCTCTGCCAGGGGCAGCAGATATAAGTAGAATTTTATCTTGTTTCATTTAACAACAGGATCAATCACAATCAGTACTAACACTGCCACCGTTTCAATGTTCAACATCCCTTCCCCAACCTCTGTTAGAATGACAAAATTTTTGCTGGAGCAGCAAAAATAGCCGCATCGTGAATTTTTTCTTAGAACAATAATTTCTAACATGTTTATGCAATACACAATTCATATGTATGGAAAGTTACTAACACTTGTAACAAAAACCCAAAACTTAGTTTTGCATTTGCCAACAGAACAAATATTATCAAGAATAAACTGTAAAATTTGAAAAGAGAAACTAGCTGTATTCCCTTGACGCAAGTTTACCAGCTGCTAGTACTAGCAGACCTAGTAGCGCATCAGTCCCACAATGCTTATTGATAACCAGCAACATTTCCAAACGTTCACACCAAGCAAGTTTACTAGTGGTAGTCAATCATGTGACTTTTTCTCCCCTACTAGCGCTAGTAAAATCAAACATGTGCAACGTCACTAGCGCTTTAATTAAACTAGCTGCTACTATGCTTTTCATGGTTGATGAGCTCTGCTGTTTCACACGTTTAGACCAATCAGAACGTTTGCCAGCATTGTCAGATTGTACCTGACAAACATTACGCGTGCATGCGTATAAGAGCCGCAATAGTTCACTTTCATCTTGCTTCTTGTACTGAATACATCGATTACAGAGCGCGTTAACATGCAATACTTTATACTACAATCAGCTGATTGTATGTTTATTGGTACTGAAAGGCCAAAAAAAATGGCTGACAAAATATTTAAGAGCTATAAGAGTAAGTATAGGCAACATTGCTGGCAAATCATTGCCTAGCTATAAAGTGGGTAGGGGCAATGCATATGTTCAAAGCTCATCAGCCTTGAAAAATAGTATAGTCTACTAGCGTTGTACAAATAGGCCTTACATGTAAACATATGAAATGCTAGTTATACTAATGGACAGCACCTTAGTGGAAAAAATACATCCATGTACTCATCCTGTTCAATTTAGTCTGATCCACACAAATGTCACTCAAGTAACAGATTCCTGGAACTCTATTTGTCTGCTTTCGATAAAAGTTATTACAGTTAAATACTGCACAGGCCAGTATTTTTATTTACGTTAAGCTTATATACTGAATATGATTTTACCAAAGATTGGAATCACAGAATATCTAAAAGAACGCTGAAAAATATTCACAAACATGTCTAAAACTTAGCATCACAGAAAATTACACGACTGAACTGACAACAATGTCACCTTGAGTTCTGTTGTAGTGAAATAAGGAGCATGTTCTGGCAGAAAAGTTATAGCACTCCAGTGACCTGACCAGGAATTGAACTTGACCTCGGAGTGTAGAAGCAAATTGCACTGACCACAACACCATGGCCCAGCCATCTCTGCTCCTGAACCAACATTGTGTTCACATAGCCTATACCACTCCTGAAAATAATACAACTATAGTTAAAATTTGAAGTTGATTGGTTAAGTGATCCATGAAATTATTATGAATCACAGACTCCCCAAGAATTTCAGCACACATGGCATTTATCATATCTTGTAGAGAAAAAAGTAGTAAATGAGCAGATTTTTCAGAAAATCACGAAAAAGTGAAAAATTGCATGAATAAATACTACTTCCAATTGACCAAATTTGATGATTTGTTTCTAGGCAGTTCACGTAGTGGTACCTAATTGAAGTTTAAGTTTCAACTTCATATGCTATTTCATTCTCGAGATATTTTCTTCACACACACAAACCAAATGCCAAAAACATATTTTGGGTTCAGGGTGGATGAAAATGTGTACATCCAGTGAAAATTCAACATGAAAACAATACTTTCCTTTGACTGAATTGGTTTAATCGGCTTAGGGTGTCGAAATGTTTTTACGATTGCAACACCTTTCATACATAGTAGCAAGAAAGAAAATCTGAAAACACTTAAAAATTTGAGAGAATTTCGGTAGATGGCACAGTAGCTGCTGCACAAAATATAGTAGTGTGCAGAATAACCAAAGTTAAATGAAATTTTAGATACCAGGGTAGTATGAAAACAATGTGGTTTCCTTGCACAAGTCAGATTAACAAAATTTTGTATTCTCAGAGTCATTGTTTGCTTCTTTCTCCCTCTTTCTACTTCATACTATCCTGATAAAATTTTTTTTTGTGAAGCAAACATTCTTCACAGAATAATAAAAGTATGGGGAAATCGGCATTGCGTCTAAACTAGGCTCTGAAGAGAAAAATACTAGAAATAAAAGTTGAAGGTTTTTAAATTTCTGATAACTTTTACACTTTAGTCGTACTAACATGCATACTAAGGCCGCAATATTAAAAATCCAATTTTTTACCGATTTTGTTGAAAAAACAAGAGAAAATCACTAATTGCCGCTAAACTGAGCGTTGAACAAAAAAAATGTTTGAAAAAAGTTGTAGGTTTTTAAATGTTCTTCAACTTTGATTATATGCACTTTTGTTCAAGAATGTGTATTAACCCTTTGGAAATGAACTGTTTCTCTTTAAACAGAAGAATTGCAAAAATCAAAACATGCTTTTAAAACAACTGACATCATCTAACATATCTAACATCACTACTGATGAAAAATTCTGAAAAAATTACAATTGATTAATATAATACATACGTGCCTTTTGAATATAATTACAAGAAAATCGGTTCATAATTCTTAGCGTTTAGGCAAGCAAAATTTTCTGTGTTTACTTTATGTTTTTTACCATAACAGGCTTAAATTTCAGTTTAGCAAAAAATCTATAAGACATGCTTTGTAGACAAGAGTTGACTGAATAAATGTATAATTTTCATAATTAGTCTAATTTTCCTATCTCATAAACTATCGGTGAACGAAGTGACAAAAAATATTTTTTGTACAAGCTATTTTACAACAAAAATTCTAAATAATAAATATAAGTTAGTACAGTGAAGAAGCATATCTAACTGCTACACGATTCAAAGAAAACTGGGTCGACGAAGCGAAAAATGTAGATAGCGTACAGGCAACAGAAAACGAGGGGTAATATTTACATTCTTTTATGGCGATGTCACAGAGCCACTATCATACTTAGGGTAAAGCTATAAGCAACTGTATGTAGGAAATTTGTTTTGACTGCAACAACTTGGTTTGAACAATTCTGTAGGTTGTATGAGAGGGAAGCTGTTACATTTTCCGTGCAACGCTACAGAGCCGTATTTTTGACCTGAGTGAGGTAAACCCCCTCCCTAACAGTAATAAAATGAACACGTCGAATCATACCAAGGGCAAATTTTGTCATAGAAAATATACAGCTTCAATACAAACTAAAGATATTGCATGTACGTTGATTTACAAATTAGCTCCACGGACTTCCATCACAACATACTGATTCCCTAACCATCAATGCCACTAACACACTAAAGAGAGAATAAAAAATTTCCCTTTTTATATTCTATTTCTGAAAACACTGTTAAATGCGTTAAAGAATTCCCTACAAGAAAAGTGCAATATTTACCGGTCTCAGATTTATACTGACCTTGCAGAAGCACGTTTTATCGCCCCACCCACAATCCATTCAGCATCACCTAAAATTAGATCACTAGTGTGAACCGGGTTAAGCTGCAATTTAAAAAAAAAAAACAATTTTTTTTCTACGATAACACAGCCTCCTCAAGAATTTCAGCATATATGGCACTTACCCTTTCTTGTACAGCATAAAAAATTGCACTTCCGGTTGACTAATTTTGGTGGAAATGTTTGTGTCAAATTCCTGTAATGGTACCCAACTTAGGTCCCAAGTTTCAACTCTGTACACTATTTTATTCACGCACACACACACACACAGACCAATCGCTAAAAATATGTATTTTGGGTTCAGGGGGTCTGAAAACGAGTATATCCGGTGAAAACTCAATTTTAAAAATATTACTTTCCTTTCCTATATATTCTTCATATAGTGCAAGGGAAAGTAACAGTCTACTTTGGTAGGTTAATAATTCCGCATATGCAAGTTTTTAAAATTTTATGATATTGAGTAGGCTAGCTAGTAAAATATTCTTATTCTTCTTGTTTACATAAGCTCCACGCCGCATTTTCTCTGATACAGAGCTAACAGCACACTATTATATGCTTTGCTAATATTAATAACTGTTAAAAATATTTTAGCACAAAATTGGTCCAGACAATGGATAATAACACAACAAAAATCATTTATTTTCCTACTCGTTATGCAAGAAAAACCAAATATATTCAATAAAAACAATGTTTTTTATTAAAATATATGTTATCTACAAATATTTAATCATATTTTTCTTATTCACAAAACTTACTTAACCTAACATGAACATAAAGTTAACTGTCAGTAACTCCTGAAATTATCACTTAAAAAAAAATTAACGTAAATGACTGTACAAATAATAAAAAACGATTTCCTTATCAACAATTAAAGATTACAAATTTTATATAGTACTAAGGTACAATGTTCCTTTATAAAATTATTTTAGCATTGCAATTCAACAATCATGCTGCTGAAAATTCCAGCGACAATTTATAAATCAATCATACTAGAAAATAAACAAAAATAATAAAAAGCATCTGTCAACTAGGTTTAGAATGATAAAAATAAAGAAACTTTTATCTATGTTATGAAATAAACATTACAATGCAAACAAAATAAAATAATTCTTTTTGCTGAAAATGAGGTGATATTATTAACACTGATATTAAATATTTGCTTTAAGTTATTTTATGGAAAATTCAAATTTCAAATCCTTATAGACATAAAATTATCTATTATTAGATGTAAGTGATTACTGTATCAGGTATTTTAAAAATATTTTCAGACCATCCTGAGAGCGTAACACACTGGAAATATTGTTAGAAATTTAGGTGTGACCTTCCATACAGAGCTATGATAACATAAATGATACATGTTACTATAGCTTCATATTTTTATTTACAGTATGTGTATCAACATGTATAATGAAATAAGTGAAAATTCCTTACCACCAAAAAAAGCAGAAAAAACCAAGGGACCATTTCAGATTGATCAAACATACAACGGAAAAATATAGGTTTTAGTTTTATAAATTCTGAAAATTTTTATATTTTCTCAATACCAAAATAGGACAACATTCACTTAAAATTTTCTGTTTTATAAAACACAATGGGGTCCACTCAAGGGATTTAGCTACTGCAAACATAAATTGGTGGTCTGCAAAATGGCAATGATGACACTCGAATAGAAATATGATCAAGAGTAGAACAAGCTTGTATACCATTCAGGAAAAATGGACAGTCTTATGTAATAGAAACCTCAAAATTTCATTGTGAGTTCGCTTACTTCAGTGATACATTTACAATTCTGATGTAGTGTTCAGGCTTGGGCTTTTAAAGAGTGATAACATAATTGACAGTCAATCAAAATGTGGTGGTATAGATTGAACATTTTTGAGATGGAAAAGTCTGTAACTTTGAAATACTCTGTTGTTTAGATAACAGCATTGAAATTACTGGCACCATAAAAAAGAAGGAAATTTTGAATACTTTGAACAAGTAATGAGATGTTACGTACATAGATTATAGTAGAATATCATTGCAAGGCTAAATAATGGGTTCATATCACTTTGGTTTAAACATATGCACCATTGGTGAAGAGCATACATGAATGGTATTATATAGGAGTGATTTTTAGACCGGCTACGAATAAAGTGTTGAGAAGGTTACAAACATTCTGAAAGCAAAACTCGAAAATTAAACCTTGGACAATTTGAATTGGCACAAGCAGTTTCGGTGTTTATCTACTCCAATCTTCGCCCCTCGCCATGCAACGATGGTACAGTCACATAAGTATACAATCACTACTGTAATATGCGACTCATGCACGGTCACTATGCTTTGTTTTCACTGTTGTTATTAATAATCTGTCAGACATAATGCTGCGACTAATTCGTTTTCATATGATTTCTGTTCATTATTTATATTCAGACCAATTTGTTTAGTTAGTTGTGTCCGTCTGTACAGTATAGTTTAGCGAGTTTTTGCAGTTTAGTTCCTGTAATTTATAATTTAAATTTTTACTGGGACGAATTAAATACACATTTTAAAATTAAATAATTATTTGTATGTTTGTACATTGAAATAAGGTTGTAGGCATTTGTGTACATTAAAATTTGTAGACCTTGTTGAAAGAATAGGTTATGGATATACTTTATGTGGAACTGTGTGTACATGTACAGCAAGAGTTGTACCAGTTCGAATCGTCCACAGTATAACAGACAACTGAACAGCAATGCCTAGAGCATGCATTTTCAAAGTTTTTCAGTGTATTTCAATAATTACAATAAATAGCGTTGGGTAAAATTTATCATTAATCACATCCATATTAGATTTTATGCCGCAATGAACGATTGTCCAAGCAAATAAAATAAAACCTGCCAAGATGCAATTTTATTAAATTTTTAATAACAATATTATAAAAAATGATCTAGAGAACAGTTTAATACTTCAAGCACATTTATCAACCATTTAAAAAAATATATTTTTTCAATAATTCTGAGAATCAATTGAAAAATACATATCCAATCTAAACTTATTTCTTTCAAGGAATAAGACAAAAATAGTAAGAGATTCTTACCTTAAAACTACTTTAATTATATCCGTTAACTTTTATTGTGCATCAACCAATTTATTACCTTTTCAAATGAATTGTGGTTTAAAAGTCAGTTTTCCCTATTTGTTAGTCCTTCAAGTCATGTCAAGAGTCAGTCCTTCACAGCTTGAGTTTCCTGTAGATATAATAAAATATCACTGTTAAATATAGATAATTTATTGGCAGAAGGATAAATAACATTTAACTGCCACTAAAATTAATAACTTTAATGATAGGTTTAGGTAAAAATGCATCTATGTAACAAAAAGTCTAGAGTACTGAGCCTCTGATGCTGAAAGGTAATTTTTTTTTAACGAAGATGGCAGAGCTCTGTATTCATGGTAAAGATCTTTGTTTTAATCGGTTGACAACTCTTGTAGTAACTGTGTAGAAATGAGTCTTGATTCCCAATTCTGCCAGCTGTGGTTAAGGAGTGTAATCCGATTAAACGCACAGTTCCAGATTTTTAACCAAATAAAACATGTTTACAGGAATAATGTCATGAAAAGAACTAATATACACAAGTGGTATCATGAGTTGAGCTGGCAGAATGAATGTTCATAATCAAAAAAGTAATGGATTGTCCATCAATTCTGACGAATGAGATTGTTAAGTCAGATGAAAAAAATAAACGATTCCCAGAGGAATCAATTAATACCAACATAAAAATATTATAGTGGGTGATACAGTACTACAGAAGGAAGTGTGTTTGTTGTAGACAATGTATATGGCCAGCACCACAAAGGAACTCTAGGACCTTCAGATTTTTCACTGACATGATGAAAAATGTTAGTAAAATTTTCAAAAATATTTTGCCTTTTCAATTTTTAAAAACTTTAAGTACTTTTACTTTCTGGATTTACCCTGTACAGCAGATAATTTTTGCAATCTGATAATGTATAGCCACACAACAAAATATATTTTATATACAGGGTGTTTCAAAACTATCCGGCAATCTCTTGGGATCTCATTCTATAGCTTAAAATAAGAAAAAAAGTTCATATAAACATATGCCTGAAAACGCTTAGTTAATGAGTTACGGCTAGCGAAAAATTTCACCTAGAACTCTGTACCCTCGGTGAAGTAAGGCCGTACAAAAATGTTAAAGGTAGTTACAAAGATACAACTACATTTAACATTTTTATACGGTCTTACTTCACAGAGGGTACAGAGTTCTAGGTGAAATTTTTCGATAGCCGTAACTCGCTAACTAAGTGTTTTCAGGCATGTTTACATGAACTTTTTTCTTATTTTTAGCTATAAAATGAGATCCCAAGAGACTGCTGTATAGTTTTGAAACACCCGGTATATAATGTTATACACAACAAAAACAAACATTCAAGAAAAAATAATTTTAACTTGTAGTAGTGTTGTCATACAGAACTGCTTAATACAAACTAAAATATTCTGAACCTTAGCTGAAATGAGATTATGTTTACAATTTTCCAAGATGAAAATAAAATTAAAGCAACATTAATTTAATGATCTTTTAGAGTTGCCTAATTGTCTACATTCTAGTTGTTCCTGAGTCTTCAAGAATGTTTTTGATAACTTTCACTTTATTTTTTTTAATTTAACAAATCATTCATTAATAAGGAAAAATATTTATCATAATTCCTTAACTTAAATTTCTTATGAAACACTGATAAATGGTAGTAATAACAATATACAATATGATTATTAAAAACTAAATTAAATTTACCCAAATCTTGACAAATTAATATTTTTTAATTTTATCACAATCTCGTTTTTTAGAACAGAAAAACTACCCCAATGGCTTTCAAAATTTTTATATTTTAGAAAAAAAAACATTAAAAAATATCTATATTATCTGACGTAAAGGCACAAAAACATTATAAATAATTGTAAACCATTCTCGGTTATCCATTAGGACAAAACCAATTAAAATTTGTTTGAAAGTAATAGTAAGTTGGTATAGCTTACAACATTTTTATTTGGTAACAAAATTTGTCCTAAATTTGGGCAAATGGGTGCAGTGCAAAACCAACTCTCATAATAACACAAATCAACTATTAGATCTAATATTTAAAATTTCAGGTACAACAAAAAAATCTTATATTTTTACAGAAAAATCTTACTCTGTATAACACAGTTTTTTATATAATATTTTCTACAATTAAATCTTATGAAAAATAAACAAAAAATTCAGTCGATAATTAAAAATATGATGGAATACACATTCATGAATATGTAGTTAAAAGTGTACAGATTTTTATCAAATTATCTGACACTTAAATAATACAATGGTACAACATATAAAACTGCAATTTTTTCTAGAGGCCACTCCAAATGAATGTCTAGTAAACATTCCTTTCTACACTCTATGGAGAAACAACCCTTCCATTCCTCACCCCATTAGAACATGCCGTACATAACATAAAATTAATGTTTATTAATTTAGTAAGTTTGTTCAAAAAGATTCAACCTTATTTTGAAGTATACTAACAATTAAACATCTCGTATACAATGTGTTGAACCGTAAAACATATTGTATCAAATTTTGCCAAAAACTTGGCCATATTCTTAAGTTCAAACCATTAAAAAAATGGTCATAATTCAGTGAATACTAAACCTTGTTCTGGCATACCAACAATACGTCAAATTAATGAGGTTACCGATCAAATTTGCGTTTCAGTGATAAGAAGATCAATGAATTTACTGTCCATGAACTAGTTACAGAGGTAGGAATCAGTATCAGTTTCGCTTCGTTCGCCCAGTTTTCTTTGAATCGTGTAGCAGTTAGGTATGCTTCTTCACTGCACTAACTTTTATTTATTATTTAGAATTTTTTGTCGAAAAATAGCTCGTATAAAAAATATTTTACGTACTTGGTTCACCAATAGTTTGTATGAGATAGGAAAATTAAGACTAATTTTGAAAATTTTATAACTCCGTCAAATACTTACGGAAACCTAAATGAAAAATATGCATTTATTCAGTCAACTCTTGTCAACAAAGCATGTCTTATAAATTTTTTGCTAAACTGAAATTTAAGCCCGTTAGAGTAAATAATCTAAAGTAAACACAAAAATTTTTGCGTTGAAAATTTCGCTCGCCTAAACGCAAAGAATTATGAAGCGATTTTCTT